>OU342736.1:60039852-60729120 GCA_910589765.1 Avena atlantica
AATCTAACAGAATTGCATAATCCTTATAATTTAATGGAATGCAGCATAAATAGCATTGATGTACTACTTAACCACTGTTAGTTTAATTACTAGTGTTGAGTCGAGGTTGAGGCAAGAACCGGGGTGCAAGCATGCCTTCATACGATACAATCAAAGAGGATAGCTGATCTAATCGCAGGTTAGGTACGTGATGCCGTGATGGACTCAAATTTCAAACGTATGTGTATGTCCAGCAAAGTAGAGCGCTCAATCTAGCCCATAGAAAACTCAAAATTGCTTTTTTTAATCTTTTTAAGATCTATTAGCCTATATATGCAGCACATATCTGGGGAGGGCCCCCCAAAATTTTGGGCTCGGGCGGCTGCCTCCGGTCCCCCCCAAGGGCCGGCCCTATGACCTGTCAGCGCGGTTGCCGACGTCCTTATACATTACAAGAAAAGAAAATCGCCAGTTCCTCGACCGCATAGACTGGCAGTTCCTGCTGTCTCCTCGCCTCCTGTTCCGCGTAGTGCTTCCCTCTTCGACTCCTCCTCTATCCTTGTTCTTCTCCTCGTCATCTCCTGGTCTTCTTATTACTCGATAGGAAGGATGGCGAGCAGCCGACTGAAGGTGAACTGGTCCGATCTCCCGCCGATGGACCACTTGCCAAGACGGCAAATCCTTCCTGGAGAACGAGGAATACGTCGATGCCTACGCTGCTTGTCGGAGAGTCTGCGGCGATTGGTGCCGCGCGTTAAAAGAACCGAGTTCCATCTCAACAACTGGATCCTGGTATTCACACACTTTCCAGACGTCGGCGACTTCACATTCCTCAACCTCGCCACAGGTCGTTGCTTCACGACGAATCTAATGAAGTTCAGCGCAGGTTCACAATTCATCCGATCAACATTCATTTGTTATTATGATACAAAGTTATTCTTAAACATGCATGTTTATTTTTTACTCCTCAGTCCACAAATAAGTGTACTTAAGCCTGTCCTAAGTCAATTTTACTATGTTTGACTAACTTTTAGAACAATGTACTAACATTTATGACAGTAAATTGATATCTTTAGATTATTTTTAAAATTGATTTTATAATATGTCAATTTAATGTATATAGGTTCCTATATTCTCTATAAAGTTGGTCAAATTTGGTTATGTTTGACTTAGGCAAAAGCTAGATGTACACTTATTTGCGGACGAAGAGAGTAGGTTCTTAAACATGCATGTTCTTGAACATTTAAAGCAAAGTTTAATTGTATAGGTTCACTCATTTTAGGATATATATATCTAGTACATTTGAAATATCTAGAAGCTCTGTCTTATATTAGTGAACAAGAGAGTATTTTCCATTGTACATATATCTTAGGGCTAACTATTCTCTTCATCAAAAGGTTCTACTTCATCGGTGCTTATCGTGGCGTCATCGTTATTGCTCAGAGGGAAGAGCCACACAAGATTCGCCTTCTGAACCCACTCACCCGTAAGTTCAAACACTGAGTTTCAGGCGCAGATACCATCAAATCTTGTGGCATCTGTAGCCGTCACGAAGTCCCCCATGATGGTGGTTGTTTCCACACATTATGAGAATTCTATTGCTTGGTCCGATGAGGCCACCCGACAGGGGATTTCAATGGAGTATTTGGAGAAGGAATTTATCCGTCCGACGTGCGATGCATTACCCTATTCCGTGGTGAAGTGTATGCAGTATAGGATGGTGGAGACATCGTGTCGACCAACATCCAGGTGGAGCAGCGCGCGAGCAAGTCAATATGGCCAGAATAATTTCAGGTCCAGTCTTTGAAAAGATACGCGGAGCCTACAAGTTCTACCTTGTGGAGTCAGAAGGTGATCTGCTTCTTGTGTTGGGTGGGGTTTTCGCCGAAGGTCAACCGGTGCTTTACCAGGTGGGACACGGAGAAACGTTGTCTCGAGGATGTAGGTGACATTGGCAGTCGTGCCTTCTTTGTTCATTTTAACCGGTCGATCTCCGTAGACACTAGAGTGCACCCTAGTACAGTCCTAGCCAGTTGCATCTACTACGCAGATCTTTCTTATATCAGAGCGTACAATCATGATCTTAAGGCCTGGGATGGGGGGGTACCAAGACTTGCAGATGGCTATGGTCAACATGATCTGGAACGTTCACCGAGGCCTTACCGTCTCGACAAGATACTGGCAGCACATTGCAGACGGGGGGAGTTCAATGAATTTCTCCTGCAGGACTCGGGAGGAGACGCCGATGAAATATATAAGGCTGAATAGCCTAGGTTATTTGCTCAATCGCTAGCGTATTCAGATCTTTTCGAAGTAATAAATTGCAATGTATTATTTTTTAGTACTTTCAGAATTCAGTGTGGTAGCTTTCAGAATTCTGTGTGGCGGCTTTCATAATTATGTGTAAGTACTATCTTTCAGCTTTACTCTTAGAACTCAAGTTGTGATTACTGATTCAGATTCTCACCTGTCGTGGTTTTTGCCTTAGTTTGAAAGAAGCACCAAAAATTAAAAAAAATCAAGAAATAGTGGAACTAAGTTGATGATGGTGTTTCTAGCCATGATGATCGTAATTTGACCTAGCCATGATGTTTGTGACAGTTCTAACTTATAAATTACAGTACTATTCTATCATCACATAAGCACTAAGTTGATGAAGGACTTTCTAGCCAACCTATAGAGATCTATAGGCTTGGCTAAGGACTTTGAATTCATCAACTTAGTGATTACTAAGTTGGCTAGAAACACTTTGTGGCAATTGTGGACACATGACAACATTGCATGGTCTGCATGTTGATTTCACAGATGATTAATAAGGAGCTTGAGGCCAGCCGAGCTACCACGGAACCAAAACACAAAGATGTCACCAGCTCTCATATCAAACTTGTTCACAAACCTCCATCCACTTTGATGTTATCATGGCACCTCCACATTTCAGTTTTCCTCTAGTGTTTGACTTGGCCATCACCATTTTAACTTTTGCAACTTCCATATTGTTACAAAATACTTGAATGTTTGTTGGTAGTTCAATATATGGAACAATATGCTCCATGGTGAAGCTCTCGAAAAGTACTGCATATAGATTACACCAATATATACATACAAATGTCAGTACCTAATAGTAGTAATGTAACATTTTGAAAAATTGTTACTAGTTCAAAAGTTTTACCATTTTTCTTTGCCTTTCAAGGTGTTTGATTTATTATGGTGCATACATAAAATGGTATTTTTGGGAGGTTCTTATCAACTCCATACTTTAGTACATTAATTTCGGCATCATCCATCGCCACACGGTTGCCATAATGGCAGAAACATTCAAATTCTTTCTCGAACTTTATTCCGGGACCTGCATGTAAAAAATACATACATAAGCAGCAATATTATAACTGCATTGATTTTTTTAATTTTACATTACATACCTCTTATATGCAGAGGTTTATGCAACTTAAGAGTGGCACGAGCATGACGAGTGCGAGCATACTCCTCCACCTAACCAGAAAGTGCCATGTACACAATCTGTTTAGAATAAAGTAATCTATATTCTACCAAGGCATGACACACACTAGCTTGTGGAAAATGTGGGGCCATGCCAACATTGCATGCATGGGACACCTCTCTGGGCTGGATAGAAACATCTTCACCAACTTCTTGTTGTATATGTCATCACACCTGGCCAACATGATCATACATACTTGCTAGATTTAGTTATAAATTTGAGTTTGCCAAGCCATGACACACACTAGCTTGTGGCAAATGTGGGCCCATGCAAACATTGCATGGGATCTAGACCTCTCTGGGTTGGCTAGAAACACCATCATCAACTTAGTGGCTGTGTGAGTCACAACACCTGACCAACATGATCCCACCCACTTCATAGATCTAGCTATAAGAGTGCTATGACAGGCCATGACACACACTAGCTTGTGGAAGATGTGGGTCCATTCCAACATTGTGTGGTATCTAAACCTATTTGGGTGGCTAGAAACACCATCATCAACTTAGTGGTTGTGTGATTCACTACACCTGGCTAACATGATCCTACCTACTTGCTAGGTCTAGCTATAATTTTTCTATGCCAAGCCATGACACACACTAGCTTGTGGCAAATGTGGGGCCATGCCAACAGTGCATGGGGTCTAGACCTATCTGGGCTGGCTAGAACCACCATCATCAACTTAGTGGTTGTGTGAGTCACTACACCTAGCAAAATGATCCCACCCACTTGATAGATCTAGATATAAAAGTTTTATGCCAAGCCATGACACACACTAGCTTGCGGAAAATGTGGGGCCATTCCAACATTGCATGCATAGGACACCTCTTGGGCTAGATAGAAAAACCTTCACCAACTTGTTGTTGTATATGTCATCACACCTGGCCACATGATCATACCTACTTGCTAGATCTAGCTATAAATTTGAGTTTGCCAAGCCATGACACACACTAGCTTGTGGCAAATGTGGGCCCATGCAAACATTGCATGGGATCAAGACCTCTCTGGGTTGGCTAGAAACACCATCATCAACTTAGTGGATGTGTGAGTCTCTACACCTGACCAACATGATCCCACCCACTTCATAGATCTAGCTATAAGAGTTCTATGCCAGGCCATGACACACACTAGCTTGTGGAAGATGTGGGTCCATTCCAACATTGCATGGTATCTAGACCTATTTGGGTTGGCTAGAAACACCATCATCAGCTTAGTGGCTGTGTGAGTCACTACACCTGGCCAACATGATCCTACCTACTTGCTAGATCTAGCTATAATTTTTCTATGCCAAGCCATGACACACACTAGATTGTGGAAAATGTGGGGCCATGCCAATAGTGCATGGGGTCTGGACATATCTGGGCTGGCTAGAACCACCATCATCAACTTAGTGGTTGTGTGAGTCACTACACCTAGCAACATGATCCCACCCACTTGATAGATCTAGCTATAAAAGTGTTATTCCAAGGCATGACACACATTAACTTGTGGAACATGTGGGGCCATGCCAACATTGCATGCATGGGACACCTCTCTGGGCTGGATAGAAACATCTTCACCAACTTGTTGTTGTATATGTCATTACACCTGGCCAACATGATCATACATACTTGCTAGATCTAGTTATAAATTTGAGTTTGCCAAGCCATGACACACACTAGCTTGTCGAAAATGTGGTCCCATGCAAACATTGCATGGTATCTAGACCTCTCTGGTTGGCTAGAAACACCATCATCAACTTAGTGGCTGTGTGAGTCACTACACCTGACCAACATGATCCCACCCACTTCATAGATCTAGCTATAAGAGTGCTATGCCAGGCCATGACAAACACTAGCTTGTGGAAGATGTGGCTCCATTCCAACATTGCATGGTATCTAGACCTATTTGGGTTGGCTAGAAACACCATCATCACCTTAGTGGTTGTGTGAGTCACTACACCTGACCAACATGATCCCACCCACTTCATAGATCTAGCTATAAGAGTGCTATGCCAGGCCATGACACACACTAGCTTGTGGAAGATGTGGGTCCATTCCAACATTGCGTGGTATCTAGACCTATTTGGGTTGGCTAGAAACACCATCATCAACTTAGTGGATGTGTGATTCACTACACCTGGCCAACATAACCAACCGACTTGCTAGATCTAGCTATAATTTTTCTATGCCAAGCCATGACACACACTAACTTGTGGCAAATTTGGGGCCATGCCAACAGTGCATGGGGTCTAGACCTATCTGGGCTGGCTAGAACCACCATCATCAACTTAGTGGTTGTGTGAGTCACTACACCTAGCAAAATGATCCCACCCACTTGATAGATCTAGCTATAAAAGTGTTATGCCAAGGCATGACACACACTAGCTTGTGGAAAATGTGGGGCCATGCCAACATTGCATGCATGGGACACCTCTCTGGGCTGGATAGAAACACCTTCACCAACTTGTTGTTGTATATGTCATCACACCTGGCCAACATGATCCTACCTACTTGCTAGATCAAGGTATAAATTTGAGTTTGCCAAGCCATGACACACACTAGCTTGTGGCAAATGTGGTCCCATGCAAACATTGCATGGGATCTAGACCTCTCTGGGTTGGCTAGAAACACCATCATCAACTTAGTGGCTGTGTGAGTCACTACACCTGACCAACATGATCCCACCCACTTCATAGATCTAGATATAAGAGTGCTATTCCAGGCCATGACACACACTAGCTTGTGGAAGATGTGGGTCCATTCCAACATTGCATGGTATCTAGACCTATTTGGGTTGGCTAGAAACACCATCATCAACTTAGTGGATGTGTGAGTCACTACACCTGGCCAACATGATCCTACCTACTTGCTAGATCTAGCTATAATTTTGCTATGCCAAGCCATGACACACGCTAGCTTGTGGCAAATGTGGCTCCATGCCAACAGTGCATGGGGTCTAGACCTATCTGGGCTGGCTAGAACCACCATCATCAACTTAGTGGTTGTGTGAGTCACTACACCTAGCAACATGATCCCACCCACTTGAAAGATCTAGCTATAAAAGTGTTATTCCAAGGCATGACACACACTAGCTTGTGGAAAATGTGGGGCCATGCCAACATTGCATGCATGGGACACCTCTCTGGGCTGGATAGAAACATCTTCACCAACTTCTTGTTGTATATGTCATCACACCTGGCCAACATGATCATACATACTTGCTAGATTTAGTTATAAATTTGAGTTTGCCAAGCCATGACACACACTAGCTTGTGGCAAATGTGGGCCCATGCAAACATTGCATGGGATCTAGACCTCTCTGGGTTGGCTAGAAACACCATCATAAACTTAGTGGCTGTGTGAGTCACAACACCTGACCAACATGATCCCACCCACTTCATAGATCTAGATATAAGAGTGCTATGACAGGCCATGACACACACTAGCTTGTGGAAGATGTGGGTCCATTCCAACATTGTGTGGTATCTAAACCTATTTGGGTTGGCTAGAAACACCATCATCAACTTAGTGGCTGTGTGATTCACTACACCTGGCTAACATGATCCTACCTACTTACTAGGTCTAGCTATAATTTTTCTATGCCAAGCCATGACACACACTAGCTTGTGGCAAATGTGGGGCCATGCCAACAGTGCATGGGGTCTAGACCTATCTAGGCTGGCTAGAACCACCATCATCAACTTAGTGGTTGTGTGAGTCACTACACCTAGCAACATGATCCCACCCACTTGATAGATCTAGATATAAAAGTTTTATGCCAAGCCATGACACACACTAGCTTGCGGAAAATGTGGGGCCATTCCAACATTGCATGCATAGGACACCTCTTTGGGCTTGATAGAAAAACCTTCACCAACTTGTTGTTGTATATGTCATCACACCTGGCCAACATGATCCTACCTACTTGCTAGATCTAGCTATAATTTTTCTATGCCAAGCCATGACACACACTAGATTGTGGCAAATGTGGGGCCATGCCAATAGTGCATGGGGTCTGGACATATCTGGGCTGGCTAGAACCACCATCATCAACTTAGTGGTTGTGTGAGTCACTACACCTAGCAACATGATCCCACCCACTTGATAGATCTAGCTATAAAAGTGTTATTCCAAGGCATGACACACATTAACTTGTGGAACATGTGGGGCCATGCCAACATTGCATGCATGGGACACCTCTCTGGGCTGGATAGAAACATCTTCACCAACTTGTTGTTTTATATGTCATTACACCTGGCCAACATGATCATACATACTGGCTAGATCTAGTTATAAATTTGAGTTTGCCAAGCCATGACACACACTAGCTTGTCGAAAATGTGGTCCCATGCAAACATTGCATGGTATCTAGACCTCTCTGGTTGGCTAGAAACACCATCATCAACTTATTGGCTGTGTGAGTCACTACACCTGACCAACATGATCCCACCCACTTCATAGATCTAGCTATAAGAGTGCTATGTCAGGCCATGACAAACACTAGCTTGTGGAAGATGTGGCTCCATTCCAACATTGCATGGTATCTAGACCTATTTGGGTTGGCTAGAAACACCATCATCACCTTAGTGGTTGTGTGAGTCACTACACCTGGCCAACATGATCCTACCTACTTGCTAGATCTAGATATAATTTTGCTATGCCAAGCCATGACACACACTAGCTTGTGGCAAATGTGGGTCCATGCCAACAGTGCATTGGGTCTAGACCTATCTGGGCTGGCTAGAACCACCATCATCAACTTAGTGGTTGTGTGAGTCACTACACCTAGCAACATGATCCCACCCACTTGATAGATCTAGCTATAAAAGTGTTATACCAAGGCATGACACACACTAGCTTGTGGAAAATGTGGGGCCATGCCAACATTGCATGCATGGGACACCTCTCTGGGCTGGATAGAAGCATATTCACCAACTTGTTGTTGTATATGTCATCACACCTGGCCAACATGATCCTACATACTTGCTAGATCTAGCTATAAACTTGAGTTTGCCAAGCCATGACACACACTAGCTTGTGGCAAATGTGGGCCCATGCAAACATTGCATGGGATCTAGACCTCTCTGGGTTGGCTAGAAACACCATCATCAACTTAGTGGCTGTGTAAGTCACTACACCTGACCAAAATGATCCCACCCACTTCATAGATCTAGCTATAAGAGTGCTATGCCAGGCCATGACACACACTAGCTTGTGGAAGATGTGGGTCCATTCCAACATTGCGTGGTATCTAGACCTATTTGGGTTGGCTAGAAACACCATCATCAACTTAGTGGATGTGTGATTCACTACACCTGGCCAACATAACCAACCGACTTGCTAGATCTAGCTATAATTTTTCTATGCCAAGCCATGACACAGACTAACTTGTGGCAAATTTGGGGCCATGCCAACAGTGCATGGGGTCTAGACCTATCTGGGCTGGCTAGAACCACCATCATCAACTTAGTGGTTGTGTGAGTCACTACACCTAGCAACATGATCCCACCCACTTGATAGATCTAGCTATAAAAGTGTTATTCCAAGGCATGACACACACTAGCTTGTGGAAAATGTGGGGCCATGCCAACATTGCATGCATGGGACACCTCTCTGGGCTGGATAGAAGCATATTCACCAACTTGTTGTTGTATATGTCATCACACCTGGCCAACATGATCCTACATACTTGCTAGATCTAGCTATAAACTTGAGTTTGCCAAGCCATGACGCACACTAGCTTGTGGCAAATGTGGGCCCATGCAAACATTGCATGGGATCTAGACCTCTCTGGGTTGGCTAGAAACACCATCATCAACTTAGTGGCTGTGTAAGTTACTACACCTGACCAACATGATCCCACCCACTTCATAGATCTAGCTATAAGAGTGCTATGCCAAGCCATGACACACACTAGCTTGTGGAAGATGTGGGTCCATTCCAACATTGCGTGGTATCTAGACCTATTTGGGTTGGCTAGAAACACCATCATCAACTTAGTGGATGTGTGATTCACTACACCTGGCCAACATAACCAACCGACTTGCTAGATCTAGCTATAATTTTTCTATGCCAAGCCATGACACACACTAACTTGTGGCAAATTTGGGGCCATGCCAACAGTGCATGGGGTCTAGACTTATCTGGGCTGGCTAGAACCACCATCATCAACTTAGTGGTTGTGTGAGTCACTACACCTAGCAAAATGATCCCACCCACTTGATAGATCTAGCTATAAAAGTGTTATGCCAAGGCATGACACACACTAGCTTGTGGAAAATGTGGGGCCATGCCAACATTGCATGCATGGGACACCTCTCTGGGCTGGATAGAAACACCTTCACCAACTTGTTGTTGTATATGTCATCACACCTGGCCAACATGATCCTACCTACTTGCTAGATCAAGGTATAAATTTGAGTTTGCCAAGCCATGACACACACTAGCTTGTGGCAAATGTGGTCCCATGCAAACATTGCATGGGATCTAGACCTCTCTGGGTTGGCTAGAAACACCATCATCAACTTAGTGGCTGTGTGAGTCACTACACCTGACCAACATGATCCCACCCACTTCATAGATCTAGCTATAAGAGTGCTATTCCAGGCCATGACACACTAGCTTGTGGAAGATGTGGGTCCATTCCAACATTGCATGGTATCTAGACCTATTTGGGTTGGCTAGAAACACCATCATCAACTTAGTGGATGTGTGACTCACTACACCTGGCCAACATGATCCTACCTACTTGCTAGATCTAGCTATAATTTTGCTATGCCAAGCCATGACACACGCTAGATTGTGGCAAATGTGGCTCCATGCCAACAGTGCATGGGGTCTAGACCTATCTGGGCTGGCTAGAACCACCATCATCAACTTAGTGGTTGTGTGAGTCACTACACCTAGCAACATGATCCCACCCACTTGATAGATCTAGCTATAAAAGTGTTATTCCAAGGCATGACACACATTAACTTGTGGAACATGTGGGGCCATGCCAACATTGCATGCATGGGACACCTCTCTGGGCTGGATAGAAACATCTTCACCAACTTGTTGTTTTATATGTCATTACACCTGGCCAACATGATCATACATACTGGCTAGATCTAGTTATAAATTTGAGTTTGCCAAGCCATGACACACACTAGCTTGTCGAAAATGTGGTCCCATGCAAACATTGCATGGTATCTAGACCTCTCTGGTTGGCTAGAAACACCATCATCAACTTATTGGCTGTGTGAGTCACTACACCTGACCAACATGATCCCACCCACTTCATAGATCTAGCTATAAGAGTGCTATGCCAGGCCATGACTAACACTAGCTTGTGGAAGATGTGGCTCCATTCCAACATTGCATGGTATCTAGACCTATTTGGGTTGGCTAGAAACACCATCATCACCTTAGTGGTTGTGTGAGTCACTACACCTGGCCAACATGATCCTACCTACTTGCTAGATCTAGATATAATTTTGCTATGCCAAGCCATGACACACACCAGCTTGTGGCAAATGTGGGTCCATGCCAACAGTGCATTGGGTCTAGACCTATCTGGGCTGGCTAGAACCACCATCATCAACTTAGTGGTTGTGTGAGTCACTACACCTAGCAACATGATCCCACCCACTTGATAGATCTAGCTATAAAAGTGTTATTCCAAGGCATGACACACACTAGCTTGTGGAAAATGTGGGGCCATGCCAACATTGCATGCATGGGACACCTCTCTGGGCTGGATAGAAGCATATTCACCAACTTGTTGTTGTATATGTCATCACACCTGGCCAACATGATCCTACATACTTGCTAGATCTAGCTATAAACTTGAGTTTGCCAAGCCATGACACACACTAGCTTGTGGCAAATGTGGGCCCATGCAAACATTGCATGGGATCTAGACCTCTCTGGGTTGGCTAGAAACACCATCATCAACTTAGTGGCTGTGTAAGTCACTACACCTGACCAAAATGATCCCACCCACTTCATAGATCTAGCTATAAGAGTGCTATGCCAGGCCATGACACACACTAGCTTGTGGAAGATGTGGGTCCATTCCAACATTGCGTGGTATCTAGACCTATTTGGGTTGGCTAGAAACACCATCATCAACTTAGTGGATGTGTGATTCACTACACCTGGCCAACATAACCAACCGACTTTCTAGATCTAGCTATAATTTTTCTATGCCAAGCCATGACACAGACTAACTTGTGGCAAATTTGGGGCCATGCCAACAGTGCATGGGGTCTAGACCTATCTGGGCTGGCTAGAACCACCATCATCAACTTAGTGGTTGTGTGAGTCACTACACCTAGCAACATGATCCCACCCACTTGATAGATCTAGCTATAAAAGTGTTATTCCAAGGCATGACACACACTAGCTTGTGGAAAATGTGGGGCCATGCCAACATGGCATGCATGGGACACCTCTCTGGGCTCGATAGAAGCATATTCACCAACTTGTTGTTGTATATGTCATCACACCTGGCCAACATGATCCTACATACTTGCTAGATCTAGCTATAAACTTGAGTTTGCCAAGCCATGACGCACACTAGCTTGTGGCAAATGTGGGCCCATGCAAACATTGCATGGGATCTAGACCTCTCTGGGTTGGCTAGAAACACCATCATCAACTTAGTGGCTGTGTAAGTTACTACACCTGACCAACATGATCCCACCCACTTCATATATCTAGCTATAAGAGTGCTATGCCAGGCCATGACACACACTAGCTTGTGGAAGATGTGGGTCCATTCCAACATTGCGTGGTATCTAGACCTATTTGGGTTGGCTAGAAACACCATCATCAACTTAGTGGATGTGTGATTCACTACACCTGGCCAACATAACCAACCGACTTGCTAGATCTAGCTATAATTTTTCTATGCCATGCCATGACATACACTAACTTGTGGCAAATTTGGGGCCATGCCAACAGTGCATGGGGTCTAGACCTATCTGGGCTGGCTAGAACCACCATCATCAACTTAGTGGTTGTGTGAGTCACTACACCTAGCAAAATGATCCCACCCACTTGATAGATCTAGCTATAAAAGTGTTATGCCAAGGCATGACACACACTAGCTTGTGGAAAATGTGGGGCCATGCCAACATTGCATGCATGGGACACCTCTCTGGGCTGGATAGAAACACCTTCACCAACTTGTTGTTGTATATGTCATCACACCTGGCCAACATGATCCTACCTACTTGCTAGATCAAGGTATAAATTTGAGTTTGCCAAGCCATGACACACACTAGCTTGTGGCAAATGTGGTCCCATGCAAACATTGCATGGGATCTAGACCTCTCTGGGTTGGCTAGAAACACCATCATCAACTTAGTGGCTGTGTGAGTCACTACACCTGACCAACATGATCCCACCCACTTCATAGATCTAGCTATAAGAGTGCTATTCCAGGCCATGACACACACTAGCTTGTGGAAGATGTGGGTCCATTCCAACATTGCATGGTATCTAGACCTATTTGGGTTGGCTAGAAACACCATCATCAACTTAGTGGATGTGTGACTCACTACACCTGGCCAACATGATCCTACCTACTTGCTAGATCTAGCTATAATTTTGCTATGCCAAGCCATGACACACACGCTAGATTGTGGCAAATGTGGCTCCATGCCAACAGTGCATGGGGTCTAGACCTATCTGGGCTGGCTAGAACCACCATCATCAACTTAGTGGTTGTGTGAGTCACTACACCTAGCAACATGATCCCACCCACTTGATAGATCTAGCTATAAAAGTGTTATTCCAAGGCATGACACACATTAACTTGTGGAACATGTGGGGCCATGCCAACATTGCATGCATGGGACACCTCTCTGGGCTGGATAGAAACATCTTCACCAACTTGTTGTTTTATATGTCATTACACCTGGCCAACATGATCATACATACTGGCTAGATCTAGTTATAAATTTGAGTTTGCCAAGCCATGACACACACTAGCTTGTCGAAAATGTGGTCCCATGCAAACATTGCATGGGATCTAGACCTCTCTGGTTGGCTAGAAACACCATCATCAACTTATTGGCTGTGTGAGTCACTACACCTGACCAACATGATCCCACCCACTTCATAGATCTAGCTATAAGAGTGCTATGCCAGGCCATGACTAACACTAGCTTGTGGAAGATGTGGCTCCATTCCAACATTGCATGGTATCTAGACCTATTTGGGTTGGCTAGAAACACCATCATCACCTTAGTGGTTGTGTGAGTCACTACACCTGGCCAACATGATCCTACCTACTTGCTAGATCTAGATATAATTTTGCTATGCCAAGCCATGACACACACTAGCTTGTGGCAAATGTGGGTCCATGCCAACAGTGCATTGGGTCTAGACCTATCTGGGCTGGCTAGAACCACCATCATCAACTTAGTGGTTGTGTGAGTCACTACACCTAGCAACATGATCCCACCCACTTGATAGATCTAGCTATAAAAGTGTTATTCCAAGGCATGACACACACTAGCTTGTGGAAAATGTGGGGCCATGCCAACATTGCATGCATGGGACACCTCTCTGGGCTGGATAGAAGCATATTCACCAACTTGTTGTTGTATATGTCATCACACCTGGCCAACATGATCCTACATACTTGCTAGATCTAGCTATAAACTTGAGTTTGCCAAGCCATGACACACACTAGCTTGTGGCAAATGTGGGCCCATGCAAACATTGCATGGGATCTAGACCTCTCTGGGTTGGCTAGAAACACCATCATCAACTTAGTGGCTGTGTAAGTCACTACACCTGACCAAAATGATCCCACCCACTTCATAGATCTAGCTATAAGAGTGCTATGCCAGGCCATGACACACACTAGCTTGTGGAAGATGTGGGTCCATTCCAACATTGCGTGGTATCTAGACCTATTTGGGTTGGCTAGAAACACCATCATCAACTTAGTGGATGTGTGATTCACTACACCTGGCCAACATAACCAACCGACTTGCTAGATCTAGCTATAATTTTTCTATGCCAAGCCATGACACAGACTAACTTGTGGCAAATTGGGGCCATGCCAACAGTGCATGGGGTCTAGACCTATCTGGGCTGGCTAGAACCACCATCATCAACTTAGTGGTTGTGTGAGTCACTACACCTAGCAACATGATCCCACCCACTTGATAGATCTAGCTATAAAAGTGTTATTCCAAGGCATGACACACACTAGCTTGTGGAAAATGTGGGGCCATGCCAACATGCATGCATGGGACACCTCTCTGGGCTCGATAGAAGCATATTCACCAACTTGTTGTTGTATATGTCATCACACCTGGCCAACATGATCCTACATACTTGCTAGATCTAGCTATAAACTTGAGTTTGCCAAGCCATGACGCACACTAGCTTGTGGCAAATGTGGGCCCATGCAAACATTGCATGGGATCTAGACCTCTCTGGGTTGGCTAGAAACACCATCATCAACTTAGTGGCTGTGTAAGTTACTACACCTGACCAACATGATCCCACCCACTTCATAGATCTAGCTATAAGAGTGCTATTCCAGGCCATGACACACACTAGCTTGTGGAAGATGTGGGTCCATTCCAACATTGCGTGGTATCTAGACCTATTTGGGTTGGCTAGAAACACCATCATCAACTTAGTGGATGTGTGATTCACTACACCTGGCCAACATAACCAACCGACTTGCTAGATCTAGCTATAATTTTTCTATGCCATGCCATGACATACACTAACTTGTGGCAAATTTGGGGCCATGCCAACAGTGCATGGGGTCTAGACCTATCTGGGCTGGCTAGAACCACCATCATCAACTTAGTGGTTGTGTGAGTCACTACACCTAGCAAAATGATCCCACCCACTTGATAGATCTAGCTATAAAAGTGTTATGCCAAGGCATGACACACACTAGCTTGTGGAAAATGTGGGGCCATGCCAACATTGCATGCATGGGACACCTCTCTGGGCTGGATAGAAACACCTTCACCAACTTGTTGTTGTATATGTCATCACACCTGGCCAACATGATCCTACCTACTTGCTAGATCAAGGTATAAATTTGAGTTTGCCAAGCCATGACACACACTAGCTTGTGGAAAATGTGGTCCCATGCAAACATTGCATGGGATCTAGACCTCTCTGGGTTGGCTAGAAACACCATCATCAACTTAGTGGCTGTGTGAGTCACTACACCTGACCAACATGATCCCACCCACTTCATAGATCTAGCTATAAGAGTGCTATTCCAGGCCATGACACACACTAGCTTGTGGAAGATGTGGGTCCATTCCAACATTGCATGGTATCTAGACCTATTTGGGTTGGCTAGAAACACCATCATCAACTTAGTGGATGTGTGAGTCACTACACCTGGCCAACATGATCCTACCTACTTGCTAGATCTAGCTATAATTTTGCTATGCCAAGCCATGACACACGCTAGCTTGTGGCAAATGTGGCTCCATGCCAACAGTGCATGGGGTCTAGACCTATCTGGGCTGGCTAGAACCACCATCATCAACTTAGTGGTTGTGTGAGTCACTACACCTAGCAACATGATCCCACCCACTTGAAAGATCTAGCTATAAATGTGTTATTCCAAGGCATGACACACACTAGCTTGTGGAAAATGTGGGGCCATGCCAACATTGCATGCATGGGACACCTCTCTGGGCTGGATAGAAACATCTTCACCAACTTCTTGTTGTATATGTCATCACACCTGGCCAACATGATCATACATACTTGCTAGATTTAGTTATAAATTTGAGTTTGCCTAGCCATGACACACACTAGCTTGTGGCAAATGTGGGCCCATGCAAACATTGCATGGGATCTAGACCTCTCTGGGTTGGCTAGAAACACCATCATCAACTTAGTGGCTGTGTGAGTCACAACACCTGACCAACATGATCCCACCCACTTCATAGATCTAGCTATAAGAGTGCTATGACAGGCCATGACACACACTAGCTTGTGGAAGATGTGGGTCCATTCCAACATTGTGTGGTATCTAAACCTATTTGGGTTGGCTAGAAACACCATCATCAACTTAGTGGCTGTGTGATTCACTACACCTGGCTAACATGATCCTACCTACTTACTAGGTCTAGCTATAATTTTTCTATGCCAAGCCATGACACACACTAGCTTGTGGCAAATGTGGGGCCATGCCAACAGTGCATGGGGTCTAGACCTATCTGGGCTGGCTAGAACCACCATCATCAACTTAGTGGTTGTGTGAGTCACTACACCTAGCAACATGATCCCACCCACTTGATAGATCTAGATATAAAAGTTTTATGCCAAGCCATGACACACACTAGCTTGCGGAAAATGTGGGGCCATTCCAACATTGCATGCATAGGACACCTCTTTGGGCTTGATAGAAAAACCTTCACCAACTTGTTGTTGTATATGTCATCACACCTGGCCAACATGATCCTACCTACTTGCTAGATCTAGCTATAATTTTTCTATGCCAAGCCATGACACACACTAGATTGTGGCAAATGTGGGGCCATGCCAATAGTGCATGGGGTCTGGACATATCTGGGCTGGCTAGAACCACCATCATCAACTTAGTGGTTGTGTGAGTCACTACACCTAGCAACATGATCCCACCCACTTGATAGATCTAGCTATAAAAGTGTTATTCCAAGGCATGACACACATTAACTTGTGGAACATGTGGGGCCATGCCAACATTGCATGCATGGGACACCTCTCTGGGCTGGATAGAAACATCTTCACCAACTTGTTGTTTTATATGTCATTACACCTGGCCAACATGATCATACATACTGGCTAGATCTAGTTATAAATTTGAGTTTGCCAAGCCATGACACACACTAGCTTGTCGAAAATGTGGTCCCATGCAAACATTGCATGGTATCTAGACCTCTCTGGTTGGCTAGAAACACCATCATCAACTTATTGGCTGTGTGAGTCACTACACCTGACCAACATGATCCCACCCACTTCATAGATCTAGCTATAAGAGTGCTATGCCAGGCCATGACAAACACTAGCTTGTGGAAGATGTGGCTCCATTCCAACATTGCATGGTATCTAGACCTATTTGGGTTGGCTAGAAACACCATCATCACCTTAGTGGTTGTGTGAGTCACTACACCTGGCCAACATGATCCTACCTACTTGCTAGATCTAGATATAATTTTGCTATGCCAAGCCATGACACACACTAGCTTGTGGCAAATGTGGGTCCATGCCAACAGTGCATTGGGTCTAGACCTATCTGGGCTGGCTAGAACCACCATCATCAACTTAGTGGTTGTGTGAGTCACTACACCTAGCAACATGATCCCACCCACTTGATAGATCTAGCTATAAAAGTGTTATTCCAAGGCATGACACACACTAGCTTGTGGAAAATGTGGGGCCATGCCAACATTGCATGCATGGGACACCTCTCTGGGCTGGATAGAAGCATATTCACCAACTTGTTGTTGTATATGTCATCACACCTGGCCAACATGATCCTACATACTTGCTAGATCTAGCTATAAACTTGAGTTTGCCAAGCCATGACACACACTAGCTTGTGGCAAATGTGGGCCCATGCAAACATTGCATGGGATCTAGACCTCTCTGGGTTGGCTAGAAACACCATCATCAACTTAGTGGCTGTGTAAGTCACTACACCTGACCAAAATGATCCCACCCACTTCATAGATCTAGCTATAAGAGTGCTATGCCAGGCCATGACACACACTAGCTTGTGGAAGATGTGGGTCCATTCCAACATTGCGTGGTATCTAGACCTATTTGGGTTGGCTAGAAACACCATCATCAACTTAGTGGATGTGTGATTCACTACACCTGGCCAACATAACCAACCGACTTGCTAGATCTAGCTATAATTTTTCTATGCCAAGCCATGACACAGACTAACTTGTGGCAAATTTGGGGCCATGCCAACAGTGCATGGGGTCTAGACCTATCTGGGATGGCTAGAACCACCATCATCAACTTAGTGGTTGTGTGAGTCACTACACCTAGCAAAATGATCCCACCCACTTGATAGATCTAGCTATAAAAGTGTTATGCCAAGGCATGACACACACTAGCTTGTGGAAAATGTGGGGCCATGCCAACATTGCATGCATGGGACACCTCTCTGGGCTGGATAGAAACACCTTCACCAACTTGTTGTTGTATATGTCATCACACCTGGCCAACATGATCCTACCTACTTGCTAGATCTAGCTATAAATTTGAGTTTGCCAAGCCATGACACACACTAGCTTGTGGCAAATGTGGTCCCATGCAAACATTGCATGGGATCTAGACCTCTCTGGGTTGGCTAGAAACACCATCATCAACTTAGTGGCTGTGTGAGTCACTACACCTGACCAACATGATCCCACCCACTTCATAGATCTAGCTATAAGAGTGCTATGCCAGGCCATGACACACACTAGCTTGTGGAAGATGTGGGTCCATTCCAACATTGCATGGTATCTAGACCTATTTGGGTTGGCTAGAAACACCATCATCAACTTATTGGATGTGTGAGTCACTACACCTGGCTAACATGATCCTACCTACTTGCTAGATCTAGCTATAATTTTGCTATGCCAAGCCATGACACACGCTAGCTTGTGGCAAATGTGGCTCCATGCCAACAGTGCATGGGGTCTAGACCTATCTGGGCTGGCTAGAACCACCATCATCAACTTAGTGGTTGTGTGAGTCACTACACCTAGCAACATGATCCCACCCACTTGAAAGATCTAACTATAAAAGTGTTATTCCAAGGCATGACACACACTAGCTTGTGGAAAATGTGGGGCCATGCCAACATTGCATGCATGGGACACCTCTCTCGGCTGGATAGAAACATCTTCACCAACTTCTTGTTGTATATGTCATCACACCTGGCCAACATGATCATACATACTTGCTAGATCTAGTTATAAATTTGAGTTTGCCAAGCCATGACACACACTAGATTGTCGAAAATGTGGTCCCATGCAAACATTGCATGGTATCTAGACCTCTCTGGTTGGCTAGAAACACCATCATCAACTTAGTGGCTGTGTGAGTCACTACACCTGACCAACATGATCCCACCCACTTCATAGATCTAGCTATAAGAGTGCTATGCCAGGCCATGACAAACACTAGCTTGTGGAAGATGTGGCTCCATTCCAACATTGCATGGTATCTAGACCTATTTGGGTTGGCTAGAAACACCATCATCACCTTAGTGGTTGTGTGAGTCACTACACCTGGCCAACATGATCCTACCTACTTGCTAGATCTAGATATAATTTTGATATGCCAAGCCATGACACACACTAGCTTGTGGCAAATGTGGGTCCATGCCAACAGTGCATTGGGTCTAGACCTATCTGGGCTGGCTAGAACCACCATCATCAACTTAGTGGTTGTGTGAGTCACTACACCAAGCAACATGATCCCACCCACTTGATAGATCTAGCTATAAAAGTGTTATTCCAAGGCATGACACACACTAGCTTGTGGAAAATGTGGGGCCATGCCAACATTGCATGCATGGGACACCTCTCTGGGCTGGATAGAAGCATATTCACCAACTTGTTGTTGTATATGTCATCACACCTGGCCAACATGATCCTACATACTTGCTAGATCTAGCTATAAACTTGAGTTTGCCAAGCCATGACGCACACTAGCTTGTGGCAAATGTGGGCCCATGCAAACATTGCATGGGATCTAGACCTCTCTGGGTTGGCTAGAAACACCATCATCAACTTAGTGGATGTGTAAGTTACTACACCTGACCAACATGATCCCACCCACTTCATAGATCTAGCTATAAGAGTGCTATGCCAGGCCATGACACACACTAGCTTGTGGAAGATGTGGGTCCATTCCAACATTGCGTGGTATCTAGACCTATTTGGGTTGGCTAGAAACACCATCATCAACTTAGTGGATGTGTGATTCACTACACCTGGCCAACATAACCAACCGACTTGCTAGATCTAGCTATAATTTTTCTATGCCAAGCCATGACACACACTAACTTGTGGCAAATTTGGGGCCATGCCAACAGTGCATGGGGTCTAGACCTATCTGGCTGGCTAGAACCACCATCATCAACTTAGTGGTTGTGTGAGTCACTACACCTAGCAAAATGATCCCACCCACTTGATAGATCTAGCTATAAAAGTGTTATGCCAAGGCATGACACACACTAGCTTGTGGAAAATGTGGGGCCATGCCAACATTGCATGCATGGGACACCTCTCTGGGCTGGATAGAAACACCTTCACCAACTTGTTGTTGTATATGTCATCACACCTGGCCAACATGATCCTACCTACTTGCTAGATCTAGCTATAAATTTGAGTTTGCCAAGCCATGACACACACTAGCTTGTGGCAAATGTGGTCCCATGCAAACATTGCATGGGATCTAGACCTCTCTGGGTTGGCTAGAAACACCATCATCAACTTAGTGGCTGTGTGAGTCACTACACCTGACCAACATGATCCCACCCACTTCATAGATCTAGCTATAAGAGTGCTATTCCAGGCCATGACACACACTAGCTTGTGGAAGATGTGGGTCCATTCCAACATTGCATGGTATCTAGACCTATTTGGGTTGGCTAGAAACACCATCATCAACTTAGTGGATGTGTGAGTCACTACACCTGGCCAACATGATCCTACCTACTTGCTAGATCTAGCTATAATTTTGCTATGCCAAGCCATGACACACGCTAGCTTGTGGCAAATGTGGCTCCATGCCAACAGTGCATGGGGTCTAGACCTATCTGGGCTGGCTAGAACCACCATCATCAACTTAGTGGTTGTGTGAGTCACTACACCTAGCAACATGATCCCACCCACTTGAAAGATCTAGCTATAAAAGTGTTATTCCAAGGCATGACACACACTAGCTTGTGGAAAATGTGGGGCCATGCCAACATTGCATGCATGGGACACCTCTCTGGGCTGGATAGAAACATCTTCACCAACTTCTTGTTGTATATGTCATCACACCTGGCCAACATGATCATACATACTTGCTAGATTTAGTTATAAATTTGAGTTTGCCAAGCCATGACACACACTAGCTTGTGGCAAATGTGGGCCCATGCAAACATTGCATGGGATCTAGACCTCTCTGGGTTGGCTAGAAACACCATCATCAACTTAGTGGCTGTGTGAGTCACAACACCTGACCAACATGATCCCACCCACTTCATAGATCTAGCTATAAGAGTGCTATGCCAGGCCATGACACACACTAGCTTGTGGAAGATGTGGGTCCATTCCAACATTGCGTGGTATCTAAACCTATTTGGGTTGGCTAGAAACACCATCATCAACTTAGTGGCTGTGTGATTCACTACACCTGGCTAACATGATCCTACCTACTTACTAGGTCTAGCTATAATTTTTCTATGCCAAGCCATGACACACACTAGCTTGTGGCAAATGTGGGGCCATGCCAACAGTGCATGGGGTCTAGACCTATCTGGGCTGGCTAGAACCACCATCATCAACTTAGTGGTTGTGTGAGTCACTACACCTAGCAACATGATCCCACCCACTTGATAGATCTAGATATAAAAGTTTTATGCCAAGCCATGACACACACTAGCTTGTGGAAAATGTGGGGCCATTCCAACATTGCATGCATAAGACACCTCTTTGGGCTTGATAGAAAAACCTTCACCAACTTGTTGTTGTATATGTCATCACACCTGGCCAACATGATCCTACCTACTTGCTAGATCTAGCTATAATTTTTCTATGCCAAGCCATGACACACACTAGATTGTGGCAAATGTGGGGCCATGCCAATAGTGCATGGGGTCTGGACATATCTGGGCTGGCTAGAACCACCATCATCAACTTAGTGGTTGTGTGAGTCACTACACCTAGCAACATGATCCCACCCACTTGATAGATCTAGCTATAAAAGTGTTATTCCAAGGCATGACACACATTAACTTGTGGAACATGTGGGGCCATGCCAACATTGCATGCATGGGACACCTCTCTGGGCTGGATAGAAACATCTTCACCAACTTGTTGTTTTATATGTCATTACACCTGGCCAACATGATCATACATACTGGCTAGATCTAGTTATAAATTTGAGTTTGCCAAGCCATGACACACACTAGCTTGTCGAAAATGTGGTCCCATGCAAACATTGCATGGTATCTAGACCTCTCTGGTTGGCTAGAAACACCATCATCAACTTAGTGGCTGTGTGAGTCACTACACCTGACCAACATGATCCCACCCACTTCATAGATCTAGCTATAAGAGTGCTATGCCAGGCCATGACAAACACTAGCTTGTGGAAGATGTGGCTCCATTCCAACATTGCATGGTATCTAGACCTATTTGGGTTGGCTAGAAACACCATCATCACCTTAGTGGTTGTGTGAGTCACTACACCTGGCCAACATGATCCTACCTACTTGCTAGATCTAGATATAATTTTGCTATGCCAAGCCATGACACACACTAGCTTGTGGCAAATGTGGGTCCATGCCAACAGTGCATTGGGTCTAGACCTATCTGGGCTGGCTAGAACCACCATCATCAACTTAGTGGTTGTGTGAGTCACTACACCTAGCAACATGATCCCACCCACTTGATAGATCTAGCTATAAAAGTGTTATTCCAAGGCATGACACACACTAGCTTGTGGAAAATGTGGGGCCATGCCAACATTGCATGCATGGGACACCTCTCTGGGCTGGATAGAAGCATATTCACCAACTTGTTGTTGTATATGTCATCACACCTGGCCAACATGATCCTACATACTTGCTAGATCTAGCTATAAACTTGAGTTTGCCAAGCCATGACACACACTAGCTTGTGGCAAATGTGGGCCCATGCAAACATTGCATGGGATCTAGACCTCTCTGGGTTGGCTAGAAACACCATCATCAACTTAGTGGCTGTGTAAGTCACTACACCTGACCAAAATGATCCCACCCACTTCATAGATCTAGCTATAAGAGTGCTATGCCAGGCCATGACACACACTAGCTTGTGGAAGATGTGGGTCCATTCCAACATTGCGTGGTATCTAGACCTATTTGGGTTGGCTAGAAACACCATCATCAACTTAGTGGATGTGTGATTCACTACACCTGGCCAACATAACCAACCGACTTGCTAGATCTAGCTATAATTTTTCTATGCCAAGCCATGACACAGACTAACTTGTGGCAAATTTGGGGCCATGCCAACAGTGCATGGGGTCTAGACCTATCTGGGCTGGCTAGAACCACCATCATCAACTTAGTGGTTGTGTGAGTCACTACACCTAGCAAAATGATCCCACCCACTTGATAGATCTAGCTATAAAAGTGTTATGCCAAGGCATGACACACACTAGCTTGTGGAAAATGTGGGGCCATGCCAACATTGCATGCATGGGACACCTCTCTGGGCTGGATAGAAACACCTTCACCAACTTGTTGTTGTATATGTCATCACACCTGGCCAACATGATCCTACCTACTTGCTAGATCTAGCTATAAATTTGAGTTTGCCAAGCCATGACACACACTAGCTTGTGGCAAATGTGGTCCCATGCAAACATTGCATGGGATCTAGACCTCTCTGGGTTGGCTAGAAACACCATCATCAACTTAGTGGCTGTGTGAGTCACTACACCTGACCAACATGATCCCACCCACTTCATAGATCTAGCTATAAGAGTGCTATGCCAGGCCATGACACACACTAGCTTGTGGAAGATGTGGGTCCATTCCAACATTGCATGGTATCTAGACCTATTTGGGTTGGCTAGAAACACCATCATCAACTTAGTGGATGTGTGAGTCACTACACCTGGCTAACATGATCCTACCTACTTGCTAGATCTAGCTATAATTTTGCTATGCCAAGCCATGACACACACTAGCTTGTGGCAAATGTGGGGCCATGCCAACAGTGCATGGGGTCTAGACCTATCTGGGCTGGCTAGAACCACCATCATCAACTTAGTGGTTGTGTGAGTCACTACACCTAGCAACATGATCCCACCCACTTGAAAGATCTAACTATAAAAGTGTTATTCCAAGGCATGACACACACTAGCTTGTGGAAAATGTGGGGCCATGCCAACATTGCATGCATGGGACACCTCTCTGGGCTGGATAGAAACATCTTCACCAACTTGTTGTTGTATATGTCATCACACCTGGCCAACATGATCATACATACTTGCTAGATTTAGTTATAAATTTGAGTTTGCCAAGCCATGACACACACTAGCTTGTGGCAAATGTGGGCCCATGCAAACATTGCATGGGATCTAGACCTCTCTGGGTTGGCTAGAAACACCATCATCAATTAGTGGCTGTGTGAGTCACAACACCTGACCAACATGATCCCACCCACTTCATAGATCTAGCTATAAGAGTGCTATGACAGGCCATGACACACACTAGCTTGTGGAAGATGTGGGTCCATTCCAACATTGTGTGGTATCTAAACCTATTTGGGTTGGCTAGAAACACCATCATCAATTTAGTGGCTGTGTGATTCACTACACCTGGCTAACATGATCCTACCTACTTTCTAGGTCTAGCTATAATTTTTCTATGCCAAGCCATGACACACACTAGCTTGTGGCAAATGTGGGGCCATGCCAACAGTGCATGGGGTCTAGACCTATCTGAGCTGGCTAGAACCACCATCATCACCTTAGTGGTTGTGTGAGTCACTACACCTAGCAACATGATCCCACCCACTTGATAGATCTATATATAAAAGTTTTATGCCAAGCCATGACACATACTAGCTTGTGGAAAATGTGGGGCCATTCCAACAATGCATGCATGGGGTCTAGACACCTCTCTAGAAACACGTTCACCAACTTGTTGTTGTATATGTCATCACACCTGGCCAACATGATCCTACCTACTTGCTAGATATAGCTATAAATTTGAGTTTGCCAAGCCATGACACACACTAGCTTGTGGCAAATGTGGGCCCATGCAAACATTGCATGGGAACTAGACCTCTCTGAGTTGGCTAGAAACACCATCATCAACTTAGTGGCTGTGTGAGTCACTACACCTGACCAACATGATCCCACCCACTTCATAGATCTAGCTATAAGAGTGCTATGCCAGGCCATGACACACACTAGCTTGTGGAAGATGTGGGTCCATTCCAACATTGCATGGTATCTAGACCTATTTGGGTTGGCTAGAAACACCATCATCAACTTAGTGGCTGTGTGAGTCACTACACCTGGCCAACATGATCCTACCCACTTGCTAGATCTAGCTATAATTTTTCTATGCCAAGCCATGACACACACTAGCTTGTGGCAAATGTGTGGCCATGCCAACAGTGCATGGGGTCTAGACCTATTTGGGCTGGCTAGAACCACCATCATCAACTTAGTGGTTGTGTGAGTCACTACACCTAGCAACATGATCCCACCCACTTGATAGATCTAGCTATAAAAGTGTTATGCCAAGGCATGACACACACTAGCTTGTGGAAATTGTGGGGCCATGCCAACATTGCATGCATGGGACACCTCTCTGGGCTAGATAGAAACATCTTCACCAACTTGTTGTATATGTCATCACACCTGGCCAACATATCATACATACTTGCTTGATCTAGTTATAAATTTGAGTTTGCCATGGCATGACACACACTAGCTTGTGGCAAATGTGGGCCCATGCAAACATTGCATGGGATCTAGACCTCTCTGGGTTGGCTAGAAACACCTTCATCAACTTAGTGGTTGTGTGAGTCACTACACCTGACCAACATGATCCCACCCACTTCATTGATCTAGCTATAAGAGTGCTATGCCAGGCCATGACACACACTAGCTTGTGGAAGATGTGGGTCCATTCCAATATTGCATGGTATCTAAACCTATTTGGGTTGGCTAGAAACACCATCATCAACTTAGTGGCTGTGTGAGTCACTACACCGGGCCAACATGATCCTACCTACTTGCTAGGTCTAGTTATAATTTTTCTATGCCAAGCCATGACACACACTAGCTTGTGTAAAATGTGGGGCCATGCCAACAGTGCATGGAGTCTAGACCTATCTGGGCTGGCTAGAACCACCATCATCAACTTAGTGGTTGTGTGAGTCACTACACCTAGCAACATGATCCCACCCACTTGATAGATCTAGCTATAAAAGTATTATGCCAAGGCATGACACATACTAGCTTGTGGAAAATGTGGGGCCATTCCAACATTGCATGCATGGGGTCTAGACACCTCTCTAGAAACACCTTCACCAACTTGTTGTTGTATATGTCATCACACCTGGCCAACATGATCCTACCTACTTTCTAGATCTAGCTATAAATTTGAGTTTGCCAAGCCATGACACACACTAGTTTGTGGCAAATGTGGGCCCATGCAAACATTGCATGGGATCTAGACTCTCTGGGTTGGCTAGAAACACCATCATCAACTTAGTGGTTGTGTGAGTCACTACACTTGACCAACATGATCCCACCCACTTCATAGATCTAGCTATAAGAGTGCTATGCCAGGCCATGACACACACTAGCTTGTGGAAGATGTGGGTCCATTCCAACATTGCATGGTATCTAGACCTATTTGGGTTGGCTAGAAACACCATCATCAACTTAGTGGCTGTGTGAGTCACTACACCTGGCCAACATGATCCTACCTACTTGCTAGATCTAGCTATAATTTTTCTATGGCAAGCCATGACACACCTAGCTTGTGGCAAATGTGGGGACATGCCAACAGTGCATGGGGTCTAGACCTATCTAGGCTGGCTAGAACCACCATCATCAACTTAGTGATTGTGTGAGTCACTACACCTAGCAATATGATCCCACCCACTTGATAGATCTAGCTATAAAAGTGTTATGCCAAGGTATGACACACACTAGCTTGTGGAAAATGTGGGGCCATGCCAACATTTCATGCATGGCACACTTCTCTGGGCTAGATAGAAACATCTTCACCAACTTGTTGTTGTATATGTCATCACACCTGGCCACCATGATCATACATACTTGCTAGATCTAGTTATAAATTTGAGTTTGCCAAGCCATGACACACACTAGCTTGTGGCAAATGTGGGCCCATGCAAACATTGCATGGGATCTAGACCTCTCTGGGTTGGCTAGAAACACCATCATCAACTTAGTGGCTGTGTGAGTCACTACACCTGACCAACATGATCCCACCCACTTCATAGATCTAGCTATAAGAGTGCTATGCCAGGCCATGACACACACTAGCTTGTGGAAGATGTGGGTCCATTCCAATATTGCATGGTATCTAAACCTATTTGGATTGGCTAGAAACACCATCATCAACTTAGTGGCTATGTGAGTCACTACACCTGGCCAACATGATCCTACCTACTTGCTAGGTCTAGCTATAATTTTTCTATACCAAGCCATGACACACACTATCTTGTGGCAAATGTGGGGCCATGCCAACAGTGCATGGGGTCTAGACCTATCTGGGCTGTCTAGAACCACCATCATCAACTTAGTGGTTGTGTGAGTCACTACACCTAGCAACATGATCCCACCCACTTGATAGATCTAGCTATAAAAGTGTTATGCCAAGGCATGACACATACTAGCTTGTGGAAAATGTGGGGCCATTCCAACATTGCATGCATGGGGTCTAGACACGTCTCTAGAAACACCTTCACCAACTATTTGTTGTATATGTCATCACACCTGGCCAACATGATCCTACCTACTTGCAAGATCTAGCTATAAATTTGAGTTTGCCAAGCAATGACACACACTAGCTTGTGGCAAATGTGGGCCCATGCAAACATTGCATGGAATCTAGACCTCTCTGGGTTGGCTAGAAACACCATCATCAACTTAGTGGCTGTGTGAGTCACTACACCTGACCAACATGATCCCACCCACTTCATAGATCTAGCTATAAGAGTGTTATGCCAGGCCATGACACACACTAGCTTGTCGAAGATGTGGGTCCATTCCAACATTGTATGGTATCTAGACCTATTTGGGTTGGCTAGAAACAACATCATCATCTTAGTGGTTGTGTGAGTCACTACACCTGGCCAACATGATCCTACCTACTTTCTAGATATAGCTATAATTTTTCTATGCCAAGCCATGACACACACTAGCTTGTGGCAAATGTGGGGCCATGCCAACAGTGCATGGGGTCTAGACCTATCTGGGATGGCTAGAACCACCATCATCAACTTAGTGGTTGTGTGAGTCACTACACCTAGCAACATGATCCCACCCACTTGATAGATCTAGCTATAAAAGTATTATGCCAAGGCATGACACACACTAGCTTGTGGAAATTGCGGGGCCATGCCAACATTGCATGCATGGGACACCTCTCTGGGTTAGATAAAAACATCTTCACTAACTTGTTGTTGTATATGTCATCACACCTGGCCAACATGATTATACATACTTGCTAGATCTAGTTATAAATTTGAGTTTGCCAAGCCATGACACACACTAGCTTGTGGCAAATGTGGACCCATGCAAACATTGCATGGGATCTAGACCTCTCTGGGTTGGCTAGAAACACCATCATCAACTTAGTGGCTGTGTGAGTCACTACACCTGACCAACATGATCCCACCCATTTCATAGATGTAGCTATAAGAGTGCTATGCTAGGCCATGACACACACTAGCTTGTGGAAGATGTGGGTCCATTCCAATATTGCATGGTATCTAGACCTATTTCGGTTGGCTAGAAACACCATCATCAACTTAGTGGCTGTGTGAGTCACTACACCTAGCCAACATGATCCTACCTACTTGCTAGATCTAGCTACAATTTTTCTATGCCAAGCCATGACACACACTAGCTTGTGGCAAATGTGGGGCATGCCAACAGTGCATGGGGTCTAGACCTATCTGGGCTGGCTAGAACCACCATCATCAACTTAGTGGTTGTGTGAGTCACTACACCTAGCAACATGATCCCACCCACTTGATAGATCTAGCTATAAAAGTGTTATGCCAAGGCATGACACATACTAGCTTGTGGAAAATGTGGGGCCATTCCAACATTGCATGCATGGGGTCTAGACACCTCTCTAGAAACACCTTCACCAACTTGTTGTTGTATATGTCATCACACCAGGCCAACATGATCCTACCTACTTTCTAGATCTAGCTATAAATTTGAGTTTGCCAAGCCATGACACACACTAGCTTGTGGTAAATGTGGGCCCATGCAAACATTGCATGGAATCTAGACCTCTCTGGGTTGGCTAGAAACACCATCATCAACTTAGTGGATGTGTGAGTCACTACACCTGACCAACATGATCCCACCCACTTCATAGAACTAACTATAAGAGTGCTATGCCAGGCCATGACACACACTAGCTTGTGGAAGATGTTGGTCCATTCCAACATTGCATGGTATCTAGACCTATTTGGGTTGGCTAGAAACACCATCATCAACTTAGTGGCTGTGTGAGTCACTACACCTGGCCAACATGATCCTACCTACTTGCTAGATCTAGCTATAATTTTGCTATGCCAAGCCATGACACACACTAGCTTGTGGAAAATGTGGGTCCATTCCAACAGTGCATGGGGTCTAGACCTATCTAGGCTGGCTAGAACCACCATCATCAACTTAGTGGTTGTGTGAGTCACTCCACCTAGCAACATGATCCCACCCACTTGATAGATCTAGCTATAAAAGTGTTATTCCAAGGCATGACACACACTAGCTTGTGGAAAATGTGGGGCCATGCCAACATTGCATGCATGGGACACCTCTCTGGGCTGGATATAAACATCTTCACCAACTTGTTGTTGTATATTTCATCACACCTGGCCAACATGATCATACATACTTTCTAGATCTCGTTATAAATTTGAGTTTGCCAAGCCATGACACACACTAGCTTGTGGCAAATGTCGGCCCATGCAAACATTGCATGGGATCTAGACCTCTTTGGGTTGGCTAGAAACACCATCATCAACTTAGTGGCTGTGTGAGTCACTACACCTGACCAACATGATCCCACCCACTTCATAGATCTAGCTATAAGAGTGCTATGCCAGGCCATGACACACACTAGCTTGTGGAATATGTGGGTCCATTCCAATATTGCATGGTATCTAAACCTATTTGGGTTGGCTAGAAACACCATTATCAACTTAGTGGCTGTGTGAGTCACTACACCTGGCCAACATGATCCTACCTACTTGATAGGTCTAGCTATAATTTTTCTATGCCAAGCCATGACACACACTAGCTTGTGGCAAATGTGGGGCCATGCCAACAGTGCATGGGGTCTAGACCTATCTGGGCTGGCTAGAACCACCATCATCAAATAGTGGTTGTGTGAGTCACTACACCTAGCAACATGATCCCACCCAGTTGATAGATCTATCTATACAAGTGTTATGCCAAGGCATGACACATAATAGCTTGTGGAAAATCTGGGGCCATTCCAACATTGCATGCATGGGGTCTAGACACCTCTCTAGAAACACCTTCACCAACTTGTTGTTGTATATGCCATCACACCTGGCCAACATGATCCTACCTACTTTCTAGATCTAGCTATAAATTTGAGTTTGCCAAGCCATGACACACACTAGCTTGTGGCAAATGTGGGCCCATGCAAACATTGCATGGGATCTAGACCTCTCTGGGTTGGCTAGAAACACCATCATCAACTTAGTGTCTGTGTGACTCACTACACCTGACCAACATGATCCCACCCACTTCATAGATCTAGCTATAAGAGTGTTATGCCAGGCCATGACACACACTAGCTTGTGGAAGATGTGGGTCCATTCCAACATTGCATGGTATCTAGACCTATTTGGGTTGGCTAGAAACACCATCATCAACTTAGTGGCTGTGTGAGTCACTACACCTGGCCAACATGATCCTACCTACTTGCTAGATCTAGCTATAATTTTGCTATGCCAAGCCATGACACACACTAGCTTGTGGAAAATGTGGGTCCATTCCAACAGTGCATGGGGTCTAGACCTATCTAGGCTGGCTAGAACCACCATCATCAACTTAGTGGTTGTGTGAGTCACTACACCTAGCAACATGATCCCACCCACTTGATAGATCTAGCTATAAAAGTGTTATTCCAAGGCATGACACACACTAGCTTGTGGAAAATGTGGGGCCATGCCAACATTGCATGCATGGGACACCTCTCTGGGCTGGATATAAACATCTTCACCAACTTGTTGTTGTATATTTCATCACACCTGGCCAACATGATCATACATACTTGCTAGATCTCGTTATAAATTTGAGTTTGCCAAGCCATGACACACACTAGCTTGTGGCAAATGTCGGCCCATGCAAACATTGCATGGGATCTAGACCTCTTTGGGTTGGCTAGAAACACCATCATCAACTTAGTGGCTGTGTGAGTCACTACACCTGACCAACATGATCCCACCCACTTCATAGATCTAGCTATAAGAGTGCTATGCCAGGCCATGACACACACTAGCTTGTGGAATATGTGGGTCCATTCCAATATTGCATGGTATCTAAACCTATTTGGGTTGGCTAGAAACACCATCATCAACTTAGTGGCTGTGTGAGTCACTACACCTGGCCAACATGATCCTACCTACTTGATAGGTCTAGCTATAATTTTTCTATGCCAAGCCATGACACACACTAGCTTGTGGCAAATGTGGGGCCATGCCAACAGTGCATGGGGTCTAGACCTATCTGGGCTGGCTAGAACCACCATCATCAAATAGTGGTTGTGTGAGTCACTACACCTAGCAACATGATCCCACCCAGTTGATAGATCTATCTATACAAGTGTTATGCCAAGGCATGACACATAATAGCTTGTGGAAAATCTGGGGCCATTCCAACATTGCATGCATGGGGTCTAGACACCTCTCTAGAAACACCTTCACCAACTTGTTGTTGTATATGCCATCACACCTGGCCAACATGATCCTACCTACTTTCTAGATCTAGCTATAAATTTGAGTTTGCCAAGCCATGACACACACTAGCTTGTGGCAAATGTGGGCCCATGCAAACATTGCATGGGATCTAGACCTCTCTGGGTTGGCTAGAAACACCATCATCAACTTAGTGTCTGTGTGACTCACTACACCTGACCAACATGATCCCACCCACTTCATAGATCTAGCTATAAGAGTGTTATGCCAGGCCATGACACACACTAGCTTGTGGAAGATGTGGGTCCATTCCAACATTGCATGGTATCTAGACCTATTTGGGTTGGCTAGAAACACCATCATCAACTTAGTGGCTGTGTGAGTCACTACACCTGGCCAACATGATCCTACCTACTTGCTAGATCTAGCTATAATTTTGCTATGCCAAGCCATGACACACACTAGCTTGTGGAAAATGTGGGTCCATTCCAACAGTGCATGGGGTCTAGACCTATCTAGGCTGGCTAGAACCACCATCATCAACTTAGTGGTTGTGTGAGTCACTACACCTAGCAACATGATCCCACCCACTTGATAGATCTAGCTATAAAAGTGTTATTCCAAGGCATGACACACACTAGCTTGTGGAAAATGTGGGGCCATGCCAACATTGCATGCATGGGACACCTCTCTGGGCTGGATATAAACATCTTCAACAACTTGTTGTTGTATATTTCATCACACCTGGCCAACATGATCATACATACTTGCTAGATCTCGTTATAAATTTGAGTTTGCCAAGCCATGACACACACTAGCTTGTGGCAAATGTCGGCCCATGCAAACATTGCATGGGATCTAGACCTCTTTGGGTTGGCTAGAAACATCATCATCAACTTAGTGGCTGTGTGAGTCACTACACCTGACCAACATGATCCCACCCACTTCATAGATCTAGCTATAAGAGTGCTATGCCAGGCCATGACACACACTAGCTTGTGGAATATGTGGGTCCATTCCAATATTGCATGGTATCTAAACCTATTTGGGTTGGCTAGAAACACCATCATCAACTTAGTGGCTGTGTGAGTCACTACACCTGGCCAACATGATCCTACCTACTTGATAGGTCTAGCTATAATTTTTCTATGCCAAGCCATGACACACACTAGCTTGTGGCAAATGTGGGGCCATGCCAACAGTGCATGGGGTCTAGACCTATCTGGGCTGGCTAGAACCACCATCATCAAATAGTGGTTGTGTGAGTCACTACACCTAGCAACATGATCCCACCCAGTTGATAGATCTATCTATACAAGTGTTATGCCAAGGCATGACACATAATAGCTTGTGGAAAATCTGGGGCCATTCCAACATTGCATGCATGGGGTCTAGACACCTCTCTAGAAACACCTTCACCAACTTGTTGTTGTATATGCCATCACACCTGGCCAACATGATCCTACCTACTTTCTAGATCTAGCTATAAATTTGAGTTTGCCAAGCCATGACACACACTAGCTTGTGGCAAATGTGGGCCCATGCAAACATTGCATGGGATCTAGACCTCTCTGGGTTGGCTAGAAACACCATCATCAACTTAGTGTCTGTGTGACTCACTACACCTGACCAACATGATCCCACCCACTTCATAGATCTAGCTATAAGAGTGTTATGCCAGGCCATGACACACACTAGCTTGTGGAAGATGTGGGTCCATTCCAACATTGCATGGTATCTAGACCTATTTGGGTTGGCTAGAAACACCATCATCAACTTAGTGGCTGTGTGAGTCACTACACCTGGCCAACATGATCCTACCTAATTGCTAGATCTAGCTATAATTTTTCTATGCCAAGCCATGACACACACTAGCTTGTGGCAAATGTGGGGCCATGCCAACAGTGCATGGGGTCTAGACCTATCTGGGCTGGCTAGAACCACCATCATCAACTTAGTGGTTGTGTGAGTCACTACACCTAGAAACATGATCCCACCCACTTGATAGATCTAGCTATAAAAGTGGTATGCCAAGGCATGACACATACTAGCTTGTGGAAAATGTGGGGCCATTCCAACATTGCATGCATGGGGTCTAGACACCTCTCTAGAAACACCTTCACCAACTTGTTGTTGTATGTGTCATCACACCTGGCCAACATGATCCTACCTACTTGCTAGATCTAGCAATAATTTTGAGTCTGCCAAGCCATGACACACACTAGCATGTGGCAAATGTGGGGCCATACCAGAATTGCATGGGGTCTAGACCTCTCTGGGCTGGCTAGAACCACCGTCATCAACTTAGTGGTTGTGTGAGTCACTACACCTGGCCAACATGATCCCACCTGCTTGATAGATCTAGCTATAAGAGTTCAATGATATAGTTACATCTAACAACTAGTTGGGATCACACGTTGACCAATCGTTGACTCATTCAACCAGAAGGTGATCAAGGTGTTTTTAACTAACTCAGATATATATAGGTCTATAATGTCACCCTAGACTAGAAATTTTTAGCAGCACAAAGTACTTGTCTCTATTCGTTCTTCCACAATCACAGTCGCTCTGAATTTGCTAGTGAAGCCTTTCTCTGCAACAAGGAGCGTGTGCCTTGCCGAAGCCTGCGCTTGTTGTCGATCTGGACTATGCCAACATATTATGCAATATAGACCTATTTGAGCTGGGTGGAAACACCTTCATCAACTTTGATCTACTCCCTCCATCCCATATTATGTTGCGCATAATTTTGCATGCAAAGTTTGACCAAGAGTATACAAAATAATTTAAATATGTGTGATATAAAATGTATATATTATGAAAATATAATTCAAGACAATTCTAATAATATTATTTTGGCACCGTATTAGTTTATAGTTGTATCAAACTATTTGGTCAAACATTATACAGTTTGACTTTGATAAAATCTTATATTGCAACCTAAATTGGGACCGAGAGTACTAGGTGGGATCATGTTGACCAAGTGTTCACACATACAAGCACAAGTTGATGAAAGTGAACACTTGGTCTAGAGTCCATGCAATGTTGGTAGTATGAGGTGGACGTCACTTGCGCCGGTGACCAAGTGTTCACACATACAGGCACAAGTTGATGAAAGTGAACACTTGGTCTAGAGTCCATGCAATGTTGGTAGTATGAGGTGGACGTCACGTGCGCCGGTGACGTCAGCGGATACGAATCGACGGGACGTATAAGAGCTCTCTCGGCCGCTCCGCGTCACCAGATCCCCACCATTTTCCCCCTCCTCCCTTTTGTCTAACCTGATACTGAAAGGAGTGAGGAGTGAGAAACCCTACCTCACGTCATCGTCTCCTCCACTTCTGGTCTGGGTGTCGTCCTCCTCCGCGCGATTTCGACTCCGGCGATGGCGGGAGTGGGCTCCGGAGCCGATGCGGGCGGTTCTGCTAGGGTGGGGATGGGAGCCGTGACCCGCCCAAATGCAGTCAACGAGGTCGAGCGCCATGGCGGTGGCGGTGGTGGTACGGCCGCTTTGGCCTATGCGGCTCTGGGAGAGGAGGAGATGCTGTATGCGGAGGTCGGCTAGGAGGAGCGGCTAGATCTGAACGTCGTGCTCGGCACCGGGGAGGATATGTCGCCGGTGCAGCCTCAGGAGGTTGCTGCAATGCAGGTAAGAGGTTTTTTTCAGCTAACTTCCGTTTTCCCTCTTTTGATTGTTTGGATGGAATCTCGGTTCTGTAGATTTAGCTATATCAGTATTAGGGATTGACATCTGTTAGGGATTCTTTGGATGGAAGCTTGGTTCTGTAGATTCCTGGTGTAGATTTTTTTGGGGATTTCTATATTTCAACGAAAGTTATTTGTTGCAGCATATATCTAGCCCTAGGAAATAGTTCAGTGCATCGGATTATTCGGGATGATTAACTATGTAATTACACAATGTTGCGTCCATATTTTTGTTGTAGTTTTTTCCAGAACTTGTATGATCATATATTAGACTAGTTCTATTAAATGAATGCTTAGCTCCGAGGGATGTCCCTAAGATATGATATTCAGTGTAGTTTAAGCAGTTAGTATAGTGCAATATCAGTTTATTATTTTTCCTTGATTTTTGCACGGTGATCAAATGGTAAATGGCTGCATGCTCTAAACTGTATTCGCATACTGAGTAGACCTTGGCGGCTGTTTTTGGACACTTTAACTGGAGAGTTGTCCTGAAAGTTCAGTCAGATCGTCTTCATGATCTGTTATTGAACTACCTGGTGGTTTGTGTTGTTTATACCTCTACTCTATGACAATTAATAGAATAATCTTATCCTTTTAGGTTACCTTGTTTCTGTGGCTGCAATACTTGTAGACTTATGTCAGCTGCCTCTTCAATTTTGCAAGTTTTAAACATTGCTTCCTGACGATCTAAGGCAATAACATGTATGGGCATAAGATTTAGTTGATGCAGGCAATGCTATATCCTGAAAAGGTCTGTAGAGTTTAAAATGTTCTAATCCTTAAACATGTTGCAGCAGTTAAATGTTTCTTTATTAAATGATATCTCCTGTTTTGGAATATTTCTTTCGTGGATCATGTAGTAGTGATTTTTCCATGGTGTGATGTTGGGATTGTTTATGTGTTGTTGCCATGTTTAAGTAATAGAAGATTGGTTCATATATTTGATATAAGAAAGTTTGCATTTGTTGTATTTAATTTTTATGTAACATAAGTGCATAATCCTTGTTATTTATTGTCATCTAGCATAAATATATTTGATATATTAGTTAATCATATTGAATGATGTTGCCCTTTGTGAAATCTTTCTTTTATGGATCAACTAGTAGTGATGTTGTCATAGTGAGATGGTCGAATTGCAACAGTTATATTGGCAAGTTGTAGTAATAGGAAAATTTGATTATATGTATGATAGAACAAAGGTTGCATGATTATGGTGCAATTATGTACATCTAACAGAATTGCATAATCCTTATAATTTAATGGCAGGCAGCATAAATAGCATTGATGTACTACTTAACCACTGTTAGTTTAATTACTAGTGTTGAGTCGAGGTTGAGGCAAGAACCGGGGTGCAGCATGCCTTCATACGATACAATCAAAGAGGATAGCTGATCTAATCGCAGGTTAGGTACGTGATGCCGTGATGGACTCCAAATTTCAAACGTATGTGTATGTCCAGCAAAGTAGAGCGCTCAATCTAGCCCAATAGAAAACTCAAAATTGCTTTTTTTAATCTTTTTAAGATCTATTATAGCCTATATATGCAGCACATATCTGGGGAGGGCCCCCCAAAATTTTGGGCCCGGGGCGGCTGCCCCTCCGGTCCCCCCCAAGGGCCGGCCCTATGACCTGTCAGCGCGGTTAGCCGACGTCCTTATACATTACAAGAAAAGAAAATCGCCAGTTCCTCGACCGCATACTGGCAGTTCCTGCTGTCTCCTCGCCTCCTTGTTCCGGCGTAGTGCTTCCCTCTTCGACTCCTCCTATCCTTGTTCTTCTCCTCGTCATCTCCTGGTCTTCTTTATTACTCGATAGGAAGGCATGGCGAGCAGCCGACTGAAGGTGAACTGGTCCGATCTCCCGGCCGATGGACCACTTGCCAAGATCGGCAAATCCTTCCTGGAGAACGAGGAATACGTCGATGCCTACGCTGCTTGTCGGAGAGTCTGCGGCGATTGGTGCCCCGCGTTAAAAGAACCCGAGTTCCATCTCAACAACTGGATCCTGGTATATCACACACTTCCAGACGTCGGCGACTTCACATTCCTCAACCTCGCCACAGGTCGTTGCTTCACGACGAATCTAATGGAAGTTCAGCGCAGGTTCACAATTCATCCGATCAACATTCATTTGTTATTATGATACAAAGTTATTCTTAAACATGCATGTTTATTGTTTACTCCCTCAGTCCACAAATAAGTGTACTTATAGCCTTGTCCTAAGTCAAATTTTACTATGTTTGACTAACTTTTTAGAACAATGTACTAACATTTATGACAGTAAATTGATATCTTTAGATTTATTTTTAAATCTGATTTTATAATATGTCAATTTAATGTAATATAGGTTCCTATATTTCTCTATAAAGTTGGTCAAATTTGGTTATGTTTGACTTAGGCAAAAGCTAGATGTACACTTATTTGCGGACGAAGAGAGTAGGTTCTTAAACATGCATGTTCTTGAACATTCTTAAGCAAAGTTTAATTGTATAGGTTCACTCATTTAGGATATATATATCTAGTACATTTTGAAATATCTAGAAGCTCTGTCTTATATTAGTGAACAAAGAGAGTATTTTCCATTGTACATATATCTTAGGGCTAACTATTCTCTTCATCAAAAGGTTCTACTTCATCGGTGTTTATCGTGGCGTCATCGTTATTGCTCAGAGGAAAGAGCCACACAAGATTCGCCTTCTGAACCCACTCACCCGTAAGTTCAACACTGAGTTTCAGGCGCAGATACCATCAAATCTTGTGGCATCTGTAGCCGTCACGAAGTCCCCCATGATGGTGGTTGTTTCCACACATTATGAGAATTCTATTGCTTGGTCCGATGAGGCCACCCCGACAGGGGATTTCAATGGAGTATTTGGAGAAGGAATTTATCCGTCCGACGTGCGATGCATTACCCTATTCCGTGGTGAAGTGTATGCAGTATAGGATGGTGGAGACATCGTGTCGACCAACATCCAGGTGGAGCAGCGCGCGAGCACAGTCAATATGGCCAGAATAATTTCAGGTCCAGTCTTTGAAAAGATACGCGGAGCCTACAAGTTCTACCTTGTGGAGTCAGAAGGTGATCTGCTTCTTGTGTTGGGTGGGGTTTTCGCCGAAGGTCAACCGGTGCTTTACCAGGTGGACACGGAGAAACGTTGTCTCGAGGATGTAGGTGACATTGGCAGTCGTGCCTTCTTTGTTCATTTTAACCGGTCGATCTCCGTAGACACTAGAGTGCACCCTAGTACAGTCCTAGCCGGTTGCATCTACTACGCAGATCTTTCTTATATCAGAGCGTACAATCATGATCTTAAGGCCTGGGATGGGGTACCAAGACTTGCAGATGGCTATGGTCAACATGATCTGGAACGTTCACCGAGGCCTTACCGTCTCGACAAGATACTGGCAGCACATTGCAGACGGGGGGAGTTCAATGAATTTCTCATGCAGGACTCGGGAGGAGACGCCGATGAAATATATAAGGCTGAATAGCCTAGGTTATTTGCTCAATCGCTAGCGTATTCAGATCTTTTCGAAGTAATAAATTGCAATGTATTTATTTTTAGTACTTTCAGAATTCAGTGTGGTAGCTTTCAGAATTCTGTGTGGCGGCTTTCATAATTATGTGTAAGTACTATCTTTCAGCTTTACTCTTAGAACTCAAGTTGTGATTACTGATTCAGATTCTCACCTGTCGTGGTTTTTGCCTTAGTTTGAAAGAAGCACCAAAAATTAAAAAAAATCAAGAAATAGTGGAACTAAGTTGATGATGGTGTTTCTAGCCATGATGATCGTAAATTTGACCTAGCCATGATGTTTGTGACAGTTCTAACTTATAAATTACAGTACTATTCTATCATCACATAAGCACTAAGTTGATGAAGGACTTTCTAGCCAACCTATAGAGATCTATAGGCTTGGCTAAGGACTTTGAATTCATCAACTTAGTGATTACTAAGTTGGCTAGAAACACTTTGTGGCAATTGTGGACACATGACAACATTGCATGGTCTGCATGTTGATTTCACAGATGATTAATAAGGAGCTTGAGGCCAGCCGAGCTACCACGGAACCAAAACACAAAGATGTCACCAGCTCTCATATCAAACTTGTTCACAACCTCCATCCACTTTGATGTTATCATGGCACCTCCACATTTCAGTTTTCCTCTAGTGTTTGACTTGGCCATCACCATTTTAACTTTTGCAACTTCCATATTGTTACAAAATACTTGAATGTTTGTTGGTAGTTCAATATATGGAACAATATGCTCCATGGTTAAGCTCCTCGAAAAGTACTGCATATAGATTACACCAATATATACATACAAATGTCAGTACCTAATAGTAGTAATGTAACATTTTGAAAAATTGTTACTAGTTCAAAAGTTTTACCATTTTTTCTTTGCCTTTCAAGGTGTTTGATTTATTTATGGTGCATACATAAAATGGTATTTTTGGGAGGTTCTTATCAACTCCATACTTTAGTACATTAATTTCGGCATCATCCATCGCCACACGGTTGCCATAATGGCAGAAACATTCAAATTCTTTCTCGAAATTTATTCCGGGACCTGCATGTAAAAAATACATACATAAGCAGCAATATTATAACTGCATTGATTTTTTTAATTTTACATTACATACCTCTTATATGCAGAGGTTTATGCAACTTAAGAGTGGCACGAGCATGACGAGTGCGAGCATACTCCTCCACCTAACCAGAAAGTGCCATGTACACAATCTGTTTAGAATAAAGTAATCTATATTCTACCACCTCTTATTTTAGATACTTGAACACGGTTTACATGTTTATAAACACGCGTGATATTCCAAAGCACCGAGTAGTGTCCATTAGATAATACTCCCTCCGTTTTAAAATATAAGATGTTTTAGTTTTGTAAAGCAAATGTATGTAGACTTATTTTAGTATGTAGGTCCACTCAAGTTTGAAGTGAATCTACACACTAAATTAAATCTAGATACATTTTGTTCACAAAACTAAAACATCTTATATTTTGAAACAGAGGAAGTACAATTTTCTTAATAGTACATATAGATCTGACACGACATGCTTTCAGTGCTAACATATAATAGAGTGTTATTGTACTAGTTCATATGTAGATCCGATCTACACAATTATGATCGTAATGCATTTCTACTAATTTGATCGTATTTCCTCTAGATCTGACGAAATTTTTGTACATCACTCGTTCTAGATTTTCATATAGGAGTTGGCGAAAACATACCTGATCCTTGAATCTCTAATCCATGAACCTGTGTCGTCGCAGGAGTTGAATACTGGAGGCGGTCCTCGATGGAATTTTTGAGGTTGTTGTCGTGTGGAGGCGCTCGTGTGAGGAGGGATAGGAGGTGAGTCGTGGGCGGAGGCGACCGTGGAGTGACAAAATAGTAAATACCTAACGCGTCTACGCCGTCATACCCGCGCGCGTTTGCTGGGCGCGGTTAGGCCGGCCCAAATAAGAAAGCAGCCGCTGCAGCGATTACACGGGCACAGGAACAGGAGTTAGGCTGGGCTAAGTCTGCGTATTTTAGAATGTGTAAAAAAATTTGAGGTTATTTCGTGAAGGAAAGAGGGTCAGGTGAGAAAAAATAGGCTTTTTGTAGATTTGTCATTTTTTGGAAAAAGAGGTTCAGGTGAGACAAAACAGGCTAGTTTGTAAATCAACAACTATATGAAAAAGGAAAGAAGAGCAAAATAAGGCTACAATAGGGCAACGCAACCAGCCAGCCCAATTTGGCAACAAATCAAAGAACCCTTCCTCTCCATCTTCCCCTCCCTCCTTTCTTCCTTTGTCTACCTCTGCGAGGCTCACCTCATTCATTCCTTTTTGCCCAATTTGGTAGCAAATCTATACCAGCATCTATTTCTCAATTCCTTAACTATTCCCTCGAACCTTTCCGAAATAGGAAATCCCGCCACACACCAGCATGTACAGAAACAAATGTAGATAGTAAGCATCTAGAATGTAGAAACATAACAAGCAACTAATTAAGCAAGGTTCAACACAAACTAATTAAGCATCTAAAATGCAGAAACATAACAAGCAACTAATTAAGCAAGGTTCAACACAAACTTGATAAGGCAGAGGTTCAACACAAACGCTGCTAAGCAGCCAACATAAACACAGTTCAAACAAAAGCATGCTGCTTAAACCAGCAGCAACACACACACAAACATGCACATCATTACATCACTGCCTCCTCGCCGCCTCCTCCCGGTCCCTCTCATCCCTGTCCCGCTTCCTCTACTTCCTGCTGCCCATACCCTGAACCTTCGGTGGCTTGGGCTTGGGAGCAGGCACACGACCGACCTCGATAGCTCGGTTCAGTTTGTTCCTGAGGAAGATGCCATAGGCCATGTGAATGGCCCTAAAGCCGTGGACATTGACAATTTACCCAACTTTGACACGGCCAGATCCACAGCCTTCAGCATGCTGCAGGATGCTTTGGAAGTCCATCTTTATGCTCCTTTTGCAGAAGGGACAGCTCTTCATGCCATCAGTCCAGGGTTCACTCCACATCGTTGTCAACATCATCAGTAGCCTGCTGAAATATACAAAATACACATGTGAATCAAATATGTAGAAACTGCAACTAAAATTGAATGCTTAACAAAGGAAGCATAACAGTCTCCAGCTAGTAATAACAGAAAGTAATCAAGGGATCAAGCATATAAACCACTTCTGTCGTCAATAAGCTAGCATTAATCCATATAAATGAAAACAACAATCCATAGATCCACAAATATTAATCTATTCTGTCCATAATCGAACCCTAGCTAGCAATAATCCACAGATCCACAAATATTAATCGATTTTGTCCATAATCGAAGCCTAGCTAGCAATAATCCACAGATCCATTAATTACACATCAATCGTAACAGATAACAAATGAATCTGACGCTAAGTGAAAACCCTAGGCCCCAATCTTAACAGATAACAAACGAATCTGACGCTAACCGAAAACCCTAGGCCCCAAGCAGATAATCCATTAATTGGAACTTACCTCCTCCTCGTCGTCGATGATGTTCTCGTCAAAGGCCGCGGCGGCGACATGATGAGCTCGACCTCCTCGTCGTCATCCTGCGGCTGCTTCCCAAGATTGTATGCACAAGTACTGATAGCGGCGGGAGCCGATGAGGGACCGATCGGCCGGCCTTCAGCAATGGCCTCCGCTTCATCTTTCGCATCCGCTGCGGCTGTGATTAAAGTCCTTGAGGCATTTTGTGCCTCCTCCACGGCTCTGTCCGCCTCCGTCGTGGCTCTGGCCGCCTCCTCCGCGGATAACGCTAGCGTCGCGGCCTTTTCCTTTGCTGCGGCGACAGCGTCGGATGGGTGCTCCATCGCCCGGAATGGGAAGTGCAGCGGAAGCGGAAGGGGAGAGGGTTTTTTCCTGGTCGGCGGAGAGAGGAGTGGGGAAGGGTGGTGGGTAGGGGCCTAGGGGGAGTTGGGAAGAGGTGGCGTGATGGAGTGAATGAGGGGAGGCGGAGAGAGACAGAGGGATGGGCTGTATATGGTGAGACGCCGATGTTTCATGCTCCTGCAGTTCACACGTGTACGGTTCAGCATCATACGCATGCGCACCTGCTCGCACAGTGCAACGCGGACATTCGGTAGTATGGTACTACACAGTTCACACGCGCACGGTGCGCCTCGGACATGCCTAGTATGGTACATGCACGGTTCTCACGCACCCGGTGGCCCCATTCGCCAACAATCTCTCTCTCTTCTGTGTCAAAAAAATCTCTCTCTCTCTCTCTCTCTTTACGAAACTCACTCTCTCTCTCTCTGCGGACCCCCGCCAGTGGCCCACCCACTCTTTCCGATCGTGGCTACCTCATTTTGCAACTATTTGAATTTGAGTTTGGAATACATAATTTGAATTTTAATGCACGGTTGAGTGTGTTTAATATCTAAGTTTAAGTTTTTCTTACAACGAAAATGACACTTGTCCAACATGGCGGCGACAGTAGATAGAAACAACAGGAAAGTAGATAGTTTTCGGACTGCGCAAAAGGTGTCTCCCGTTGCAACTCATAATTCGGATAGTTCAGTTTACAGTTGCAAAATAGAAACACATAGTTCAATTCAGCAGAGCAGCACCGAGGAAAGTCTGCTACATTACAGTCATAGCCTAGCGAGGAGCTGCTGGTTTTCGTCCTCAATCTCTTCAAGTTGTAGGCGACGTACGAGCATGTCCCGCCGGATCTTGACCTGCTCACTGAGCGAAGCCTTGATCTCCCGAAGCAGGTTCATGTTCTCGACACGGAGATTGACATTATCATCTTTTAGCCTCGCATTATCCTTCGAGAGCCCCTCGTTGATGCATTTATTCAGTCGGTTCGAGGCTTGGATCTTCTTATGCAGTTTCTTCGAGGCAACGTTGTCCCTTTTCAGCTCGTCGCGCTCCTTAGTAAGGGTATTCACAGCTAATTTGAGCTGTTCTAATTCTAGCTCTTGTGTTTGCATTTTCTCCCTGTGGCTGCTTATTCGTGCATTAAGCCAAGCATCCACATTATTGATGAGTTTTGGCTTCTTTTCCTGGGACAAAGAATATGTGGTTTCAGTCCTATCACGGAATGGGAACAACAGTAACGTGTCATTATAGCACACGAGCTTTATGCAGAAATGAGCGGTGTGGAAAAGATCCAGGAGAAAAAAACCCAAATCCTAGTCGCAAAAACCCCAAATTCTAGTCGCAAAAACCCCAGTGTATATTATTTACCTCGCTGTTCCGGGGATCTGGGGGGGGACATGTATGCCGGTGAACCGACGGCTCTGAAGAAAGAGAAGGAGGTGATGATTAAGGAGAAGAAGAATGCTGGATAACACTATTAAGGAGAAGAAGTACATGACCTACCCGGAGGATCCCTCGCCTGCGGGCATGAGCATATGTTGTGACTCTTCAGTGCGTAAAGCGGAGCGGTGAGCTCTCTCTTTTCTCTCCTCGCGCATTGTCGCCGCGGCACGCTTCCGAGAGGGATCCATGGCTGCGCAGAGGGAGGGAGCAGGAGCGGGATGAGCAGGAGGAAGAAGAAAGGGAGGAGGGCGCTAGTGACTAGTGGAGGTAGATAGTCAAAAAGCCTAGGCAGACAAGTCTTATTGCCCCACCGTACTCTCCCCTACTGTGCGACCTACCTTCTCAAAGAAGTTTTGTTCACACGTGGCAGGCAGAGCATTGCAATGATGCGACCGATTGGATGCTCCATTAAGTCGATTGACAATTCACTTCGGCGCTGATAGAATGGTGCACGTGTCCCTGCACGCGTCATGATGACACAGTCCTGCGGGTGGTATCAGACGTGCACCGCGTCGGAGGTGAGGGGAGTGCGCCTTCCCGATGTATCGCTATTTTTTTCATTCCCTTCTGTATCGCGAGCCCCCGCTCTTATCCGCGCGTGCAACACAAACGGCCCACTAGCAGGAACAAAAATGCGGCCGAGCAAAACATGTAGGGGTGTTTTTTTGGGTGTTGCCACGTCAGATAGCTGAGTTGGACGACGGGAATCCATGTCGCGTCATAGAATACGCGCGTACTAATCTGCTTCGGGCATGTACGGGCTTTGGCGGGCTCTACGCGCGCGATATAACCTTTCTGTATGCCAATCCCACCCCCAGGCGCGAAGGGGTATCCGCCCATCTCATCCCTCGATCGCGCCTGAACTTTTTTTCATTTCCTTCAGGGGCCTATTGAATCAGAAGTCATTTTAAAAACCCTAAACCCTAGGGTAAATTTTCATAATTCAAAACCCTAAACTTCTTTGTTTATCATAATAGAATATATACATTGTCATTTTCCAAATTAACGATCATACTAATTTCTTTTGTATTTCATGCATCAAATAATGATATAGGATCATTATACATATAAAATTTTCTATTCAAACTATGAGACAACTAGAGTTAAGTTTTATAAACCAATAAGGAAATATCATTTAATAAATCCATGGTTAAAAGTGGAAAGAAAAATAATAAGTGAAGTTTCTACAAAATATTAAAAGGGGGTTCATATAAAGAAAATAAAAGAAATATAAAAACATTTATCATAAACGTTCACAAAATAAATCAAAACAAATACAAATTGTTGTTGTAAGTATTCAGCAAATAAAATTTATTAGAAAAAAATCAAAATATAGATTAAATCCAAATCTGAAACTAAAACAGAAAATAGAAAAAGGGAAAACAAATAAAAAAACAAGTCCTGGTCGTGGCCCAACTTCTCTTTGCTTACCCGTCGCCCAGGTGCACCCCACAAAAGCCCAACAGCTACCCTAGATCCAACTTTTCTCTGGCTGACAGGTGGGACCGGAGAGGGACTGCGGGTTGAGAGAAAAGAAGCGCCAGGGTTTTTTACGCAAGATTGACTTCGTCGTCTACCTCTCCTACTAGAAGCAGCTCGCTGGCCAGAGCTTCATCGTCGATCGACCGTCGCTCTATGATGTGTGCCGTCGTCTCTGGAGGGAGTAGATAAGATCGTCGTGTCCTCCTCTATCTTCTCATAACCATCTTATCCTCAGTCTCCCTGCCCAGCACCACTTTCCTTCCTCACCTGAAACCCTAGTTCACCGGAGTTCAACGTTCCGGTCAAGTCTGACCACCCCTCGTCTCGTGGTAGCCACCGTTGGACGCGCCATCGTGGACTTACTCACCTAGGACCAAGAACGGGATCCCGCACGCCGGGAATCATGTGAAATCGAGCATTCCTTTTCCTCGGCCACCGTGGCCATTATCGACGATTCGTCGTCGTCACGCCTCCCCCAAGCTTCCTCGACCTCTTTATCGTCATCAGGGTAAGCTTACGCATCTCTAGACACCATTCTCGTTTGCTAAATCTCACCGTAGGCCTAGTTTCGTTGAGCACCGTCGTTGGCCGCCGCAGAAGCTCGCCATCGATGTAGTTTCGGTGACCATTAGGTAGCGGCGCCACCACCAATAGGTTCGCCTTGATCTCCTCTGTCCAACGCACCTAGTCACAACCCTGCGCGCACCAGATCGATCCATCGATCCTCAACAAGTGAGGATCAAACAAGGTGACGTCATACCTACGTCAGATTCGAACCACATCATCTAGTTTGACCAGTCTTTGCTAGCGTGGCGTGTGACGTGGCCTAGGGCCCATATGTCATTGTCTGGGGTTAGCAAACCAGTCAGTAACAAATACATTTTCTAACCTGAAGAGCTGATGTGGACATAGGCCCATTGGTCAGTGACTTAGGCTAGTTTTGGGTGCGGTGTAAAAAAGTACTTCCTATTTAAGAAATAAATAAAATGGTATAACTCAATTAATAATATTCCAGAAATCAAATAAATGATTAAATCTTGTCTAATTCATAACTTTTGATTTATAATTCAGAAAATGTGGATAATATATGAAAATTTGTAGAAAAATAAAATCTACAACTTAAAATTATTATGATGATTATTTAAATAAATATTATTTAATAAAGGTTTTAAAAGTAATAAAACTTTGATAATTCATATTTTTAAAAAAATGATAAACGTTAAAAAATATATAAATAAATACCAAAAATATTGGAAATATAAAAACAATACTTTAAGAACTATAATCATGTATTATTATTTCACTTAATTAAATATTTAATATTTATTAAATAATTATAAAGTAATAAGAATTGTAAAAAAAATCATATCTTCTTATTTATAAATCATAAAAATAAATATAATATACCAAAATAATCACAAAAATAATATCTACATGTTAAAAATATAATATTCCACTTTTGAGTTGCATAAAAATTCAAATATTTTAATAACTCAAATTTGAACTTAATTACTTAATTTAAAATTCATATAAGGGTAAATAATTTTTTTAATATTTCTAAAATTAGTCAATCAAGTCTAATAAATAAGTATTATTCTTGAATGTTACTAATAAGTCATAATCATTCAAAAAAAGATCTTTCTACTAAATGAATAAATTATATTCTAAAAAGATCTTTAATAATTATAAAATCTTCCAGAATGATATATTAATCAAATACAACCTTATAATGGACTAAATCCAAAGATAATTCATGAGTAGTCACTAGTACTATTTATTTATCCGCAAACCATAATCATACCTTTATAAGGAAACAAGAAATCTTGTTTCACTACAAAATTAAGAGACCACTACTTAAATAGAAGAATAACAATTCTTAAGTAACCTTAAGGCAACATTACCAAGTACACCGTACAAAGGTTATAAGTATTATACTTTCAAATTATCTTTATTTTAAAGTTAACTTTAGTCTATAAGAATATAAATATAACACTATAAGCATTATTATATGTTTTATAGTTAACTTTGGTCTGAACTAGTTAAGTGATAAAGCATCTCAAGCCAAAACTATTCAAGCAAACACAAATAACATCGATCACCACTAACTAACCACAAAGATTGTTTAAACCTTAGAAAAGAAATCTTTTCTTTAAAAGTTATTCGTTTTGCCACTTCAGATAATATATGACAAATAATCAAGATCATATTACTTCATACTTCACTCGTATACCTAGGAGCAATAACACTTAAGTTATTTATAAGTAACTCTCCTTATAAAGTAAAGTTTGGAGATAAACTACTAAAATGTAAACAATTTTGAATAGCATTTCATAGATATATACTTTATTGTTGCATAAATATGTGTTGTTCACACACACTCACAAGCCTTAATAAGAAGCACAAGTGTGAAACTTATCTAAAAGAACAACACATTCTAAAGTAACCATTTTCGGAATCCAAACCCTAGAACAACGTTATCCCCGGGATTCACGTTTATAAAGTGCATCACATTACTTATGCATAAAAGCATATTGCTTCTTTAAACATTAATCCTTACCGGACCAATGATGCTGATTTCAGATTTTGGATCTTATACTAACTCGAAGACCGTGAGTGGATAATCTTGCAAACACAAAAGGCAAGTTCACACTTGCTCATGACCTTTGTTTTTTTTCTGTAAGTATTCTACAAATCCAGTGTTCTCATCACCTGCATTTGAAAAAGGATACAAAACACTATTTTCGATAATAATGTGAACTATTGGTTTCTGATCCAGGGTGATCAGCTAATCTATTAAATCTGACAGTTGGAATATCAATGTTCAAAACTATATCACCTAGGACTTAACAACCAATGTCGCAGGTGATTCTTTCGCCGTATATTACGCGTTGACCATGAGATTTGGAATGGGACGGAGAAGTCAGTTGTATCTTCTTCCTCTCACATGAAGCCATATGTGCAGGTCGTGGCTGTTATCCTCGTAGCGTGCATAGTAATTGGTAATTCATAGAGGATATGCAGCATATGGGTGGGAACCCTCAACGTCTCACGATAGTTCTGGCATCTAACGGTTTGTACAAACCATTGTCGTAATCCAATATGTGGGCATGGTGTACACCAAGGAGGCATGTCGTAATCCAATATGTGGGCAGTGATTGGCTTGGATCATCTTCTGGGCCCCACATCATGGAATTGTGGACGGGAATAAGCTGCCCGGTTGTGCAACAAAGAGTTGATCTCTCATGGGTAAAGTAACGCACCTCTGAAGCGTGTAAGAATTGTAACTTGTTACGCCCTGTTCCGGGAAGGAGCTGCGAACGCGGCGGGAAAGGAACTCCATGAAAGTTCTGGTAAACCCGTGAAGGCTGGCGAACATAGTCTTTTCAGAATAAAAGCAACCTTTAAAGAAATGTTTATGAAAACTTGCATTGCCTACGACCTACGGTCTGTGGTTGTAGTTATAGTGCATCAAACACTCCTTTTCTAGTGAATTTGCTGAGTACGCTCGTACTCAAAGTTTCTTCTTAACCCTTGCTAGATTCTGAAGCCGGAATAGACAAACTCCACATCAAGATATGCTCCAGGACTCGTCATCCAAAATCAAAGCTCTTCAATGAAGTCAACATATACATCAAGTCAAGTGAAGACAAAATTACTGATTAAATAGGAATATACTCTCTAACCAAAGAACCTATTTTTGTAGTGCATTGTAGTAACAGCAATGTTAGCCCTTTAGTTAAGATACCATTCTTAGTACCATATTAGTTCTTGTGTTGTTCATCTTTGATCCTTCTTTGTAAGAAGTTCTTTCTCTCTCTTTAACCTAGAGTGTTCTCTGGATCTTGTGTAAAGAGTGAGTTCTAACCTTTAGCCATGTATTGGGCCCACTGTGTTTATGTTGTGCCATTATGAGGGATGTAATACTAGTGAACGGTGTTTCATTAGTGTTATGTCAATGAATATAGTATACTAATCATGCAGTGGTATGCTGGGTCACCGCAGTTGGTATCAGAGCATATGCTTTGACCTTAGGTTGGAAACCTAGTAAATGGGTAGAACCTATAGGATACATCCTAGCAATAATAAAGAGTTCTCTAGTGATATGAGGGATATTCACTTGAGAATAATCCTGTTATATTACTAGTGAGATATTCTTTAATATGATTGCAAATCCGATCATTACCTAAGAGTTTTAACTCTATGTGACTGATGATAATTTCTTACCTACAGTTCCACATGGCACCTCGATATCCACCCCGAAATGTTCAAGTGATGAATAGGACACTAAACGACTATGGAGGGGATTGGACAGATAATCTCCGCCAACTTCTATGGAGTTTGGAATGTGAATCGAGACTTTTGCTCAAGATTTAAAGTTACTATGATGGGTCTGTATTAGCTAAATACCGTGTCATGATCATGTTACCCAAGAAGTTAGGAATTAAGGGAGAAATGCCATCAGGAGAGGCAAGGTGCATGGCATCTGCATATAAGATTGCCGTAGCAGCAGCCATAACCATGATCCGAGAACAAAAATCCCAAGCTCTAGAAGGTAGTACTCATACCATTGTACCACATGAAACCGCAAACCCAGAGCATGAGTTGGATCACTCTACTCTAGTTCAAGCAGAACCTACTCTAGTTGTAGAGTATATGGATCGTTATCGGTCTTTGCTAAACACTTATCATAACACTCACCAAGTCTTAGTCTAGGAACTGGATACGGTCAATGAGGATTTTACAGATCCTGATAAAGCAATGGCTCGTAGGAAGAAGCTAGATAAAGAAGCTAGGCATCCCAAATATATACCTTCAGGAGAAGTGTATGAGGAAACTGAGTTTGATGACCCAAACTCGGAAAATTATGCCTATTACCAAAATAACTTCAAGCCACCTGAAGACTTATGGACCAAATATAACTGCAAACAACAGGAATGGAATAAAGTTATTCCAAATAACCCGGAGCCAAACAAGTATGGATGGGAAATAGAATCTCAAGGTGGAACCATAGGAAATCCTATACCTTGTGATACAGGTATTGAAGAAGAGACCAACTATAACCATAGAGAGCCTTATGGACCATATGGGGGTGATACTAATCCAATCGACAGAGTATTCCGATAGCTACTACACCAATATATATGACTGGATCCAAGAAAAGGCCAAGGAGCCAGCTTACTATGAGGAATCATTGCTGAAAAACCAGGAATACTCGGTAGAAGATTAAGCCAACTCTAGTCATTTTTCAATGACTAATCTCAGTCTCGGTACTTCTAATCAAGAATACGCACCTCCTGGATGCTCTTATGCTCCAGAAGGCAGTCGTAGGACTTCACGTCATCATGGACAGAACTACAGGAAGCATTAGAGGAAGATGAAAGTAAGAAAGGAACGACATCCTAAGGGATGAGTGCTTGAATAATGTACATAGAGGGTAATGCGTATTGTAGTTTGAAAGGTTTGCCGAAATAAGTGAGGATATACTCACAAGAACAAGAAGTTCTTGTAAGATAGTTGTGTAAATAGGGGTGGAGCAAACCGTTGGAACATCTAGTACATTTGTTAATTATTTAAAACCTATGTGTAATACATGGTATTTGTTTTGTTGTTTATCGACTTTTGGATCTTATTAGATATTCTTGATTGACTAGATATGTACATGAAGTTTAATTAATTGTGCAAATTCATGATGTAACACCCAGTTATTACTTAATGTCATGGATCTAGATAGTAACGGGAATTCGTGTAAGGGAGTGATGAGTTTCTAAGATCATAAGGAAGACTTACTTGAAGAATGAAGCATGATATAAGAAGTATTAGAACCATTTGGAGGATAAATCAAACATAGACTATTCTTAGCCAGATTCAAGAAAGAAGTTTGGTGTAGAAAATGTATGGAGCAACAAGAAGTAATAAACTTAAGGCTCATTCAAAGTAGGTAAGTTGCTAAGAAGTTAATAAAGTAGCAATGCCTAGTTCATGGAAGCATCATGAATTAAAACAAAGATAAAGTTGTGGAGCTAAATGGTATGTAAGCTCTGACAATTCAGAGGGAATGCCAGTAGTAGGTTGGAAATTGTAAGGTAATACCTATCACCCAGAATGATCCACCGTGGGTACCTAATGCATAGTTGGCATTCTGAACCACAGTTGGTATCTTGTTCGTAGCCGGTGTTGGTTGAGCCAGATCATCTTAATGGTTGCATAAAGAGCATAAAATTTGGCCTAAGTTAAGTAAGACCTAAGGAAGTATAAAATTTTAAAGGCGATCGTCTTTCGAGATGCTTCACAAAGTCAGACTTATTCTAGCAAAAATGTCCAATTGTAAGTATGACATATAATGCTGAAAGATTTGCTTCGGAGATCCACAACTGTGTGGATACACCATACAATCTTTTATCGGAACGTAATTAGGTAAAGTATAAACTAAACAGAAACCAACATTCTAGTTATAAAGCCAATAAATGCTTTATATACAATTTAAAGACTATTAGTAAACCCTAAGGGGGAGAGAAGAGATTATGAATGAAAGTTGAAGAAGTACTATAGGTAATAATGGAATATTATCTAAAAACTTAATAAAATAAAAGCTTGAAGGTGATAAAGGTTAATCCTAACCGACTAATTCTAGAAGAAACAACTCTTAAGTAATCCTTAAGAAGTAATAGAGAACACCCAATTGGGCATGTGTAGAGAATAAGAAATTCCAATGGGTATGGATGAAATAAGTTCAAATCCAATCTTAGAAGGAGTACCAGTACCAACTATACTATGACAGGAATAAAAATATAGTCTTTTGACCACAAACACGGGCAAATAGAAACTTAAAACTTGTTTTAAGGAGACCCTTTAGACTGTATTTAACATAGTAATAAAGTCTGATGATAAAATAAAAATAATTGGATTAGGATATCTAATCAAGTTATGGAATACTACAATTAATTCCATTTAAGGTCATCATGGAGTGGAAAAATGTAGCAACCACTACAAGACGATTCCTTACTCCCAAACAGGAGAGTTTGCGAACTTCGAGGACGAAGTTTATTTTAAGGAGAGTCTGTAGCATCCCAGCATTAGAGCCTAGAAATAAGCTGAACCCAGATGTGTGCATTGCATTCATGCATAGAATATATGAATATTTTTTGCGCTTTTGAACAAAACTTGTCAAAGTGATTGAAGCTTCTCTTAACTTGATGGAATTGAAGTAGATGATCAAGTTGATCGCGATAAGTTTCAATATGACCTTTGCTAAAACCTTATTTGGGTAGACATGATTTGATCTAAGGGTAGATCATATATAATAAATGCTACTCATAATACATTGCTTAAATAATTAATATCTGATCCTTAAGGGATTCTATCATCATATTCAACACAACAATTCATAAGTACCAAGTTGAGGATATAACATAAATAATAATAATTTAACAACTATGTCTTAATCTCCTCTGCACATACCATGAGTATCATGGTAATACCTAACCCTACTTCTTTAGTAAGATTGAGTAGGAAAGAGATTAAGTCAAGATCATTCACTATATATCTTTCTTTCCATATCAATTTTTATGGAACTTATCATCTATGTTGAGTAATCAACCATTGATTTACAAAAATTTAACTATCAATCCTTGATCTATTATTTATTGATCTTATCATAGCATCTGCTTAAATCTGTTAAAGAGGGCATAGTCCATGAATAACAGCCTTAATCCAATTAAAGATACTAAAAAGATAATTCCAATACAATAGTAAGGTTGTATTGATGAAGTCTTGATTAGCCAATTGGAAACCTAAGCTATAAATGATTAAAAGGATTTGAATGATCATACTTTGCTCACCAAGATTGGATACTTATATCAAGTATAAGTGATATGGGTGTGTAGAACATAATTAAGACCCTAGTATAGATATGTTATCCTAAGATAGCTATGACAAGTCACATTAATATAATGTGAGGTTGGATTGTGAGATACTAGAGTTAAGTATAGACAAGATAGTATGATTAAGATTATGCTAGAGCAACATGGGATTATAGAAGTAGTAGTTTTCCTCTTGGGAAATACCAACACTTGATGTGAAGTAGTTTGATCTAGACATCTATTGAAAATATATTAATGATGGATGATTAAGGAAGATTATGAGTGGAGTCTGAAAGAACTAATTGTTGGATTGATGATTATCAATAGTAGAGTAGTGGAATTAACCAAGCAAGGATATGAGAAAACTATGAAATGCTTTAGTATCAAACTCATTGGATTCATCCATGAGTTTAGAAGAATAAAAGGGAATAAGAATATTCTTGTGAAATATAGCTCATCATACTAATTATGATGATGGATAGGAAGAAGTATTATATCTAGGAAAGGAATTTTTTAATTAAAGGTCAAGGATGGTGAAGAGTGGAAAATAGACATTCTTGTTAAAACAACTAACTCTAAATCTTAAACCAAGTATAATATCTATTCCAGGTTATTGATTTATCATCTTATGTCCATATAACTTTATAGGAATATTTTCCTATAGCAAATCACATAAGCACATCTCTGTCAATTCCAATTATCATAATTATGTATGCTTAGGAGTATCTTTATCCATTCCTTTCTATAAAACATTCTAGATATATATTTCTATTATAAAAGGTGATGTCATCAAATATCACAAACAGAAGACAACATGTGAAGTTATTAAATCTTTACTCACATCCATAAAGGAATCTAAGTATATTAAAAACCCTAAACCCTAGGGCAAATATTCATAATTCAAAACCCTAAACTTCTTTGTTTATCATAATAGAATATATACATTGCCATTTTCCAAACTAATGACCATACTAATTTCTTTTGTATTTCATGCATCAAATAATGATATAGGATCATTATACATATGAATTTTTCTATTCAAACTATGAACCAACTAGAGTTAAGTTTTATAAACCAATAAGGAAATATCATTTAATAAATCCGTGGTTAAAAGTGGAAAGAAAAATAATAAGAGAAGTTTCTACAAAATATTAAAACGGGGTTCATATAAAGAAAATAAAAGAAATATAAAAACATTTATCATAAAGGTTCACAAAAGAAATCAAAACAAATACAAATTGTTGCTGTAAGTATTCAGCAAATAAACTTTATTATAAAAATTCAAAATATAGATTAAATCCAAATCAGAAAGTAAAACAAAAAATAGAAAAAGGGAAAACAAATAAAAACAAGTCCTGGCCGTGGCTGTCACATCCCAAAATTATCCAAATTTTGAAATGTGAAAAATAAATAATTGTTGAAATTTAGGGTGAAAAGAAACTTTTGATTCCAGATGGAAACATCAAAACCCATCTTGAACAAACTTTGAATGAAAAGGCAATCAAACAAAATTCCAATCAAGTGAAATGCATTCATCAATAATGTATCTTGCAATTTAAACACTTGGAAAGGTTAAACCAAAACCCTAAAACTCTAATGGAATAATTCATTTCCAAGATCTCTCTAAGACTATGGATTTGATCCATACAAGAAATCAGCAACAATAATTTTAAAAATGATCAAGAATTATAAAGAAAAATATTATAAGACCATCGAAAATTGGTTTCACTCAATTTGGAGTCATAGATAAAAACTTATGAATTTATTAAGATAAAAGGAATTAATTTCCAAAGCTAATAAAGCCCTTATCTAAATCGATACAAAATCTTGAGCAAATAAATCCTAAAGATATTTAAAAGGATAAACAAATATTAAATAAAATTATACAAATTGGAATCACCAATTTTGGATCTTTAAATAAAAAGATATGGATTTTATAAGGAAAAGGAAGAAATAAATAAATAAATAAATAAGGAATATTTAAAAGTCAAATTAAATCTTGGCCAAACAAATGATATGAAAGATTATTGATTAACAAAAAGAGTTAAGGATTATTTAAATAAAATCATAAGGATTTATTAATATCCAATTTTATTTAAATAAAGACAATTACCAATTTATATGAACATTAAATCATATTAAAGTATTTTAAATAATAATTAAAAGTGGATTATTTGCACTAAAGAATAAATAAAACCTACTGAAAAAGGTTTTGTAAAATTTGGAATCAAATAGGTTTAAAACCATATTTAAACCCTATTTAAAATAAAGACAAATGTCTTTTTAAATAAATAATAAACCATGAAGGAATAAATTAATTATCCTAAAATGGACTTTAAAACACATTTAAAACAATATTAAAAGATTGTTGAAAGTTTGGTAGAGGTTTGAATTCAAATGGTGTTTGAATTATTTGAACAAAAATCAAAACAAAAAATAGAAAAGGAAAAAGAAAAAGATTTAGTATAAAAAGAAGAAACAAAGCCAGCCTAGAAGCAAGGCCCAGTCCAGCCCAACTAACTAGCCCATCTTCCCTCCCTGTAGAGAAACGTTTTCCACCCGGCAGCACACCCGCTCAGTCTCTGACGCCTGGCCCCCTCGCGCACTCCCTCTCTCTCGATGTCAGCGCGACCCCACTTGTCAGTTCTTCTTCTTCACCCGCGTCGACCGTTCCCCCTCGCGCCTCGCCGTTTCTGCTGCGATTAACTCCGGTAAATTTGCATCAATGCGTGATTAAACCTCGCCAGAGACGACACACTCTTAAACGCCTACGCCCCCCTCTTCCTTTCCCCCCAGACACCGCTCCCTCTCGGCCACCAGGCTGCACGAATTGCAAGCCCAAGCACCCACGGCTCCGGCGAGTTACTCCGGTCGATTCCGGCGAAGCCAGACCCTCCCCAGCACTCTGGTGCATACTGCTTTGCTTGCCAACGACTCCTGCACATCCCAATAAATCCCGCTTGGCCGCACTCGCTCCACAGCGTCGGCAACAAACTCGCCCGACCACCACCGTCAGCTATGTCCACTCCGGCGACCCTTCCCCAGTAACTCCGACCTTGCCTCTCCCTCTCGATGATGCTCCCATGATCGCCACACTCGCACGCGTCTAAAAAACCCTCTGCCCCACCTTTTTGTGCGTTGTATCATCGGCAACAACCACGACTGAGCGTGCCCGACGCCGGCGCGAACTTCGACGAGTAATCGCCACCGCTCCCGTGCGCCCCTCGAGTAGCCGAGACCACCTTGAGCTTCACTTCAACCACACGATCACGGTAAGCATCTATGTTCCCTCTCTTGCTTCCTGCTTCACCGAATCCGCCGTAGCCAGAGCGCTCCGCCGCTCGCCGTCGCGCTAGCGCCGCCAGTTCCTGGTCGAGCTGCTGTGAGCCATCGGATTTAGATCCAATCGACACGATAGAAACTTAAATGAAGGGGTAAGATGGCTTCTGCACCATGCAATTAAGTTAGATCTGACGGCTGTAGCTGCTCGATCCTCACGAAGCGGTATGCTCCAGTTAGATTCAGCCACATGTCATGTGTTTGGTTTTAAAAACAGAATTAGATCTATTAGATGTTTAGATTTGTAAAATTCATAACTTCTAATCCACACTACAAATTTTGCAAATTTTATATCATTGGAATCAAGAAAACAAAACCTTTCCAACCATGCCTTTTTTTAGTGTTTTGCTTCTATAATATTGGTTGTTTTTGCAGAAACATGTGTAGGCATATTTTGAGTATAAAATTATTCTAAAATGTTTTTAGGGTAAAATCTTTTGTAAATGGATTGTTTTGAACCTACTGACCATAGAAACAAACTTGTAGATTTAAAAGTATATTTGGTGACACTTAGGAATTAAATCTTTGAATAAAAGCATTTCTAGCTAAATAAAAATATTGATTATGGTTTAAAAATGCTTTTAAAGGAAAACCTTTTGGAAAATGATGTGATTTAAACTCTCTGACCTTAAAAACCAAGTTTTGGGATTTGAAAACATATTTGATGAACCCTAGTAAATTATTACTTTATTCAAGGCATTTCTAGCAAATAAAATATTGTTTTGATTTAAAAATGGAATCTAGGTGAAACCTTTTTGCAAATGAATTAATATCAAATCCTTTAACCATAAACATTAACATTTGTGTTTGAAGTATATTTTTAAAGACTAGCTTGTGGAAGATGTGGGTCCATTCTAACATTGCATGGTATCTAGACCTATTTGGGTTGGCTAGAAACACCATCATCAACTTAGTCGCTGTGTGAGTCACTACACCTGGCCAACATGATCCTACCTAATTGCTAGATCTAGTTATAATTTTTCTATGCCAAGCCATGACACACACTAGCTTGTGGCAAATGTGGGGCCATGCCAACAGTGCATGGGGTCTAGACCTATCTGGGCTGGCTAGAACCACCATCATCAACTTAGTGGTTGTGTGAGTCACTACACCTATCAACATGATCCCACCCACTTGATAGATCTAGATATAAAAGTGTTATGCCAAGGCATGACACATACTAGCTTGTGGAAAATGTGGGTCCATTCCAACTTCTTGTTGTATGTGTCATCACACCTGGCCAACATGATCCTACCTACTTGCTAGATCTAGCTATAATTTTGAGTCTGCCAAGCCATGACACACACTAGCATGTGGCAAATGTGGGGCCATACCAAAATTGCATGGGGTCTAGACCTCTCTGGGCTGGCTAGAACCACCGTCATCAACTTAAGGGTTGTGTGAGTCACTACACCTGGTCAACATGATCCCACCTGCTTGATAGATCTAGCTATAAGAGTTCAATGATATAGTTACATCTACAACTAGTTGGGATCACACGTTGACCAATCGTTGACTCATTCAACCAGAAGGTGATCAAGGTGTTTCTAACTAACTCAGATATATATAGGTCTATAATGTCACCCTAGACTAGAAAGTTTTAGCAGCACAAAGTACTTGTCTTTGTTCGTTCTCTAACAATCACAGTCGCTCTGAAATTGCTAGTGAAGCCTTTCTCTGTAACGAGGAGCGTGTGCCTTGGCGAAGCCTGCGCTTGTTGTCGATCTGGACTATGCCAACATATTATGCAATATAGACCTATTTGAGCTGTGTGGAAACACCTTCATCAACTTCGATCTACTCCCTCCATCCCATATTATGTTGCGCATAATTTTGCATGCAAGTCAAACTTTGCAAAGTTTGACCAAGAATATACAAAATAATTAAAATATGTGTGATATAAAATGTATATATTATGAAAATATAATTCAAGACAATTCTAATAATATTATTTTGGCACCGTATTAGTTTATAGTTGTATCAAACTATTTGGTCAAACATTATACAGTTTGACTTTGATAAAATCTTATATTGCAACCTAAATTGGGACCGAGAGTACTAGGTGGGATCATGTTGACCAAGTGTTCACACATACAAGCAAAAGTTGATGAAAGTGAACACTTGGTCTAGACTCCATGCAATGTTGGTAGTATGAGGTGGACGTCACGTGCGCCGGTCACCAAGTGTTCACACATACAAGCACAAGTTGATGAAAGTGAACACTTGGTCTAGAGTCCATGCAATGTTGGTAGTATAAGGTGGACGTCACGTGCGCCAGTGACGTCAGCGGATACGAATCAACGGGACGAATAAGAGCCCTCTCGGCCGCTCCGCGTCGCCAGATCCCCACCATTTTCCCCCTCCTCCCTTTTGGCTCACCTGATACTGAAAGGAGTGAGGAGTGAGAAACCCTACCTCACGTCGTCGTCTCCTCCGCTTCCGGTCTGGGTGTCGTCCTCCTCCGCGCGATTTCGACTCCGGCGATGGCGGGAGTGGGCTCCGGAGCCGATGCGGGCGGTTCTGCTAGGGTGGGGATGTGAGTCGTGACCCGCCCAGATGCAGTCGACGAGGTCGAGCGCCATGGCGGTGGCGGTGGTGGTACGGCCGCTTTGGCCTATGCGGCTCTGGTAGAGGACGAGATGCTGGATGCGGAGGTCGACAAGGCGGAGCGGCTAGATCTGAACGTCGTGCTCGGCACCGGGGATGATCTGTCGTCGGTGCAGCCTCAGGAGGTTGCTGCGATGCAGGTAAGAGGTTTTTTCAGCTAACTTCCGTTTTCCCTCTTTTGATTGTTTGGATGGAATCTCGGTTCTGTAGATTTAGCTATATCAGTATTAGGGATTGACATCTGTTAGGGATTCTTTGGATGGAAGCTTGGTTCTGTAGATTCCTGATGTAGTTTATTTTGGGATTTATATATTTCAATGAAAGTTATTTGTTGCAGCATATATCTAGCCCTAGGAAATAGTTTAGTGCATCGGATTATTCGGGATGATTAACTATGAAATTACACAATGTTGCGTGCATATTTTTGTTGTAGTTTTTTCCTGAACTTGTATGATCATATATTAGACTAGTTCTATTAAATGAATGCTTAGCTCCGAGGGATGTCCCTAAGATATGATATTCAGTGTAGTTTAAGCAGTTAGTATAGTGCAATATCAGTTTATTATTTTCCTTGATTTTTACACGGTGATCAAATGGTAAATGGCTGCATGCTCTAAACTGTATTAGCATACTTAGTACACCTTGGAGGCTGTTTTTGGACACTTGAACTGGAGAGTTGTCCTGAAAGTTCAGTCATATCATCTTCATGATCTGTTATTGAACTACCTGGTGGTTTGTGTTGTTTATACCTCTACTCTATGACAATCAATAGAATAATCTTATCCATTTAGGTTACCTTGTTTCTGTGGCTGCAATACTTGTAGACTTATGTCAGCTGCCTCTTCAATTTTGCAAGTTTTAAACATTGGTTCCTGACTATCTAAGGAAATAACATGTATGGGCATCAGATTTAGTTGATGCAGGCAATGCTATATCCTAAAAAGGTCTGTAGAGTTTTAAATGTTCTAATCCTTAAACATGTTGCAGCAGTTAAATGTTTCTTTATTAAATGATGTCTCCTGTTTTGGAATATTTCTTTCATGGATCATGTAGTAGTGATTTTTCCATGGTGTGATGTTGGGATTGTTGATGTGTTGTTGCCATGTTTAAGTAATAGAAGATTGGGTATTGCATTTGTTGTATTTTATTTTTATGTAACATAAGTGCATAATCCTTGTTATTTATTGTCATCTAGCATAAATATATTTGATATATTAGTTAATCATATTGAATGATGTTGCCCTTTGTGAAATCTTTCTTTTATGGATCAACTAGTAGTGATGTTGTCATAGTGAGATGGTCGAATTGCAATAGTTATGTTGGCTAGTTATAGTAATAGGAAAATTTGATTATATGTATGATAGAACAAAGGTTGCATAATTATGGTGCAATTATGTACATCTAACAGAATTGCATAATCCTTGTGTTATCGCCATATTTTGGCCTACGAAGGAGATGGGCCGTGATCAAGATGGGCTTAGAAGATACATATATTCAACGTGTTGTTGGATCGGCCTAGTGCGTAGATTTGGGCTGAATTGCCCGTGTATCTTGTATCATAGTAGGTTCCGTTTCAGTTTAGGTAAAGATAGAGTTGTAAAGTTACTCCAAAAGTAGAGAGTCTCCGGACTATAAATATGTACCTAAGGTTATCGAAAAAGGAGGACAATCACGTTCACAACAAACACATCTCGGCGCATCGCCACCCCTTGTTTCTAGGGTTTTTCTCGGGTAAGTGCCATGCTGCCTAGATCGCATCTTGCGATCTAGGCAGTATTTACTTATGCGTTATCCGGTGTTACTCGTACTGAAGCCTTGTTGATGGCGAGTAACACCTTTATCACAGATTTGTTAGGGCTAGCATCGGTACTTCTTACTATGATCGCCTAATTATGCTACCTCTAGCTATCTCGCCGTCTTTGCACCTTTTCCCGGGTGTGAGGGCGGTATCTTGCTTGATTTTCTACTTAGTCGATTCGATCTGTTACAGTTGTGCCTTGTTCATCAAGGTTTAGTTTAATATCTACGTGATTAGGCCTTACAAACGGGTTGAACGATCCAGTAATGCGTAAGATATGGTTTATTGATCTTAGAGGGGACGTTCCGGGAATTGACGTTATGTTGGTTTTTAGGCCTTCTCTAGGATCAGTTTTCTACTATTTTTCGTATCTACCAGGCTCAACTACGTGTGGGACGTTCCGGTTGCGTGGTGAAAACACCAAACTGTCGTAGATCGATTTAGCTTGTAGTAATTAAGCAAAACCCCATGTTATCATAGATCCAATGCAGAACCATGGGGATAATCGGCTCTGAAAGCCGATTTACAGGGGAACCTGGGAGCCGATCACGGCTCGAATTTTACGTGTACTTGTTTACCATGCAGGAAACCAATCGGAGCAATCCATCACCTTCCTGACCAGGTATAGGTCAGGTGGCACGCCCTCGAACCAAGACAGGACGCGTGCGTGCCGGAAGCTTTGCGGGCCGTTGCCCGAGGGACCAGGGCCCACCAGCCGCTCTGGGAGCCTCCCGGCTCTTCGTGTTGCTCGTCGCTGCCCGCCGGTGAGTTTTGACAGGCAACACATTCTGGCACGCCCGGTGGGACCCTCAACAACGTCTACATCAACATCCGACGCTGCGATGGAGAACAGACCAGTCACGTACGACGAGCTTCCTGCTGAGCACAAGGCGAAGTATGACGAGATCAGAGTGCTCTTCGAAGCCGACCTCATCGGCTCTTTCGAGAGGACCCGTACCCATGGCATCAAATGGAGAGGATTCTCTCCCGAGGGTGCTCTCGATGAGGTAGATCTGTCTGTTCCTTCAGAAGACCGCACCAGAGCTCTACGCCAAGAAGTCAACTACATGGTGGCTCATTCTCTTCACCGCCATTCTGAGAGCTTGGTAAACGCGTTCGAACGGGTAGCAGTTCGCGTGGTTCAGGAGATCATGAAACATCAGTACTCTCCGTCGGGGCCCACTCTAGGGACCCACCAAGGAGAAAGACCGCTCCACACCAGGCCGCAATTGCCATTCACACTCGCAGCTCCAGAGCCACCAGGATCAGCGGCGTACGTCGTCTACAAGGCTGGAGGCGATCCAGGCGATTACCAGTTCCTGTTGGAGCCACCCAAGGAGATCCCACACGGATATATATGCGCCTACGTGCCGGACTGCAATAACCTGGCACGCACCAGCCAGGTTGCAACGGCAGGAGTATTTGCGGCAGGGGCTCCTGGGACAGGACCTCCAGGAGTAGGCGTTCCTGGAGCAACGATGTCGGGGATGGACGCTGACAAACAGGCGTGGCTAGCCAAGTATGCCACTGGAACAAGTCATGAGAATCTGGCCCCTGCAGCTCAAACAGTGGAGCAAATCAGCACCATCCTGAGAGACCAGTTCGGCTTCGTGCCGAAGCGACGGACAATCGGCTATTCAAAGCCGTACCCCAACGAGTTTGATCTGATTCCGCTGCCGCCCAAATATAAGCTCCCTGAGTTCTCAAGATTCAGCGGGTCAGAGGGGTCAAGCTCGATCGAGCACGTAAGCCGATACCTGGCACAGCTAGGCATGATTTCGGCATCGGATCAAATGCGCGTGAGATTTTTTGCACAATCTCTAACAGGACCAGCCTTTGGGTGGTACACCTCGCTGCCACCTGATTCAATTCGCACCTGGAAGCAACTAGAAGAACAGTTCCACATCCAGTACCATTCAGAGGCTACTGAGGCTGGCATTGTAGACCTGGCGCAAGTGCGACAGAAGCGGGGAGAAACTGTAGCCGAATACATCCAGCGCTTCAGGAACGTCAAGAACAGATGTTACTCGGCTTGTTTAACTGAGAAGGAAGCAATCGAGCTGGCAGTATTGGGTCTCTTAGCACCCATCAAGGATATGGCTTTCCAAGTGGATTACAACTCATTGGCGCACATGGCCCAGAAACTGACGATGTATGAACAGCGCCACCCTGAGTTATACCAAGACAGGTTCAAGCGGCCCGTAAGCCTGGTCGTTACAGAAGAAGATGATCCTACACAAGACCAGGAGGTGGCCGTGGCTGAGTGGGCTCGGGGGGCAGACCCTGTGTCCTGCAAGTGGGTGAAGCAGCAAGGGCCTTTAAAAGGGTTTGACTTCGATGTGAGCAAAGCCGAGCAGATATTCGATTTACTGCTGAAAGAGAAACAGCTGAGGTTACCCGAAGGCCACAAAATCCCTACTGCTCAGGAGATGAACGGGAGACCATACTGCAAGTGGCATCATTCGTTCACCCACACCACCAATGATTGCAAAGAGCTGCGTCGCCAAATCCAGATGGCAATAGAACAAGGCCGCCTGATCCTCGGGCAGTTCGCCATGAAAGTGGACACGAACCCATTCCCCGGCGTCAATATGATAGAACTCAGTCGCTCCGTGAGGCGTCAGCTGGACTTTTCGTTCGGTGTTAATATGGCAGGGTCTGGGTACCACCATGACGCGTACAAGGAGGAAGGTGGTCACGTTCGGAGCAAAGAAAGAGAGAGGGCTGGTCCACGCGACCGGCCCAGCCACAATGACGGGCGATACTTAACAGAGGAACAGGTGAGGAGGGTGCGGTATCAGAAGCCACATTCCACGCATCTCCTTAATAAGTATGAGCGTCAGCGTGATCAACGGCGCCAGCACAGTGGAGGCAATGAAGAATATGGGCACCTCGCCAGGAGACCGCCCAAAGAGAAGGAAGGCGCAGACAAACATTGGGATTGCCCCTTCTTCAAGCATTGCTGGGACGTGGGAATGAGCCGATTGCCTACAGTCGACAACTGCCCAGAATGTAGACAGCAGAAGGAGGGCACGAGGCCAGTATCAGTGTTCAAACGTCTAGGGCCTCTCCAACCTCAGAGCCATCCCAGGGAGTCCGCTCGAGCAAAGGGCCTCGAGAGGCCCAAGGATGACAAAGAAGAAGACAGGTTTCACCGTCCAAGGTGGTGCCCCGATGGACTCAGACACACCCAGAAGCGTAGAGTGCAACGGCTGCGTAACTTGGAGGAAGCTGAAGCGCAGTATCTCCACGCTCTAAAGAAAGCACGACCTGATCTGGCCGTCAAAGTAAGGCAGACTACGGAGACGGAGGGCCGCGCGACAAGGAAGGAGTGGCGCCCCAAACCAATAAAAGCCGATGCACAGACCTCGGCTGGCACAAACATGGTGTTCGTACTCCCGGCAGAATTCTGCGCGCCACGAACCAATGTGCTACCAGTGGCACAGTTTGACTGCGGTCCACGGCCGGTTATCTTTGAAAAGCCACGAGAGAAGGGTTACAAACATCTGAAAGCTCTGTACCTACGGGGCTACATCAATGGGCAACCTGTCAGCAAGATGTTGGTGGACACCGGAGCGGCAGTCAATATCATGCCATACTCCATGCTACGACGTTTGGGACGCTCCACTACAGACCTGATCAAAACCAACGTCACGTTAAGCGACTTCAACGGCCAGTCTTCAGAAACGCAAGGCGTTCTGAACGTGGACCTGACGGTGGGCAGGAAAACCATACCCACGTCATTTTTCGTCGTGAACAGCAAAAGTACCTACGCCGTCTTGCTAGGAAGGGATTGGATCCACGCTAACTGCTGCATTCCATCCACGATGCACCAGTGCCTAATACAGTGGGACGGAGATGAAGTGGAGGTCATCCATGCAGACGATTCTATCGAGGTTTCCATTGCTGGCATGAACGTCTGGGAAGCAGATGACCAAGAGCCGATCTCTGGAATCAGTTTAGACGGCTGTGAGCGCATCGAAGTTACAAAAAACGGGGTGAGGCTGGTCTTATCCACTGGCCTGACAGAGTAGAAAGGTCCACAATCGTGCGTGGTACGGCCGATCCTAGCAATCGGCCACAAAAAATGGAAAGCAATGATCATACGACAAGCAGATCATGTAGTCGTAGCAGGGAGACGCCCTGCCATTATGAAACAATAAGGTGTAAGCCGCCCTTGACTAGCGCAAACAAAAAGGGGGCCGATTCAGGCAATCGGCCCAAATTACTTTTGTTGTCCTCACCTACTGCTTGCCCCGTGTTTAGCATCGACTTGACAGGTGACGGAAAGCTAGGGTATGGGTTCACATCCGCTGATGAACTAGAAGAGATTGACATTGGTCCTGGGGATAAGCCACGACCAACTTTTATCAGCAAAAGGTTAGATCCAAAGCTGCGGGATCCGATGATAGCCTTGTTGAAACAATATCCAGACTGCTTCGCCTGGGACTACACAGAGATGCCCGGCTTAGACAGGAGCATCATTGAGCATAGACTCCCGCTTAAGAAAGGATTTCGGCCGTTCCAGCAGCGAGCACGGCAGATGAAGGCCGAAATTCTAGAACAAGTCAAGAAGGAGGTCGAGAAAATGTTGGCAGCCGATTTAATCAGGCCTTGCAGGTATGCGGAATGGATTTCTAATATCGTGCCTGTGGAGAAAAAGGATGGCCGGTGGCGTGTCGCCATAGATTTTCGGGATCTCAACAGGGCTACCCCAAAGGATGAGTATCCGATGCCGGTAGTAGAGACGTTAATCAACGCAGCGGCTGGTCACAAGATCTTGAGTTTCATGGATGGCAATGCTGGTTACAACCAAATTTTTATGGCTCCAGAAGACATACACAAGACTGCATTCAGAGTCCCAGGTTCGGTGGGGTTATTTGAGTATGTGGTCATGACGTTTGGACTAAAAAATGCTGGCGCCACATACCAGAGGGCCATGAATTATATTTTCCACGACCTGATCGGCAAGCTGGTGGAAATCTACATCGACGACGTGGTGGTCAAGTCTGCTTCAGCGCAAGGGCACTTGGGCGATCTACAACGCGTCCTGGACCGAACAAGAAAATTCGGCCTACGGATGAATCCAAAGAAGTGTGCCTTCGGAGTGACGGCCGGTCAGTTCTTGGGTTTCTTGGTCCATGAACGCGGGATTGAGATCGGCCTGAAGAGTCAGGAGGCAGTGCGAACAATGAAGCCACCCACTACAAAGAAAGAGCTGCAGTCTCTCATCGGCAAAATCAATTTCGTCAGACGATTCATCTCTAACCTGTCAGGAAGGATAGAGCCGTTCATGGGACTCGTAAAAATTAAAACTGACGAGGAATTCCGCTGGGGGGCAGAACAACAACGGGCCTTCGACGAGATCAAAGAATATCTGACAAAGCCGCCAGTGTTAGTTCCACCCCAGCCAGACAGACCGTTCTACATTTACTTGTTAGTGGCTGACACGTCCATCGCCTCAGTAGTGGTACAAGTGTATGATGGGCTAGAGCGAGTCGTATTCTACATAAGCAGAAGGATGCTGGACGCAGAGACGAGGTATCCCGATATCGACAAGTTGTGCCTCTGCTTGTTTTTTACATGCACCAAGTTGCGCCACATCTTGCTATCAGCAGAGGTCATCATCATATGCAAATCAGACGTCATAAAGCACATGCTGTCGGCTCCCATGTTAAAAGGCCGATTAGGCAAATGGATGTTTGCATTATCAGAGTTTGACATCCGGTATCAACCCGCGAAAGCAGTTAAGGGACAGGCGCTGGCTGATCTTATTGCTGAGAGGACCAACACTAACATAGCAGCACTGTCCATAAGAGCGTGGGCTATGTTTTTCGACGGATCAGTTTGTGACGATGGCTGCGGCATCGGCATTTTGCTCGTGTCGCCCCGGGGGGCAACATTTTCTTTCTCCATCAGATTGTCTACCCTTCGCACCAACAATGTAGCCGAGTACGAGGCGATACGCAAGGGGATGGAGTTACTCCTCGAAGCCGGAGCGGAAGCAGTGGAAATTTTTGGAGACTCCAAGTTGGTGATTTCCCAACTCACGGAGGAGTACAAGTGTGAGAGCGAGTCCCTCTTCCCATTATGGTTGCACTGCCGTGAGCTAATGGCACAGTTCCGGTACATTAACTTCGCCTGGATCCCACGGTCGCAAAACGTAGAGGCAAATGATCTTGCACAGATGGCTTCAGGCTACAAGGATGCAGCAGAGGGAGCCGATATTCAGGTGCAGCTCTTGGAAGCTGACGACTGGAGAGCCGATATCTTCAATTACTTGAAGGATTCGGCTCGGGGGGCACCTAAACGGATAAGATACAAAGCCATGAAGTATGTGCTTATTGGGGACGACATGTTTTACAGGACCCTGGAAGGATTATTGCTCAAATGTCTGGGAACAGTCGAGGCTAATCGGCTCCTACACGAAGTACACGAAGGCGCTTGTGGGACTCACCAGTCGGCTCATAAGATGAAGTGGTTGATCAGGCGATCAGGGTTTTATTGGCCTACCATGCTCGAGGATTGTTTTAAGTACTACAAAGGGTGTCAAGCATGTCAGATATTCGGAAAAATCCAGATGGTGCCCGCATCAGCAATGAATCCCATCATCAAGCCTTGGCCCTTCCGAGGTTGGGGCATGGATATGATCGGCAAGATCAATCCTCCGTCAAGCAAGGGCCACATCTGGATCTTGGCCATTACGGATTATTTTACCAAGTGGGTGGAAGCCGTCCCTATGAAGTCAGTAAGTTCAAAGGATGTTGTCGATTTTGTGAAAGAGCACGTCATTCATAGGTTTGGGATTCCCCAGACTATCACAACCGATGGAGGTTCGGTGTTTACTTCTCACGAGTTCAGGAAGTTCTGTGAGGACTCAGGGATTAAGCTGATTCGGTCATCTCCGTACTATGCTCAAGCAAATGGGCAAGCTGAGGCGTCCAACCAGAGTCTTATCAAACTGATCAAGAGGAAAATCGATGAGCATCCTAGGCGTTGGCATGAGGTTTTATCAGAGGCTTTATGGGCTTATCGCATGTCGTGTCATGGAGCGATAAAAACCTCTCCGTACCATCTGGTCTATGGACAAGAAGCCGTATTGCCTTGGGAAATTACGGCTGGATCAAGACGTGTCACTTTTCAGAACGAGCTAACGACTGAAGAATATGCAGCTTTGATGAGTGACAGTGTTGAAGATGTGACTGAGCTTAGGCTGTGGTCGCTGGAGAAAATCAAAGAGAACAAGGCCAAAGTAGCTCGTGCCTACAACAAGAAAGTGAAGCCAAAGGAGTTCCACGTTGGGGATCTGGTATGGGAAGCTGTGTTGCCTTTGGGAACTAAGGACGCAGCATATGGTAAATGGTCTCCAAATTGGCACGGGCCGTACAGGGTCGACCAAGTTTTAAGAGGGAACGCGTACATGCTTGAGAGCTGGACGGTGTAAAATTTCCAGTGGCGGTCAACGGCCAACATCTCAAGAAGTATTTTCCAAGCATGTGGGATATGGGACAGTAAGACTTGAGGGGCCGATACATGAGATCGGCTAAGTAAAAGCACGTAAGTTGATGGACAGTAAAATGTGGGGGCCGACGTTGAAAATCGGCCGAATAAAAATGAAAAAATATAATATAGCCGATGCACGGTCATCGACTCTCGGGGTTCGCATAAGTTACCAACAGTTGCCAGCCTGCACATACAAGCTACTGAAGAAATGCCTTGAGGGCGTGGAGAGCGTCATCATGGACACGGTCCAACTCGGTGATTTCAGCTTCGTCATCATCATCCTCGCTGGTCGCTAGTTGTTCGTTCAGGGCACGTTTTTGATGAGCAATTGGGGCAGGTAGCCCATTTTGAAAAGGTTCGCAGGTTATCGTTTCAGATCGAGAAGTGGCCGCTTTGATGTGCCGGAAGATGCGACCGAATTTTCACCAACGTTCATAACACTAAGGATGGGCGTGCAATGGAACCATACGGTGTCAACGTTGTGGTTTTCGGAGAAGCCGATGGGTGGTCATCGGCTCTTTGCGATTTGACCTGCTGGACTGTATGATGCGGTGTCATCGACTCTTTGGGCAACGACCTATTTTTGCTATCGGCGAAATTAGGGGCAAACAAGCAAGAAAAGGCTTTGGGGGACGGATTCTCATTCATTTGAAGATGATTGATTACAAAAGGATGGTCGATTACAAAAGGAAGCATACTGCTACTGCTACTAGTACTAATTCCTAATCTAGGCCGAGGTCGTCGTCGCTGCTGCCGCCGCCGTCTTGTTCGCTATCATCAGCGCTGCTGCCGGCGTCGTCTTCGCTACTGCTATTGGAGAAACTGGCAGGGGCTTCCTCGTCCTCGTCTTCGTCATCATCGTCTTCGGACCCGGCGCGGAAGTACTTCACCGGTTGGTACTCCTCGGAGGAAGTATCCTCCCCTTCCTCCTCTTCTTCAGAGGAGTCGACGCCATCCCAGGACATGGCGTCGTCAGCGCTGTTTGCCTGCAGTTCCCCATCAGCGAGGAACTGAAGGTCTTCTTCGCCGTCGGTCAGGGATGCATCATCCTCCGACCAAACCGTGAAGTCCCAACCCCTCTCGTCCCACCATTGTGGGGCGAGAGTGTTGTACGCCGCCATCGGCGGGTGCTCCGGCGTCGGCTCACGGTCACTCATGGAGTTGGAGGCGTGGGAGGACAGACCAGAGGAAGCAGAGGAGGCCATGGCAGAGAAAGGGTTTTTTCCGGTGAAGAAAGAGGGTTTTCTGGCTACGGGAGGAAGATGGGGACTGCGGACTGTTCAGGCGAATTTAAATAAAGGGGAATAGTGGAGAAATGGTTCAATGCCATAGCAGTTTCCCAGATTTCGCTGCCAAAATCGTCAAATCATGCACTGCGGAGGAGTTGAGAAGACAGGGCATCATGATGAAGGGGTAGCGTGACGGTCCTGTTCTGCCACGCGTTCTGTCGAAACGCGTAGCCCGATAAAAAAAAAACTCAGGAGGAGAAGTAAAAAAAACACACAGAGTGGTTTTGGAATTATCATTGCCAAAACCAGGGGGGCATGTGTTATCGCCATATTTTGGCCTACGAAGGAGATGGGCCGTGATCAAGATGGGCTTAGAAGATACATATATTCAACGTGTTGTTGGATCGGCCTAGTGCGTAGATTTGGGCTGAATTGCCCGTGTATCTTGTATCGTAGTAGGTTCCGTTTCAGTTTAGGTAAAGTTAGAGTTGTAAAGTTACTCCAAAAGTAGAGAGTCTCCGGACTATAAATATGTACCTAAGGTTATCGAAAAAGGAGGACAATCACGTTCACAACAAACACATCTCGGCGCATCGCCACCCCTTGTTTCTAGGGTTTTTCTCGGGTAAGTGCCATGCTGCCTAGATCGCATCTTGCGATCTAGGCAGTATTTACTTATGCGTTATCCGGTGTTACTCGTACTGAAGCCTTGTTGATGGCGAGTAACACCTTTATCACAGATTTGTTAGGGCTAGCATCGGTACTTCTTACTATGATCGCCTAATTATGCTACCTCTAGCTATCTCGCCGTCTTTGCACCTTTTCCCGGGTGTGAGGGAGGTATCTTGCTTGATTTTCTACTTAGTCGATTCGATCTGTTACAGTTGTGCCTTGTTCATCAAGGTTTAGTTTAATATCTACGTGATTAGGCCTTACAAACGGGTTGAACGATCCAGTAATGCGTAAGATATGGTTTATTGATCTTAGAGGGGACGTTCCGGGAATTGACGTTATGTTGGTTTTTAGGCCTTCTCTAGGATCAGTTTTCTACTATTTTTCATATCTACCAGGCTCAACTACGTGTGGGACATTCCGGTTGCGTGGTGAAAACACCAAACTGTCGTAGATCGATTTAGCTTGTAGTAATTAAGCAAAACCCCATGTTATCATAGATCCAATGCAGAACCATGGGGATAATCGGCTCTGAAAGCCGATTTACAGGGGAACCTGGGAGCCGATCATGGCTCGAATTTTACGTGTACTTGTTTACCATGCAGGAAACCAATCGGAGCAATCCATCACCTTCCTGACCAGGTATAGGTCAGGTGGCACGCCCTCGAACCAAGACAGGACGCGTGCGTGCCGGAAGCTTTGCGGGCCGTTGCCCGAGGGACCAGGGCCCACCAGCCGCTCTGGGAGCCTCCCGGCTCTTCGTGTTGCTCGTCGCTGCCCGCCGGTGAGTTTTGACAGGCAACACCTTGTAATTTAATGGCATGCAGCATAAATAGCAGTGATGTACTACTTAACCACTGTTAGTTTAATTACCAGTGTTGAGTCGAGGTTGAGGCAAGAACCGGGGTGCAGCGTGCCTTCATACGATACAATCAAAGAGGATAGCTGATCTAATCGCAGGTTAGTACGTGATGCCATGATGGACTCCAAATTTGAAATAGTATGTGTATGTCCAACAAAGTAGAGCGCTCAATCTAGCCCAATATAAAACTCAAAATTGCTATTTTTAAATCTTTTTTAAGATCTATTATAGCCTATATATGCAGCACATATCTGGGGAGGCCCCCCCAAAATTTTGGGCCCAGGGCGGCTGCCCCTCCGGTCCCCCCCAAGGGCCGGCCCTGTGACCTGTCAGCGCGGTTAGCCGACGTCCTTATACATTACAAGAAAAGAAAATAGCCAGTTCCTCGACTGCATAGTGGCAGATCCTGCCGTCTCCTCGTCTCCTTGTTCCGGCGTAGTGCTTCCCTCTTCGACTCCTCCTATCCTTGTTCTTCTCCTCGTCATCTCCTGGTCTTCTTTATTTCTCGATAGGAAGGCATGGCGAGAAGCCGACTGAAGGTGAACTGGTCCGATCTCCCGGCCGACGGACCACTTGCCAAGATCGGCGAATCCTTCCTGGAGAACGAGGAATACGTCGATGCCTACGCTGCTTGTCAGAGAGTCTGCGGCAATTGGTGCCGCGCGTTAAAAGAACCCGAGTTCAATCTCAACAACTGGATCCTGGTATATCACACACTTCCAGACGTCGGCGACTTCACGTTCCTCAACCTAGCCACAGGTCGTTGCTTCACGACGAATCTAATGGAAGTTCAGCGTAGGTTCACAATTCATCCGATCAACATTCATTTGTTATTATGATACAAAGTTATTCTTAAACATGCATGTTTAATTGTGTACTCCCTCAGTCCACAAATAAGTGTACTTCTAGCCTTGTTCTAAATCAAATTTTACTATGTTTGACTAACTTTTTAGAACAATGTACTAACATTTATGACAGTAAATTGATATCTTTAGATTTATTTTTAAATATGATTTTATAATATGTCAATTTAATGTAATATATGTTCCAATATTTCTCTATAAAGTTGGTCAAATTTGGTTATGTTTGACTTAGGCAAAAGCTAGATGTACACTTATTTGCGGACGCAGGGAGTAGGTTCTTAAACATGCATGTTCTTGAACATTCTTAAGCAAAGTTTAATTGTATAGGTTCACTCATTTGGGATATATATATCTAGTACATTTTGAAATATCTAGAAGCTCTATCTTATATTAGTGAACAAAGAGAGTATTTTCCATTGTACATATATCTTAGGGCTAACTATTCTCTTCATCAAAAGGTTCTACTTCATCGGTGTTTATCGTGGCGTCATCGTTATTGCTCAGAGGGAAGAGCCGCACAAGATTCGCCTTCTGAACCCACTCACCCGTAAGTTCAACACTGAGTTTCAGGCGCAGATACCATCAAATCTTGTGGCATCTGTAGCCATCACGAAGTCCCCCATGATGGTGGTTGTTTCCACACATTATGAGAATTCTATTGCTTGGGCCGATGAGGCCACCCCGACAGGGGATTTCAATGGAGTATTTGGAGAAGGAATTTATCCGTCCGACGTGCGATGCATTACCCCATTCTGTGGTGAAGTGTATGCAGTATAGGATGGTGGAGACATCGTGTCGACCAACATCAGGTGGAGCAGCGCGCGAGCACAGTCAAGATGGCCAGAATAATTTCAGCTCCAGTCTTTGAAAAGATACGCGGAGCCTACAAGTTCTACCTTGTGGAGTCAGAAGATGATCTGCTTCTTGTGTTGGGTGGGGTTTTCGCCGAAGGTCAACCGGTGCTTTACCAGGTGGACACGGAGAAATGATGTCTCGAGGATGTAGATGACATTGGCAGTCGTGCCTTCTTCGTTCATTTTAACCGGTCGATATCCGTCGACACTAGAGTGCACCCTAGTAGAGTCCTAGCTGGTTGCATCTACTACGCGGATCTTTCTTATATCAGAGCGTACAATCATGATCTTAAGGCCTGGGATGGGGTACCAAGACTTGCAGATGGCTATGGTCAACATGATCTGGAACGTTCACTGAGGACTTACCGTCTCGACAAGATACTGGCAGCACATTGCAGACGGGGGGGTTCAATGAATTTCTCCCGCAGGACTCGGGAGCGGACGCCGATGAAATATATAGGGCTGAATAGCCTAGGTTATTTGCTCAATCGCTAGCGTGTTCAGATCTTTTCGAAGTAATAAATTGCAATGTATTTATTTTTAGTACTTTCAGAATTCAGTGTGGTAGCTTTCAGAATTCTGTGTGGCGGCTTTCATAATTATGTGTAAGTACTATCTTTCAGCTTTACTCTTAGAACTCAAGTTGTGATTACTGATTCAGAGTCTCACCTGTCGTGGTTTTTGCCTTAGTTTGAAAGAAGCACCAAAAATTAAAAAAAAATCAAGAAATAGTGGAACTAAGTTGATGATGGTGTTTCTAGCCATGATGCTCGTAAATTTGACCTAGCCATGATGTTTGTGACAGTTCTAACTTATAAATTACAGTACTATTCTATCATCACATAAGCACTAAGTTGATGAAGGACTTTCTAGCCAACCTATAGAGATCTATAGGCTTGGCTAAGGACTTTGAATTCATCAACTTAGTGATTACTAAGTTGGCTAGAAACACTTTGTGGCAATTGTGGACACATGACAACATTGCATGGTCTGCATGTTGATTTTACAGATGATTAATAAGGAGCTTGAGGCCAGCCGAGCTACCACGAAACCAAAACACAAAGATGTCACCAGCTCTCATATCAAACTTGTTCACAACCTCCATCCACTTTGATGTTATCATGGCACCTCCAGATTTCATTTTTCCTCTAGTGTTTGACTTGGCCATCACCATTTTAACTTTTGCAACTTCCATATTGTTACAAAATACTTGAATGTTTGCTGGTAGTTCAATATATGGAACAATATGCTCCATGGTGAAGGTCCTCGAAAAGTACTGCATATAGATTACACCAATATATACATACAAATGTCAGTACCTAATAGTAGTAATGTAACATTTTGAAAAATTGTTACTAGTTCAAAAGTTTTACCATTTTTTCTTTGCCTTTCAAGGTGTTTGATTTATTTATGGTGCATACATAAAATGGTATTTTTGGAAAGTTCTTATCAACTCCATACTTTAGTACATTAATTTCGGCATCATCCATCGCCACACGGTTGCCATAATGGCAGAAACATTCAAATTCTTTCTCGAAATTTATTCCGGGACCTGCATGTAACAAATACATACATAAGCAGCAATATTATAACTGCATTGATTTTTTTAATTTTACATTACATACCTCTTATATGCAGAGGTTTATGCAACTTAAGAGTGGCACGAGCATGACGAGTGCGAGCATACTCCTCCACCTAACCAGAAAGTGCCATGTACACAATCTGTTTAGAATAAAGTAATCTATATTCTACCACCTCTTATTTTAGATACTTGAACACGGTTTACATGTTTATAAACACGCGTGATATTCCAAAGCACCGAGTAGTGTCCATTAGATAATACTCCCTCCGTTTTAAAATATAAGATGTTTTAGTTTTGTAAAGCAAATGTATGTAGACTTATTTTAGTATGTAGGTCCACTCAAGTTTGAAGTGAATCTACACACTAAATTAAATCTAGATACATTTTGTTCACAAAACTAAAACATCTTATATTTTGAAACAGAGGAAGTACAATTTTCTTAATAGTACATATAGATCTGACACGACATGCTTTCAGTGCTAACATATAATAGAGTGTTATTGTACTAGTTCATATGTAGATCCGATCTACACAATTATGATCGTAATGCATTTCTACTAATTTGATCGTATTTCCTCTAGATCTGACGAAATTTTTGTACATCACTCGTTCTAGATTTTCATATAGGAGTTGGCGAAAACATACCTGATCCTTGAATCTCTAATCCATGAACCTGTGTCGTCGCAGGAGTTGAATACTGGAGGCGGTCCTCGATGGAATTTTTGAGGTTGTTGTCGTGTGGAGGCGCTCGTGTGAGGAGGGATAGGAGGTGAGTCGTGGGCGGAGGCGACCGTGGAGTGACAAAATAGTAAATACCTAACGCGTCTACGCCGTCATACCCGCGCGCGTTTGCTGGGCGCGGTTAGGCCGGCCCAAATAAGAAAGCAGCCGCTGCAGCGATTACACGGGCACAGGAACAGGAGTTAGGCTGGGCTAAGTCTGCGTATTTTAGAATGTGTAAAAAAATTTGAGGTTATTTCGTGAAGGAAAGAGGGTCAGGTGAGAAAAAATAGGCTTTTTGTAGATTTGTCATTTTTTGGAAAAAGAGGTTCAGGTGAGACAAAACAGGCTAGTTTGTAAATCAACAACTATATGAAAAAGGAAAGAAGAGCAAAATAAGGCTACAATAGGGCAACGCAACCAGCCAGCCCAATTTGGCAACAAATCAAAGAACCCTTCCTCTCCCTCTCCCCCTCCCTCCTTTCTTCCTTTGTCTACCTCTGCGAGGCTCACCTCATTCATTCCTTTTTGCCCAATTTGGTAGCAAATCTATACCAGCATCTATTTCTCAATTCCTTAACTATTTCCCTCGAACCTTTCCGAAATAGGAAATCCCGCCACACACCAGCATGTACAGAAACAAATGTAGATAGTAAGCATCTAGAATGTAGAAACATAACAAGCAACTAATTAAGCAAGGTTCAACACAAACTAATTAAGCATCTAAAATGCAGAAACATAACAAGCAACTAATTAAGCAAGGTTCAACACAAACTTGATAAGGCAGAGGTTCAACACAAACGCTGCTAAGCAGCCAACATAAACACAGTTCAAACAAAAGCATGCTGCTTAAACCAGCAGCAACACACACACAAACAGGCACATCATTACATCACTGCCTCCTCGCCGCCTCCTCCCGGTCCCTCTCATCCCTGTCCCGCTTCCTCTACTTCCTGCTGCCCATACCCTGAACCTTCGGTGGCTTGGGCTTGGGAGCAGGCACACGACCGGCCTCGATAGCTCGGTTCAGTTTGTTCCTGAGGAAGATGCCATAGGCCATGTGATTGGCCCTGAAGCCGTGGACATTGACAGTTTACCCAACTTTGACACGGCCAGATCCACAGCCTTCAGCATGCTGCAGGATGCTTTGGAAGTCCATCTTTATGCTCCTTTTGCAGAAGGGACAGTTGTTCATGCCATCAGTCCAGGGTTCACTCCAGAACCGGTCGAACCCCCCCCCCTCCCCCCCCCCGGTTTAAGCTTTTTGAGAGTGGCCATGGTCTTCCTTTGACATAAGTCGACATCGTTGTCAACATCATCAGTAGCCTGCTGAAATATACAAAATACACATGTGAAGCAAATATGTAGAAACTGCAACTAAAATTGAATGCTTAACAAAGGAAGCATAACAGTCTCCAGCTAGTAATAACAGAAAGTAATCAAGGGATCAAGCAGATAAACCACTTCCGTCGTCAATAAGCTAGCATTAATCCATATAAATGAAAACAACAATCCACATATCCACAAATATTAATTGATTATGTCCATAATCGAACCCTAGCTAGCAATAATCCACAGATCCACAAATATTCATCGATTCTGTCCATAATCGAAGCCTAGCTAGAAATAATCCACAGATCCATTAATTACACCTCAATCGTAATAGATAACAAACGAATCTGACGCTAAGTGAAAACCCTAGGCCCCAATCTTAACAGATAACAAACGAATCTGACGCTAACCGAAAACCCTAGGCCCCAAGCAGATAATCCATTAATTGGAACTTACCTCCTCGTCGTCGTCGATGATGTTCTCGTCAAAGGCCGCGGCGGCGACATGATGAGCTCGACCTAATTGTCGTCATCCTGCGGCTGCTTCCCAAGATTGTACGCACAAGTACTGATAGCGGCGGGAGCCGATGAGGGACCGATCGGCCGGCCTTCAGCAATGGCCTCCGCTTCATCTTTCGCATCCGCTGCGGCTGTGATTAAAGCCCTTGCGGAATTTTGTGCCTCCTCCACGGCTCTGGCCGCCTCCGTCGCGGCTCTGGCCGCCTCCTCCGTGGCTAACGCTAGCATCGCGGCCTTCTCCTTTGCTGCGGCGACAGCGTCGGATGGGTGCTCCATCGCCGGAATGGGAAGTGCAGCGGAAGCGGAAGGGGAGAGGGTTTTTTCCTGGTCGGCGGAGAGAGGAGTGGGGAAGGGTAGTGGGTAGGGGCCTAGGGGGAGTTGGGAAGAGGTGGCGTGATGGAGTGAATGAGGGGAGCCGGAGAGAGACAGAGGGATGGGCTGTATATGGTGAGACGCCGACGTTTCATGCTCCCGCAGTTCACACGTGTACGGTTCAGCAGCATACGCATGCGCACCTGCTCGCACAGTGCACCGCGGACATTTGGTAGTACGGTACTACACAGTTCACACGCGCACGGTGCGCCTCGGATATGCCTAGTATGGTACATGCACGGTTCTCACGCGCCCGGTGGCCCCATTCGCGAACAATCTCTCTCTCTTCTGTGTCAAAAAAAATCTCTCTCTCTCTTTTTTTACGAAACTCACTCTCTCTCTCTGCGGACCCCCGCCAGTGGCCCACCCACTCTTTTACGATCGTGGCTACCTCCTTTTGCAACTATTTGAATTTGAGTTTGGAATACATAATTTGAATTTTAATGCACGGTTGAGTGTGTGTAATATCTAAGTTTAAGTTTTTCTTACAACAAAAATGACACTTGTCCAACACGGCGGCGACAGTAGATAGAAACAACAGGAAAGCAGATAGTTTTCGGACTGCGCAAAAGGTGTCTCCCGTTGCAACTCATTGTTCGGATAGTTCAGTTTACAGTTGCAAAATAGAAACACATAGTTCAATTCAGCAGAGCAGCACCGAGGAAAGTCTGCTACATTACAGTCGTAGCCTGGCGAGGAGCTGCTGGTTTTCGTCCTCAATCTCTTCAAGTTGTAGGCGACGTACGAGCATGTCCCGCCTGATCTTTACCTGCTCACTAAGCGAAGCCTTGATCTCCCGAAGCAGGTTCATGTTCTCGACACGGAGATTGACATTATCATCTTTTAGCCTCGCATTATCCTTCGAGAGCCCCTCGTTGATGCATGTATTCAGTCGGTTCGAGGCTTGGATCTTCTTATGCAGTTTCTTCCAGGCAGCGTTGTCCCTTTTCAGCTCGTCGCGCTCCTTAGTAAGGGTATTCACAGCTAATTTGAGCTGTTCTAATTCCAGCTCTTGTGTTTGCATTTTCTCCATGTGGCTGCTTATTCGTGCATTAAGCCAAGCATCCACATTATTGATGAGTTTTGGCTTCTTTTCCTGGGACAAAGAATACGTTGTTTCAGTCCTATCACGGAACGGGAACAACAGTAATGTGTCATTATAGAACACGAGCTTTATGCAGAAATGGGCGGTGTGGAAAAGATCCAGGATAACAAAACCCAAATCCTAGTCGTAAAAACCCCAGTGTATATTATTTACCTCGCTGTTCCGGGGATCTGGGGGGGACATGTCTGCCGGTGAACCGAGGGCTCTGAAGAAATAGAAGGAGGTGATGATTAAGGAGAAGAAGAATGCTGGATAACACTATTAAGGAGAAGAAGTACATGACCTACCCGGAGGATCCCTCGCCTGCGGGCATGAGCATATGTTGTGACTCTTTAGTGCGTAAAGCGGTGCGGAGATCTCTCTCTTTTCTCTCCTCGCGCATTGTCGCCGCGGCATCCATGGCTGTGGAGAGGGAGGGATCAGGAGCGGGATGAGCAGGAGGTAGAAGAAAGGGAGGAGGGCGCTAGTGACTAGTGGAGGTAGATAGTCAAAAAGGCTAGGCAGACCAGTCTTATTACCCCACCATACTCTCCCCTACTGTGCGACCTGCCTTCTCAAAGAAGGTTTGTTCACACGTGGCAGACAGAGAACTGCAACGATGCGACCGACTGGATGCTCCATTAAGTCGATTGACAATTCACTTCGGCGCTGATAGAATGGTGCACGCGTCCCTGCACGCGTCATGATGACACAGTCCTGCGGGTGGTGTCAGACGTGCACCGCGTTGGAGGTGAAGGGGGTGCGCCTTCCCGATGTATCTCTATTTTTTTCATTCCCTTCTGTATCGCGATCCCCCACTCTTATCCGCGCGTGCAACACAAACGGCCCACCAGCGGGAACAGAAATGCGGCCCAGCAAACCATGTAGGGGTGTTTTTTGTGTTGCCACGTCAGACAGCTGAGTTGGACGACGGGAATCCACATCGCGTCGCAGAATACGCGCGTACTAATCCGCTTCGGGCCTGTACGGGCTTTGGCAGGCTCTACGCGCGCAATCTAACCTTTCTGTATGCCACTCCTACCCCCAGGCGCGAAGGGGTATCCGCCCATCTCATCCCTCTATCGCGCCTAAACTTTTTTTCATTTCCTTCAGGGGCCTATTGAATCAGAAGTCATATTAAAAACCCTAAACCCTAGGGTAAATTTTCATAATTCAAAACCCTAAACTTCTTTGTTTATCATAATAGAATATATACATTGCCATTTTCCAAATTAACGACCATACTAATTTCTTTTGTATTTCATGCATCAAATAATGATAGAGGATCATTATACATATAAAATTTTCTATTCAAACTACGAGCCAACTAGAGTTAAGTTTTATAAACCAATAAGTAAATATCATTTAATAAATCCATGGTTAAAAGTGGAAAGAAAAATAATAAGAGAAGTTTCTACAAAATATTAAAAGGGGGTTCATATAAAGAAAATAAAAGAGATATAAAAACATTTATCATAAAGGTTCACAAAATAAATCAAAACAAACACAAATTGTTGCTGTAAGTATTCAGCAAATAAACTTTATTAGAAAATTTTAAAATATATATTAAATCCAAATCTGAAAGTAAAACAGAAAATAGAAAAAGGGAAAACAAATAAAAAAACAAGTCCTGGTCGTGGCCCAACTTCTCTTTGCTTACCCGTCGCTCAGGTGCAGCCCACAAAAGCCCAACAGCCAGCCTAGATCCAACTCTTCTCTGGCTAACAGGTCGGACCGGAGAGGAACTGCGGGTTAAGAGAAAAGAAGCGACATGGTTTTTTACGCAAGATTGACTTCGTCGACTACCTCTCCTACTAGAAGCAGCTCGCTGGCCAGAGCTCCGTCGTCGATCGACCATCGCGCTACGATGTGTGCCGCCGTCTCTGGAGGGAGTATATAAGATCGTCGCGTCCTCCTCTATCTTCTCATAACCATCTCATCCTCAGTCTCCCTCCCCAGCACCACTTTCCTTCCTCACCTGAAACCCTAGTTCGCCGGAGTTCATCGTTCCGGTCAAGTCTAACCACCCCTCGTCTCGTGGTAGCCACCGTTGCACGCGTCGTCGTGGACTTACTCACCTAGGACCAAGAACGGGAGCCCGCACGCCGGGAATAATGTGAAATAGAGCATTCCTTTTCCTCGGCCACCGTGGCCATTATCGACGATTCATCGTCGTCACTCCTCCCCAAGCTTCCTTGACCTCTCTATCGTCATCAGGGTAAGCTTACGCATCTCGTTTTCTAAATCTCACCGTAGGCCTAGTTTCGTTGAGCATCGTCGTTGGCCGCCGTAGAAGCTCGCCGTCGATGCAGTTTCGGTGACCATTAGGTAGCGGCGCCACCACCAATAGATTCGCCATGATCTCCTCTGTCCAACGCACCTAGTCACAGCCCTACGCGCACCAGATCGATCCATCGATCCTCAACAAGTCAGGATCAAACAAGGTGATGTCATGGCTACGTCAGATTCGAACCACATCAGCTAGTTTGACCAGTCTTTGCTAGCGTGGCGTGTGACGTGGCCTAGGGCCCATATGTCATTGTCTGGGGTTAGCAAACCAGTCAGTAACAAATACATTTTCTAACCTGAAGAGCTGCGGTGGACATAGGCCCACTAGTCAGTGACTTAGGCTAGCTGTGGGTGCGGTGTAAAAAAGTATTTCCTATTTAAGAAATAAATAAAATGGTATAACTCAATTAATAATATTCCAGAAATCAAATAAATGATTAAATCTTGTTTAATTCATAACTTTTGATTTATAATTTAGAAAAATGTGTATAATATATGAAAATTTGTAGAAAAATAAAATCTACAACTTAAAATTATTATCAAATATTATTATGATGATTATTTAAATAAATATTATTTAATAAAGGTTTTAAAAGTAATAAAACTTTGATAATTCATATTTTAAAAAAATGATAAATGTTAAAAAAAATATAAATAAATACCAAAAATATTAGAAAAATAAAAACAATACTTTAAGAACTATAATCATGTATTATTATTTCACTTAATTAAATATTTATTATTTATTAAGTAATTATAAAGTAATAAGAATTGTAAAAAAATCATATCTTCTTATTTATAAATCATAAAAATAAATATAATATACCAAAATAATCACAAAAATAATATCTACATGTTAAAAATATAATATTCCACTTTGGAGTTGCATAAAAATTCAAATATTTTAATAACTCAAATTTGAACATAATTACTTAATTTAAAATTCATATAAGGGTAAATAAAAATTTTGTATATTTCTAAAATTAGTGAATCAAGTCTAATAAATAAGTATTATTCTTGAATGTTACTAATAAGTCATAATCATTCAAAACATTAGAAATACTATTAAATTGAATTATCCTTCTACTAAATGAATAAATTATATTCTAAAAAGATCTTTAATAATTATAAAATCTTCTAGAATGATATATTAATCAAATACAACCTTATAATGGACTAAATCCAAAGATAATTCATGAGTAGTCACTAGTACTATTTATTTATCCACAAACCATAATCATACCTTTATAAGGAAATAGGAAATCTTGTTTCACTATAAAATTAAGAGACCACTACTTAAATAGAAGAATAACAATTCTTAAGTAACATTAAGGCAACATTACCAAGTACACCAGGTACAAAGTTTATAAGTATTATACTTTCAAATTATCTTTATTTTAAAGTTAACTTTAGTCTATAAGAATCTAAATATAACACTATAAGCATTATTATATGTTTTATAGTTAACTTTGGTCTGAACTAGTTAAGTGATAAAGCATCTCAAGCCAAAACTATTCAAGCAAACACAAATAACATCGATCACAACTAACTAACCACAAAGATTGTTTAAACCTTAGAAAAGAAATCTTTTCTTCAAAATTTATTCGTTTTTCCACTTCAGATAATATATGACAACTAATCAAGATCATATTACTTCATACTTCACTCGTATACCTAGGAGCAATAACACTTAAGCTATTTATAAGTAACTCTACTTATAAAGTAAAGTTTGGAGATAAACTACTAAAGTGTAAACAATTTTGAATAGCATTTCATAGATATATACTTCATTGCTGCATAAATATGTGTTGTTCACACACACTCACAAGCCTTAATAAGCAGCACAAGTGTGAAACTTATCTAAAAGAACAACACATTCTAAAGTAACCATTTCCGGAATCCAAACCCTAGAACAACGTTATCCCCGGGATTCGCGTTTATAAAGTGCATCACATTACTTATGCATAAAAGCATATTGCTTCTTTAGACATTAGTCCTTACTGGACCAATGATGCTGATTTCAGATTTTGGATCTTATACTAACTCGAAGACCGTGAGTGGATAATCTTGCAATCACAAAAGTCAAGTTCACACTTGCTCATGACCTTTGTTTTCTTTTCTGTAAGTATTCTACAAATCTAGTGTTGTCATCACCTGCATTTGAAAAAGGACAGAAAACACTATTTTCGATAATAATGTGAACTATTGGTTACTGATCCAGGGTGATCAGCTAATCTATTAAATCTGACAGTTGGAATACCAATGTTCAAAACTATATCACCTAGGATTTAACAACCAATGTCGCAGGTGATTCTTTCGCTGTATATTACGTGTTGACCATTAGATTTGGAATGGGACGGAGAAGTCAGCTGTATCTTCTTCCTCTCGCATGAAGCCAGATGTGCAGGTCGTGGCTGTTATCCTCGTATCGTGTATATTAATTGGTAATTCGTAGAGGATATGTAGCATTTGGGTGGGAACCCTCAACGTCCCACGATAGTTCTGGCATCTAACGGTTTGTATAAACCATTGTCGTAATCCAATATGTGGGCATGGTGTACACCAAGGAGGCATGCGAGGTCGCGAAGGGGGCAGTGATTGGCTTGGATCATCTTCTGGGCCCCACATCATGGAATTGTGGACGGGAATAAGTTGCCCGGTTGTGCAACAAAGAGTTGATCTCTCATGGGTAAAGTAACGCACCTCTGAAGAGTGTAAGAATTGTAACTTGTTACGCCCTGTTCCGGGAAGGAGCTGCGAACGCGGCGGGAAAGGACCTCCATGAAAGTTCTGGTAAACCCGTGAAGGCTGACGGACATAGTCTTTTCAGAATAAAAGCAACCTTTGAAGAAATGTTTATGAAAACTTGCATTGCCTACGACCTACGGTCTGTGGTTGTAGTTATAGTGCATCAAACACTCCTTTTCTAGTGAATTTGCTGAGTACGCTCGTACTCAAAGTTTCTTCTTAACCCTTGCTAGATTCTGAAGCCGGAATAGACAAACTCCACATCAAGATATGCTCCAGGACTCGTCATCCAAAATCAAAGCTCTTCAATGAAGTCAAGAAAGTCAACATATACATCAACTCAAGTGAAGACGAAATTACTGATTAAATAGGAATATACTCTCTAACCAAAGAACCTATTTTTGTAGTGCATTGCAGTAACAGCAATGTTAGCCCTTTAGTTAAGATACCATTCTTAGTACCATATTAGTTCTTGTGTTGTTCATCTTTGATACTTTTTTGTAAGAAGTTCTTTCTCTCTCTTTAACCTAGAGTGTTCTCTCGATCTTGTGTAAAGAGTGAGTTGTAACCTTTAGCCATGTATTGGACCCGCTGTGTTTATGTTTTGCCATTCTGAGGGATGTAATACTAGTGAACGGTGTTTCATTAGTGTTATGCCAACGAATATAGTATACTACATCATGCAGTGGTATGTTGGGTCACCGCAGTTGGTATCAGAGCATATGCTTTGACATTAGGTTGGAAACCTAGTAAATGGGTAGAACCTATAGGATACATCCTAGCAATAATAAAGAGTTCTCTAGTGATATGAGGGATATTCACTTGAGAATAATCCTGTTATATTACTAGTGCGATAATTATTTAATATGATTGCAAATCCGATCATTACCTAAGAGTTTTAACTCTATGTGACTGATGATAATTTCTTACCTACAGTTCCACATGGCACCTCGATATCCACCCCGGAATGTACAAGTGATGAACAGGACACTAAATGACTACGGAGGGGATTGGACAGATAATTTCCGCCAACTTCTATGGAGTTTGGAATGTGAATCGAGACTTTTGGTCAAGATTTAAAGTTACTATGATGGGTCTGTATTAGCTAAATACCGTGTCATGATCATGTTACCCAAGAAGTTAGGACTTAAGGGATAAATGCCATCAGGAGAGGCAAGGTGCATGGCATCTGCATATCAGATTGCCGTAGCAGCAGCCATAACCATGATCCGAGAACAAAAATCCCAAGCTCTAGAAGGTAGTACTCATACCATTATACCACATGAAACCGCAAACCTAGAGCATGAGTTGGATCACTCTACTCTAGTTCAAGCAGAACCTACTCTAGATGTAGAGTATATGGATCGTTATCGATCTTTGCTAAACACTTATCATAACACTCACCAAGTCTTAGTCTAGGAACTGGATACGGTCAATGAGGATTTTACAGATCCTGATAAAGCAATGGCTCGTAGGAAGAAGCTAGATAAAGAAGCTAGGCATCCCAAATATATACCTTCAGGAGAAGTGTATAAGGAAACTGAGTTTTATGACCCAAACTCGGAAAATTATGCATATTACCACAATAACTTCAACCCACCTGAAGACTTATGGACCAAATATAACTCCAAACAACAGGAATGGAATAAAGTTATTCCAAATAACCCGGAGCCAAACAAGTATGGATGGGAAATAGAATCTCAAGGTGGAACCATAGGAAATCCTATACCTTGTGATACAGGTATTGAAGAAGAGACCAACTATAACCATAGAGAGCCTTATGAACCATATGGGGGTGATACTAATCCAATCGACAGAGTATTCTGATAGCTACTACACCAATATATATGACTGGATCCAAGAAAAGGCCAAGGAGCCAGCTTACTATGAGGAATCGTTGCCGAAAAACCAGGAATACTCGGTAGAAGATTAATCCAACTCTAGTCATTTTGAATGATTAATCTCAGTCTCGGTACTTCTAATCAAGAATACGCACCTCCTGGATGCTCTTATGCTCCAGAAGGCAGTCATAGGACTTCACGTCATCATGGACGGAACTCCAGGAAGCACTAGAGGAAGATGAAAGTAAGAAAGGAACTAAGGGAGTGACGAGTTTCTAAGATCATAAGGAAGACTTACTTGAAGAATGAAGCATGATATAAGAATTATTAGCACCATTTGGAGGATAGATCAAACATAGACTATTCTTAGCCAGATTCAAGAAAGAAGTTTGGTGTAGAAAATGTATGGAGCAACAAGAAGTAATAAACTTAAGGCTCATTCAAAGTAGGTAAGTTGCTAAGAAGTTAATAAAGTAGCAATCCCTAGTTCATGGAAGCATCATGAATTAAAACAAAGATAAAGTTGTGGAGCTAAATGGTATGTAAGCTCTGACAATTCAGAGGGAATGCCAGTAGTAGGTTGGAAACTGTAAGGTAATACCTATCACCTAGAATGATCCACCGTGGGTACCTAGTGCATAGTCGGCATTATGAACCACAGTTGGTATCTTGTTTGTAGCCGGTGTTGGTTGAGATAGTTAACCAGATCATCTTAATGGTTGCATAAAGAGCATAAAATTTGGCCTAAGTTAAGTAAGACCTAAGGAAGTATTAAATTTTAAAGGCGATCGTCTTTCGAGATGCTTCGCAAAGTCAGACTTATTCTAGCAAAAATGTCCAATTGTAAGTACGACATATAATGCTGAAAGATTTGCTTCGGAGATCCACAAGTGTGTGGATACACCGTATAATCTTTCGTCGGAACCTAATTAGGTAAAGTATAAACTAAACAGAAACCAACATTCTAGTTATAAAGCCAATAAATGCTTTATATACAATTTAAAGACTATTAGTAAACCCTAAGGGGGAGAGTAGAGATTATGAATGAAAGTTGAAGAAGTACTGTAGGTAATAATGGAAGATTATCTAAAAAACTTAATAAAATAAAAACTTGAAGGTGATAAAGGTTAATCCTAACCGACTAATTCTAGAAGAAACAACTCTTAAGTAATCCTTAAGAAGTAATAGAGAACACCCACTTGGGCATGTGTAGAGAATAAGAAATTTCAATGGGTATGGAAGAAATAAGTTCAAATCCAATCTTAGAAGGAGTACCAGTACCAACTATACTATGACAGGAATAAAAATATAGTCTTTTGACCATAAACACGGGCAAATAGAAACTTAAACTTGTTTTAAGGAGACCCTTTAGACTGTATTTAACATAGTAATAAAGTCTAATGATAAAATAAAAAGAATTTGATTAGGATATCTAATCAAGTTATGGAATACTACAATTAATTCCATTTAAGGTCATCATGGAGTGGGAAAATGTAGTAACCACTACAAGACAATTCCTTACTCCCAAACAGGAGAGTTTGCGAACTTCGAGGACGAAGTTTATTTTAAGGGGGAGAGTCTATAACATCCCAGCATTAGAGCCTAGAAATAAGCTGAACCCAGATGTGTGCATTGCATTCATGCATAGAAAATCTGAATAGTTTTTGCGCTTTTGAACAAAACTTGTCAAAGTGATTGAAGCTTCTCTTAACTTGATGGAATTGAAGTAGATGATCAAGTTGACTGCGATAAGTTTCAATATGACCTTTGCTAAAACCTTATTTGGGTAGACATGATTTGATCTAAGGGTCGGTCAGATATAATAAATGCTACTCATAATACATTGCTTAAATAATTAATATCTGGTCCTTAAGGGATTCTATCATCATATTCAACACAACAATTCATAAGTACCAAGTTGAGGATATAACATAAATAATAAGAATTTAACAACTACGTCTTAATATCCTCTGCACATACCATGAGTATCATGGTAATACCTAACCCTACTTCTTTAGTAAGATTGAGTAGGAAAGAGATTAAGTCAAGATCATTCACTATATATCTTTCTTTCCATATCAATTTTTATGGAACTTATCATCTATGTTGAGTAATCAACCATTGATTTACAAAAATTTAACTATCAATCCTTGATCTATTATTTATTGATCTTATCATAGCATCTGCTTAAATCTGTTAAAGAGGGCATAGTCCATGAATAACAGCCTTAATCCAATTAAAGATACTAAAAAGATAATTCCAATACAATAGTAAGGTTGTATTGATGAAGTCTTGATTAGCCAATTGGAAACCTAAGCTATAAATGATTAAAGGATTTGAATGATCATACTTTGCTCACCAAGATTGGATACTTATATCAAGTATAAGTGATATGGGTGTGTAGAACATAATTAAGACCCTAGTATAGATATGTTATCCTAAGATAGCTATGACAAGTCACATTAATATAATGTGAGGTTGGATTGTGAGATACTAGAGTTAAGTATAGACAAGATAGTATGATTAAGATTATGCTAGAGCAACATGGGATTATAGAAGTAGTAGTTTTCCTCTTGGGAAATACCAACACTTGATGTGAAGTAGTTTGATCTAGACATCTATTGAAAATATATTAATGATGGATGATTAAGGAAGATTATGAGTGGAGTCTGAAAGAACTAATTGTTGGATTGATGATTATCAATAGTAGAGTAGTGGAATTTAACCAAGCAAGGATATGAGAAAACTATGAAATGCTTTAGTATCAAACTCATTGGATTCATCCATGAGTTTAGAAGAATAAAAGGGAATAAGAATATTCTTGTGAAATATATCTCATCATACTAATTATGATGATGGATAGGAAGAAGTATTATATCTAGGAAAGGAATTTTTTAATTAAAGGTCAAGGATGGTGAAAAATGGAAAATAGACATTCTTGTTAAAACAACTAACTCTAAATCTTAAACCAAGTATAATATCTATTCCAGGTTATTGATTTATCATCTTATGTCCATATCACTTTATAGGAATATTTTCCTATAGCAAATCACATAAGCACATCTCTGTTAATTCCAATTATCATAATTATGTATGCTTATGAGTATCTTTATCCATTCCTTTCTATAAAACATTCTAGATATAATTTCTATTATAAAAGGGTATTTCATGCATCAAATAATGATATAGGATCATTATACATATGAAATTTTCTATTCAAACTATGAACCAACTAGAGTTAAGTTTTATAAACCAATAAGGAAATATCATTTAATAAATCCAAGGTTAAAAGTGGAAAGAAAAATAATAACAGAAGTTTCTACAAAATATTAAAAGGGGGTTCATATAAAGAAAATAAAAGAAATATAAAAACATTTATCATAAAGGTTCACAAAAGGAATCAAAACAAATACAAATTGTTGCTGTAAGTATTCAGCAAATAAACTTTATTAGAAAAATTCAAAATATAGATTAAATCCAAATCTGAAAGTAAAACAGAAAATAGAAAAAGGGAAACAAATAAAAACAAGTCCTGGCCGTGGCTGTCACATCCCAAAATTATCCAAATTTTGAAATGTGAAAAATAAATAAACAAAATAAATAGTTGTTGAAATTTAGGGTGAAAAGAAACTTTTGATTCCAGATGGAAACATCAAAACCCATCTTGAACAAACTTTGAATGAAAAGGCAATCAAAAAAAATTCCAATCAAGTGAAATGCATTCATCAATAATGTATCTTCAATTTAAACACTTGGAAAGGTTAAACCAAAACCCTAAAACTCTAATGGAATAATTCATTTCCAAGATCTCTCTAAGACTATGGATTTGATCCATACAAGAAATCAGCAACAATAATTTTAAAAATGATCAAGAATTATAAATAGAAATATTATAAAACCATAGAAAATTGGTTTCACTCAATTTGGAGTCATAGATAGAAACTTATGAATTTATTAAGATAAAAGGAATTAATTTCCAAAGCTAATAAATCCCTTATCTAAATCCATACAAAATCTTGAGCAAATAAATCCTAAAGAGATTTAAAAGGATAAACAAATATTAAATAAAATTATACAAATTGGAATCACCAATTTTGGATCTTTAAATAAAAAGATATGGATTTTATAAGGCAAAGGAAGAAATAAATAAATAAGGAATATTCAAAAGTCAAATTAAATCTTGGCCAAACAAATGATATGAGAGATTATTGATTAATAAAAAGAGTAAAGGATTATTTAAATAAAATCATAAGGATTTATTAATATCCAATTTTATTTAAATAAAGACAATTCCCAATTTATATGAACATTAAATCATATTAAAGTATTTTAAATAATAATTAAAAGTGAATTATTTGTACTAAAGAATAAATAAAACCTACTAAAAAAGGTTTTGTAAAAATTGGAATTCAAATAGAGTTTAAAACCATATTTAAACCCTATTTAAAATAAAGACAAATATCTTTTTAAATAAATAATAAACCATGAAGGAATAAATTAATTATCCTAAAATGGACTTTAAAACACATTTAAAATAGTATTAAAAGATTGCTGAAAGTTTGGTAGAGGTTTGAATTCAAATGGTGTTTGAATTATTTGAACAAAAATCAAAACAGAAAAATAGAAAAGTAAAAATAAAAAGATTCAGTATAAAAAGAAGAAACAAAGCCATCCTAGAAGCAAGGCCCACTCCAGCACAACTAACTAGCCCATCTTCCCTCCCTGCAGCGAAACGTTTTCCACCCGGCAGCACACCCGCTCAGTCACTGACGCCTGTCCCCCTCGCGCACTCCCTCTCTCTCGTTGTCAGCGCGACCCCACTTGCCAGTTCTTCTTCTTCACCTGTGTCGACTGTTCCCCCTCGCGCCTCGCCGTTTCTGCCGCGATTAACTCCAGTAAATTTGCATCAATGCGTGAGTAAACCTCGCCAGAGATGACACACTCTTAAACGCCTACGCCCCCCACTTCCTTTCCCCCCAGACACCGCTCCCTCTCGGCCACCAGGCTGCACGAATTGCAAGCCCAAGCATCCACGGCTCCGGCGAGCTACTCCGGTCGATTCCAGTGAAGCCAGACCCTCCCCAGCACTCTGGTGCATACTGCTTTGCTTGCCAACGACTCCTGCACATCCCAGTAACTCCCGCTTGGCCGCGCTCGCTCCACAGCGTCGGCAACAAACTCGCCCGAGCACCACCGTCGGCTATGTCCACTCCGGCGACCCTTCCCCGGTAACTCCGACCTTGCCTCTCCCTCTCGATGATGCTCCCACGATCACCACACTCGCACGCGTCTAAAAAACCCTTTGTCCCACCTTTTTGTGCGTTGTATCATCGGCAACAACCACGACTGAGCGTGCCCGACGCCGCCGCGAACTTCGACGAGTAATCGCCGTCGCTCCCGTGCGCCCCTCGAGTAGCCGAGACCACCTTGAGCTTCATTGCAACCACACGATAACGGTAAGCATCTATGTTCCCTCTCTTGCTTCCTGCTTCACCAAATCCGCCGTAGCCAGAGCGCTCTGCCGCTCGCCGTCGTGCCAGCGCCGCCAGTTCCTGGTCGAGCTGTTGTGAGCCATCGGATTTAGATCCAATCTACAAGATAGAAACTTAAACGAAGGGGTAAGATGGCTTCTGCACCATGCGAGGATCTGACGGCTGTAGCTGCTCGATCCTCACGAAGTGGTATGCTCCAGTTAGATTCAGCCACGTGTCATGTGTTTGGTTTTAAAAACAGAATTAGATCTATTAGATGTTTAGATTTGTAAAATTCATAACTTCTAATCCACACGTCAAAATTTTGCAAATTTTATATCATTGGAATCAAGAAAACAAAACCTTTCCAACCATGCCTTTTTTTAGTGTTTTGCTTCTATAATATTGGTTGTTTTTGCAGAAACATGTGTAGGCATATTTTGAGTATAAAATATATTCCAGAATGTTTTTAGGGTAAAATATTTTGTAAATGGATTGTTTTGAACCTGCTGACCATAGAAACCAACTTGTAGATTTAAAAGTATATTTGGTGACACTTAGGAATTAAATCTTTGAATAAAAGCATTTCTAGCTAAATAAAAATATTGATTACGGTTTAAAAATGCTATTAAAGTAAAACCTTTTGGAAAATGATGTGATTTAAACTCTCTGACCCTAAACACCAAGTTTTGGGATTTGAAAACATATTTGATGAACCCTAGTAAATTATTACTTTATTCAAGGCATTTCTAGCAAATAAAATATTGTTTTGATTTAAAAATGGAATCTAGGTGAAACCTTTTTGCAAATTAATTAATATTAAACCCTTAAACCATAAACATTAACATTTGTGTTTGAAGTATATTTTTGGCTAACACTACAAAATATTACTTTGATTTAAATAATTTCTAGCAAAACAAAATGATTTAAGTGGCCATTTTCACCAACTTGAATTTAAATGGTATTACCACTTTTGTAAATGACCAATAGGAGCTTTAAAATGATTAGAGCCTAATAGAAACCACTTTTCCAAATAAAACCATCTTTTGCATGCTTGCATGCATTACTTGATGTTATTGTTTGATGTGGTGAATTGTTTGAATGTTAGTTTGAATATGTGCTTGCTTGATTGAATTGTAGTAGAATTTGAAGAGTGTGATTGTTCCAAGATCAAGGAGTGACCCAATATTCTCTACTAAAAAGGCAAGTGACACAATCATACATGTCCTACTATTTTCACTACATTTAGTGGTATTTTTGTAGTATGCATGATAGGGCTACTATGTTATTATGCTATGTTATGTCCTATTAGGAAATCCATCTTCCTTAGTGAAAACATCATAGTTGTAGTATGCTTAGCCCTGTTATAGACTTGGGATGGAATACATGATATGATTATATGAAGTGTTGGAAAAGTATATGTTTTATATAATAAAACAAGTACTCAATGAACCACCTGGGTGGGATGAGGATACTCAATTTTGGACAAGGTGACAACAAAGGGAACCATGTTTATATGGCTATCTTTTTGTATGTGCACTAGAAGAAAACCACCCAGGGACTTAGAGATTGAACATGTTTCTCATACAGTGGCTTCCGTGTACAGCCACATGCTAAATGGGCTCTGGCTTAGTCAACTACATAGTGGAAGACCCTTGCATTGGCATCTTAAGGTTAACTAGAATTATGTTTTCCAAATATATCCTTACATTGGTACCTGGTAGACAAGCTAGCATTGTGTATTGGGAGGACTTCTATGGAAAGGCTTTATCACATTTTCGATCTGTCGGTACTCCATTTGGTGTGTACTTATCCAGCGGCCACTGGTGGCGTCAAGACGAGATTGTGTCATGTGGGTAAAGTGTACAACTTCTGCAGAAGATCAAATTCTAAGTACTTAGTCGTGTCCCTGGTTACGGACAACTCTGAGCAACTAAGTCCTGAAGCTATGGAAGATCTCTACATTCCAATTTCTCAAAGTAAAACTTGATGGTGTCAACAAGGGATTAGAAGCACTTGGAGTTCTCCAAGGAGTTCGGAAAGATTGTCAAAAGATCAAAACTATTTTGAAAAGATAGGATAAAACTATATTGCTTTCTGCAAATGAGCCTAAACCCTACTTAGCCAAATATGCATATATTGATAGGATCCACTTATTTCTACATAGTAGTGAAACTTGCCAATACAATTCAAATATATTGACCATTATGGTTGTAACTTATAATGTTGCATGTTTGTTTGATGTTAGAGAAGTGTGTTGATTAGGATTACAAGTCTATAACCAACATGTTTGCTTGTGGCACTTTGAAGATGAAGGACTCCATGCTATATAGTTATCTCTGCTGCATTGTAATGAGATAGCCAAATGAGCTATGTAAGATGTAATGAATTATTTTATTCCTGGTCATAAAGTTGTATTATGACCTTCGTTTCTTGATATTACATCTTAACTGTGGATGCTAGCTATTGATCCAGGGACTAGCATTGTAAACACAGGGATCTCTACCTTATTAAAGGTTGGGACCTCTACATTGGCCTAGCTTCTCTTTGCTTACCTGTCGCCCAGGTGCAGCCCACAAAAGCCCAATAGCCAGCCCAGATCCATCTCTTCTCTGGCTGACAGGTGGGATCGGAGAGGGGATGCGGGTTGAGAGAAAAGAAGCGTCAGGGGGTTTTACGCAAGATTGACTTCGTCGTCTACCTCGCCTACTGGAAGCAGCTCGCTGGCCGGAGCTCCGCCGTCGATCGACCGTCGCGCTACGATGCGTGCCGCCGTCTCTGGAGGGAGTATATAAGATCTTCGCGTCCTCCTCTATCTTATCATACCCATCTCATCCTCAGTTTCGCTCCCCAGCACCACTTTCCTTCCTCACCCGAAACCCTAGTTCGCTGGAGTTCATCGTTCTGGTCAAGTTTGACCACCCCTCGTCTCGTGGTAGCCACTGTTGGACGCGCTGTCGTGGACTTACTCACCTAGGACCAAGCACGGGAGCCCGCACGCCGAGAATAATGTGAAATCGAGCATTCCTTTTCCTTGGCCACTATGGCCATTATCGACGATTCGTCGTCGTCATGCCTCCCCAAGCTTCCTCGACCTCTCTATCATCATCAGGGTAAGCCTAGTTTCGTTGAGCACCTTTTCCTCGCATCTCTGGACACCATTCTCGTTTGCTAAATCTCACCGTAGGCCTAGTTTCGTTGAGCACCGTCGTTGGCCCATGCAGAAGCTCGTCGTCGATGCAGTTCCGGTGACCATTAGGTAGCGGCGCCACCACCAATAGATTCGCCTTGATCTCCTATGTCCAACGCACCTAGTCACAGCCCTACGCGCGCACCAGATCGATCGATCGATCCTCAAAGTGAGGATCAAACGAGGTGACGTCATGCCTACGTCAGATTCGAACCACATCAGCTAGTTTGACCAGTCTTTGCTAGCGTGGCGTGTGACATGGCCTAGGGCCCATATGTCATTGTCTGGGGTTAGCAAACCAGTCAGTAACAAATACATTTTCTAACCTGAAGAGCTGAGGTGGATATAGGCCCACTGGTCAGTGAATTAGGCTAGCTGTGGGTGCGGTGTAAAAAAGTATTTCCTGTTTAAGAAATAAATAAAATGGTATAACTCAATTAATAATATTCCAAAAATCAAATAAATGATTAAATCTTGTTTAATTCATAACTTTTGATTTATAATTCAGAAAAATGTGTATAATATATGAAAATTTGTAGAAAAATAAAATCTACAACTTAAAATTATTATCAAATATTATTATGATGATTATTTAAATAAATATTATTTAATAAAGGTTTTAAAAGTAATAAAACTTTGATAATTCATATTTTCAAAAATTCATAAATGTTAGAAAAATATAAATAAATACCAAAAATATTGAAAAATAAAAACAATACTTTAAGAACTATAATCATGTATTATTATTTCACTTAATTAAATACTTAATATTTATTAAGTAATTATAAAGTAATAAGAATTGTAAAAAAATCATATCTTCTTATTTATAAATCATAAAAATAAATATAATATACCAAAATAATCACAAAAATAATATCTACATGTTAAAAATATAATATTCCACTTTTGAGTTGCATAAAAATTCAAATATTTTAATAACTCAAATTTGAACTTAATTACTTAATTTAAAATTCATATAAGGGTAAATAATTTTTTTAATATTTCTAAAATTAGTCAATCAAGTCTAATAAATAAGTATTATTCTTGAATGTTACTAATAAGTCATAATCATTCAAAACATTAGAAATACTATTACATTGAATTATCCTTCTACTAAATGAATAAATTATATTCTAAAAAGATCTTTAATAATTATAAAATCTTCCAGAATGATATATTAATCAAATACAACCTTATAATGGACTAAATCCAAAGATAATTCATGAGTAGTCACTAGTACTATTTATTTATCCGCAAACCATAATCATACCTTTATAAGGAAACAAGAAATCTTGTTTCACTACAAAATTAAGAGACCACTACTTAAATAGAAGAATAACCATTCTTAAGTAACCTTAAGGCAACATTACCAAGTACAGCAGGTACAATGGTTATAAGTATTATACTTTCAAATTATCTTTATTTTAAAGTTAACTTTAGTCTACAAGAATCTAAATATAACACTATAAGGATTATTATATGTTTTATAGTTAACTTTGGTCTGAACTAGTTAAGTGATAAATCATCTCAACCCAAAACTATTCAAGCAAACACAAATAACATCGACCACCACTAACTAACCACAAAGATTGTTTAAACCTTAGAAAAGAAATCTTTTCTTCAAAAGTTATTTGTTTTGCCACTTCAGATAATATATGACAAATAATCAAGATCATATTACTTCATACTACACTCGTATACCTAGGAGCAATAACACTTAAGCTATTTATAAGTAACTCTACTTATAAAGTAAAGTTTGAAGATAAAATACTAAAGTGTAAACAATTTTGAATAGAATTTCATAGATATATACTTTATTGCTGCATGAATATGTGTTGTTCACACACTCACAAGCCTTAATAAGAAGCACAAGTGTGAAACTTATCTAAAATAACAACACATTCTAAAGTAACCATTTCCGGAATCCAAATCCTAGGACAACGTTATCCCCGGGATTCGCTTTTATAAAGTGCATCACATTACTTATGCATAAAAGCATATTGCTTCTTTAAACATTAGTCCTTACCGAACCAATGATGTTGATTTCAGATTTTGGATCTTATACTAACTCGAAGACCGTGAGTGCATAATCTTGCAATCACAAAAGGCAAGTTCACACTTGCTCATGTCCTTTGTTTATTTTCTGTAAAGTATTCTACAAATCCAGTGTTTTCATCACCTTCATTTGAAAAATGACATAAAACACTATTTTCAATGATAATGTGAACTATTGGTTACTGATCGAGGGTGATCAGCTAATCTATTAAATCTGACAGTTAGAATACCATTGTTCAGAACTATATCACCTAGGACTTAACAACCAATGTCGTCAGTGATTCTTGCGCCGTATATTACGCGTTGACCATGAGATTTGGAATGGGACGGATAAGTCAGCTGTATCTTCTTCCTCTCGCATGAAGCCGGATGTACTGGTCGTGGCTGTTATCCTCGTAGCGTGCATATTAATTGGTAATTCGTAGAGGATATGCAGCATATGGGTGGGAACCCTCAACGTCCCACGATAGTTCTGGCATCTAACGGTTTGTACAAACCATTGCCGTAATCCAATATGTGGGCATGGTGTACACCAAGGAGGCATGCGAGGTCGCGAAGTGGGCAGTGATTGGCTTGGATCATATTCTGGGCCCCACATCATGGAATTGTGGACGGGAATAAGTTGCCCGGTTGTGCAATAAAGAGTTGATCTCTCATGGGTAAAGTAACGCACCTCTGCAGAGTGTAAGAACTGTAACTTGTTACTCCCTGTTCCGGGAAGGAGCTGCGAACGTGGCGGGAAAGGAACTCCATGAAAGTTCTGGTAAACCCGTGAAGGCTGACGGACATAGTCTTTTAGAATAAAAGCAACCTTTGAAGAAATGTTTATGAAAACTTGCATTGCCTACGACCTACAGTTTGTGGCTATAGTTATAGTGCATAAAACACTCCTTTTCTAGTGAATTTGCTGAGTACGCTCGTACTCAAAGTATCTTCTTAACTCTTGCTAGATTCTGAAGCCGGAATAGACAAACTCCACATCAAGATATGCTCCAGGACTCGTCATACAAAATCAAAGCTCTTCAATCAAGTCCAGAAAGTCAACATATACATCAACTCAAGTGAAGACGAAATTACTGATTAAATAGGAATATACTCTCTAACCAAAGAACCTATTTCTGTAGTGCATTGCAGTAACAGCAATGTCATCCCTTTAGTTAAGATACCATTCTTAGTAGCATATTAGTTCTTGTGTTGTTCATCTTTGATCCTTGTTTGTAAGAATTTCTTTCTCTCTCTTTAACCTAGAGTGTTCTCTGGATCTTGTGTAAAGAGTGAGTTGTAACCTTTAGCCATGTATTGGACCCGCTGTGTTTCTGTTGTGCCATTCTGAGGAATGTAATACTAGTGAACGGTGTTTCATTAGTGTTATGTCAACGACTATAGTATACTACATCATGCAGTGGTATGTTGGGTCACCACAATTATGTAAGCCAATTCCCCACTCATCTACTATTGAGGTACACTCTATCCAACACTTTGATGAAGGTGATATTCCTTATTGTATGCCTCCTGATCAATGTTTAGAGGAACTTGACATTTTTATTGTTAAACAGGGTCACTTTAATAAACAAGTTCAGATTCATTTATTGTAAAACTCTAGAGCTATCCATGAGTTGAAAGATATTGTGGAAAGAACTTCTAATGATATTAAAATTCTTTGTAAACACTTTCAAATGGTTCAAACCCAACCTGATAAACTTTCTAAGGTACAAAAGGATATGATAGTTAATTCTTCAGGAGATAAACATGCTTATGGAATTAGAACTAGGAGTGGTATAGCTACTCAAGATCCTTTATATCCCAAAGGACACCCTAAAATAATTGAGCAGGATTCCCAACAGGGTGAGGAGAGTGGTAGTCCTCGTAAGAGGAAGAAAAAGAAACATAATATAGTTGAGGAACCACTTGAACCTGTTGTAGATCCTAATAGTATATATGTCTCTAATGCTGAAACTGAGAGGAGTAATGATAAAAATGAGTCTCCTGATAAGGAGGAAGGTGAGGAAGAACATGAGAAGCACACTAAGAACACTAGGTACACAAAGGAAGATTTTTTTGCTAATAAACATGGTAAAGAAAGAGAACCTTGGGTGCAGAAACCTATGCCTTTTCCAGGTAAGAAACACAAGTCAAAGGAGGAAGAACACTACAACAAGTTTTGTGAGTGGATGAAACCTTTATTCTTGCAAATTCCTTTGACTGGTTCTATTAAGTTGCCTCCTTATTCAAAGTATATGAAGGATATTGTCTCTAATAAAAGGAAGATTCCTAATGTGGAGATTTCTACTCTACTTGCTAATTATTCCTTCAATGGTAAGGTTCCAAAGAAAATTGGTGATCCAGGTATACCAACTATTCCTTGATCCATTAAGAATAATTATATTAGAACTGCTTTATGTGACTTAGGAGCTGGAGTTAGTGTTATGCATTTTTCTCTCTACAAAGGCTCCAGCTAGAAAAGTTGATACCAACTGATATTTCTTTGCAAATGGCTGATAAGTCAACTACTATTCCTGTTGGTATATGTGAAGATGTTCCTGTTCAAGTTGCTCATAATTGCATGGTTCTAACTGATTTTGTTGTGCTTGAAATGCCTGAAGATGATAATATTCTTGGGAGACCTTTTATTAATACTGCAGGTGCTGTCATCAATTGCAATCAAGGAAAAGTAACATTCAATATTAATGACAAAGAGAACACTGTCTATTTCCCCAGAAGGTTGTTAAGAGCTATTGCCTGAATTCCATTGAAAATATTGAGGGCATCAAGGTTGGAGAAATATATTGTCCCATTCCATAAGAAAATTTTGAAACTATTATGATTGGGACCATTGCTATCAAGTATGAGGTAACATAATCACCTTGTGGAATGCAAAGTTTTGTTTCATATAATATTGTTTTGGTAACAAGACTTGATAAACCTTGTAAGCAAAAGGATTTTAATGAACAAAATAATGCTCTCACTTTGGTTATACTTGCTCACTTATATTTTTCTCCTTTCCAATCTTTGCTTTTCGTCGTGCCTAACTTAAAGGCGTTAAAGAAAAGTACTTATTAGGAGATAACCCAAGATTTTTCTTGAGTCTTGGAAGTTATTACTACAGTAATGACCTCTCCTTATCCTTTTTTGTTTGCTTTTTGTGCCAAGAATGACCTCTAATGAGAGGGCAGTAAGATTTGGGGAGTTGATGTCCCAAAATATATTTCTGTTCTCCACCAAAAAAATCGTGAGGAGTCTGTGTAACTCAGATTGAGCTAAAAATTTACGAATCAATCCCCCAGTATGTTAGCTAACTTTCGTTAGTTCAACACTTTTGATTTGAGCAACATAAGGTTTTGAAAAAATTGGTTTCTACCTGCTGGTCTGTTTTGATAGATTTCTGCCATTATTTGCATTTGCTTCTTATTGATTCCTTTTTGGGTTCTTTTTGGGAAATTGAGCTATTTGAAGGAATTGCTATAGTAGCTTGTGTTTTAGTGAAAACATTTATTGTTCTAAATCTAAGCCTAAGGGTATATTATCTTTTGAATACACTAATGTTGCTAATGAAGATTGTGTGAAGTTTTGTATGGAGGAAAAATTCCAGGTGTAGAGAGAGAATGATGTAATGAGATGAAGAATGGACAAAAGCTCAATCTTGGGGGAGACACCCCGTGTCACCCCAAGAAATATGCAAGAGGTACAAGCGTCAAAGCTTGGGCGTGCCCAAGGTATCCCCTTCTTCATCAATAAAAATCTCAGGTTTTTCTAGACACTTCATTTTTATTGTTTTATGCACAGTTGTGTTGTTTGGAGCATCTTAGTTTTTGTTTTTGGTTTTCCTTTGCTTCGTTGGGTTTTGCATTGGTTGCCTTCTTTAAAAAAATTGAAAATACCAAAAATATTTGTTGTTCTTCTTTGATTTTGTGAGTTCTTTGCAGGGTTCAGCCGTCCTTAGTGGATTTGGTTTCATGTTATTATTCAAATCACACAAGTGAAGGGCAATAATGAAGATTAAGACAACTCGAGGTGGTGTAAGAGGCTGGTAACGAACTCTATTTGTCTTCATTTTTGTACATATACTCATCATTGTGAGCATGCTTAGCCTGTTTGTGTAAGGTGTATGTCATTATGGATGCTTAGTAGTTCTTCCTTATCTATGATTAGCTCAAGCTTGCTAATAGTTTGTAGCATGTCATATGAATATTTGCTTGAATTGTTTTATTCATACTTTGGTATGATATTGTGGTATCCTCCTCTGACTGGTCATGTGAATCGACTTGGCACATACTCATGCATGCATATGAATAATCAATAGTCAGTAAGCCTCGATGATTTATTTTGCCTCAAAGTTCTTGTATCACTTTCATGCCATAATTAGTCATGTTTTGTTGCAAGCATGATTATGACAGCTATTTCTCTATCATTTGTTTCTCCCTCTCTATTGCTAGCCTTCACTTGCACTGAGTACGTGCTCCACCTATACTTCCAACTCCCCAAAACCAATATTGCCAGTTTTGTCCACCATACCTACCTATTGGCATCATTTGCTACTTCAGTGCATATTTTATATATGCTGTGTTTTCTATCAAAATAAAATGTTTGACTGTTTTGAGAAAGTTAGTTAGTAAAGATCTCACGAACTTGATGGCACACTTTATTACTTGCGCTTAATAATCCTGAACCATTATGACTAGTCCATGAAATTTATATGCTTGCTAATTATATGCTCGGAGTCAGCAGAACCGTGCTATCACGGGGAACGCTTTCAACACTTTTTGGATATCTCATCGAGTTGATTCCTTGCTCTTTTGTTTATGGATGTCGACGATGTGAAATAAAAGGGGAAGTTGTTAGTTCATGGAGTTTATACATTCTGTTAGAGAAACGCCTGGGCCGCCAGCCTAAGCCATGCCTAACCATGGTGGAAATTTGCAGCATCACCATAATGAGCATCTATGAAGCTTCCTCAATAAAAAGCTATGCACATGGTAAATAAAAAGATTGCTGAGATGCTCATTGTCTTCTTGCCTTGTCATTTTGGTTATGGGAAAGCTCTTGTATCATGTGCAAGGGGTACCCCGTTAGCGGTTCTCTATGATATGCATCTATTTACAATGACAAGAACATTCAGGAGACCAAATTTGAGTAGCATGCGGAGCGACCCTCGTACTCAAGGGACTTGGGATTTCCAGTCTATGGTCTGTCTAGCATATGATTCAGAGTGGACCTCACTTTCACCTTAACCACATGAAGATGCCTATGATAGGGGCAGTGAGAGCTCAAAGCTAATGAGTACCTTTGGAAGTCTTTTAAACCTTCATAAAACTATTTTCACAACCTTGTTGAGTCACCACTTATTCTATGAGCACCTTCTTGAGAGCATAGTTGTCATTCTTGTGTTTGTTCCAAAACATGGTTAATTATTTCATGACTTTGATGCTTGTATCTCGGATATTTTTATCTCTAGTCTTCATGTGAACTTCAGAGGTACCTTGGCATTTATATTGTTCTCTTAAAACAAAGGCAAGCGGGATACCACTCTATCATACCTTACTATGAGCATTGCAATGTTGCTTATGTTTATGTTTCATACTACTTATTATTATTGAGTTGGTTTCTCTTATTAGCTTGCAATGACTAGTGAGTAGACTTAGTTGCATACTCCTTATTATGAATTGTCTAAGCATCTACTCATGTGCTGAGAATATTTATATCATATGTAGCAAAGTGTTCGTGAAAGTTCTTTTATCGCACTCAGTTTTCAACTGAATTGCTTGAGGACAAGCAATAACCTAAGCTTGGGGGGAGTTGATACGTCCAAAACTTATCTACTTTCTCGAACACTTTGCTATTGTTTCTTCTCTAAACTTGTGTGATTGGATACAACTAACACTGACTGACGTTGTTTTCAGCAGAATTACCTTGGTGTCTTGTTTTTGTGTAGAAAATGAACTATCATGAAAAATCCCGGGAAATATGCCAAAAATTATATTTCACCAGAAGATCCACAGAGCCAGAAGAAGAGATGGAGGGGAGGCCTGGGGGGCCCAGACCCACCCCAGGCGCGGGCCCACCTAACCCCGTGCCTGGACGGGGTCTGGCCACCCTAGGCAGCTCCTCGGCCTCCCTCTGTGCCTATAAGTTGCCTTTTGACCTAAAAAATAAGGGGGGTTCGATAGTTTTTCCAGAAAGAGTTCCGCTTCGCCGCCGCCACCAGAAACCAAGATTCGGATCTAGAAACTCCGTTCTGGCACCCTGCCGGGACGGGAAATTTGGAGAGGATCATCGCCATCGTCATCACCAACGAATCTCCATCAACCACCGATGTTTCCCTCATCCATGAGTGAGTAATCCCCCGCTGTAGGCTTGGGGATGGTAGGGATTGGATGAGTACTATCATGTAATCGAATAAGATTGTTAGGGCATAGTGCCTAGTATCTCTTGTGCTATTTGACTTTGTTGCAACTTGTTGTGCTTAATGCTTGTCACTAGGGCCCGAGTTCCATGATCTCAGATCTGAACTTATTATTGAATCATTATGATAGTATTGTTTGTGATCTTATCTGCAAGTTATGTACACATATCATTGTCCGGATCCATAGGCCCCAAAGTGAAAATAATTGGGACAACCGGAGGGGATGGCTATGGTGTGAGGATCACATGTGTTCACGGAGTGTTAATGCTTTGCTCCGGTGCTCTATTAAAAAGAGCACCTTAATTGACAGTAGTTCCCTAGAGGCCCCGCTGCCACGGGCTGGCTGGACAGAAGATGTTGGGCAAGTTCTCATTGCGAGCACGAATGACTATATTTGGAGCACCTGTCTAGGATTATTCAGTACTTGGATGCTTGTTATTATTTATCTGCAATGCCCTAGATCTTGAAGTTACATGTTTAGACTCGTCCATGCAACGCCCGTCCATCCATCCCTATGCCTACCGCACTCGAATCCTAGTGTTACCGTTACTGTTACTATTGCTCCTGTTGATGTTGCTGCTGTTGCTGTTGTTGCTACTGATAAACTTCTGTGAGCAAAAACTATTTTCAGGTGCAGCTGAACTGACAACTTAGTTGTTAAGGCTTGCAAATATTCTTTGGCTCCCCTTGTGTCGAATTAATAAATTGGGTAATACTACCCGCGAAGATTGTTGCGATCCCCTACACATATGGGTTATCAGTCAACATCACGCTTTCCTCTGCCATGGTATATGGCCAGCCGGCGCGGCTCCTGGCAAATTCAAAAGAAATCCTTCAGATGATTATAACTACATCAACTTGTAAACTTTTATAACCAGCTAGCTTGCAGCGGTTTTATGTAAGGGGTGTTAGTAGTGATGCTAAAATATAAAAACAATGCGAAAGACGAAAGAGGTTGGAAAAATAATTGGTATTTTTCTATGTATCACTATAGACCATATGTCGTCTAACATCTTGTTCAAAATTAGAAAAATTGTTTTATTTTTTCATATAACTTTTTCGTCATCCCGTAGCAATGCATAGGCATTCACCTAGTATAGTATAAAGCACCGTCATGGGGTGGACGTTCCAGTCCAACAAAAGTAATAAAGAAAGACGGGTCTTGCATCTCCCTCGATCATGGCAACCCTAAGAAGCACGCCACTACAGGATGTGACGGCTACACCGACGGTAAAAATCCCTCGGCGTAGGCCCTAAATCCGTCGGCATACGCTACGCCGAGGGCTGCCATCGGCGTAGCCTCCTCGGCGAACCTCTCCCTCGGCGGAGCAAAAATAGCGGTCGCCGTATCGGCTAGCCGTCGCCGTATGTCTTTGCTGACGGTTGTGGTGGGCCCGTCGGCATAGTATCCGTCGGCGAACAGCAAGGCTGTCGTTACGAGGCCGGTACACCGACAGTCGGGCCCTCGGCATAGCGACGGCACGTGGCTGGCGTTGGGCCATCCTAGGACATGAGCTGGGCCGACGGCTGTGGCCCTCGGCGTATAGCCAGGCGTACGCCGACGGCAGTGCCCTCGGCGTAGAGGCGGCACGTGGCAGGCGCTGGGCCTCCCAGGCCGTGAGCTGGGATGACGGTTGTGGCCATCGACGTATATCTGGGCGTACGCCGATGGCATTGCCCTTGGCGTAGCACGTGCCATTTGGCACAGAGGAGGCTCTACACCGACAACATGGCCCTCGACGTAGGCCTAGCCCAGAAAAAAATTATGTTTCACTGCAGTTTTATTTCTAGCAATATTGAACATGTATTTCACAGCAATTCAAACAAGATCACATTATTCATACATTTATCAAACAAGATCACATCATTCAAACATGTATCAACATGATCACTTCATTTATACATGTATCAACATCGTCACACATGCATAGACAATAAAACCCTATAACTCTGGAGGAGACGGGGTGTACCCGAGATCTCCCTGGTGAAAATAGGCGACCTCTAGCGAGGGTGGCGTCCATTAGAAGCAGTAGAAAAACCATCGGGCGAGGAAGTAGGAGAAGTGTCGGGTGAGGATCGGGAGAACCACCAGCAGAATGGCCCGGAAAGGACCATTTTCATGAAGCGGTGTGATCTGACGCCCATCCGGCGAGGCGTGGCCAAAGTGCTGGTTCCCAGAAGCTCATGTTCCCTACATGTTGCCTACATGTTAGCAACTTGCGAGGCAAAGTAAAGCGATAACCATTGTGTTAGCAAAGAACTTACCGGTGTCTATGCGTAGTATGTCCTAGAGAAAATGTCCCTCGATGGCATGCATGGCGGCTGCCCCGGCATGGGAGGCACAGGCGCTAAATCCGTATTCTTTCCAGTTTGAATATTCACCAACATCGCCTGCAAGCTAGTGTAGACGCCAGGCCGTAATACAACAAACTAGGGGGAGTGGAACTTGTATCTTTTGCATAAATAAAGGTTCAAACTTACATTTACGTATTGCATGTAAGTCGCATTCTCCTCCTGATACTGCTGAAAGGCCACCTGATATTCATCATGAGCGGCATCGTAGGTCGCCTCGAACTCAGGCTACAATTTCAAATACAAAGAATCTCGTCAGCAGATAGCCTTGCAGGAACAAAAGTCCTAAAGATGATGAAAATGAATAAAACTTACATCAGAGCTAGAGTGGATCAACGAGGCTGGCCACGAGGCAGGATAGGGGGGCCGTCGGCAGGGTGGGTAGCTTTGAGATGGTTGAAGCTCGTGTTGAGGGTAGGCTTGACCTTCTTATTCAGAATCTTGAGACGTCCATGCTGCAATCCGTGCCTCGACTGGACCAACGACTCCTCATCGATCTCCGCGTGAATGGGGTCATCCACATGGGGGTAACGATCCTTCACCATCGTCTTGTAGTTTCCCAAGTCATTCTGGGAAGTGCTACAGTACACGAGCAACGAGGGTTGAGGCTCCAAGAAATCGGGCTTCTTTCGCCGCATCATCTCACAGACGGTGACGTCATGAATCACCTCCCCGGGTTGTGCCTTGGCCACCTTCATCACGAAAAGAAATATTATACATATGATGTTGTTATCGCCATATTTTGGCCAAAGGAGGAGATGGGCCGTAATCAAGATGGGCTTGGAAGATACATATATGCAACGTGTTGTTGAATCGGCCTTGTGCGTGGATTTGGGCTAAATTGCCCGTGTATCTTATATTGTAGTAGGTTCCGTTTCGGTTTAAGTAAGAGATAGAGTTGTTAGGGTTATTCCAAAGATAGAAAGTCTCCGGACTATAAATATGTACCTAAGGTTATTGAGAAAAGGAGGAAGATCACGTTCACAACAAACACAATCTCGGCGCATCGCCACCCCTTGTTTCTAGGGTTTTTCTCGGGTAAGTGTCATGCTGCCTAGATCGCATCTTGCGATCTAGGCAGTATATGCTTATGCGTTATTTAGTGTTACTCGTGCTGAAGCCTTGTTGATGGCGAGTAATACTGTTATCATAGATCTGTTTGGGCTAGCATCGGTACTTATTTGTTATGATTGTTTAGTTATGCTGCCTTTATTTATCTCGCTGCCTTTGCACCTTTTCTTGGGTGTAAGGGTAGCACCTTGCTTGATCTTTATTCCGTCGATTTGATCTGTTATAGTTATGCCTTGTTCTCCAAGGTTTAGTTTGATATCCACATAGTCAGGCCTTGCAAACGGGTTGAACGATCCAGTAGTATGTAAGGATATGGTTTGCCAATTCGAGAGGAGTTGTTCCGGGAATTGACTTTACGTCGGTTGTTAGGCCTTCTCTAGGGTTAGTTTTCTATCATCTTTTGTATCTACCAGGCTCAATTACGTGTAGGATGTTCCAATTCTGTGGTGAAAACGTTAAACTGTCGTAGATCGATTTAACTTGTATTGATGAAGCAAAACCCCATGTTATCGTAGATCTAATGCAGAACCATGGGATAATCGGCTCTAGGAGCCGATTCACAGGGAAACCTGGGAGCCGGTCGCGGCTCGAATTTTACGTATGTTTGTTTGCCATGCAGGAAACCAATCGAAGCAACCCATCACCTTCCTGACCAGGTATAGGTCAGGTGGCACGCCCTTGCACCAGCCAGGACGTGTGCCGGAGTTTTGCGGGCCGTTGCCCGAGGGACCAGGGCCCACCAGCAGTTCTGGGAGCCTCCCGGCTCTTCGTGTTGCTCGTCGCTGCTCGCCGGTGGGTTTTGACAGGCAACACATTCTGGCACGCCCGGTGGGACATTCAACAACGTCTGCATCAACATCCGACGCTGAGATGGAGGGCAGACCGGTCACGTACGACGATTTGCCTGATGAGCATAAGGCGAAGTATGATGATATCAAAGCTCTCTTCGAAGCCGATCTCATCGGCTCTTTTGAGAGGACTCGTAAACATGGCATCAGGTGGAAAGGGTTCTCACCCGAGGGTGCTCTTGATGAGGTGGATCTGTCCGTTCCTTCAGAGGAGCGCACCAGAGCTCTGCGACAGGAAGTCAATTACATGGTAGCTCATTCTCTTCATCGCCATTCTGAGAGCCTAGTGAACGCTTTCGAGCGTGTCGCGGTTCGCGTAGTTCAGGAGATCATGAAACATCAGTACTCTCTGTCGGGGCCTACTCTAGGGACTCACCAGGGAGAAAGACCGCTCCAGACCAGGCCACAACTGCCATTCACGCTTGCAGCTCCGGAGCCACCAGGGGCACCGGCGTACGTCGTCTACAAGGTTGGAGGTGACCCTGGTGATTGCCAATTCCTGTTTGAACCACCTAAAGAAATCCCACATGGATATGTGTGCACCTACGTGCCGGACTGCAATAGCCTGACGCGCACGAACCAGATTGCAACCGCAGGGATTGCTGGGGCAGGAGTTTCTGGAGCAGGGGCTTCGGGAGCAGGTGTTTCTGGAGCAGGGATCTCTGGGATGGACGCTGATAAACAGGCGTGGCTAGCCAAGTATGCCACCGGAACGAGTCATGAGAATTTAGCCCCTGCAGCTCAAACGGTGGAGCAAATCCGTACTATCTTGAGAGACCAGTTCGGCTTCGTGCCGAAGAGAAGGACAATCGGCTATTCCAAGCCGTACCCCAACGAGTTTGATCTGATTCCACTGCCACCCAAGTATCGGCTCCCTGAGTTCTCAAGGTTTAGCTGATCAGAAGGGTCGAGCTCGATCGAGCATGTGAGCCGATACCTGGCACAGTTAGGCATGATTTCAGCATCGGATCAGTTACGGGTAAGGTTCTTTGCGCAATCTCTGACAGGACCAGCTTTTAGATGGTACACCTCGTTGCCGCCGGATTCGATCCAGACCTGGAAGCAACTAGAAGAGCAGTTCCACATTCAGTATCATTCAGAAGCTACCGAGGCTGGCATTGCAGATCTGGCGCAGGTGCGGCAAAAGCGGGGAGAAACGGTAGCTGAGTACATTCAGCGTTTCAGGACTGTCAAGAACCGATGTTATTCGGCTCGTTTAACTGACAAAGAAGCAGTCGAGCTGGAAGTGTTGGGTCTCTCAGCACCTATCAAGGATCTGGCTTTCCAAGTAGAGTACAATTCATTGGCGCACATGGCCCAGAAACTGACAATGTATGAACAGCGCCACCCTGAGTTGTACCAAGACAAGTTCAAACGTCCGATAGGCCTGGTCGATACAGAAGAAGAGGATCCTATACAAGACCAGGAGGTGGCCGTGGATGAATGGGCTCGGGGGGCAGATCCTGTGTCCTGCAAATGGGTAAAACAGCAAGGGCCTACAAAAGGGTTCGACTTCGATGTGAGCAAAGCTGAGCAGATATTCGATTTACTACTGAAAGAAAAGCAGCTGAAGTTACCCGAAGGCCATAAAATCCCTACGGCTCAAGAGATGAACGGGAGACCATACTGCAAGTGGCATCACTCGTTCACCCACACCACCAATGATTGCAAAGAACTACGTCGCCAGATCCAAACGGCGATAGAACAGGGCCGTATGATCCTTGGGCAATTCGCCATGAAAGTAGACACAAACCCATTTCCCGGCGTCAACATGGTAGAACACAGCCACTCCACGAGGCGTCAATTGGATTTCTCGTTCGATGTTAATATGGCAGGACCTGTGTACCACCGTGGCACATATAAGGAGGAAGGCAGTCGCTCTCGGGGCAAATAACGAGAGGAGGCTGGTCCACGCGACCGGCCCCGTTATGATGACAGGCGGTATTTAACCGAGGAGCAAGTGAGAAGCGTGCGGTATCAGAAGCCACACTCCACGCATCTCCTTAACAAGTATGAGCGTCAGTATGACCAACGTCGTCGGCGCGATAGAGATGATGAAGGATATGAGCACCTCGCTAGGGGAAAGTCAAAGGAAAAGGAAGGCGTGGATAAACATTGGGATTGTCCCTTCTTCAAGTATTGCTGGGATGCCGGAATGAGCCGATTGCCTACAATCGACAACTGCCCGGAATGTGGACGGCAGAAGGATGACACAGGTCCAGTTTCAGTGTTCAAGCGTCTAGGGCCTCTACCGCCTCAGAACATACAAGAGAAGTCATCTCGAGCAAAAGATCTCGAGGAGCCAAAGGGTGAAGAAGAAGAAGACAGATATCACCGGCCAAGGTGGTGTCCCGATGGACTCAGACACACCCAAAAGCATAGAGTTCAGCGACTGCGTAACCTGGAGGAAGCCGAAGCACAGTACCTCCACGCTTTAAGGAAAGCACGGCCCGATCTGGCCGTGAAAATTCGGCAAACCTTGGAAACGGAGGCTCGTCCGAAAAGGAAAGAGTGGCGCCCCAAACCAGTAAAAGCCGATGCAAAGACATCGGCTGGCACAAACATGGTGTTCATACTTCCGTCAGAGTTTTGTGCTCCAAGGACCAAAGAACTACCGGTGGCACAGTTTGACTGCGGCCCACGGCCGGTCATCTTTGAAAAGCCACGAGAGAAGGGCTACAAACATCTGAAAGCCCTGTACCTGCGAGGGTATATCAATGGGCAGCCTGTCAGCAAGATGTTGGTTGACACTGGAGCGGCAGTTAATATAATGCCATACTCCATGCTACGGCGTTTGGGACGCTCCGCTGCAGATCTGATCAAAACCAACGTCACGTTAAGCGACTTCAACGGCCAAACTTCAGAAACGCAAGGCGTTCTGAACGTGGATCTGACCGTGGGCAGAAAAACCATCCCTACGTCATTCTTCGTCGTGGACAGCAAAAGGACCTACGCTGTCTTGCTGGGGAGGGATTGGATTCACGCTAACTGCTGCATTCCATCCACGATGCACCAGTGCCTAATACAGTGGGATGGAGATGAAGTGGAGGTCATTCAGGCAGATGATTCGATCGAGATCTCCATAGCCGGCATGAACATCTGGGAAGCAGAAGACCAAGAGCCGATCTCTGGAGTCAGTCTAGACGGCTGTGAGCGCATTGAAGCTACAAAAAACGGGGTGAGGCTGGTCTTATCCACTGGCCTGACAGAATAGCAAAGACCACGATCGTATGTGGTACGGCCGATCCCTGCGATCGGCCACAAAAAATAAAAAGCAGTAATCTTACGACAAACAGGTCATGCAGTCGTAGTAGGGAGATCCCCTGCCATTGTGGAGCACAAATAAGTTGTAAACCTTCCTTGACTAATGCAATCAAAAAGGGGGCCGATTCCGGCGATCGGCCCAAATTATTTTTGTTATCCTCACCAACGGTTTGCCCCGTGTTTAGCATAGATTTAGCAGGTGACGTAAAGCTAGGGTATGGGTTTACCTCCGCTGATGAGCTAGAGGAGATTGACATCGGTCCTGGGGATAAGCCACGACCAACATTTATCAGCAAGAAGTTAGATCCGAATCTGCGGGGTCCGATGATAGCTTTGTTGAAAGAATATCCAGACTGCTTTTCCTGGGACTATACAGAGATGCCCGGGTTAGACAGGAGCATCATTGAGCACCGACTCCCACTTAAAAAAGGATTTCGGCCATTCCAGCAGCGAGCACGACAGATGAAGGCCGAAATTCTGGAAGAAGTCAAGAAAGAGATCGAGAAAATGTTGACAGCTAAGTTAATCAGGCCATGCAGGTATGCTGAGTGGATTTCTAGTATCGTACCTGTAGAGAAGAAAGATGGCCGCTGGCGTGTTGCCATAGATTTTCGGGATCTCAACAAAGCCACCCCAAAGGATGAGTATCCGATGCCGGTTGCAGAGACATTAATCAACGCAGCTGCTGGTCATAAGGTCTTGAGCTTCATGGATGGCAATGCCGGTTACAACCAAATTTTTATGGCTCCGGAAGATATACACAAGACTGCATTCAGAGTCCCAGGTTCGGTGGGGCTGTTTGAATACGTAGTCATGACGTTTGGACTAAAGAATGCCGGCGCCACGTACCAAAGAGCCATGAATTACATTTTCCATGATCTGATCGGCAAGCTGGTGGAAATTTATATCGATGACGTGGTGGTCAAGTCTGCTTTAGTACAAGGACACTTGGCCGATCTGCAACGCGTCCTGGACCGAACAAGAAAATTCGGGCTACGGATGAATCCAAAGAAGTGCGCCTTCGGTGTAACGGCCGGTCAGTTCTTGGGTTTCTTGGTCCATGAGCGCGGAATTGAGATCGTCCTGAAAAGTCAGGAGGCGGTTTGAACAATGACGCCACCTACCACGAAGAAAGAACTGCAGTCCCTCATCGGCAAGATCAACTTCGTCAGAAGATTCATCTCCAATCTATCAGGAAGAATAGAGCCGTTCATGGGACTGGTGAAAATTAAATCTGATGAGGAGTTCCGCTAGGGGACAGAACAACAACGAGCCTTCGACGAGATCAAAGAATATTTAACAAAGACGCCAGTGTTGGTTCCACCCCAGCCAGATAGGTCGTTCTACATTTACTTGTCAGTAGCTGACACGTCCATCGCCTCGGTGATGGTGCAGGTTTATGACGGTTTGGAGCGAGTTGTGTTTTACATCAGCAGAAGGATGCTGGATGCAGAGACAAGGTATCCTGAGATTGATAAGTTGTGCCTCTGCCTGTTTTTCACCTGCACCAAGCTGCGCCACATCTTGCTCTCAGCGGAGATTATCATTATATGCAAATCAGATGTCATAAAACTTATGCTGTCGGCTCCTATGTTGAAAGGCCGACTCGGCAAATGGATGTTTGCATTATCGGAATTTGACATCCGGTATCAACCCGCGAAAGCGGTTAAGGGTCAGGCATTGGCCGGTCTTATTGCTGAAAGAATCAACACCGATATAGCAGCGCTGTCGATACGAGCGTGGGCTATGTTTTTCGATGGATCGGTTTGTGATGATGGTTGCGGCATCGGCATTCTACTCGTGTCGCCCCGGGGGGAAACATATTCCTTCTCCATCAGGCTATCTACCCCTTGCACCAACAACGTCGCTGAGTATGAGGCGATACGCAAGGGAATGGAGTTGCTCAGCGAAGCTAGAGCAGAAGCAGTGGAAATTTTCGGAGACTCCAAATTAGTGATTTCCCAACTCACGGAGGAATACAAGTGCGAGAGCGAGTCGCTCTTCCCATTATGGTTGCAATGCCGTGAGCTGATGGCACAGTTCCGGTACATAAACTTGAACTGGATCCCGCGATCGCAGAATATCGAGGCGAATGATCTCGCACAAATGGCTGCAGGCTACAAGGACGTAGCAGAGGGAGCTGATGTTCAGGTACAGTTCCTGGAGGCGGACGACTGGAGAGCCGATATCTTCAATTACTTGAAAGATTCGGCTCGGGGGGCACCTAAACGGATAAGGTACAAGGCCATGAAGTATGTGCTGATTGGGGACGACATGTTCTACAGGACTCTAGAAGGGTTACTGCTCAAATGTCTGGGGCCAACCGAGGCCAATCGGCTCCTACACGAGGTACACGAAGGCGCCTGTGGAACTCACCAATCGGCTCACAAGATGAAATGGTTGATCAGGCGATCAGGGTTTTATTGGCCCACCATGCTTGAGGACTGTTTTAAGTACTACAAAGGGTGTCAAGCATGTTAGAAATTTGGAAAAATTCAGATGGTACCCGCGTCAGCAATGAACCCCATCATCAAGCCGTGGCCATTCCGAGGTTGGGGCATGGATATGATCGGCAAGATCAATCCTCCATCAAGCAAAGGCCACATGTGGATTTTGGCCATTACGGATTATTTCACTAAATGGGTGGAAGTCGTCCCTACGAAGTCAGTGAACTCGAAGGATGTTATCGATTTTGTGAAAGAACATGTCATTCATAGATTCGGGATTCCCCAGACTATCACGACCGATGGAGGTTCGGTCTTCATTTCCCACGAGTTTAGAAAGTTCTGTGAGGACACGGGAATTAAGCTGATCCGATCATCCCCATACTATGCTCAAGCAAATGGGCAAGCTGAAGCGTCCAACCAGAGCCTTATCAAGCTGATCAAGAGGAAAGTCGATGAGCACCCTAGGCGTTGGCACGAGGTTTTGTCAGAGGCTTTATGGGCTTATCGCATGTCATGTCATGGAGCAATAAAAACCTCGCCATACCATCTAGTTTATGGATAAGAAGCCGTATTGCCCTGGGAAATTACGGCTGGATCGAGACGTGTCACTTTTCAGAACGATCTAACAGCTGAAGAATATGCGGCCCTGATGAGTGACAGTGTTGAGGATTTGACTGAGCTTAGGCTGTGGTCGCTTGAGAAAATCAAAGAGAACAAGGCCAAGGTAGCTCATGCATATAACAAGAAGGTGAGACCAAAGGAGTTCCACGTTGGCGATCTCGTGTGGGAAGTTGTATTGCCATTGGGAACTAAGGATGCAGCATACGGTAAATGGTCTCCAAATTGGCACAAGCCATACAGGGTCGATCAAGTTTTAAGGGGGAACGCGTACATGCTGGAGGAGCTGGATGGCGTGAAATTCTCAGTGGCTGTCAACGGTCAGCATCTCAAGAAATATTTCCCAAGCATGTGGGATGATGGACAGTGAAATATGGGGGCCGATACATGAAATCGGCCAATAAAAAATATTTCCCAAGCATGTGGGATGATGGACAGTGAAATATGGGGGCCGATACATGAAATCGGCCAATAAAAACAAATACAGCCGATGCACAGCCATCGACTCTAGAGGTTCAAACTGTTACGAGCAGGTGTCAGTTTACATGAATAAGCTAAGCTACTGAAGGAATGCCTCGAAGGCGTGGAGGGCGTCAGCACGGACACGATCCACCTCAGCGATCTCGGCTTCGTCATCTTCGTCCTTGCCCATCACCAGCTGCTTGTTCAGGGCACGTATTTCCGCCAGATCAGTCTTCAGTTGAGCTTTGAGGCCTTCCGCTTCGTCTTGGGAGCGGGCGATGAATGCTTCCTTGTCACGATGAGCTGTTTAGTCGCCCGGACCTTCTCTTCAAGGTCTCCCAGTTCCTTTTTCAAGGATGCAAGCTCGGCGGTGCTGACAGAGGTGTCAGTTTTGGCATCCAGAGACGCCTTTTTCTCGTTGAGCTGCTGACATTTGTCTGCAATATTGGCTTTCAGTGGGAGTTGGGCGCGGCACAGATTAATCCTCTCACGAGCCAACTTCACCCTTGAACCGTATAAAGACAGAGTTACAACTGGCCAAAGCTTCACCTGCAGTGCTACTGGGAGTTGGTCCTTGATTTCGGCAAGAACACTCTTCACCTCTTCAGAACCCTCGATCAACTTCTCGATCGGGGAGGACAGCAAGGCTTTGAGACGCTGGAATTGGGGTAGTACAGCCTTTGCTCGTGGTTCATCATTGGCGACAGAGAGAGTTGGTTCGATGGATTCAGGGTCGAACGTCAGCAGGCCTGAGATATCACAACCCTGGCAGGCCAAAATGGCGTCAGTATGCGTCCAACATGGAAGGATGAACCGAACGAAACGGACATACCTCTCCCAAGATCAAGGGGATAGCAGATGACGAGACAATCGGCTCGTGTGTTGTTACTGGGGGTTTGGCCAAAGTGGTCACCGTTTCATCTACACCTTCAGGGATTACTAGATCCAGCCCCGCGATAGGCATCGGCACTTCCCCGGCTTTTCCACTAGAAGTGCCAGTCGTCTGCATGGAAGGTGCTTAGCCGATGTAAATAAGTGATGAATCGGCAGATATAAAAAATAATTGGTAAGAGCATCGAGGGTGATGACTTTCGAAACCTCCTGGCTTGACGAAGAAGTTTGCAGCCCCTTGCGATCCCTCTTGGGGCTCACAGCTGGCCCCGCCTCGACTGATGCTCGGGGGGCAGTAGGTGCAGGAACCGGCCTTTTCCTGGAAGCCGATGGTGGCAAATCTGGCTGGCTCGGTGTGGTGGTCCTTTCAGAGTCTGTTGGGCCCGACTCTCCTCGATTGGATTGTGCGTCCCCGCTGGAGGTGTCTTCGATGGAACCCTGTAAGAAAAGGGGAGCTAGTAAACGCAAGCATGTTTGCAAGGATGAAAGAGATCGACCAAGGCATGGATCAGCATACGTGCGAACTTTCTGGAGAAGGGCTCCAGCGCCTCAAAGTATTCCTAGCAGCTACCTTCCTCACCGCCGTTCTTGTTTTAGTTGGAACTCGCGAGACGGCTGACCCAGAAGTTGCTTGCCTCTTGGAAGCCGATTGTGGTGATATCGGCTGGTTCTGCATCACGACCTTTTTTAAAGGTGGCGAGTTTTTGCAGAAAAGGACCACAGGAGATGGTGGGAAGAATTCAAAGGGGGAGCCATCACCGTGTGTAGGTTCAGGACCATCTCGTTGCTGCAAGGAGACAGAGCGGGTTATTAGAAGAATCATTTGTGAGCTGCATCAAGAAAATTTACAAGTAGTAGTACCTGTTCTATGGGGATGTCATATTCAGCATCGAGCTGTTCCAGCAACGGTCCCAGAGCTCTCCTGAAGGCGTGAGTCTTCCACATCGACCACCAGTTCTCAAAACCATCGGTTGATGAAGTGAAGATGAGGTTGTTGGGAATTGGGATGGTCAAGGCATCGAAGAAGGAATAACACCTTTGACTGGTGAGAGGATCGGGCAGGTCAGCTCTGCTCTCTGTAAGATGGTGGAGAAAGAAATGGGGAGGTACTTGTCCAAGGCCAAATTGCCGAGCCACTACGACTGGCTGGTAGAATTCGTATCCAGGCTTGATTATTCTATTGGATGTGCTCATGCCAACTGGAAGGAAGCAGGGACGAATCACAGTAGAAAATAGCTGCCGAGTGCTGGTGTCATCGGCAAAGTTGTCTAGCCTGAAGGAGATTGGGTTTTCAAAATGTTCTGATTCTTCCGTATAAGGAAAGAAGATAGGGTTGTCTAGGCCTTGGAAGAAAATGCTGAACCATTTGGATGCTTCCTGAGGGATCAGTTTGCTACCTGGTAGTCTGTACAGAGCTTGGCCATAGCTGGTGCATCGGATCTGCTTCCCTTTGGCATTTGGAAAGGTGCAACTCGCCAAAAGGGGGAAGTTTGGGACATGGTTTTGAAACTACAGTTGAGACCATAGCTGAATGAACCACCAAGGACCTCCTGTTTTGACTGCTATGCCGGAGAATAGCTTGACAGACATCAACTGGAGATATCGATAGACTTCTCCAAGGAACAGTTTGCCGATGCCAAGTTGAGTGCCTCTGGCAAGTTCGTAGGCCAAGGAGATATAATTCTTGGTTGGAGCAAGGGAAGGGCCACAGAATATGAAATGTTCCAGCCAGAAGTTGAGGAAAGCCGTGTGTTCTTTCTCTGTGACAGGACCTTTAGTTTTCATGTGGCTTTGAAGATAGGCACCCCAGCTCGTGCAGTCTGTTTTAGAAGAGAGCTTGTAGGGAACCTTTGTCAGCTTAAAAGCAGAAGGGCTGGGTGATGTAACATCCAGACCAGTAATCATCACCACGTCTAACAAAGTTGGTGTCATGGGGCCGTGACCGAACATGAAGCAGTTCAGAGCATCGGACCAGAAATAGCCGATGGTTTTTAGAAGATTTTCATGTTTCTCAAGGGGAGACAATGACAAATACAAGGCATCGGCTATTCCCGTGGTTTCCCATTGGGATTGATAAGTTTTGGCTACCCTGCTATACCAAGAAACCCAGTGTTCAGGAGGATTAGGCCAGGCTCGCAAGCAGTCGGCCCAGGAATTCAAATCTAGGTTTTGGCTTACGAAGGGGATTCTGTTTGCCTCGCAAGAGATCGGATGGGCAGGACTGGATTCTGTACGGGGGCCAAGACAGAGAGAATTTGGGAGAGAAGGATGCGGCAGCAGGATGCGGCAGCAGGATGTCTGAAACCTAAAAAATTTAACGGTGGAATAAAGCATTAATTCAGGTGTTTGCTATTAATTCTAGCACCGTGTTCAGACTACGAGGAGCAGGCGTACCTTCAGACCAGAGACCGCTGTGTTGATATTGGACGATTCCGCCATCTAGTTTGCCGGCGGAGACGGATCTATGCGATTGGGGATCGAGGGTTCTTGTTGTTGTAAGCTCGATCTATGCGGTGAGGAAATTGGAGATCTGGTTTAGCCTTTTTTGAAGAGGGTCGCAGGCTACCGTTTGAAGTTGGAGAGTGGCCGCTCAGATTTATCTAAATATGCGACCAAATTTGACCTTGTCAACGTTTGTGGGGAAAGTCGATGTGTTACCATCGGCTCGTTGGGCTTTGACTTGGTTGACCATATGAGCATAGTATGGTGAAAGCCGATACATTGCTATCGGCTTCTGGAACGTTGACCTATTTTGACTATCGGCAAAATCAAATTAGGGGAAGCAATCTTTGTTGATTCAAAAGACGATTGTTTACAATGGAGCCGATTGCTTACAAAAGGAAATCTACTGCTAGTACTACTACTACTAGTTCCTAATCTAGAGGCCGGTGTCGTCGCCGCTGTCTTCGCCGTCGTCGTACTCGCTGTCATCAGCGCTGCTGCCGGCGTCGTCTTCGTCGCTGCTGCTGAGGATGTCAGCGGGGGCCTCCTCGTCCTCGTCGTCGTCTTCGGTGTCCTCGCTGGACCCGGCGCGGAAGCGCTTCACCGGCGGGTATTCATCGGAGGAGGTGTCCTCCTCCGCTTCTTCCTCCTCGTCGGAGGATTCGACGCCATCCCAGGACCAGGCGTCGTCGGAGCTCTCCACCTCCAGTTCCCCATCGACAAGGAACTGGAGGCCCTCCTCGCCGTTGGTCAGGGACTCGTCGTCCTCCGACCAGGCGGCGAAGTCCCAGTCCCTCTCATCCCACCATTGTGGGGCGAGAGCCTCGTACGCCACCATTGGCGGGTGCTCCGGCGTCGGCTCTCGGTTGCTCATCGTGTTGGAAGATTGGGAGGAAAGGGCGGATGATTTGGAGGAAGAAGAGGAGGCCATGGCGGAGGAAGAGGGTTTTTTCGGCGGAGGAAGAGGGTTTTTTGGCTAATGGAGGAAGATGGGGGCTGCAAACTGCTCAGATGAATTTAAATAAGGGGAATAGTGGGAGGCGGTTCAATGCCATAGCGGTTTCCCAGAATGTGGTGCCAAAATTGTCAAATCATGCACTGTGGAGGAGTTGAGAAGACAGGGCATCATGATGAGGGGGTGGCGTGACGATTCTGCTCTGCAACGCGTAACCCGATATAAAAAAAGAGGGGGAAGAAAAAACATCAACAGAGTAGTTTTGGAATTATTATTGCCAAAACCAGGGGGCATGTGTTATCGCCATATTTTGGCCAAAGGAGGAGATGGGCCGTAATCAAGATGGGCTTGGAAGATACATATATGCAACGTGTTGTTGAATCGGCCTTGTGCGTGGATTTGGGCTAAATTGCCCGTGTATCTTATATTGTAGTAGGTTCCGTTTCGGTTTAAGTAAGAGATAGAGTTGTTAGGGTTATTCCAAAGATAGAAAGTCTCCGGACTATAAATATGTACCTAAGGTTATTGAGAAAAGGAGGACGATCACGTTCACAACAAACACAATCTTGGCGCATCGCCACCCCTTGTTTCTAGGGTTTTTCTCGGGTAAGTGTCATGCTGCCTAGATCGCATATTGCGATCTAGGCAGTATATGCTTATGCGTTATTTAGTGTTACTCGTGCTGAAGCCTTGTTGATGGCGAGTAATACTGTTATCATAGATCTGTTTGGGCTAGCATCGGTACTTATTTGTTATGATTGTTTAGTTATGCTGCCTTTATTTATCTCGCTGTCTTTGCACCTTTTCTTGGGTGTAAGGGTAGCACCTTGCTTGATCTTTATTCCGTCGATTTGATCTGTTATAGTTATGCCTTGTTCTCCAAGGTTTAGTTTGATATCCACATAGTCAGGCCTTGCAAACGGGTTGAACGATCCAGTAGTATGTAAGGATATGGTTTGCCAATTCGAGAGGAGTTGTTCCGGGAATTGACTTTACGTCGGTTGTTAGGACTTCTCTAGGGTTAGTTTTCTATCATCTTTTGTATCTACCAGGCTCAATTACGTGTAGGATGTTCCAATTCTGTGGTGAAAACGTTAAACTGTCGTAGATCGATTTAACTTGTATTGATGAAGCAAAACCCCATGTTATCGTAGATCTAATGCAGAACCATGGGATAATCGGCTCTAGGAGCCGATTCACAGGGAAACCTGGGAGCCGGTCGCGGCTCGAATTTTACGTATGTTTGTTTGCCATGCAGGAAACCAATCGAAGCAACCCATCACCTTCCTGACCAGGTATAGGTCAGGTGGCACGCCCTTGCACCAGCCAGGACGTGTGCCGGAGTTTTGCGGGCCGTTGCCCGAGGGACCAGGGCCCACCAGCAGTTCTGGGAGCCTCCCGGCTCTTCGTGTTGCTCGTCGCTGCTCGCCGGTGGGTTTTGACAGGCAACAGATGTACGAACATGACGAGAAATAAATGCATGTCGTTCCATGTATATACGTACCACCTTCCCCTTGAAGCGGTCAAAGTTGCGGTTTCCCCCGCAGTGTGTTCCACCATTGCCTCGGTTCTCCGTGTTCCACCTCGACAAGGCTGCAAACTCCTCGTCTTCTCTGAGCCACCACATCCTAATTAACCAGCTCCTCCCATGCGAGTCTATGTGGCTCAGCCTAATCGGGGACAACCTAAAAATGCAATACTCAACTCCAGACAATGCAATGGCAACTTAGTAGCAATGTAGAATCTCATTGACATTTTACTCACCGACATGTACTCTTTCGACGTCATCGAGTACTCGGGATTAGGCCTCTTACTGATAATGTCTTCCTTCTTGATCCTCACGCCCCTGTCAGCCCAAAAGTGACTAGCGGATGTGACCTTCTGGTTGTACCACACCTGGGGTGTCAACTTCACACAAGACCCAAGCAAAGTCATGTCCGCCTTCTCCTGGTCCTCCTCAGCCACACGATAAAAGCACTTCAATCATGCATAAAAAACAATTGTAAGAGTCATGAGTTAGCACGGTGGGGTCATCAAGTATGAACATAACTCGAGAAATATGCCTTACCCAAAACTTGGTGATGACAGCATCAGAAGCTGTCGGAAAGCCCGGGACACGGGTAGTCTGGTAGTCTGCCCAAGTAGTAGCTAGCCTCCTGACACCCTCGTGGGAAATGTGATAGCCCGGCCAGAACTTCCTAATCAGAGCTCCAACCAGGCTGTTAGGAAGGCGGGACTTGGTCCCCGAGGGCTTTTGCCTCCTGGTCCATGCCAAACTATTTATGACCAACATGAAATAAAATGTTTTAAATTGCAAAATTAGTACACTTACTCAAGGAGACCTGGAATAATAAGGGCTTTTGCCTCCTGGTCCTAGGCTCTAACCTATCCTCAGGGACTCCTGATTCCCTATGATTCCGCAATTTCTTCGGCGGCACCAACTCGTGTCTAGCGTCCGTCTCCGCCTTTGTCTCGTTCTCCGCCTCCCTCTCGGTCTCTGCCTCTGCCTCGTCCCCAAAAGGCTGCTCTGTCAGGAACCACTCAGGGGCCACGTCGCCAGAAGCGAAGGGTGGTGGGTCAAAGTCCATGCCTCCTCCCCTGGCACCTCGTCCTCATCCTCCTCCTCGACCTCGACATCGTCCTCCTCCACCACCGGCAAGATTGGGGTAACACGGATTGGGATTTGTATGTCTCCCACTCCGTGGAGCATTTCTCTTGCGATGTTTCAGCACATTAAGCAAGGAAGAAGAGCTTGCCTTGCCGCTGCTCATATTGTTCAATCACATGCATTGAGTAATATAAAATAGTTAAGCAAAAAGACATAATAAAATGTATCACAAAGAATAAAGGCATAATACAATTAAGAAAACAATTAAGCATAAAGACATAATAAAATGCATTGAAAAATAAATACTCACTATCATTCTCATTCTCACTATCACTATCTTTTGAGTAGAAAGCTGGATTCTCATCGAAGGGTGGAGGCTCATCATTGTTTTCATTCTCCGTATGGAACTTCTCGAGCATATTTATGTCATGTAGATTCAACACTGACTCACCCCGAGTTTCTACATCGTTCCCAAGGTCCTCAAGATCAACGGGTTCTAAATCAAAGTGTCCGAAGTCCTCTTGCTCTTGATAGAAAATTCCTTCATACGTTATAGGGTTAATGTTGTTGTAATCGTCCTCGGAGGGAATCGGTAGGTTACCATGTGGCGATACCTGGAACACGACTTCCCACCCTGGAGTTCCGCTTTCTGGCATGGGTAGGGATAATAATAAACTTGGTTGGCTTCGTGAGCAACAACAAAGACGTTGGCTCCGCTATAGGTGGTTGAAGTCCTAACTTCAACTAACCGAATGGAAGGGGTACTTATCAGTCAACCCCTTGGGTCGAACCAGTGGCACTTGAACACAACAAGATTGAGTTGGACGTTCGTACGATTGAAGGTCAGCTCGTATACATTCTATAACCTTCCATAGTAATCAACGGAATCGGCTCCTTTGCTGAAGACCCCAGTATTTACCATTTTTTGCATTCGGTCGCTCCTTCTAGTGCGTCTCTGTATGGAAGCGAAACCCATTCACATCATACTTATCATACTTCATGACGTCATGGTTACAACTTGGGAAACACATTTCAGCTCATCTGACATCTCAACGTTGGGATCAGCTCCCTACAAGTACAGTTCAAATTTGTTGCATTTATTAGTTACGTGGAATAAGAGGAATAAGTCACATATTGCAAGGTAAGAGGGACAGGTTAGAAATTACTTTTTCCATGAACCAGGACACAAAGTTTTTTATTTCCGGGAGCACCCTCTTTTTTTATTCCATGGGAGAGGGATTCTCTAAGAAGGAGCAAATAAGCATTATATGGAGACCGAGTTACTAACTGCCTAGAGTATTATGCATAGAGAAAATAAGTTTTTCAACAATTTACCTAATGAAATCGACAACTTCCTTCATGTTCATAAGCACATAGAGGATTATGCAATCCTTCTCTTCCTTCAGCAAGCTATATTTTAGTCATTTACCGACCTTGCCACCGGGAAATTGGAATAGTTCGAGCTTGGGGTCATTCTTGGGCAGGTCGACATTGTAACAAGAGACCGGGTTATGCATAGTGGGAACATCATCGGGCCAGTAGGTTGTCGCGGCGTCTGCCATCTCCCGAAGGCATGTTGCTTCAGCTATGCATGCTTCAATCTTGGCTTTGTTTCCAGTTATCTTTCGAATATACTTAAACTCTCTCTCAATACAAAACTGCCAACAAAATTGTACCGGGTCCCCCAAGAGTGCCTCGTTCGCGAGGTGCACAATGAGATGTGCCATCAGAGTAAAGAATCCTGGCGGAAAGATCATCTCCAAATTGCATAGCAACTCCGGCACCTGAACTTGCAGCTTCTCAATAACCAGAGGGCATATCTGCTTAGCACAGAGCGTGCGGAAGAAATGGCTCAACTCCGCAAGCACTCGCCAGACTTTCTCGGGGAGATACCCTCGAACCATCACCGGCATCAGCCGCTCAATCCATATATGATAGTCGTGACTCTTGAGCCCGATGACTTGTCCCGTCGAAGGATTGACTCCCTTACTTATATTCGAACAATAAGCATCAGGGAACATCACGACGTATTTGAGCCACCTGAATCACTCCTTCTTTTGTACATTATCAAGGTAGTAGTACGCATGCGGCTTGAACCAATTCTTTCGACGGGCAGTATGAGGCTGCATGTGCAATCTCTTCCTATCACAAAGCTTCTCAACATCGACTCTAGCATTGACATTATCCTTTGACTGCCCAGTAATGTTCAGGACTGTGTGAAAAAGGGACTCCCATACATTCTTTTCGGTGTGCATCACATCGATGTTATGGGGAAGTTCGATGTCCTTGTAATACACGAGATTCGTTAAGGCTGCCACGTGAGTCCAATTATGCGTTACAACATATCCCGCAAATTGATGGCCAGTTCCTGGCGCCGCGGGCACGAGAGTACATAGCTCGGCATCAACAGCTGCACCATTGAACTTTTGTACCTCTTTTACTTCATGCACAACTTTGCCCTTCTTGAAGTTCTTTCTATCTTCTCTGAACGTATGATTTCTTTTGTGGTACTATCGATTCATGTCAAATGCAACATACTTGTGACCCGAATTTATCCAAAGGAACTCAAGTCGGTGCCTACACACTCGGCATGGCCACTTACCAGCTGTACACCATCCGCACGTTAGGGCGTACCCGGGCATGTCATGCATGGTATACTGCAACCAAACTTTCATCAAGAAGTTTCTCTTTGATGCTCGGTCCTATGTCAACGTCCTGTGTATCCAAGAGTGGTTCAAACCGTCCACAATCGGGTGCATGTAGACACTCAAATTCTTCCCCGAGTACTCAGGTCCTGGAATTATCAGCGATAAAAACATGGTCTTCCATTGCATTAATACTCCGGGAGGGAGATTGAGCAGACTAACATACACCGGCCAGCAGTTGTACGAGGCCATCGACATACCATATGGGTTGAAGCCATATGTTGTTATCACAATTCTAACATTCTGAGCCTCTTTTGCCCACCGGGGGTATTTGTCATCGAAGTTATTCCATGCCTTACCATCAGATGGATGTCTCATCTTCTTCCGTCTGTGCTCGTCCTCGTATCTTTTCCCCTTCTTGTCCCACGTCATCTGTGTGGCAATCTCCTCGCTCAAGTAAAGCCGATGGATTATTTTTATGAATGGGAGATACCGAAGAATCTTCTTAGCGGCCTTCGACTGCCTCACCTGACCATCCTTCCCATTTACCTCTTCATACCTAGAGGCCCCACAAATGGAGCAGTACTTGTCACCCACAAACTGTTTCCAAAACAAAAGGCAGCCTTTTGGACAGCAATCTATCTTTTCATAATCCATGTTAAGCTCCTTCATGAGTTTCTTCATTTCGTGAAAGGTTTTAGGCAGACAATGCCCTTCGGGCAACATGTTACCACATGTTCTCAGATTAGCTTCAAAGTGAGAACGGGTAGCGGAGTACTGGCACTTGCCGGCTCGACACTGAGAGATGGCATCGAGCTGAGAAATCTTTGGACCCTCGTACATAGGCCTCTTAGCCGTGGCCATCATATCAAGGAAGGCCTTCGCGGTTGGCTCCAGTTCCTCTAGTTCTAATGGTTCCTCCGGTTCTGCTGGTTCCTCCTGTGGAGGTGGCAAATCCGGCAGGTTCGCATCGATGAGATCATCTAGCCAGTTTCTAATCCCATTGTGCTCATTGCCATTGAGCCACTGACGCAACACCTCACCTCTGTCACTTTTGTACCGAGCAAAGTCAACTTGCGTGACATATTTATACATGTACCCATTTTGTAGAAGGTGTTTATACATGTCATCCTTTCCCTGACGATGACACTTAGTGCAATGAGTGCAGGGATAAAGTGCCCGAATCATTGCCTTCGAACCATGCACTAACTCATTCACTAACAAATGAGTGTTCTGTGCCCAATCGTCGGTTTTATTAGTCGCACTAATACGGCCACTATACATCCACCCATTATTAGCCATCCTCTTCTGCTTTGTTGGGATCCAAACAACAAATATAACATTTTATATCAAATAGGAGATTAAATGCTTCATATTTTTACGCATTCATCAACCTACATGTCTAATAGGAAAAGAGGGTCCTAACCAGCCGCCGGATCCGTAGATTGCGTAATTTCTCCCTGGTTCTACCCCGATCCGAGCAGAATTTTGGCAGCACCTCCTCGCTGCTCTCCCGAAACACTTCTCGACAAAAAGCCAAGAGGATGTGCATCCGGAGAACAACGAGGAGGCGCCACCGAAATCTTATCTCGAATCGAGGTAGAGCCAGGGAGAACCATACCCAACTACGAATCTGTCGACTGCCCGATAAAATCCGTAAGTGCTACGGTTTTCAAAATATGCGAGACCACTGATGCATATTAAGTCGCGTAACGATTACGGACGGGATTACGCCTAGGTGACGCGATAGACTTGGTGACCTAGACATGAAAATAAACCTTGGTACAAGAGAGGCGAACGGATTCTCATCCTCGAAGCGTGATCAAATCATCGAAGATGATCCGAGGCCCCGCCGTCGAAACACTCCCCTCGCTCACCCTCCAGTAACTGCAAAAAACATACCATATGCAACATCTATTTAGCAAATTTCATCTATTTTACTAAAGATGAACTATTGTCTTGCATAGTACAAACTACAAACTACTTCTACATACTACAAACTACTACTACAAACTACAAATTACTACTACAAACTACATACTACAAACTACATACTACAAACTACCACGACATACTACATACTACAAACTACCACTACAAACTAAAACTACAAACTACTACTAAAAACTAAAACTATAAACTACAATTTACATATCACAAATAAAAACAAAAACAAAATTTTAAAAAAGCTCACCTTGTGTTCGGAGGCGCTCGGGGAGGCGGCTACCCTCAAGGTTGGGGGAGGCGGCGGTAGGAGGGGCTGGGGAGGCGCGGCGCTCGGGGCTGGTGTGGAGGGGAACAGGAGGCGACGGCGCTGGGGGCAAAGGCGATGGGGGGGGCAGCCCACTGGTGGCAAAGGGGGGAGGAAGAGGAGGAGGCGGGGCTCAAGGGAGGAGGCAGCGGGGCTCAGGGGAGGAAGAGGAGGCAGCGGGGCTCAGGGGAGGAAGAGGAGGCAACAGGGCTCAGGGGATGAGGTGGCGGGGCTCAGGGGAGGAGGAGGCAGTGGCGGCGGGAATAGGTAATAAGGGAGGAGGAGGTCGGCGCTGAGGGTATGGGGGAGGAGGAGGCGGGGTCGGTGCGGCCTCGGGGAGCGGCAGGGTCGGGGCGGGATCGGGGAGCGGCGGCTGGTGGCGGCGGGGTCGGGGTCAGGCTCGTGGGAGGGTTGGGGGGATAGGCTCGGGGTCGGGGTGGAATGAGTGGCCCTGGTGGGCCACGAGCTAGCTGAAGGGGTAGAGCTACGCCGACAGCCGGGATACACCAAGGGCTGCCGTCGGCGTAGCTAGGGTTTTTTTTCTCGTATTAGTATATAATTTTTTATTTCGTGTCTACTAATATAACAAATTATAATATATTATTTGGTGTCTACTAATATAGAAGAAACTATAATGTATTATTACTATATACTTTTTTATTTCGTCTTATGCTCTTATGCTCGTTTTCCAAGCAAACCATAGACGTGGGCCCCGCGAATCTACTCTTCATAGACTTCTCCATACGAGGGTTGACCAATGGACTTTACTGTTAGTTTAGTGTTATTTAGGCCATACCTACATGGAAAACCAAGGTTGGGACTATGGTTCCACCGGTTTCCCAGTGGTCTATCCCAAATTATAATATATTATTTGGTGTCTACTAATATAGAAGAAACTATAATATATTATTACTACGTACTTTTTTATTTCGTCTTATGCTCGTTTTTCAAGCAAACCCTAGACATGGGCCCCATGAATCTACCCTCCATAGACTTCTCCATACGAGGGTTCACCAATGGACTTTACTGTTGGTTTAGTGTTGTTTAGGCCATACCTACATGGAAAACCAAGGTTGGGACTATGGTTCCACCGGTTTCCCAGTGGTCTATCCCTAATCCGAGGACCCCAGTGGTCTATCCCTATAGCTTTCCTCCGTACAGGGTAGCCCGGTGGACTTTTCCATTTGTTTAGGACATATATACATGGAAAGCAAAGGTTGGGCCTACTTTGCTATAAAATAGGCTCTGGTTGTCCTACGACGGGAGTTTCCACGTAAAGATCCACATTTTACTAAGTGTTAACGCATGTCCGAAGAGGGGGGCACACTTGGGACCTGCACATGGACCTACCAACCTTGCACCACTCTCACATACATATGCTAGGGACACATGCAAGTTCTCATGTGATTCCTAAGCTCCGGCGGTCTTCATCCGGCGAAACCCTAGACCGAGGGCCCCGCTGGTCTACCCCCGTAGCATTGTTCGTACAAGGGTTGGCCAATGTACTTTTCTGGTGGGTTAGGTTTATTTAGGTCATAGCTACATGGAAATCCAAGGCTAGGCCCAAGGTTCCACCGTTTTACCTCCATTTGACCCCTAGCGGGAGTTTCCTCCTACAGGTCCGGCAAGCCACTCTAAGTATTATCGCATGCACCATAGACGGTCACTTGCATTGGATATGTGGAGAAACATCATATTTTTAGTCTAAAAATGATTTTTAAAAAAATTATGAGCATTAGATCATGTACCTGTAGTTAAAACCGGACCCACTTCCTGCCGATTCGGTAGACATTTGTCTTTTTCACCAGGGGTAGACAAAAAGGTTTGAGATACCCCAGTTGAGACATTGTCCATGTAAGGTGGTATAGTATTTTAGAAATATAGGATGGTGGCATTTTGAAACTGCCATTTGGTGGTTGCTTTACAAAACGCCCCTTTTTTGGCGCTCGGAAAATGGAAAATGACTTCTCCGTACTATGAAAAAGAAAACTTCCTCCTGCAACATTGTTCACCATTCCATGATGCACATACGTGCACAATATGGGCACAGTATCACAAACTAGGCCCTGATTCTATCCATAACATTGGTCATTTCACCCGAAAGTCAAGAAACCTCGAACATGATAGGTCATTTTGTGAAGGGCTATTTTAGACATAATCAATTTACCAAGTTTCGTATTTTTCCTTCCAACTATGTCACATAATATGACACCACGCAAAGAAATTACATTGTTCAGACCGTCTTTGAATTTCTTATGCTCGTTTCAAGAGTTTCCCGTTTCAAACTATGGTTGGATCATCTACCCCCTAAACGTTCCTCTGACAGGGGTAGCCCGGCGTAACTCTCTCTTGTTTTGTGTTTGTTTAGGTCATATAATGATGTAAAACCATGTTAGTTCACAAGGTGCGGCAGTATCCTACCCGGTTTCACCGGAACAGGGAGTTTCCCCCTTATATAAGTCCAGAACCTTCCCTTTTAGGTTACAGTGCATGCATGCGAAGGGGGACACATCCACCCGGGGACTAGGTTTTGCATGTTTCAACACAACACCACACCTCCATGCATGTTCTAGGGCCACATGCAAGTTCTTGAGGTATTCCTACACCCCGGAGCGCGGTTTGCCGCGGAACCATGATCTGTGGGCCTCAGATCGTCTACCCCCTATTTGTTCCTCTGATAGGGGTAGCCCGGCGTAGATCTCTCTTGTTTTGTGTTTGTTTAGGTCATATGATGATGTAGAACCATGTTGGTTCACAAGGTGCGGCAGTATCCTACCCGGCTTCACCAGAACAGGGAGTTTCCCCCTTATATAAGTCCAGAACATTCCCTTTTAGGTTATAGCGCATGCATGCGAAGGGGGACACATCCACCCGGGGGCTAGGTTTTGCATGTTTCAACATAACACCACACCTCCATGCATATGCTAGGGCCACATGCAAGTTCTTGAGGTATTCCTACGCCTCGGAGCGCGGTTTGCCATGGAACCCTGATCTGTGGGACTCCGATCGTCTATCCCCCTAGACGTTCCTCTGACAGGGGTATCCTGGCATAGAACTCTCTTGTTTTGTGTTTGTTTAGGTCATATGATGATGTAAAACCATGTTGGTTCATAAGGTGCGGCAGTATCCTACCCGGTTTCACCGGAACAGGGAGTTTCCCCCTTATATAAGTCCAGAACCTCCCCTTTTAGGTTACGGCGCGTCCATGCAAAGGGGGACACATCCACCCGGGGACTAGGTTTTGCATGTTTCAACATAACACCACACCTCCATGCATGTGCTAGGGCCACATGAAAGTTCTTGAGGTATTTCTATGCCCCGGAGCGCGGTTTGGCACGGAACCCTGATTTTTGGGCCTCCGATCGTCTACCTCCCTAGACGTTCCTTGACAGGGGTAGCCCGGCATAAATCTCTCTTGTTTTGTGTTTGTTTAGGTCATATGATGATGTAAAACCATGTTGGTTCACAAGGTGCGGCGGTATCGTACCCAGTTTCACCGGAACAGGGAGTTTCCCCCTTATATAAGTCAAGAACCTTCCCTTTTAGGTTACAGCGCATGCATCAGAAGGGGGACACATCCACCCGGGAACTAGGTTTTGCATGTTTCAACATAACACCACACCTCCATGCATGTGCTAGGGCAACATGCAAGTTCTTGATGTATTCCTACGCCCCGGAGCGTGGTTTGTCGCGGAACCCTTATTTGTGGGCCTCGGATCGTCTACCCTCCTAGACGTTCCTTTGACAGGGGTAGCCCTCCGTAGCTCTCTCTTGTTTTGTGTTTGTTTAGGTCATATGATGATGTAAAACCATGTTGGTTCACAAGGTGCGGCAGTATCGTACCTGGTTTCATCGGAACGGGGAGTTTCCCCCTTATATAAGTCCAGAACCTTCCCTTTTAGGTTACAGCGCATGCATGCGAGGGGGGACACATCCACCCGGGAACTAGATTTTGCATGTTTCAACATAACACCACACCTCCATGCATGAGCTAGGGCCACTTGCAAGTTCTTGAGGTATTCCTATGCCCTGGAGCGCGGTTTGCCCCGGAACCCTAATTTGTGGGCCTCCGGTCGTCTACCCCCCTAGACGTTCCTCTGGCAGGGGTAGCCCGGCATAGCTCTCTCTTGTTTTGTGTTTGTTTAGGTCATATGATGATGTAAAACCATGTTGGTTCACAAGGTGTGGCAGTATCCTACCCGGTTTCATCGGAACGGGGAGTTTCCCCTTATATAAGTCTAGAACCTTCCCTTTTAGGTTACAACGCATGCATGCGAAGGAGGACACATCCACCCGGGGACTAGGTTTTGCATGTTTCAACATAACACCACACCTCCTTGCATGTGCTAGGGCCATATGCAAGTTCTTGAGGTATTACTACGCCCCGGAGCGCGGTTTGTAGCGGAACCCTGATCTGTGGGCCTTAAGGTTGGGCATACTTTGCCATAATTAAATTAGGCTCTGGTTGTCCCGCGGCGGGAGTTTCCAATTAAAGATCTAGGATTTTACTAAGTGTTAACGCATGTCAGAGAAGGTGATCACACTTGGTGGGGAATGGTGTAAAAAATGGGTTGACGATAGGAAAAGGATTGAATCTTTGAAAAACTTCACAAAAAAGTGTGACATATAAATTTCACACACATGTGATAATAACACTTACAGACATACAAATTTCTCAAGTTGTGAGAAGACTCAGCGTTTCATGTGGGCGTAGAGACTATTATTCAGAGGCTATGAATCCGTCCAATTGATAAAATAGAACCTAAATAATTGATACTAAAAAATATATATATAATAAGTTCATAATTTGGTGGGAAATAAAAAAATGTACGTCAATACTTCTAGGGTGACCGTCGGCGTAGCTGCACCGTACGCCGAGGGTGACCATCGGCGTAGGCTATGCCGACAGCGGCTCTCGGCATATGGATGGCGCCGTTAGGGATCCGTCCCGGCCAGACCGGCAAGTGCCACATAGACACCCCCTACGCCGACGGCCTACATACGCCGAGGGTTGTCGTCGGCGTATCGGTGGCTATGCCGACGGTGAGGCTACCCCGAGGGCGCAGAAGCGGGGCTGGCCTGGCCCGGTGCTACGCCGACGGACCTGACCTTTGGCCGCCGGCCGGCCATCAGCGCATGGCGCCATTCCTGTAGTGCGCGTGTGCTCTTCTTGGTGGTGGCTCTCATGTCCACGGTGGTTATCCTCCCGTCACAAGGCGATGGTGCGACATGGAGCTCTCTCTTTAGTTTCGTATACGCAAAAATCACGTCGAATCCATGTTTTATAGGTAATAATATTGGATGCGATCTCTTCCTGCCATTGATTCGGTTGCAGATCGAGTTCTTCCTACCGCCGACCCATGCCTTATGAGACATGGAGCTCTGCAGGGAGAGGTGCGGGGACCGCGAGGGGCCCACGTGCAAGGTGGTCAATCTCAACCAGCACGCATGCTGCTGCACCGGACTCCGCCATTGCTATCCGGGCGGGAACCTTCCTGGGTGCACTACCGACACGATGCATGCAGGGATTCTGTAACTCAGATTAAGCTCAAAATTTAAGAATAAATCCCCCAGTATGTTGGCTAACTTTCGTTAGTTCAACACTATTTGATTTGAGCAATAGAAGATGTTCAAAAAATTCGTTTCTACCTGCTAGTCTATTTTGACATATTTTTGCCATTATTTGCATTTGCTTCTTATTGATTCCTTTTTTAGCTCTCTTCGGGTAAATTGAGTTTCTTTGAAGGAGTTACTACAGTAGCTTGTGTTTTTAGTGAAAAGCCTTGTTGTTCCAAAGCTTTGCCAATGGTCTAATATATTTTGAATACACTAATGTTGCTAATGAAGATTGTGTGAAGTTTTGTATGAAGGAAAAATTTCAGGTGTACAGAGAGAATGATGCAATGAGATGAAGAATGGACAAAAGCTCAAGCTTGGGGATTCCACCATGGTGTCACCCCAAGAAATATCCAAGAGGTACAAGCGTCAAAGCTTGGGGATGCCCAAGGCATCCCCTTCTTCATCAATAAAAAGCTCAGGTCTGTCTAAACACTTTGTTTTTATTGTTTCATGCACAGTTGTGTTGTTCTTGGAGCGTCTTAGTTTTTGTTTGCTTTGCTTAGTTTGCTTAGTTTGCTTTAGTAGTTTGGACCCCCGCTCTCGCTGTGTTGTTTTGCAAATAAGTTTGCTTGGTGTTTGGAAAGGAGTAGTAAGTTCTTGCTTGAAGTGCAAGAGGAGCTTGCATTGATTGTGACTTAGACTTTAGCATGACATGCTAGGTGTTGTTTTAGCATTATTCATAGTGATTATTGTTGTAGAATGTCTTGCTCCAAACAATTGGGATTGCTTAGTGTGCCTTGAAGAAATTATGCGTTGTTTTAGCATGCAAAAGCATAGTATTGTGATATTCTCCTTTGATGTTTTGCTTGAGTTGACTTGGTACATGCTCACACCATGTTATGACAATAACAAGTCACCATTAGCCTCCATGATCATTTAGTCCTTGACTTGTAGTACCACTCTTTCCTTTGATTAGTTTGCTTTGTTGCATTGCATAATTATGGCCATTATTGCTCTCTTAGTTGGTTGCTCCCGGTCTTTTGCTAGCCTCCACTTGTATGAGTAAGTTCTACTCATGCTTCCAACTCCCAAGAAACCAAGTTATTCCAAAGTGTCCACTATAAACTCCTATGCATGGTGTGTTACACCATTCCAAAGTATATTCTTGCTTTCATCTATCTTCCAATTAAAAACTACTTTGTTATGTGAAAACTTAGTGATTAAAGCCCTCACGAACTTGATGGCACACTTTATTCTTTGCCCCTAATAAACTTGAACCATTGTGACAACTTTGTTGTATATGCTTGCACTTATAAGTTGGAATTACCAGAACCATGTTGTTACGGGGAACGTTTTCAACATTGCACTTGTACCTTGTTGCACTAAGTTGATATCATGTTCTTTTGTCTATGGATGTCACCGGTGTGAAATAAAGACTTGTAAGTCCATGGAGTTTCTATCCTGTGTTAGAGAAACGCCTGGGCCGCTAGCCTAAGCCATGCCTAATCATGGTGGAAACTTCCAGCATCACCATAGTGACATATATGAAGCATTCTTCTTATAAAAAAGAGACACATTGAGAAAAGAGGAAAGAGATAAAAAATCACCATATTCCCATGGTACATAAGAAGAATTGCTGAGATGCTCATTGTCTGCTTGCCTTGTCATTTTGGTTATGGGAAAGCTCATGTGCCATGTGAAAGGGGTTCCCCGTTGGCGGTTCTCAATGATATGCAAATACTTACAGTGGCAAGAACTTACCTGGACCCAAAGTTGAGTATGCATGAGGTGTGGCCCTTGTATTCAAGGGTCATGAGATTGCTAACTTATACTTTGTCAAGCATATACTCCAGCCTTGCCACTTTAACCTTAACCACTTCAAGATGCTTATGATAGGGGCAATGAGGGCTGAAAGCTAACAAGTACCATAATTTTTGGAAGCTCTTTTTGAAACTTGTAATCCCTGCTGCCTTTACAAAAAGGCCTTTCTTCCACCACTATTGATTCTCCACCTTCTACCTTTAGGCACCATTAAGAGAGCATAGTTGTCATTCTGTGTGCAATGTTCCAAAGCTTATTAATTGATGCATATTGTGCTATTTCTTGCTCTTGTGTTATTTCTTTCTAGTCACCCTTGTGAACTTTGCAGGTGTCCTATGCATTATATTGCTACCCTATGAGGGACAAGTTGATTGCCACTATGCTATGTTTTCTGCATGTGAAACAAACAACGTTTTTTAATGCATATTACTCATGATCTTTGTTTGTAGCTTGCCATGTTGCATGCATAGTTACTATGTCCTATTGTTAGAACTCCATCTTTCATGCACATGTTTAGAGTTCTTTGATCCCAGCTTTCAATGCTTGCAAATGGTTGGATCTTTATTGTGAGGGTGCATGTCACCTTAAAAATTATTCTTTTATCACTTACCTACTCGAGGACGAGAAGGAGTTAAGCTTGGGGAATTGATACGTTGGAAACATATCTATAATTTTTGATGCTCCATGCTTATTTAGTATCTACTTTGCTTTACTTGTCCACACTTTGAGGTGCTTTTTACATGTTTTCTGGTACTAACCTATTAACAAGTTGCCACAGTGCCAGATGCCTGTTTTCTCCTGTTTTTTGGTTTCAGAAAAGTTGGTAAAGAAATATTCTCGGAATTGGACGGGACGAAGGACAAAGTCAATAACTTTCTGTGGGGAACAAGAAGTCCAGAGGGGAGTCCGAATGGCCAGCCAGGGGGGGCAGACCCACCCTGGGTGCGGGTGGGTCCAGCCCTGATTCTAGCTAGGGTTTGGGAACCTTGGCCGCCTCCCGGTCTCGCCCCTTCGCCTATAAGAAGCCCCCGATACAGAAACCTTGAGTACCCGATCCAGAATACACAAAACCGTCTGTTGCCACCACCACCATTATCCCTAGATCGGGGGGATCTGATATTCTTCCCGGCACCCTGCCGGAGGGGAGATCATCCCGGAGGCCTTCTCTCCGGTATGATTCGTGAGTAGTTCCACCTTGGACTATGGGTCCACGTATTAGCTAGATGGTTGTATCTCCTCCTTTGTGCTTTCATGTATAGATCTTGTGAGCTCCGTTCATGATCAAGATCTAATCTATTTGTAATCATGCATGTTGTGTTTGCGGGGATCCAATGGAGATTGAGATTATTATGTTGGTTTGATTAATGTTTTTATCTTTATGATTCTATCATGTCTGTGTTTTTTGTGATCTTGCATCCTCTCTGTTGCTAGTGGTTATCTTGGCCAAGTAGTTACTAGTGACTCCAAGAGGGAGTATTTATGCTCGATAGTGGGTTCATGCCTCTAGTTTCCAAGGGAAGTGACAATAATCTCTTTGGTTGTAGATGTGTTGTTGCTACTAGGGAGAAAACAACGGTCTCTTATTCATGGAACATGTGGACTGTTTACCTTACACACTTTGCTTAAAGCAGTTGTCTGTTGCTTGCAACTTAATACTGGAGGGGGTTCGGATGATAACCTGAAGGTGGACTTCTAGTCATAGATGCAGTTGGATGACGGTCTATGTATATTTTTGTATTGCCCAATCAACCTCATAGGATCTTTCTGGCTAGTAATTTCATTGTTATGCCTTGCTCAGTTCCTGTCAATTGCCCCGCTGTAATTTGTTTACCCTTCATGCCATGTTGTTTATCTAAGGAGAGCACCTCTAGTGAACTATGGACCCCGGTCCAATCTTTACCATTGATACATCTTCCACTGTTACTTGTTTACTTGCTGCAAACCATTACCTTCCACACCATACGTTTAATACTTTGTTACATCAAACCGGTGATCTTGACAACCTCACTGATTCGTTGGGGCAAAGTCTTGAGTTTATGTTGTGCAGGTCTCCGTGTTGCTTGCAACACCTGTGTGACGTTTCCTTCCTCCTACTGGTTCGATAACCTCGGTCTCAACTGAGGGAAGACTTGCTGCTGTACTCTTCACACCTTGCTCTTGGGGTTCCCAACAATACTCCACATCAAGCACCAAGTTCTCTGCCGCCATCAAGAAGTCATCAACAAGTTTTATGGTGCCGTTGCCGGGGACATATATAGAACAGCTTCAACCTTTTCCTCCCTGTCAAGCACCAGCTACCATAGCTCTCTCTTGTTTTGTGTTTGTTTAGGTCATATGATGATGTAAAACCATGTTGGTTCACAAGGTGTGGCAGTATCCTACCCGGTTTCATCGGAACGGGGAGTTTCCCCTTATATAAGTCTAGAACCTTCCCTTTTAGGTTACAACGCATGCATGCGAAGGAGGACACATCCACCCGGGGACTAGGTTTTGCATGTTTCAACATAACACCACACCTCCTTGCATGTGCTAGGGCCATATGCAAGTTCTTGAGGTATTACTACGCCCCGGAGCGCGGTTTGTAGCGGAACCCTGATCTGTGGGCCTTAAGGTTGGGCATACTTTGCCATAATTAAATTAGGCTCTGGTTGTCCCGCGGCGGGAGTTTCCAATTAAAGATCTAGGATTTTACTAAGTGTTAACGCATGTCAGAGAAGGTGATCACACTTGGTGGGGAATGGTGTAAAAAATGGGTTGACGATAGGAAAAGGATTGAATCTTTGAAAAACTTCACAAAAAAGTGTGACATATAAATTTCACACACATGTGATAATAACACTTACAGACATACAAATTTCTCAAGTTGTGAGAAGACTCAGCGTTTCATGTGGGCGTAGAGACTATTATTCAGAGGCTATGAATCCGTCCAATTGATAAAATAGAACCTAAATAATTGATACTAAAAATATATATATAATAAGTTCATAATTTGGTGGGAAATAAAAAAATGTACGTCAATACTTCTAGGGTGACCGTCGGCGTAGCTGCACCGTACGCCGAGGGTGACCATCGGCGTAGGCTATGCCGACAGCGGCTCTCGGCATATGGATGGCGCCGTTAGGGATCCGTCCCGGCCAGACCGGCAAGTGCCACATAGACACCCGCTACGCCGACGGCCTACATACGCCGAGGGTTGCCGTCGGCGTATCGGTGGCTATGCCGACGGTGAGGCTACCCCGAGGGCGCAGAAGCGGGGTTGGCCTGGCCCGGTGCTACGCCGACGGACCTGACCTTTGGCCGCCGGCCGCCATCAGCGCATGGCGCCATTCCTGTAGTGTGCGTGTGCTCTGCTTGGTGGTGGCTCTCATGTCCACGGTGGTTATCCTCCCGTCACAAGGCGATGGTGCGACATGGAGCTCTCTCTTTAGTTTCGTATACGCAAAAATCACGTCGAATCCATGTTTTATAGGTAATAATATTGGATGCGATCTCTTCCTGCCATTGATTCGGTTGCAAATCGAGTTCTTCCTACCGCCGACCCATGCCTTATGAGACATGGAGCTCTGCAGGGAGAGGTGCGGGGACCGCGAGGGGCCCACGTGCAAGGTGGTCAATCTCAACCAGCACGCATGCTGCTGCACCGGACTCCGCCATTGCTATCCGGGCGGGAACCTTCCTGGGTGCACTACCAACACGATGCATGCAGGGATTCTGTAACTCAGATTAAGCTCAAAATTTAAGAATAAATCCCCCAGTATGTTGGCTAACTTTCGTTAGTTCAACACTATTTGATTTGAGCAACAGAAGATGTTCAAAAAATTCGTTTCTACCTGCTAGTCTATTTTGACATATTTTTGCCATTATTTGCATTTGCTTCTTATTGATTCCTTTTTTAGCTCTCTTCGGGTAAATTGAGTTTCTTTGAAGGAGTTACTACAGTAGCTTGTGTTTTTAGTGAAAAGCCTTGTTGTTCCAAAGCTTTGCCAATGGTCTAATATATTTTGAATACACTAATGTTGCTAATGAAGATTGTGTGAAGTTTTGTATGAAGGAAAAATTTCAGGTGTACAGAGAGAATGATGCAATGAGATGAAGAATGGACAAAAGCTCAAGCTTGGGGATTCCACCATGGTGTCACCCCAAGAAATATCCAAGAGGTACAAGCGTCAAAGCTTGGGGATGCCCAAGGCATCCCCTTCTTCATCAATAAAAAGCTCAGGTCTGTCTAAACACTTTGTTTTTATTGTTTCATGCACAGTTGTGTTGTTCTTGGAGCGTCTTAGTTTTTGTTTGCTTTGCTTAGTTTGCTTAGTTTGCTTTAGTAGTTTGGACCCCCGCTCTCGCTGTGTTGTTTTGCAAATAAGTTTGCTTGGTGTTTGGAAAGGAGTAGTAAGTTCTTGCTTGAAGTGCAAGAGGAGCTTGCATTGATTGTGACTTAGACTTTAGCATGACATGCTAGGTGTTGTTTTAGCATTATTCATAGTGATTATTGTTGTAGAATGTCTTGCTCCAAACAATTGGGATTGCTTAGTGTGACTTGAAGAAATTATGCGTTGTTTTAGCATGCAAAAGCATAGTATTGTGATATTCTCCTTTGATGTTTTGCTTGAGTTGACTTGGTACATGCTCACACCATGTTATGACAATAACAAGTCACCATTAGCCTCCATGATCATTTAGTCCTTGACTTGTAGTACCACTCTTTCCTTTGATTAGTTTGCTTTGTTGCATTGCATAATTATGGCCATTATTGCTCTCTTAGTTGGTTGCTCCCGGTCTTTTGCTAGCCTCCACTTGTATGAGTAAGTTCTACTCATGCTTCCAACTCCCAAGAAACCAAGTTATTCCAAAGTGTCCACTATAAACTCCTATGCATGGTGTGTTACACCATTCCAAAGTATATTCTTGCTTTCATCTATCTTCCAATTAAAAACTACTTTGTTATGTGAAAACTTAGTGATTAAAGCCCTCACGAACTTGATGGCACACTTTATTCTTTGCCCCTAATAAACTTGAACCATTGTGACAACTTTGTTGTATATGCTTGCACTTATAAGTTGGAATTACCAGAACCGTGTTGTTACGGGGAACGTTTTCAACATTGCACTTGTACCTTGTTGCACTAAGTTGATATCATGTTCTTTTGTCTATGGATGTCACCGGTGTGAAATAAATACTTGTAAGTCTATGGAGTTTCTATCCTGTGTTAGAGAAACGCCTGGGCCGCTAGCCTAAGCCATGCCTAATCATGGTGGAAACTTCCAGCATCACCATAGTGACATATATGAAGCATTCTTCTTATAAAAAAGAGACACATTGAGAAAAGAGGAAAGAGATAAAAAATCACCATATTCCCATGGTACATAAGAAGAATTGCTGAGATGCTCATTGTCTGCTTGCCTTGTCATTTTGGTTATGGGAAAGCTCATGTGCCATGTGAAAGGGGTACCCCGTTGGCGGTTCTCAATGATATGCAAATACTTACAGTGGCAAGAACTTACCTGGACCCAAAGTTGAGTATGCATGAGGTGTGGCCCTTGTATTCAAGGGTCATGAGATTGCTAACTTATACTTTGTCAAGCATATACTCCAGCCTTGCCACTTTAACCTTAACCACTTCAAGATGCTTATGATAGGGGCAATGAGGGCTGAAAGCTAACAAGTACCATAATTTTTGGAAGCTCTTTTTGAAACTTGTAATCCCTGCTGCCTTTACAAAAAGGCCTTTCTTCCACCACTATTGAGTCTCCACCTTCTACCTTTAGGCACCATTAAGAGAGCATAGTTGTCATTCTGTGTGCAATGTTCCAAAGCTTATTAATTGATGCATATTGTGCTATTTCTTGCTCTTGTGTTATTTATTTCTAGTCACCCTTGTGAACTTTGCAGGTGTCCTATGCATTATATTGCTACCCTATGAGGGACAAGTTGATTGCCACTATGCTATGTTTTCTGCATGTGAAACAAACAACGTTTTTTAATGCATATTACTCATGATCTTTGTTTGTAGCTTGCCATGTTGCATGCATAGTTACTATGTCCTATTGTTAGAACTCCATCTTTCATGCACATGTTTAGAGTTCTTTGATCCCACCTTTCAATGCTTTCAAATGGTTGGATCTTTATTGTGAGGGTGCATGTCACCTTAAAAATTATTCTTTTATCACTTACCTACTCGAGGACGAGAAGGAGTTAAGCTTGGGGAATTGATACGTTGGAAACATATCTATAATTTTTGATGCTCCATGCTTGTTTAGTATCTACTTTGCTTTACTTGTCCACACTTTGAGGTGCTTTTTACATGTTTTCTGGTACTAACCTATTAACAAGTTGCCACAGTGCCAGATGCCTGTTTTCTCCTGTTTTTTGGTTTCAGAAAAGTTGGTAAAGAAATATTCTCGGAATTGGACGGGACGAAGGACAAAGTCAATAACTTTCTGTGGGGAACAAGAAGTCCAGAGGGGAGTCCGAATGGCCAGCCAGGGGGGGCAGACCCACCCTGGGCGCGGGTGGGCCCAGCCCTGATTCTAGCTAGGGTTTGGGAACCCTGGCCGCCTCCCGGTCTCGCCACTTCGCCTATAAGAAGCCCCCGATACAGAAACCTTGAGTACCCGATCCAGAATACACAAAACCGTCTGTTGCCACCACCACCATTATCCCTAGATCGGGGGGATCTGATGTTCTTCCCGGCACCCTGCCGGAGGGGAGATCATCCCGGAGGCCTTCTCTCCGGTATGATTCGTGAGTAGTTCCACCTTGGACTATGGGTCCACGTATTAGCTAGATGGTTGTATCTCCTCCTTTGTGCTTTCATGTATAGATCTTGTGAGCTCCGTTCATGATCAAGATCTAATCTATTTGTAATCATGCATGTTGTGTTTGCGGGGATCCAATGGAGATTGAGATTATTATGTTGGTTTGATTAATGGTTTTATCTTTATGATTCTATCATGTCTGTGTTTTTTGTGATCTTGCATCCTCTCTGTTGCTAGTGGTTATCTTGGCCAAGTAGTTACTAGTGACTCCAAGAGGGAGTATTTATGCTCGATAGTGGGTTCATGCCTCTAGTTTCCAAGGGAAGTGACAATAATCTCTTCGGTTGTAGATGTGTTGTTTCTACTAGGGAGAAAACAACGGTCTCTTATTCATGGAACATGTGGACTGTTTACCTTACACACTTTGCTTAAAGCAGTTGTCTGTTGCTTGCAACTTAATACTGGAGGGGGTTCGGATGATAACCTGAAGGTGGACTTCTAGTCATAGATGCAGTTGGATGACGGTCTATGTATATTTTTGTATTGCCCAATCAACCTCATAGGATCTTTCTGGCTAGTAATTTCATTGTTATGCCTTGCTCAGTTCCTGTCAATTGCCCCGCTGTAATTTGTTTACCCTTCATGCCATGTTGTTTATCTAAGGAGAGCACCTCTAGTGAACTATGGACCCCGGTCCAATCTTTACCATTGATACATCTTCCACTGTTACTTGTTTACTTGCTGCAAACCATTACCTTCCACACCATACGTTTAATACTTTGTTACATCAAACCGGTGATCTTGACAACCTCACTGATTCGTTAGGGCAAAGTCTTGAGTTTGTGTTGTGCAGGTCTCCGTGTTGCTTGCAACACCTGTGTGACGTTTCCTTCCTCCTACTGGTTCGATAACCTCGGTCTCAACTGAGGGAAGACTTGCTGCTGTACTCTTCACACCTTGCTCTTGGGGTTCCCAACAATACTCCACATCAAGCACCAAGTTCTCTGCCGCCATCAAGAAGTCATCAACAAGTTTTATGGTGCCGTTGCCGGGGACATATATAGAACAGCTTCAACCTTTTCCTCCCTGTCAAGCACCAGCTACCATAGCTCTCTCTTGTTTTATGTTTGTTTAGGTTATATGATGATGTAAAACCATGTTGGTTCACAAGGTGCGGCACTATCCTACCCGGTTTCACCGGAACAGGGAGTTTCCCCTTAGATAAGTCCAGATCTTCCCTTTTAGGTTACAACGCATGCATGCGAAGGGGGACACATCCACCCGGGGAATAGGTTTTGCATGCTTCAACATAACACCACACCTCCATGCATGTGCTAGGGCCAAATGCAATTTCTTGAGGTATTCCTAAGCCCCGGAGTGTGGTTTGGCGCGGAACCCTGATCTATGGGCCTTGGATCATCTACCCCCCTAGACATTCCTCTGGAAGGGGTAGCCCGGCGTAGGTCTCGCTTGTTTTTTGTTTATTTAGGTCATATGATGATGTAAAAGCATGTTGGTTCACAAGGTGTGGCGGTATCCTACCCGGTTTCACCGGAACAGGGAGTTTCCCCCTTATATAAGTCCAGAACCTTCCCTTTTAGGTTACAGCGCATGCATGCGAAGGGGGGACACATCCACCCGGGAACTAGATTTTGCATGTTTCAACATAACACCACACCTCCATGCATGTACTAGGGCCACATGCAAGTTCTTGAGGTATTCCTACGCCCCGGAGCGCGGTTTGCCGCGGAACCCTGATATGTGGGCCTCCAGTTGTCTACCCCCTAGATGTTCCTCTGACCGGGGTAGCTCGGCGTAGATCTCTCTTGTTTTGTGTTTGTTTAGGTCATATGATTATGTAAAACCATGTTGCACAAAATGCGGTAGTATCCTACCCGGTTTCACCGGAACGGGGAGTTCCCCCCTTATATAAGTCCAGAACCTTCCCTTTTAGGTTACAGCGCATGCATGCGGAGGGGGACACATCCATGCAGGGACTAGGTTTTGCATGTTTCAACATAACACCACACCTTTATGCATGTGCTAGGGCCACATGCAAGTTCTTGAGGTATTCCTACGCTCCGGAGCGCGGTTTGTCTCGGAACCCTAATCGGTGGGCCTCCGATCGTCTACCCCCTTAGACGTTCCTCTGACAAGGGTAGCCCACCATACCTCTCTATTGTTTTGTGCTTGTTTAGGTCATATGATGATGTAAAACCATGTTGGTTCACAAGGTGCGGCAGTATCCTATCCAGTTTCACCAGAACGGGGAGTTTCCCCCTTATATAAGCCCAGAACCTTCCCTTTATATAAGTCCAGAACCTTGCATTTATGGTTGGGCATACTTTGCCATAATTAAAATAGGCTCTGGTTGCCCCGCGACGGGAGTTTTCAATTAAAGATCTAGGATTTTACTAAGTGTTATTAGAGAAGGGGATCACACTTGGTTGGGAATGGTGTAAAAAATGGGTTGGCGTAGGAAAAGGATTGAATCTTTGAACAACTTCACAAAAAATTGTGACATATAAATTTCACACACATGTGATAATAACACTTACAAACATGCAAATTTATCAAGTTTTGAGAAGATTCAACGTTTCATGTGGGCGTGGAGACTATTATTCGGATGCTACGAATCCGTCCAATTGATAAAATAGAACCTAAATAATTGATACTAATAAATAAATACATATATAAAACAAGTTCATAATTTAGTGGGAAATAATTTAAAAAAATGTACGTCAGTACTTTCGAGGGTGGCCGTCGGCGTAGCTACACCACACGCCGAGGGTGACCGTCGGCATAGGCTATGCCAACGGAGGCTCTCGGTGTATGGATGGCGCAATTAGATCTGTCCCGGCCAGACCAGCAAGTGCCACACAGACACCCCCTACGTCGACGGCCTAGATACGCCGAGGGTTGCCGTCGGCGTACCGGTGACTACGCCGATGGCGAGGCTACGCCGAGGGCGCGGAAGCGGGGCTGGCCTGGCCCGGTGCTATGCCGATAGCCCTAACCTTTGGCCGTCGGCCGGCCGTCAGCGCATGGCGCCATTCCTGTAGTGCGCGCGTGCTCTTCTTGGTGGTGGCTCTCATGGCCACGGTGGCTGTCCTCCCGTCACAAGACGATGGTGCGACATGGAGCTCTCTCTTTAGTTTCGTATACGCAAAAAGCACATCGAATCCATGTGTTATGGATAATAATATTGGATGCGATATCTTCCCGCCATTGATTCGGTTGTGGATCGAGTTCTGCCTACCGCCGACCCATGCCTTATGCAACATGGAGCTCTGCAGGGAGAGGTGCGGGGACCGCGAGGGGCCCACGTGCAAGGTGGTCAATCTCAACCAGTACGCATGTTGTTGCACCGGACTCCGCCATTGCTATCCGGGCGGGAACTTTCCCGACACGTGCATACAGAGGTTCTGCCCCGGCAACATCAACGCGCACTGCACTGCCAAAGACTATTGCTCCTGCCCATTCCCCTGATGAAACATCCACCTCTCGCTCGCGTTGGTCTGATTTGTCGTGGACCTAATGAATATGAGAGCATCAAAGGTATTCCCTCTCAAGAAACCCTGCAATCAAGATACAAGAAGTCTCTTGTGTCCCTAACACACTCAATATACTTGGCAGGTGTATAGGTGCACTAGTTCGGCGAAGAGATAGTGAAATACAAGTGGTAACGATGCCAGAAAATAGCTTTGATGGAGTTTGACGTAGAGAAACTAAAGGCAAGCTGAAACAAAGGTGGAAGCAAGCAAACATGCAACAGATCTAGAGGCAAACAGTGTTTCAATATTTAGAAACAAGGCCTAGGGATCATACTTTCACTAGTGAACACTCTCTCATATAAATATCCTCTCTTCATGATACTAATCTTAACTACTCTCCGGTTGGACACTCTAATCCACGGTAGGCCTACAAAAGCACACCTCAAAGTCCGCCTTCCCCATCTAGATAACCCCACACTGTTACTTGAGCGCTAGATGGTTCCAACAAACACCACAATTTCATAGAGACATCCAACTCCAAATATAACTCATGAATCTATATGTAATCTAGCTTAAGTGCCACACACGACGCGCACGCTGTCACTATAACACACGTGGGGAAAAGCATAGATCTATTAAAGCACAATGAGTATTTATGTAACCTCTAGCCTAAGTGCCACCACGGTATGCATGTTATCACTTTCACACACGTGGGGAGAGCCGGAGATCTATTAAAGCACTTGAATAGCAAGGTAGATCTACTTGATTACATAGCTCATGACCACAACAAGATCATGCATAGAGAAAGAGATGAACTCATAGCTACCGGTAGTGCCCTTAGCCTCGAGGAAGAACTACTCCCTCATCATCATGGGAATCAGCAATGGTGATGGAGATGGTGGTGGAGATCGAAGGAGATTGCTCAGGGGCCTGTCCCGGTAGGGTGCCGGAATAGAGACTTTATGTCCCCCGAATCTCCCCTTCGGTGGCGGCGGCGCAGCGGAACTTTTCGTGGCTTTCTGGTCAATGATTTAGGGTTTCTAAGTCGGGAGCTTCTTATAGGCGAAGGAGGCAAGGTCGGTGGAGGTCCAGGGGGCCCACACCCCCTATGGGCGCGGCCAGGGTGGGCCCCGCGCCCACCTAGGGTGTGGCCACCCTGTTGTCCTCCTTCATGTCGTCTTCGATTTTCCGTATCATTCAGGAAAAATATGAACTTTGGCTTTTGTCCCGTCCAATTCCGAGAATATTTATTTTTTAGCTTTCTGAAACCAAAAACAGCAGAAAACAGGCAACTGGTAGTGTGGCATCTTGTCAATAGGTTAGTTCCAGAAAGTGTATAAAAATACCTCAAAGTGGATACTAAACAGGCATGAAACATCAAAAATTATAGATACGTTTACGACGTATCACCTCCCGCTACTCCAGTATTGCAGGCCACGGGGTGGGCTTGCTGCCCTTGACGACGACGCAGAGCAAAATTGGTCGGACGAGGCGCGCCATTCATGAAGAGGGAGCGGGCGGAAATCTTCTAGAGTTGGTCGTGGGCTCATTGTGCCTAGCACAGTGGAGCAGATATGGGAAGCGGGCGAGCTTGGGTTGGAGAAGATGGCCGCATGGCCAGCGATGGCCGGGCTCGGGGTTGCAGATCCGGCGCCCACGTACCCAGCAACGACGCACACGAATCAAGCGTCAACGCATCAAAAATGAAATCTTTGACCCCCGATTATCTGGCGCGGGCGGGGTGCAAGAGGAATCGGGTGGTGGGGAGCAGGGCGGTGGTGGGGAGGACTCCGGCCGTGGTAGGGAGGACGCCGACTATGGTGGGCTGCGAGAGAAAAAGGGCTACATGGCGGGGCGGCAAGCCGGCAACGAGAGGGGATGGGAGAGGGAAATGAGCATCTCTGCACGATGAGGGTGAAGCGACGCTTCCGTTTTTGACGAGGGAAATGTAGCATGCAATCGAATTAAAATAATTCCGAATTTGTGTGACAACCAAGATAGATCTAAAAGATTTACACATGTGATTATGAACATGAAATCTAACATGGCACAACAGATCGACATGGATCTCAAACCTCTTCTAGAACATAAAAGAGAGGATCACGAGATTGATTTCTTACAGTGATGCAGACGAACGTTGATGAAGAATAGTTGAGGAAGATGAAGCAGACGGTCAATAAAGTCGATGAAGAAGAAGCAGCCGTGCGAAGCACTGCCCAGAAACTTTATCGCCCAGCTCCCTCGTGCGGGACGCCAAACTCCGGGGAAAGTCCGGAGACTACTGCTTTCCTTCCCCGCGGCACGGCAGGGAAAGGATCGGCGAAGATCGGTGGCGGCTGCAGAAGAGAACGGAATAGGCTTTCTGTGTATCTCGGTGTCTTCTGTCGAGAGGGACGTCTTCCTCTTATAGACTCGAAAATATAACCCCCACACAGCACGTTCTGCCTATATTCCAGGATCCGCCCCCTGGTATATCTCCATCACGAACAATCTCCTAACTTCCCTCAACGGGAAGTCTATCTTCGAGTCGTGCGTGAGACAGACGCGGGTGGATAAGATAAGTAATCTGCTCCGCAAAAATATTAAAAAGAGATGCAATTTAACAGGCCACTGTCGTGCTCACAAGTCACAAGTCACGCGTAATTAAACGCGAATAAATGCGAAATGCGAGCGAGCGCGCGCGTGTGCGCGTGTGGTGTACACTTAGCATAGCTCTCTCTAGTCTTTCCAACTAGTCTCACCATGAGATGCCCCCTGATAAGCAGGTCAAAATCTTGCTCCCTTGGCAATGTGGGACTAAACTCCCACAGCCTCCACCCCCTTGACTTCTCTCCAATTTCTGAAATTTATATGGGCCCAATTCTTGTAGAGGCCCATTTATTCCAACAATCCCCACCAAGAAGTCAAGGTCTGCAACTTGTTCTCATCTGGCTTTTATATACCAGCTTTGTAGTATAGACCCGTCTCGGGTTGAGCTATACCTAGCACTCCAAGATCCACTCTTCTTACAACTAGGAAATGGACAAAGCCTTGAATTTCTAGTCTTGTGTAGAAGAGGTTCACCAGGAGCCATCGCTGATACTAGGCTGCCTGAATCCACGCCTAAGGTTTGGAGCATTACGGTCGTGCTCCCTAGTCTTTTAATAAGCTCATTAGAGATCACCCGAATCTCATGTACTGCGACCACACAGTTAAGCTCACATAGGTGTGTTCTTTCAAGAATACCCTGCAGGACGATATCTTTCTGAAGTATTTCAGCATCAAAACACATTAAGACTAACTCTCCCATGCAGTACTAAGAGTACTCATCTTAGCGGGAAATGGATAAATATATATGTACTCACTCTTGTTGCTCCAACAACTTGTTTTTTCCTTTTCCTTATTCACGGGATCTCCGGTCACTATGGCTGGTTTTCCATTTTCGTGCAACTCAGGTGGGTCTCAAGCCCATCTCCCTCGATGCTCCATCTATCACCGCACGTGATAGCCCTTTTGTAAAAGGATCCGCCAGGTTTTTGGTAGTGTTAATATAGTCAACGGCAATCACTCCCTTGTGTCTCAATTTCCTGACGGATTTGATACGCCGTTTCACATGTCTTGATGATTTCAGATTATCCTTTGAACTTTTAACCTTAGTGATCACGGTTTCGTTATCACAGTTCAGAAGGATTGCCGAAATTGGTTTTTCCACCATTGGCAAATCATTCAAGAGCTACCTCAACCACTCTGCCTCTACAGTGGTTGAGTCAAGTGCTACAAGTTCTGCCTCCATAGTAGACCTTGTTAAGATGGTCTGTTTGCGAGACCTCCAAGAGATTGCAGCACCTCCAAAAGTGAATATGTATCCACTTGTTGCTTTGATCTCATCTGCATCTGAGATCCAATTAGCATCACTATACCCTTGTAGTACTGCTGGGTACCCCGTATAGTGAATCCCATACGTTGTGGTTCCTCTCAAGTACCTCATTAGTCGTTCCAGTGCAGTCCAATGATCATTTCCTGGATTCGAGTTAAACCGGCTCAGTTTGCTTACAGAAAATGAAATGTCCGGTCTTGTTCCACCAGCAAGGTACATGAGAGAACCTATGATTTGAGAGTATCTTAGCTGATCAACCCCTTGTCCTTTGTTCTTTCGAAGCTTTCGACTAGGGTCATAAGGAGTTGGAGACGTTCTAGAGTCCTCAAAACCAAAGCGACTCAGAATTTTCTCCACATAATGGGATTGACTTAAGATAATCCCATTCTCATCCTTATTCAGCTTTATGTTAAGAATAACATCTGCCTCTCCCAAATCCTTCATGTCAAAAAATTTAGAAAGAAAGGACTTAACCTCATTTATGACATCCATACCAGTCCCAAAAATTAATACGTCATCAACGTATAAACATAGGATTACACCCTTACCCCTACCATATTTATAGTACACACGTTTGTCTCCTTCATTCACCAGAAAGCCTGCTGAAGTCAGAGTATTGTCAAACTTTTCATGCCATTGCTTTGGGGCTTGCTTGAGACTGTAGAACGATTTCTTTAATCTACACACCATGTTCTCTTGCCCGGTTGCTACAAAACCATCGAGTTGCTGCATATAAATTTCCTCATCGAGCTCTCCATTTAGGAAAGTTGTCTTCACATCCATTTGATGGACTAAAACTTATGAGAAGCAGCAAGTGCAATTAGCACTCAAATTGTAGTCATCCTAGCAACAGGTGAGTAGGTATCAAAGAAATCCTCTCCTTCCTTTTGGGTAAAACCCTTGGCCACGAGCATAGCTTTATACTTTTCAATGGAGCCATCTGGTCGTAGCTTCTTTTTGAATATCCATTTGCATCCAATAGGTTTACAACCCATTGGTCGTGGACATATTTCCCATGTTCTGTTAGTGAGAATGGAATCCATTTCACTTTGAACAGCCTCCTTCCAATCATCTGCATCCAAGGATGCATATGCTTCTGCCAGAGTTCTGGGAACGTCATCCACGAGATACACAGTGAAGTCATCTCCAAAAGACCTTTCGGTCCGTTGTCTCTTACTCCTTCTCGGAGCCACTTCACTATCATTCTCCTCATTGAAAATTTCAGGAACTACCAGAGGTGTGTGTTCGGGTTCAGGTTCTACTTATAGAGTAGGTTGACTAGTGGATGCCAAATTTTCCTTCATGGGAAAGATTGTCTCAAAGAAAGTAGCATCCCGAGATTCAATCATAGTGTTAGTGTGTACATCTTGAATCTCGGATTTTATAACCAAGAATCTGTATGCATTGTTGTTATGTGCATAACCTAGGAAGACACAATCAACAGTTTTAGGTCCCAATTTTCGCTTTTTGCATGCTGGTACATTAACCTTGGCCAAACAGCCCCATGCACGCAAGAAACGAAGAGTTGGTTTATGTCCCTTCCATCCTTCATACGGAGCTATTTCTCCTTTTGATGAGGGAACTCTATTGAGAGTATAACATGCCGCCAAAGCAGCCTCCCCCCACCATGACTTAGTTAAACCGGAACTGTCCAACATGGCATTCACCAAGTCCGTAAGTGTTCGGTTTTTCTTTTCTGCCACTCCATTAGATTGGGGTGAGTAGGGAGGGGTTACTTCATGTATAATTCCATGTTCCGCACAGAATTGAGTGAACTCGTGAGATACATACTCTCCTCCTCTATCTGACCTTAAACGTTTGATTTTCTTCTCTAATTGGTTTTCTACTTCGGCCTTATAAATCTTAAAGCAACTCAGAGCCTCATCTTTCGATTTTACTAGGTAAATATAACACCACTTAGTCGCACCATCTATCAAAGTCATCATATACCTTTTCCCTGCCTTAGTCAATACTCCATTCATTTCACACAAATCTGAATGTATTAAATCTAGAGGTGACAGACTTTTCTCCCCGATTGGCTTGAAAGGATTTCGGGGTTGCTTTGATTGCACACAAGAATGACACTTAGATCCACGGACTATGGAAAAGTTCGGAATTAAATTAAGCTTGCACAACCGAACAATGCGATCAAAATTAATATGACATAAACAAGACTGCCAAATAGCAGCATCTCCGACATGGTTTCCAGAGTACGAAGAACACGATAAATTGTTTAAGATATTACAATCATCTAGAATGGAAAGGCGGAACAAGCCTCCGCTGTTATAGCCTTTTCCAATAAACAAACCAAATTTTGAAATAATAAATTTATTCGACTCGAAGACCAGCTTGTATCCATCACGGCACATCAGCGAGCCAGACAGCAGGTTCCTATTTATTCCTGGGACATGTTGTATGTTCTTCAACGATAGAGTCTTCCCTGAAGTAAGTCTTAGGTCAACTCTACCGATCCCACGTACATCTGCCCGAGTGTCGTTTCCCATCACGACGGTGGAACTGCTGCAAGCCTGATAAGAAGAAAACAAGTTGTAGTCAGCACAAACATGTACATTAGCTCCAGTATCTACCCACCAATCAGTGGATTGACATGCAATAAGGACACTAGGTACGTACCCAGATCCTCCACCTGCCTCGCTAACGGTGACATTCGCAGATTGTTGAGCACCTTCCTTCCTGCCTTTGCGCATGCGACACTTCCTGGCTATGTGCCCAGGTTCGCCACACACAAAGCAGTTGAAGTCACCCTTTTCCTTGTTCTTCTTTTTCTTAAAGCCAGTGGTTTGTTTTGCCTTTCCTTTGTTCTTGAAGTTCTTTCCCCCAGAGCCGCCAGCCCCATTGTGCACGACATTGGCATTGGGAGTCGGATGAGGTGGGTTTTTGTAGCATCCCAGTTGTCTAACCCCCGTAATGCTACTGGTTATAATAATAAAATGGGCCACTTCCAACATATAATTGTTGCATCATCAACATATCATGCTCATGTCATCATCTCACCTTGCATTTGAGCATCATATAAAACCCTTTTCATGTTTGGTTCTTATCTCATGTGCATGATTAATTGTATCTGCCTCTTGATATTGTATTTGGGTCTTAATAAATTGTTAAATGCCCAAGTTGAGTTGGGGGCATCTCTCTTGTTGACTCCACCACCTTTTCTTCCACCACCTTATAATTCCACCACCCAACTAATCTGAGCTTGGCTTCTGTTGATTTATCTCTAGCTCATGACTGGTTGTTTGGATTCCACCCATAATCTTTGCTTGGCCTTGCCCACCTTTTGGGAATGCATATGAATAATGCCTTGTTAATGTTATTGTTTTCACAAGGATTAGTTTGGCATTATTTATCTTGCATGGGCCATGCAAGTGCCACCTTCCCTAGTATTTGGGTTTATTTGAATTCTAGTTGGTTCATCTTCCTTGGTTTAAATCTTTTAGTTGGCTTGTAGTGTTCTTTATCTTTTCATCTACCTATCTTCTCCCCTTAGCTAAACCCCCCCCATGCCCATGCACACACATGTGCTTATGTGGCATGCACAACACATTCCCAAACCAACCATCCCTTTCTTGGATCTTGTTTGTTCTTTGAATGGATCATGGCATGATTTAAATCCTCATCATCCTCTCTCTCTTCCTCTCTCTCTTGCTTGCTTTGATCTTGGGAGGCTTGTATGAAGCTTGCATTACCAAGTCAAGTACCACCTCCATCTATCTACCCCTTCCCCATCTAACCCTAATCCACCCTTTTTCCCTCTAAGCTACACCTTCCCTTAGCTATACCCTAAGTGCCCCTCCTCCCTTCTAGCTCTAGTTGGACCACCCCATGCTCTACCCCCTCTTTACCTAAGCAAAACCCTAGTACCACCCCTTCCCTACCTAGCATGTTCCCCATGCCCCTTCCCTCTCTCTCGGCCCCTCTCTCTACCTGCCATGCAGGCCCCACCCAGCACCCTACCAGCTACCCCACACGCCCAAGGACCCCTCACCATAACCCTAGCCCGACCCATGCCCCCTCTCTCTCCTACCCTAGCTCCAAACCTAAGCTACCCGAGGCTACCCCCTCTCCCCTCTTTTCCTCACCTGCCACGCCCCAGGGCCACCCGCCAGCCTCACCCTCTCCTCCTTAGCCCTGCCGCGTCCCCTGGCCCCCCCATGCTGAGCACGTGAGGGAGGAGTAAAGGTGGCCGATGCCACCTTCCTCCCATCAAACCCTCCCCCACGCAACCCTCCTGCCTCGATCTTATCCTCCCCCCAACCTCTCTGCCCCCTCTCTGACCTCCCCAGATCCGTCCCAGCAGCCCTGCACCGCTCCCCTCCTCTACCTTCTTCTACACCGACCCAACGTCCTCTCGCCGCCCACGCCAGCTACCCCACCTGCCCCAGTCGATCTCGCCGGAGGCGTGTTGCTGCGCGGTGTCGAGGAAGCCCCTGGAGCTCGCCTGCGACGCCCTGGAGCCAGACGCGAGGAGGAGGAGCCCCAGCTTGCCAGGACCTGCCGCGCCCCGAGGAAACCCTAGCGCTCGCCGTCGCCAGCCTCATCGCCGATCGCCTGCTCCCCGCGCCACGTCGACCACACCGGCACGCTCGCGACACTGAGCAGGGGTTATATCAAGAGAACCAGGAGCACTACCCAGATCCGTCCCTTGCTTCAACTGAGATACCAGGCAAGCACTTCCACATGCTTGCATACATACAGTACCTATTGCCGCTATCTTATTCTTGCATCATCGAGTCGCGATTGCATTAAATTGAATCCCAAGTATGCATAGCCTTTACTTTTAAACCCCACCAAGCTTGTTCCTCCATCCCATGAGCCATTACTATAGGAGTTGTTTGAGCCATGCGAGTCGTAGAACAGCATGTGTAGGGTATGTGAGAGTCTGATGTATAATGAGGTACCTAAACAACTTAACCTGAGTAGTTCTGGGATAACTAAAGAAAGTGGCACCGGTGAGCAACATCTGCTATTTGGTTTTTCCTGCTCACTTGTGTCCCGTAAGACCCCGAGTACTTGATTCCTGTTCCTTGATTTATCGCGCTATCCACATCCGGGAGGTATATGGGACCCCCCTGAGCCAGAGCTTGATTCCGTCTTATTTCTTGGGGCCACAAACTAGTTTGAGGTTTTATTTACGATCCTGTACTTATGCCATGTTTTACCGCTTTATTTACGATTGTGCGACAGATAGCACCTGTACTGTTTAGGATCATGGCACGATTCCGCGGTGTCGACAAGCCCAGCCACACTTTCGGGTTCCCAGTCGTTCACAGCCGTCCCCATAACCTTGAGCCCGTCTCGGGGTCAGCTGGCTTCGTTGCGGGATCTACTTAAGGGGTGGCCCCCTGAAATATTTCTGAATCTTGTGATTGTTCAGTCGTGAAAGCCTCGTTGGGTTTTGTTTTGGTTTTTCCGAGGTTGATCGAGTGTGTGTTGCTATTGGTGCACCCCGGCCGGGTAAAACTTTCTGAAAGCCGTGTCCGCGGTTATGGACGACTTGGAGCACAGTTTCTCGATCATAGACAAGCATAACTAAAGTACCGCCTTAATTTGACTAAGTAACTTGACTAGTAAATAGTGCAACACTCATGGAATGGTTAATAAAATTGCCAACGGATGGGGGGTTGTTCGTCCGCTTCCTTGTTGGTAAGCAGGGAGGAGGATGGATCGGATGAGATTACCATTATAACTGTTGTTCTTAATTCACGGACATCCGTCTATCATTGGTTAGGCGGATGGTTAGCGTTTATCTGTAGAACTGCTAGGGTTTATCTTTCGCTGCAATTGCGTCATCCCAGGTTGTGTCCCCTTTAGAGGCATTAAGACTTGCTGAGTACCCTTAGGGTCTCACACGATAAATTATTGGTTCAGATGAACAGGTACCCCCACAGGACGGATACTGGGTGGAAGAAGCCGATGATGTGGGCAACGATCGTTCGGTGTAGAGATTCCGGGATCGGGGATCCGTGAGACCTGTAGTTGGGATGTGCTTATTTTCTCTGGCATCTTATGCCGATTTGCTTCTTATCCGTACTCGGATTTTGTTTGCCGCTTCCGCATGATACTCTGATGTGTGTTGTATGAGGAAGTATCCTAAAATATAGATCTATCTAGGTCATTTGAATCTTGCCGTATGGCGTTGGTATATTTCCTTTCTTTCTAGATGGTATGGCTCTGATGTACTCTTGTATGGTGGCTTGCGTACATACCCACTTGTGTACGTAGTTGATCCCTTCGCCTGCCGACTACGCCGCCCGTACAGGTCCCGTTGAGAGGGTAGTGGTTGGGACGTCTGAAAGGACTACCAGTGAGTGGCTTTTGGGGCCCCACCGTACTATTTCAACCACTACCACTCATCCAGGCTTGTATCTAGGAGCGTAGTTTACCGAGGTAGTTACAATTGGTATCAGAGCCATCCCGACCTTCAGGGTTTCAGCCAAACGGTCGTTGTCAGTCTAGTAAATATTTTGGTAGTTATGTATATTAGGGAAAAACAAAACGCGAGTGTAGGACTGCTTCCACTTTTCTTCTTACCCTCCCACCCACCCTTTTCTGGTAAGGAAGTGCAACGTTTTCAATTCTCTTCTCAAAGTTCAAACTAGGATTCACGTGTTCTGGGTTTCCGTAGTACCATAGGTTGTGTGTGTGTGTGTGTGTGTGTGTAATCCCTTGGCTATCTGTTGCATCCAAGTTGTTATCTTATCTGCCTTTGGTTATCCACTGTTGGTACATTCCATACCGACAGGCTTTTGTAAACCGACGCAATCTATCTCCTCTTGGTATCCGACGCTATCTTGTTTGGGGTGTTCGTTTCCGTAGTTACCAATCTTTAGGTTTCGTCGTGAGAAGAAGGGGTTAGGATATGTGTTCCACTTGTTCATGTGCGGAGTAATGATTTGAGTGCGGGATGGAGTCGCGACCATACCACTACTCTTCTCATTCGCTTTTGTATATTGAATCGGTAGAGTCACTAATCTTGATTCGTTAAGTAATTTTGCGCATCTATTGGTATTGTAATGCCGAAATTTGTGGAAAAATTTTCTTTGATATGTTTGTGTACCACACTCCTTTTCAGTCGTGTGCGATATGCTTAATATCTTTTAGGTGCTATGTACTTTGTTGATATTTTAATATCATCTCAGTAAATTGTATCCTTTAATCTTGGTTAATTCCATCTTGGTACTATTTTGGATTATTATCATTCTCCATTATAGTACTGACTTGAGTTTTATATCAATGACAGGATGGCTCCACCACGCCGGACTGATGAGGACATACCTCCGGAACTGGGCTCCGCGCTGTCGAACATTGCTAATGCTTTGGCAGCTATGCAAGAGAACCAGCAGCGCTTTGAGGAGAGCGTCAGAAGAAACGAGTTTGCTCCACTTCCTCCACCTCCCAGGCGTGGAGACATCAAGAGCTTCCTCAAGTTCAACCCTCGTCAGTTTGATGTGTCTGACCGACCTCTGGACGCAGATGATTGGCTGCGTGAGATCTCAAGGTTGCTCGAGACTGCTGATGTTCCGAAACAGGAGTGGGTCAAGTGCGCTACTCACCTTCTCAAGGGAGATGCAGCTCTCTGGTGGGAGAACTACTTGAAGGCAAGCTGCACTGGTTTCCAGCCAACTTGGGAAAGGTTCACTGGAGCGTTCAAAGAGCAGTTTCTCTCAGAGATGGTAATGGAAAGGATGAAGGAGGCTTTTCTCAACCTGAAGCAAGGGAATGATAACGTTAACACCTACATCAGGAACTTCATGAATCTATCTCGTTATGGTGGTGATGAGGTATCTGATGACAAGAAGAAGCAGAAAAGGTTCAGGCAAGGGCTCAATGCGTCGATCAAGTATGCAATCACGCATGCAAGACCGGCAACCTTCCTGGAACTACAGCACACAGCACTGCAAGAGGAGGCAAGCAGGCAGATGTTTGAGGAGTCCAAGAAACATAACAGGGATGCATCAAGCTCTTCGGTTATGGCAGCTCCTTCTAAGCGGCGTGTCTGGGTTCCTAACACCCCACCGTCGCTCCCGGCTCCACCAAGACCTGCAAGTTTCGTGCCAAGGCCACCAAACTTCACCACTGCGGCTCCCAGGGGCTACAACAACCACTACCCTGGAGCGCCTGGCGGAGTCCCTGGCTACTCTGCTCCACGTCCACACGGCGCTTGCTTCACATGTGGAGATCATGGTCATCCCAACTGGAACTGCCCAATGAAGAACAAAACTCTTCCTCCACCCCCGCCAAGATCTTCAACAAGCTCTCCTTCGGTTCGTGCACCACCGCCTCGGGCTCTCAACATCAACACTAAGCCCGGGTCTGCGGTTGTTCGGGCTAACTGCGTCAACGCCTCTCAAGCTGAACTCGCACCTGGAGTTGTTATGGGTATGCTTTCAGTTAACACAGTTCCTGCACGAGTTCTCTTTGATTCTGGTGCATCGCATTCCTTTGTGTCTCACAAGTTTGCATATGAGAATGTGTTGAATCTGGATCCTCTCCTTAAGAAGCTGATGGTCTTATCTCCTGGTTCCAACCTGAGGGCTGAGTATATCAGTCATGGCAATAAAGTTGAGATTGGTGGCTCTTCATTCTTGGCTTCTTTGATTGTTCTGGGCAACTCTGACATTGATGTCATATTGGGCATGGATTGGTTGACAGCAAATGCAGCTGTCATTGATTGTGCTGAACGCTCAGTGTCTCTGAAGATTCCTGAAGGCCATGTAGTCTTTTCTCCAAGTCTGACTCCTACTGTCCAGCTCTATTCCTTGGCGGCTCTGAATAATGATGCTATGGAAGCTATTCAGAGGGTACCAGTGGTCTGTGAGTTTCCAGATGTCTTTCCTGAAGAGTTGCCAGGTATGCCTCCGGATCGCGAGGTTGAATTCGTGATTGAGCTTGAACCTGGAACGGCTCCTATCTCCAAGAGGCCATATAAAATGGGTCCTTCTGAGTTGGCTGAACTCAAACGACAACTTGATGAACAAGAGAAATTGGGTTTCATTCAACACAGCACTTCTTCTTGGGGTAGCCCAACAATCTTTGTGAAGAAGCGTGACAGAACCGATAGGCTATGTGTTGATTATCGGGCTCTCAATGCTAAAACCATCAAGAACAAATATCCTCTTCCACGGATAAATGATCTATTTGATCAGCTAGCAGGAGTTGTGGTGTTCTCTAAGCTGGACTTGAGAAGTGGTTATCACCAAATCAAAATTCGCAAAGAAGATGTGCCCAAAACAGCTTTCACCACCCGCTATGGCCTGTATGAGTACACGGTCATGTCTTTCGGTCTCACCAACGCACCTGCTACCTTCTCGAGGCTGATGAACTCCGTTTTCATGGAGTACCTTGATAAGTTTGTCGTGGTATATCTGGATGACCTTCTGGTCTATTCCAAGTCTAAGGAGGAGCATGAAGAGCACCTGCGGTGTGTCCTGAACAAGCTTCGTGAGAACCGCTTGTATGCAAAGTTCTCTAAGTGTGAGTTTTGGCTGCCTGAAGTAACCTATCTTGGTCATGTTATCTCTGCCAAGGGCATTGCAGTTAACCCGGAAACCGTGAAGACAATAGTTGAATGGCTTCCTCCTGCTAATGTCAAGGAAGTGCGGAGTTTTCTCGGCTTGGCTAGCTATTGCCGTCGCTTTGTGCAGAACTTCTCGAAAATAGCAAAGCCTCTTACCGATCTCCTCAAGAAAGGCAAGAAGTACCTGTGGACTCCTGCTTGTCAAGAAAGTTTTGAGACACTCAAAGAGAAGCTCACATCCACACCAGTCTTGGTTCCTCCAGATACATCTAAGCCTTTCCAGATATTCTGCGATGCCTCTTTGCAAGGATTGGGTGCGGTCCTTATGCAAGAGAAACAGGTGGTTGCTTATGCCTCTCGTCAGTTGAAGACGCATGAGATCAACTATCCCACACATGACCTTGAGCTAGCAGCAGTTGTCTTTGCTTTGAAGCTATGGAGGCACTACTTGCTTGGTAACCGTTGTGAGATCTTCTCGGACCACAAGAGTTTGAAGTATATCTTCACTCAACCGGATCTCAACCTTCGGCAGAGGAGATGGATTGAGGCAATCAATGACTTTGATGTGACCATCAACTACACTCCAGGCAAACCAAACGTCATGGCAGATGCGCTTAGCCGTAAAGCTTATGTCAACAACCTCATGATAGAAGAGCAGCAGCCTCTCTTGTGCGAGGAATTCCGTCAGCTCAACCTTGAAGTTGTGGAACAAGGGCATCTCCTGAACCTTCTGGCTACTCCTCTCTTGGAAGAACAGATTCGTTCTCGTCAGCGTGGTGATCCGCACACCAGAAAGCTCATCTCTAGAATTGGGCTTCCGAAGTATGAGTCCTTCCACGTTGATGATCAAGGCACGCTCTTCTTTGATCACCGGATGTTTGTTCCAAACTACCCGGGTCTGAGAGACCAAGTTCTCAAGGAGGCACATGATTCGGTTCTTTCTATCCATCCTGGCAGCACAAAGATGTACATGGACTTGAAAACACAATACTGGTGGCCTGGGTTGAAAAGGTATTGTGCCAAGTACGTCTCCGAATGTGATGTCTGCCGCAGAGTCAAGGCTGTCCATCAAAAACCTTTTGGTCTTCTACAGCCATTGAAACCTCCGGAATGGAAATGGGAGAAAGTAGAGATGGACTTCATCACTGGCTTTCCAAGGTCGCAGAAGGGCAACAATGCAATCTTTGTTGTCATCGACAGGCTTTCTAAAGTGGCTCACTTCTTCCCAGTCAAAGAAACAATTTCTGGAATTCAGTTGGCTGAGCTCTATATCAACAGGATTGTCTCTTTGTATGGGGTTCCACTCGAAATCAGTTCAGACCGTGGGAGCATCTTCACCTCAAAGTTCTGGGAGAGTTTCCAAAAAGCTTTGGGAACAAAGTTGAACTTCAGCACTGCTTACCACCCTCAGTCTCAAGGACAAGTGGAGAGAATCAATCAGATTCTGGAGGATATGCTTAGAGCTTGCGTCATCTCTTTTGGCATGAAGTGGGAGGAATGCCTTCCATATGCTGAATTCTCCTACAACAACAGCTTCCAGAAGAGTCTGAAGATGGCACCATTCGAGGCTCTCTATGGTCGCAAGTGCAGAACTCCGATTGGTTGGTCAGGTGCAGGAGAAAGAATATGGTTTGGCCCTGACATTGTGACTCAGGCAGAGGAGAAGGTGCATATCATTCTGGAGAACCTGAAGATTGCTCAAAGTCGTCAGAAGAGCAACTATGACAGGAAGCACACAGATATGGTATATGCCCCTGGTGATCTCGTCTACCTTCGTGTCACTCCCATGAGAGGAACACACCGTTTCGGTATCAAAGGAAAGTTGGCTCCTAGATACATCGGTCCTTTCAAGATACGTGGTAGAAGAGGAGAAGTTGCTTATGCACTAGAGCTTCCGGAAAAACTCAAAGTCCATGATGTTTTCCACATCTCTCAGCTCAAGAAGTGTTTCAAAGACCCCGGCAAGACCGTGGATCATGAGCTAATCGACCTCCAAGAAGATCTGTCTTATCAAGAACACCCCACCAAAATCCTTGAGACCGCAGAACGAAGGACTCGCAACAAGTCCATCATGTTTTGCAAGGTGCAGTGGTCACACCATTCTGTTGATGAAGCAACATGGGAGCGTGAAGATGATCTACGTGCCAACCATCCTTCTCTCTTTGTGTCTTCTTCTTCTTCCTAGAATCTCGGGGCGAGATTCCTGTTTAGTGGGGGAGAGTTGTAGCATCCCAGTTGTCTAACCCCTGTAATGCTACTGGTTATAATAATAAAATGGGCCACTTCCAACATATAATTGTTGCATCATCATCATATCATGCTCATGTCATCATATCACCTTGCATTTGAGCATCATATAAAACCCTTTTCATGTTTGGTTCTTATCTCATGTGCATGATTAATTGTATCTGCCTCTTGATATTGTATTTGGGTCTTAATAAATTGTTAAATGCCCAAGTTGAGTTGGGGGCATCTCTCTTGTTGACTCCACCACCTTTTCTTCCACCACCTTATAATTCCACCACCCAACTAATCTGAGCTTGGCTTCTGTTGATTTATCTCTAGCTCATGACTGGTTGTTTGGATTCCACCCATAATCTTTGCTTGGCCTTGCCCACCTTTTGGGAATGCATATGAATAATGCCTTGTTAATGTTATTGTTTTCACAAGTATTAGTTTGGCATTATTTATCTTGCATGGGCCATGCAAGTGCCACCTTCCCTAGTATTTGGGTTTATTTGAATTCTAGTTGGTTCATCTTCCTTAGTTTAAATCTTTTAGTTGGCTTGTAGTGTTCTTTATCTTTTCATCTACCTATCTTCTCCCCTTAGCTAAACCCCCCCATGCCCATGCACACACATGTGCTTATGTGGCATGCACAACACATTCCCAAACCAACCATCCCTTTCTTGGATCTTGTTTGTTCTTTGAATGGATCATGGCATGATTTAAATCCTCATCATCCTCTCTCTCTTGCTTGCTTTGATCTTGGGAGGCTTGTATGAAGCTTGCATTACCAAGTCAAGTACCACCTCCATCTATCTACCCCTTCCCCATCTAACCCTAATCCACCCTTTTTCCCTCTAAGCTACACCTTCCCTTAGCTATACCCTAAGTGCCCCTCCTCCCTTCTAGCTCTAGTTGGACCACCCCATGCTCTACCCCCTCTTTACCTAAGCAAAACCCTAGTACCACCCCTTCCCTACCTAGCATGTTCCCCATGCCCCTTCCCTCTCTCTCGGCCCCTCTCTCTACCTGCCATGCAGGCCCCACCCAGCACCCTACCAGCTACCCCACACGCCCAAGGACCCCTCACCATAACCCTAGCCCGACCCATGCCCCCTCTCTCTCCTACCCTAGCTCCAAACCTAAGCTACCCGAGGCTACCCCCTCTCCCCTCTTTTCCTCACCTGCCACGCCCCAGGGCCACCCGCCAGCCTCACCCTCTCCTCCTTAGCCCTGCCGCGTCCCCTGGCCCCCCCATGCTGAGCACGTGAGGGAGGAGTAAAGGTGGCCGATGCCACCTTCCTCCCATCAAACCCTCCCCCACGCAACCCTCCTGCCTCGATCTTATCCTCCCCCCAACCTCTCTGCCCCCTCTCTGACCTCCCCAGATCCGTCCCAGCAGCCCTGCACCGCTCCCCTCCTCTACCTTCTTCTACACCGACCCAACGTCCTCTCGCCGCCCACGCCAGCTACCCCACCTGCCCCAGGCGATCTCGCCGGAGGCGTGTTGCTGCGCGGTGTCGAGGAAGCCCCTGGAGCTCGCCTGCGACGCCCTGGAGCCAGACGCGAGGAGGAGGAGCCCCAGCTCGCCAGGACCTGCCGCGCCCCGAGGAAACCCTAGCGCTCGCCGTCGCCAGCCTCATCGCCGATCGCCTGCTCCCCGCGCCACGTCGACCACACCGGCACGCTCGCGGTGAGCCTACGAACCCCCCAGACAACCTCCTGTGCGTAGTCGTTTCCTGGATGCGATGTTCGATTTGTCGAGCGCCCTCCGTGCGCCAGCGACGTCGACACCTGCCGCCAGCACCGCGCGCCGTATCGCCCTATCTAGCACGCGAGCGACCCCATAGCATCAGCCCGCAGCCACCGCAGTGGCTCCGCGTCCGCGCAAGCGCCCGCGCGGTCGCGCGTTCGATCCCCACCCTGCTCTGTCGCGCGCCGCGCTGGCTCTGTTCGTTTTCAGGCAACAGAGGAAGATCCACAGTACCAGCGGTGGCTGTTTTGCTCATAACCCCCTGCCTCTTTTTCTGCGTCAACCCGCGCTCCCCAAACCCCACCTGTCGGCCTGTGTAGCGTTTTGCAAAAAGGCTCCTGTATTTTCAGGAGCTCAACCCGCGGTCCAGCCTTCCCACAGCCGCTGGCGCGTGGGACCGCAAGCCCCTGGGCCCCCACCTGTAAGCCTCTGTGGTTAAGTCTGGCTGTGTATAAAATGTATCTGCGTCTGGTTAATTCAAATTTGGTTTAAATAATCTCAAAATTCAAAATTCAATTCAGTTTTAAATAACTTTTTATTTGTAAAGCCAAATTTGACAAATGATATATGTTTGAATATCAGAAAAATGCCAGGAATTCAAATATGCCATCCATTTTGTTTTTTTTGCACAAGTAAAATTCCAAGATTATTCAAATTACACAATTGCCACTAGGATTTAAATAATTCATAACTTCTAATTCCTAAATCCAAATTTAGCAAATGATGAGTCTAAAATGATCAGCTCGACGAGACCTTTCTGTTTATGCTATCCATGACTTCAATTGCAGCATGCATCATATAAATATATATTGAACAACAACTGTTATGGCAATGAAATGTGACTAAAACCCAATTAAATGTTATTTTCTTGTCCACCACACCTCACCATGCCATGCTACCTTACTTGCCATGTAAATTGTGCATCATACATCATGGCATGATTGTTTGCTTGACGCATCTTATTCATATGCTTGTGCTCTATATTCATGTTGGCCTTGTTTGTTTGGTTTTTCTCGGATAGACACTGAGCAGGGGTTATATCAAGAGAACCAGGAGCACTACCCAGATCCGTCCCTTGCTTCAACTGAGATACCAGGCAAGCACTTCCACATGCTTGCATACATACAGTACCTATTGCCGCTATCTTATTCTTGCATCATCGAGTCGCGATTGCATTAAATTGAATCCCAAGTATGCATAGCCTTTACTTTTAAACCCCACCAAGCTTGTTCCTCCATCCCATGAGCAATTACTATAGGAGTTGTTTGAGCCATGCGAGTCGTAGAACAGCATGTGTAGGGTATGTGAGAGTCTGATGTATAATGAGGTACCTAAACAACTTAACCTGAGTAGTTCTGGGATAACTAAAGAAAGTGGCACCGGTGAGCAACATCTGCTATTTGGTTTTTCCTGCTCACTTGTGTCCCGTAAGACCCCGAGTACTTGATTCCTGTTCCTTGATTTATCGCGCTATCCACATCCGGGAGGTATATGGGACCCCCCTGAGCCAGAGCTTGATTCCGTCTTATTTCTTGGGGCCACAAACTAGTTTGAGGTTTTATTTACGATCCTGTACTTATGCCATGTTTTACCGCTTTATTTACGATTGTGCGACAGATAGCACCTGTACTGTTTAGGATCATGGCACGATTCCGCGGTGTCGACAAGCCCAGCCACACTTTCGGGTTCCCAGTCGTTCACAGCCGTCCCCATAACCTTGAGCCCGTCTCGGGGTCAGCTGGCTTCGTTGCGGGATCTACTTAAGGGGTGGCCCCCTGAAATATTTCTGAATCTTGTGATTGTTCAGTCGTGAAAGCCTCGTTGGGTTTTGTTTTGGTTTTTCCGAGGTTGATTGAGTGTGTGTTGCTATTAGTGCACCCCGGCCGGGTAAAACTTTCTGAAAGCCGTGTCCGCGGTTATGGACGACTTGGAGCACAGTTTCTCGATCATAGACAAGCATAACTAAAGTACCGCCTTAATTTGACTAAGTAACTTGACTAGTAAATAGTGCAACACTCATGGAATGGTTAATAAAATTGCCAACGGATGGGGGGTTGTTCGTCCGCTTCCTTGTTGGTAAGCAGGGAGGAGGATGGATCGGATGAGATTACCATTATAACTGTTGTTCTTAATTCACGGACATCCGTCTATCATTGGTTAGGCGGATGGTTAGCGTTTATCTGTAGAACTGCTAGGGTTTATCTTTCGCTGCAATTGCGTCATCCCAGGTTGTGTCCCCTTTAGAGGCATTAAGACTTGCTGAGTACCCTTAGGGTCTCACACGATAAATTATTGGTTCAGATGAACAGGTACCCCCACAGGACGGATACTGGGTGGAAGAAGCCGATGATGTGGGCAACGATCGTTCGGTGTAGAGATTCAGGGATCGGGGATCCGTGAGACCTGTAGTTGGGATGTGCTTATTTTCTCTGGCATCTTATGCCGATTTGCTTCTTATCCGTACTCGGATTTTGTTTGCCGCTTCCGCATGATACTCTGATGTGTGTTGTATGAGGAAGTATCCTAAAATATAGATCTATCTAGGTCATTTGAATCTTGCCGTATGGCGTTGGTATATTTCCTTTCTTTCTAGATGGTATGGCTCTGATGTACTCTTGTATGGTGGCTTGCGTACATACCCACTTGTGTACGTAGTTGATCCCTTCGCCTGCCGACTACGCCGCCCGTACAGGTCCCGTTGAGAGGGTAGTGGTTGGGACGTCTGAAAGGACTACCAGTGAGTGGCTTTTGGGGCCCCACCGTACTATTTCAACCACTACCACTCATCCAGGCTTGTATCTAGGAGCGTAGTTTACCGAGGTAGTTTACCAGCGACCTCCGCCGCCCTGCGCCCCCAAGCTCTGCTCCGCGCCAACCGCCTCCCTCCTTCCCCTCCGGCGGCCCCCGCTCGCCGCCAAGCTCGCCCCCGGCCCAGCGGCGTCGCCCCGCCTCCCTGCAGCGCGTCGCCGACCCCGCCTGGCCCGTGCGCGTCGCCCCGCCTCCCTGCAGCGCGCGCCGCCTCGCTCCCCTTCTCCACCCGCCCCGCTCGCGTCAGGCGCCGCCGCCTCCGCCCCTCTGCGCGCGCCCAAGCCTCCCCCATCGGGACCCACGCCTCTGCCCCGCCGAGCTCCGGTCCCCTCGGCTCCGTCCAGCCCCGCCGTCGCCCTCCGCTCAGACCGCGCCCGCACCGGCCCCTCCTTCCGCCGCCTCGAGCCCGCACGTCGGCCTCGCCCCGTGCTCGCCTCGCTGGAGCCCGGCCCGGCCCGACCGCGCCGTCCCTGGGACCCTCCTCGCCGTACACTGCCCCGCTCGGCCACCGCCTCCTCCGACCCCGGTGTTCAAGACCGGCCTCGATAAGAACTGCGTGTAAGCCGTGTACTCGTGAGGTGACAAGGTACTACAAGATCTCCGCGTCGACAGGGTATCGAGAGAAGGCATGGTGACGCTCGATGGACCACCGACAAGTACTTCGACGTGGACCTCAACGAGACTCCGCCAAAACCCAAGATCCACCCGACCCAACCAAACCCGATGACCGCCATGATCTTCGTCACGGACGCCGAGACCTCGAACCCCGGAGACCCGAACCTGAGATCATCGCCACAGATCGTCAAGGATTCCACATGGATGCGACAAGTGCTTCATCCGAACGACAAGACCGCCGACACGACCGCACACCCCGTGGCCACCTCACTCCACCCAATCAGGACGCGCCACCTCAGCTACCCCTCTTCCCCCTCCAATCCTATCCTGCCACATCACCACCTAACCCCTCTCTCTCTCCCCACCTACCTCTCTCCTCACCCTGCCAGCACACACCCGCGCGCACGCCAGCGCAGCAACCTTTCCTCCCGCGCGGCCCACTCCCTTCCCCTGTCCCGCTGCCACCTGGGCCCCGCCACGCGCCCTCCACGCGCAGGCCACGCGCAGGCCACACGCCTCCACGCGCGGCCCACGCGCCCCCACACTCCAACCAACCCCTGCCTGCCCCGCGTGACCCCTGGGACCCGCACGCGGCTTCCCTGTCCACCCGCGCCGACCGCCCTGGGCCCCACGCCTGGCCCGCACTCGCCCTCTCTCCTCCCTCCCCGCGATGGCCCTGTTCTTCTTCCCCGGCCTCCCCTTCCTCCCGCTCGAGCCAACCACCTCTCCGCCTCCTCTCATCCGCGACCCCACGCGCCTGCCGCTCTCCTCTCTGCGCGCCGCTCGCCCCTCACCGCACCGGCCCGCCGTCGCCTCTGCACCGCTGCTCCTCCGCCCTCGCTCTCTGCGCCGCCCCAACCGCCGCATCCGCTCCGCCGGCAACCCTCTGCCGCCGCCCTCACCTCGCCTCGGGCCCCCTCTCCTCCGCCCGGCGCGCCCACGCCCGCGCCGCCGTCGCCTCTCCTCTCCCGTGGCGCGCCCCCTCCTCCCTCCGGCAAGCCGCCACGCCACCTCGCCGCCGACGCTCGCCTCCATCACCACCTCCGACCCGAGCACCTCCACCCCGTGGCCTCCAAGCTCCGCCGCCGCCACAGTTCCCTCCACCGCCGCCGCGCCCGCCTTGCTCTGCCCCCTCTGCCCCGCGAGCCGCTCCCGCTCAGCCCGTCGCCGGCCGCCCCATCTCTGCGAGCCTGGCGCCGTCGCCTCGAGGCTGCCCTCCTGCCGGCCGGGCCGAGCCCCGCCAGGGCGTCGTCGCTGACGCCGCCTCCTTCGCGTCAGGCCCCGCGCGAGCCCGATGTCCTCGCCCTCGACCTCCTCGGTGCCCCCTCGCAGAACCATCTCAGGATGCCCTCTCTGGGTTGCGTCAAGATCTGCGATGTTCGGGCACGAGCACGACTACCTCCTGTGCCGATGCACTTCGGAACCGACTCAAGTTTGACGTTGACCAAGATGTGTATGAAGAGTGCTTCAACATGGAAACAAGATGCGTTGACGTCGACTTGACCAGATCGCCCCAGGGACACTTGGATGCTCGACAAGATCTTCCGCACGGGAACCGATGGCAACAGAGCTAGAACACCAAGTCTCCTGCGGAACACCGAGGACCGGTGCGACAAGTACCCCCGGAACGTCATGATCGCCCACACGAACCCTAGCGCTTGCTCCCGGAACTCGAAGACCGAACACGGCGTTCTCTCCCTCGTGGATCCGAGGTCCGATCTTCAAACCCTCCGAAGCCGCCAAGATCTCCATGGAACGACAAGTACTTCCCCGGACAACGAGACCCTGTGCGACAAGTGCTCCTCGAGGAGGCCAAGTCCCTCACCCCGAAGGCCAAGACCGACTCGATGGCGCGGACCCGACAAGATCGGCACGACGACAAGAACGGCACCGACCCAGTAGAGTTCGATGCGCCCCGACACCGACCCAAGTCCGCCATCGACACCAAAGACCCTAGGGAAGCCGTCGAGGTGAAATCGACAAGATCTACCCACGGTGCGTCGAACCCCGGACCCGGAGTCTCCCTGGACACCAAGAACTACCGGCGACCGACCAAGACCCGAAGACCGATCCCGCCGAACGTCAAGATCTTCAATCGGAGTTCGAGGACGCCGAGATCCCGGTACGACAAGCACTTCGCCGCGGACCCGACAAGATCCTCGCAGCGGCAAGGTCGACCCCGTGGAACCCGACAAGATCTACCCCGATCCGAAGACCCTAACCCCGGAGCCCGAGAACAATCCGCCGAACCCTGAACCCTGAGACCGACCCCGAACCCCGGACCCCCAAGATCGTCGAGACCCCTAATGTGTGAACCCTTCCCGGAACCCTAATTTCTCAACATAATACAACTTGTCGCATTTTAATTGTCATCTCGCATGCATATCATTGGTTTGGGGGCCTTATGCCGATTCACCTAATAATTAAATATGGGGCCCATATGCGTGCAAATCTAGTCTCATATCGGCCTCATTTAAATTGATGCAGCGAACCGGTGCTATCTCTTGCCATGTTAATACAACATTTAAAACTGCGGGGGTTCTAAACAACTTGAACCATTTAATTAATTGTCGGGACCCCGGTTCCACTTAATATGACCTAATTGCACCGCCTCTTTGCCATGTCATACATCATACATGCATCATGCCGATCTTTTGCCGTAGTATTAAATATTGCATCCGGTATTTCTTCTAGCGTTTTGGTTCTTCGCGGATAAGGCCGTTGAGTTGATGTGAGCTTCGCCCCGATCTTCGGTTGAACCTTCGACAATGTTTTCAGGCGAGCATCTCCCTCTTTCTACCTATCTTACTTTTATAGTATTTACTTCCCTCCTGTTGATCTATTGCTATCTGTGTTGCGATGCTTTAGTTCCGTACCTGTGATATACCGTGCAGCCCTATATTGCCTTGGACACATCCTATTACCTGTTGTTTGGTAGATAGTTGGACCTGCGCGTCGTAGTCGCTTGCTCAAGTGCTGTCGCGTGTTGTCAAGTGCCACAGTTGTTGATGTATTGCCGTATGTTGTTGATGGAGATGATCATAGTTTTACTTATCGTCACTTTAATTTCTGTTTAACAACTAAAATTGAAATAAGCAGAGGCATCGGTGGGTGATAGATAATATTTGGTTTCCGAACGCCCACTTGTGTCCCGTAAGACCCCGAGTACTTGATACCTGTTCCTTGATTTATCGCGCTATCCACATCCGGGAGGTATATGGGACCCCCTGAGCCAGAGCTTGATTCCGTCTTATTTCTTGGGGCCACAAACTAGTTTGAGGTTTTATTACGATCCTGTACTTATGCCATGCTACTGCTTTATTTACGATTGTGCGACAGATAACACACTGTACTGTTTAGGATAGTGGCACGATTCCGCGGTGTCGACAAGCCCAGTTTTGGGTTCCCAGTCGTTCACAGCCGTCCCCACAGCCTTGAGTCCGTCTCGGAGCTAGCTTACTTCGTTGCGGGTCTACTCCAAGGGGTGGCCCCCTGAAATATTTCTGAATCTTGTGATTGCTTTGTCGTGAAGGCCTCGTTGGGTTTTGATTTGGTTTTTCCGAGGTTGATCGAGTGTGTGTTGCTATTGGTGCACCCCGGCCGGGTAAAACTTTCTGAAAGCCGTGTCCGCGGATATGGACGACTTGGAGCACAGGGTCTCGTTGTCCGGGGAAGTACTTGTCGTTCCATGGAGATCTTGGCGGCTTCGGAGGGTTTGAAGATCGGACCTCGGATCCACGAGGGAGAGAACGCCGTGTTCGGTCTTCGAGTTCCGGGAGCAAGCGCTAGGGTTCGTGTGGGCGATCATGACGTTCCGGGGGTACTTGTCGCACCGGTCCTCGGTGTTCCGCAGGAGACTTGGTGTTCTAGCTCTGTTGCCATCGGTTCCCGTGCGGAAGATCTTGTCGAGCATCCGAGTGTCCCTGGGGCGATCTGGTCAAGTCGACGTCAACGCATCTTGTTTCCATGTTGAAGCACTCTTCATACACATCTTGGTCAACGTCAAACTTGAGTCGGTTCCGAAGTGCATCGGCACAGGAGGTAGTCGTGCTCGTGCCCGAACATCGCAGATCTTGACGCAACCCAGAGAGGGCATCCTGAGATGGTTCTGCGAGGGGGCACCGAGGAGGTAGAGGGCGAGGACATCGGGCTCGCGCGGGGCCTGACGCGAAGGAGGCGGCGTCAGCGACGACGCCCTGGCGGGGCTCGGCCCGGCCGGCAGGAGGGCAGCCTCGAGGCGACGGCGCCAGGCTCGCAGAGATGGGGCGGCCGGCGACGGGCTGAGCGGGAGCGGCTCGCGGGGCAGAGGGGGCAGAGCAAGGTGGGCGCGGCGGCGGTGGAGGGAACTGTGGCGGCGGCGGAGCTTGGAGGCCACGGGGTGGAGGTGCTCGGGTCGGAGGTGGTGATGGAGGCGAGCGTCGGCGGCGAGGTGGCGTGGCGGCTTGCCGGAGGGAGGAGGGGGCGCGCCACGGGAGAGGAGAGGCGACGGCGGCGCGGGCGTGGGCGCGCCGGGCGGAGGAGAGGGGGCCCGAGGCGAGGTGAGGGCGGCGGCAGAGGGTTGCCGGCGGAGCGGATGCGGCGGTTGGGGCGGCGCAGAGAGCGAGGGCGGAGGAGCAGCGGTGCAGAGGCGACGGCGGGCCGGTGCGGTGAGGGGCGAGCGGCGCGCAGAGAGGAGAGCGGCAGGCGCGTGGGGTCGCGGATGAGAGGAGGCGGAGAGGTGGTTGGCTCGAGCGGGAGGAAGGGGAGGCCGGGGAAGAAGAACAGGGCCGTCGCGGGGAGGGAGGAGAGAGGGCGAGTGCGGGCCAGGCGTGGGGCCCAGGGCGGTCGGCGCGGGTGGACAGGGAAGCCGCGTGCGGGTCCCAGGGGTCACGCGGGGCAGGCAGGGGTTGGTTGGAGTGTGGGGGCGCGTGGGCCGCGCGTGGAGGCGTGTGGCCTGCGCGTGGCCAGCGCGTGGAGGGCGCGTGGCGGGGCCCAGGTGGCAGCGGGACAGGGGAAGGGAGTGGGCCGCGCGGGAGGAAAGGTTGCTGCGCTGGCGTGCGCGCGGGTGTGTGCTGGCAGGGTGAGGAGAGAGGTAGGTGGGGAGAGAGAGAGGGGTTAGGTGGTGATGTGAAAGGATAGGATTGGAGGGGGAAGAGGGGTAGCTGAGGTGGCGCGTCCTGATTGGGTGGAGTGAGGTGGCCACGGGGTGTGGGTAGGTAGTTAGGTAACTGTAGGATTTAGGGGAGGGTGCAGTTGGACCGATTCAAAAACCTGGGGGTGGTCGTTCGGGTCGATCTGGCCCGTTCGACTGCCCCCACTAAAAATAATATAATTTTTATTTGTTTTAAACGGGCCGTATGCAACCCGATAGCAATAAAACAAAATAATCCGGAGCCCCGGGTTTGATATTTGATTGAAGTTGGGGCGTTTTAGAAAACAAAACGGGCGTTGCGAAAATAGTTTTAGCAAACAATGCATGATGATGACGATGCAATGCACAATTCAACGCGATTTTCTAGTAGTGGTTTTTGCGGGATGCCACAATTCGGCCGGGTAAAACTTTCTGAAAGCCGTGTCCGCGGTTATGGACGACTTGGAGCACAGTTTCTCGATCATAAACAAGCATAACTAAAGTACCGCCTTAATTTGACTAAGTAACTTGACTAGTAAATAGTGCAACACTCATGGAATGGTTAATAAAATTGCCAACGGATGGGGGGTTGTTCGTCCGCTTCCTTGTTGGTAAGCAGGGAGGAGGATGGATCGGATGAGATTACCATTATAACTGTTGTTCTTAATTCACGGACATCCGTCTATCATTGGTTAGGCGGATGGTTAGCGTTTATCTGTAGAACTGCTAGGGTTTATCTTTCGCTGCAATTGCGTCATCCCAGGTTGTGTCCCCTTTAGAGGCATTAAGACTTGCTGAGTACCCTTAGGGTCTCACACGATAAATTATTGGTTCAGATGAACAGGTACCCCCGCAGGACGGATACTGGGTGGAAGAAGCCGATGATGTGGGCAACGATCGTTCGGTGTAGAGATTCCGGGATCGGGGATCCGTGAGACCTGTAGTTGGGATGTGCTTATTTTCTCTGGCATCTTATGCCGATTTGCTTCTTATCCGTACTCGGATTTTGTTTGCCGCTTCCGCATGATACTCTGATGTGTGTTGTATGAGGAAGTATCCTAAAATATAGATCTATCTAGGTCATTTGAATCTTGCCGTATGGCGTTGGTATATTTCCTTTCTTTCTAGATGGTATGGCTCTGATGTACTCTTGTATGGTGGCTTGCGTACATACCCACTTGTGTACGTAGTTGATCCCTTCGCCTGCCGACTACGCCGCCCGTACAGGTCCCGTTGAGAGGGTAGTGGTTGGGACGTCTGAAAGGACTACCAGTGAGTGGCTTTTGGGGCCCCACCGTACTATTTCAACCACTACCACTCATCCAGGCTTGTATCTAGGAGCGTAGTTTACCGAGGTAGTTACAATTAATAAAACCTCAAACTAGTTTGTGGCCCCAAGAAATAAGACGGAATCAAGCTCTGGCTCAGGGGGGTCCCATATACCTCCCGGATGTGGATAGCGCGATAAATCAAGGAACAAGAATCAAGTACTCGGGGTCTTACGGGACACAAGTGAGCAGGAAAAACCAAATAGCAGATGTTGCTCACCGGTGCCACTTTCTTTAGTTATCCCAGAACTACTCAGGTTAAGTTGTTTAGGTACCTCATTATACATCAGACTCTCACATACCCTACACATGCTGTTCTACGACTCGCATGGCTCAAACAACTCCTATAGTAATGGCTCATGGGATGGAGGAACAAGCTTGGTGGGGTTTAAAAGTAAAGGCTATGCATACTTGGGATTCAATTTAATGCAATCGCGACTCGATGATGCAAGAATAAGATAGCGGCAATAGGTACTGTATGTATGCAAGCATGTGGAAGTGCTTGCCTGGTATCTCAGTTGAAGCAAGGGACGGATCTGGGTAGTGCTCCTGGTTCTCTTGATATAACCCCTGCTCAGTGTCGCGAGCGTGCCGGTGTGGTCGACGTGGCGCGGGGAGCAGGCGATCGGCGATGAGGCTGGCGACGGCGAGCGCTAGGGTTTCCTCGGGGCGCGGCAGGTCCTGGCGAGCTGGGGCTCCTCCTCCTCGCGTCTGGCTCCAGGGCGTCGCAGGCGAGCTCCAGGGGCTTCCTCGACACCGCGCAGCAACACGCCTCCGGCGAGATCGACTGGGGCAGGTGGGGTAGCTGGCGTGGGCGGCGAGAGGACGTTGGGTCGGTGTAGAAGAAGGTAGAGGAGGGGAGCGGTGCAGGGCTGCTGGGACGGATCTGGGGAGGTCAGAGAGGGGGCAGAGAGGTTGGGGGGAGGATAAGATCGAGGCAGGAGGGTTGCGTGGGGGAGGGTTTGATGGGAGGAAGGTGGCATCGGCCACCTTTACTCCTCCCTCACGTGCTCAGCATGGGAGGGCCAGGGGACGCGGCAGGGTTAAGGAGGAGAGGGTGAGGCTGGCGGGTGGCCCTGGGGCGTGGCAGGTGAGGAAAAGAGGGGAGAGGGGGTAGCCTCGGGTAGCTTAGGTTTGGAGCTAGGGTAGGAGAGAGAGGGGGCATGGGTCGGGCTAGGGTTATGGTGAGGGGTCCTTGGGCGTGTGGGGTAGCTGGTAGGGTGCTGGGTGGGGCATGCATGGCAGGTAGAGAGAGGGGCCGAGAGAGAGGGAAGGGGCATGGGGAACATGCTAGGTAGGGAAGGGGTGGTACTAGGGTTTTGCTTAGGTAAAGAGGGGGTAGAGCATGGGGTGGTCCAACTAGAGCTAGAAGGGAGGAGGGGCACTTAGGGTATAGCTAAGGGAAGGTGTAGCTTAGAGGGAAAAAGGGTGGATTAGGGTTAGATGGGGAAGGGGTAGATAGATGGAGGTGGTACTTGACTTGGTAATGCAAGCTTCATACAAGCCTCCCAAGATCAAAGCAAGCAAGAGAGAGAGGAAGAGAGAGAGGATGATGAGGATTTAAATCATGCCATGATCCATTCAAAGAACAAACAAGATCCAAGAAAGGGATGGTTGGTTTGGGAATGTGTTGTGCATGCCACATAAGCACATGTGTGTGCATGGGCATGGGGGGGTTTAGCTAAGGGGAGAAGATAGGTAGATGAAAAGATAAAGAACACTACAAGCCAACTAAAAGATTTAAACCAAGGAAGATGAACCAACTAGAATTCAAATAAACCCAAATACTAGGGAAGGTGGCACTTGCATGGCCCATGCAAGATAAATAATGCCAAACTAATCCTTGTGAAAACAATAACATTAACAAGGCATTATTCATATGCATTCCCAAAAGGTGGGCAAGGCCAAGCAAAGATTATGGGTGGAATCCAAACAACCAGTCATGAGCTAGAGATAAATCAACAGAAGCCAAGCTCAGATTAGTTGGGTGGTGGAATTATAAGGTGGTGGAAGAAAAGGTGGTGGAGTCAACAAGAGAGATGCCCCCAACTCAACTTGGGCATTTAACAATTTATTAAGACCCAAATACAATATCAAGAGGCAGATACAATTAATCATGCACATGAGATAAGAACCAAACATGAAAAGGGTTTTATATGATGCTCAAATGCAAGGTGATATGATGACATGAGCATGATATGATGATGATGCAACAATTATATGTTGGAAGTGGCCCATTTTATTATTATAACCAGTAGCATTACAGGGGTTAGACAACTGGGATGCTACAGTTTTTCTCGACGTCTTTCGCCCTGGCCTTTTCCTCAACATCAAGAGTGGCGATGAGACTTTCAACAGTCATCACCTCCCTCCTGTGTTTGAGTGTAGTGGCAAAGCTCCTCCATGATGGAGGTAACTTGGCAATAATGCCCCCCACCACAAACTTGTCAGGCAGAACAACTCCAAAACCGGCGAGTTCCCCCACCAGAAGCTGGATCTCATGAGCTTGCGTCACAACCGAATTATTATCGGTCATCTTAAAATCGTGATACAACTCATTCACATACAGCTCACGCCCAGCATCTGACTCTCCACACTTTCTATCGAGAGCTTCCCACACAAGGGCAGGACTGGCATAGTTCATGTAAATGTCACAAAGTTGGTCGGTCATGAGGGAGAGCAGGCAGCCCATGGTAGTGTCCGAAGACACGTCCCAGTCCCCGTGAGTGGCCTTTCAACCGTGGAGGAAATCACCCACCACAAGTTCTGGCTCATGAGCCAAAACTTCATACGGGTCTGCCATGTCTTAAAGTTCTCACCCCCAAACCTCTCAGGTTTCATCACATCGCTAGGTCCAGCCATTGCACAGTAATAAAGTTTCTGGACTGTTGGAAATGTAGCATGCAATCGAATTAAAATAATTCTGAATTTGTGTGACAACCAAGATAGATCTAACAGATTTACACATGTGATTATGAACATGAAATCTAGCATGGCACAACAGATCGACATGGATCTCAAACCTCTTCTAGAACATAAAAGAGAGGATCACGAGATTGATTTCTTACAGTGATGGAGAAGAACGTTGATGAAGAATAGTTGAGGAAGATGAAGCAGACGGTCGATGCAGTCGATGAAGAAGGAGCCGTGCGAAGCACTGCCCAGAAACTTTATTGACCGGCTCCCTCGTGCGGGACGCCAAACACCGGGGAAAGTCCGGAGACTACTGCTTTCCTTCCCCCGCGGCACGTCACGGAAAGGATCGGCGAAGATCGGTGGCGCCTGCAGAAGAGAACGGAGTAGGCTTTATGTGTATCTCGGTGTTTTCTGTCGAGAGGGACGTCTTCCTCTTATAGACTCGAAAAGATAACCCCCACGCAGCACGTTCTGCCTATATTCCAGGATCCGCCCCGTGGTATATCTCCATCACGAAAGATCTCCTAACTTCCCTCAACGGGAAGTCTATCTTCGAGTCGTGCGTGAGACAGACGCGGGTGGATAAGATAAGTAATCTGCTCCGCAAAAAGATTAAAAAGATGCAATTTAACAGGCCACTGTCGCGCTCACAGGTCACAAGTCACGCGTAATTAAACACGAATAAATGCGAAATACGAGCGAGCGCGCGCAGTGCGCGCGTGTGGTATACACCTAGCATAGCTCTCTCTAGTCTTTCCAACTAGTCTCACCATGAGATGCCCCTTATAAGCAGGTCAAAATCTTGCTCTCTTGGCAATGTGTGACTAAACTTCCACAGCCTCCACCCCCTTGACTTCTCTCCAATTTCTAAATTTTATATGGGCCCAATTCTTGTAGAGGCTCGTTTATTCCAACGGCGACATGGAGCTCTCTCCAGTTCTGTCTTCAGTTTCGTGTACGCAAAAGGCACGTCGAATCCATGCTATGGATAATAATATTTGATGCGATCTCTTCCCGCCATTGATTCGGTTGCAGAGTTCTGCCTACCGCCGACCCATGCCTTCTGCGACATGGAGCTGTGCAGGGAGAGGTGCGGGGACCGCGAGGGGCCCACCTGCAAGGTGGTCAATCTCAACCAGTACGCCTGCTGCTGCACCGGACTCCGCCATTGCTATCCGGGCGGGAACCTTCCTGGGTGCACTACCGACACGTGCATGCAGAGGTTCTGCCCTGGCAACATCAACGCGCACTGCACCGCCAAAGACTACTGCTGCTGCCCCTTCCCCTGATGAAACATCCACCTCTCCCGCGCGTTGCTCGATCGATCGATCGGTCAGATTTGCTGTGGTTGTGGACATGATGAATAAATTTTTTGGAAGAATACAAACACCGTAGCTTTTTTTTTTGCGAACAAACACCGTAGCTGATACTCTACTGAATCAACAGAATATGACGACTCGTTTTCATCTTCGGCGTTTATCCTTATCACAACAACTTACAAAATGGCAAACCCAGTGAGGTGAAGCATAACCATCCTGCAAAAGGCACACAAAAAATGTCAATGGCATATTTACAGGCGGCAGGAAAGTAGATTCCGCCAACAATACCATGTCGAATATTACCTCACGGGTCTTGCATTCACCAGAAGCAGAACCGCGATCCGGATAACAAGTTAAGTAATCAGCATCTTCAATGATCAACAGTCAACACCTTCATAACGGAATTTATAAATGTCGGTGCTCATAGCCTGTAGATAAGCAAAAAAAAAAGGAAATCATAAATTAAATATATGATGATACAATACAGAGATGAGTCCTTTTGTGTTGACTCCTGTGGCCTGTCCTACAGCATGATGAAACTATGGAAACAAAGAAAGGATGTACCTCTGGTAGGCACAAAGCAAGCTTTGCAGTACTCCCCAAGTTCCTTCTGGTACTATATAGTATGGGCTCTTCTTCCTCTAGGTCTTCCAATTGCCGCAGATATCAAATACTTATGGATTAACATGGATAGGTTTCAGAAGGCTGACTGACCAGAGCACATGTTGTTTCAGACTGTTCATCCGAGCGCTGGGGACCAATACTTATCATCGGCGCTGTTCGAGGGTTTGACGAAAGTAGCTGAGAGGCTATGCAGCTAGTGCCAGTGGATTAACCTGGAACTATAGGATGCATACAGAATAAATTCACTCGGTACCGTGTTGCAAGTGCTAGTCGTACCTCATTTGCAATCTTCAGTTTGTGCCTACCTGTCAGACAGTCAAAGTGTGTGTGGCGCCTGCGTGCTACTCGGGCCGCCTCACGTAGCCCACTGAGCCGCGGCGTACCTGGGGTTGGGATGGCGAACCCGCTTTGCTGGTGCTGCTGCAACATGAACAGACTTGCCTTTCTCTTCTTCTGGTTCAGCTTTCTGCCTTCTCTTCTCGCCTTCTCCGGTTACATTTGCCAGCAAGGCGGTGGCATCAATGCAGATCGTCTCTTTCCTTTTCCTATTCTTCCTCGCCCATCGCAGAAGCTGCAGGCCATCCTGGCCGCCGGCTTCCTTTGTCTGGCCAGCTGCACCGTATATACATAACAGATTACAGATGGCTTGTTTCTTTTCATTTACATTTTTTTTGTGGGTTAGAAATGATGATTTTATGCTTCTTTGCCCAACAATGTATGCCACAATGCAATAAGTGATTACTGCCAATGATTTCCTCCCTATTCTAAACGAGGCAAGAAAACAGAATTGACATGAGAAACGCACGAGGAAAACTGTTACCTGGTGCTGTGTTCAGAATCACCGAGGAAATGTGCCCTTCATTTTCACCGTCCAAGTTGATGATTATGTTGACCGGTGCCTGCATTTTGTTTTCACATGCAAGGAATCATGACCACACACTGAACACAGCGCAATTGCAGTTTTCAATATACTGTGCAAACACACTGCAAAGTTACAGCTGTGCGTGAAAGATGCTCGAGTAAATTCAGTGGTATTCTTTTTTTCTGAACCACAAGTGTGGCTTTGACCTTGAACTGTAAGCAATATTGCAACAGGTGTTTTTTGACTACCAGGTATCACTTAACGCATTCATAGCCAAACGAGCCAAAAACTTAAGTTTGCTCGAGATCATATACCAATTTCGTTGCGCTAAGGGCCAAGGTATCACAGGTTTACCTTCTTAGTTGGTTCTTGTGTATTGACCTTTTGATTCGACGCCTCTTTCTGTTTAGGTGCCAGCATGCAACTAGAACCAACCAATCGAGATCCTTCTACTTTTTCCACACCTTCATTTGGCTTTGGATCTTCCGTCCTTGTGGAATAAATGAAAGGTGCAGGGAGGCTGGCGTCAACAAGCAAGCCTTGTCAGAATCCAAAATCTAACAAGAACAGAGAGCAAAACAATGCAGGAATATGTATATTTGGAGGAACATTTGTAATACAACCGAAAGTCATGAATATAATCTTCCTGAAGAAATAGAGAAAACATTTCAGTACTATTGGCTGGTTTTTTCTCAATGGCCACACCACAAAGCTTTGTATCACTATCCACCTCTAGGAATCTTTGTATAATTAGCTAACAACTGAACTCTAAGAAACTGAAGTTAGAACATTACAGTTTTGTTGCTGGTATTTGTTCCATATGGAGCCTTCCATTTGCTACTGGTGTTCGGTCCCTCTGGGGTATCCCTTTTGTCCCTGGCGTTCGGTACATCTGGGGCCTTCCATTTCCTACTGGTGTCCAGTTAATCAGGGGGCTTCCATTTGGCACTGGTGTTCGGTCCATCACAGGTTGTCCATTTGCTACTGGTGTATGGTTCGTCATAAGTCTTTCATTTGCTACAGGTATTCGGTTCATCAGGGAACTTCCATTTGCTACTCTCTGTCGTCTTTCATTGGAGAAGCAGGTCTGGTCCTTTAACCAAGACACAAGAAACCGTGAGACATTGATAATGAGAAAACTCATGGATTCAGTTAATCAGGTAGTAGGTACACGTACTTCCAGCATTTGCATTGTAACAGTCTTACTATTAATAGACCTGATGGCTCTAACAACCCCCTGCACAAAGAAACAAATATCAGGTAACTACAGAGCAAAACTATGACCGCTACTCGGTTGCCTCAGTACGCAAAGTGAGCACATGCCCAGTATAGACAGAGGACTGTGTGTGCTTTTTAAGCCATCTCCAAACTAAGAGAAAGTAAACACTAGCACCCACTGAGGTAGTTGAATGTTTCTTGTCACAAATATACAAGAAAAGGATTTTTTTTTTCTAGAAACTGATTATAGATAAAAAATGTAGGAACTAACTTATACATTTCTATGTAGCTGAACCCAGACATACGGAGATAACAAAGAATTTAGGGACAGCAAAATAATTATGTGTGCAAGCCAGTCATCAGGATAAGTTATAAATATAAGCAAATAGATCAAAACTGTACCAGAGCTAGTGGTGGGTCACAGGCTCACAGCAGCAGAAGAAGTACCTCCATCTCCTTTGTAAAATTTCTGAAGATGTCACCATGAACTTGCTTTATATCTGCCCGCACTTGCTCTGGCCAGACTGAAATAGTCGAGGATATCTCATTCAATTTGTCAGTTTGACAGTTCAAAACACCCAGATGATCAGAATTGCGTATTGTGCTGCCTTCATGAAGTACTTTGAGATCGTTTTGTCCCTTAATCTGTGATAACATGTTTGCATATATCAAACTTTGTTGTCTGTGCACAAAACAAGATAATAGGATGAAGAACAAAGCCATCAATTCTCCTTACAATTTGCTGAAGTGAATTCTCTAGGAAATCAACTTTTTTCTGTATGCTACCAGCTGCAAATAACAAATAAATACAATTCATTTATTTGATGCACGACTTATCGAAGAAGAAAATAATTAGGGTGTGAAAGTTCATGAACAAAACAAGAGCTGCTGCGAATTTCTATTATGGTTAACTGAACCAGTGCTTGCAGGACTTACAATCTAGCGATGCCTCCTTCATGGCTCTGTTTAACCGAATAGCATCATTTTGTACAGAGTCTAGTGTAGTCTCCACCTTATGTACTGAACTTGCCAGTTTCTGAAATCTGCGCTCAGCATCCTCATTAACCTGACCTATTGAAATACTACCAGTCAGTACCCCAAATAAAATATACCATGGCAATGTGAAAGCTTAATGATTGAATAGTTCCAACACAGAACAGATTCCGATGCACTTTCTATTATAAAAGCATGACAGCCCAGTTCACGTGCTCAGTAATAGCGATAAAAGAAAGAGATGAGCTAAACAACTGTTCCTGAAGTCGATGCTAAACATCATAATATCAGATGCTGTGCTGGGGCTTGCGAGCTTACATCTGGTGTCTACAAGATAGTGGTTCCAGCAGTGGCTACTGTTGTTTGGTACCATGGCCAGTTGCTGCTGGGATCCTTCTTGTGCACCAAGCGCTGAGCTGGGAGGAAATGGAGGCATCCTCTTTGACGAGCCGTCGTGGCCATGTCCCTGGCGACCAATGAGAAAAAAAATGGAGGTCAAATTTGGTGAAGATACAACATGCATGTACACAAAACTTGTCTATTTAGAAAGACAGGTGTTCTTGGTGAAACATTCAGCGGAGAGAGGAGTCAGTTTAGGGGATTCAGCGCGCCACTACAGATAACGCGGAATTCATCCATGAAGAACAGAAATTGCATACTTGACTGTCTATAAGGATGGTAGTGCAGCAGAACCAAGTCACACGTAGATAAACTACCTGAGACCATGATCGGCCCTCATGTTTCAGTGCATGTGTAACAAACAGAAATTCCACGGTGAGCAAAATAGATTGGTCGTTCACAAGATAGAGATTGCGTCAGCAGATATTTTTGTTTGAACTTGACTAAGCGTGGTACTGTTCTGCAGCACGCAGATTTGTCGACTGCGGCCAAAATAAGTTAACCGGCTTACGGAATTACGCATTGAATCAGCACAAGGGAATTCATCAGAAGCGAGGCGAAAGATCGCAAACACTGCTAGAAATCAACCACTAATTACTACTACTCAGCCTCAGGGAATCGAACGAAGAGAGACACTGAATCCACCGAGACCAATCGGGCAGAAACGAAGGGCTCGAATCAGCACGCGGTGGCAACAAAGGAGCGATTGCGAGCGAGACCTCACCTGCTGACGCGCGGGCGTGGGGAGGTGTAGGCCTCCGCGGACGCTCTCGCCGGGGGAGGCCTCCGGGAGGCGCGACTGCTTCGGGTGCAGGAGCGACGCGCCCCCGCTTCCGCCGCCCCGCGAGAAAGTCTGCAGCGCCCGGGCCCGATGTCCATACGCCGCCACCGACGCCTCGGAAGAAGCAGGCGCGCTTGTCCTCCCGATACCGCTGGAGCTCCTGTTCCGAAAAAATTCAGCGCACGTCTCAGCGGCGGACGGGGAGGGAGGGAGGAAGGGGACTTGGGCGGCGCGGAGTTGATCTTACCGGGGAGGGAGGAGGGAGATAGCGCGGGGGTCACAGACGCTGTTAATCTGAAGCTTCATCGCCTCTTCGCTGAGAAGGAGGAGGAGAACGACGAGGAATAGACGGCGGCAACCAATCGCCCTACCGCCGGCGAGAGAGTAGAGCGGCCGAAAATTTTGAACTGGAGGTGGAAAAAGAGCGTTTCAGAAAGTGCGCTCGGTGTTTGAACTGGGGGATTTTGACAATTTGCCACATAACCGATCCTCTAAACATCTAAACATCTAATATATCTATATCTATATTTATAACTATATCTGTCTAATAATAATAAAGTGTTTCTTCTGGTCTAACATTTTTTAAGACCATTTTGCTCTTCTATCAAACACAAAATTAACCGTCATTGTCACCGATAAGTAAAAATAAAAATAAAAATAACTATTCGTTAAGCACATTTCAATCCTTTAATTTATTTTTTCTCAAGCCGATCGATCATTGCAAGAGCTATCCCGGCTCCGCTCGTGCGGCCGCTGCCTGCTTCTCTTGTTGCGCCAAGCTACACCATGTTTAATCCCATTCTCATGGCTAAGGAGAAAAATAGCGCGCTATTTATTTTAGCGTCGCCTCTCTCCAGACGCTACACAAGTTATAGCGTGTTATTTTTAAAATAGCATTTTGTAAATCAATAAAATTTTGATAGGTATAGTCTGTTTACTAAGGATTTCAGTAGCTAAATAATTGTTCAAAGTAATACATGCATAGCCAATTAAGTAGTGATGACCAAATGGTGACTAAATGATAGAGTAGGGATCAAAAAGATTAGCAAATTCAAAATGAAGGACATATATTTTACAGATAGTCACATCAATAGCCAACAAGACATCCAAGCAATAACATAGGAGAAACTACTTATGCAGAATCGGATGAAGTAGACATAGCATCATCTTCTGGTTCAAAATAAGATCCGCAGACTGCAACTCATCATTACCATAAACAGGAAGCAACTTCTTCTTCCTAAGGTGAAAAACATTCTTTCTTTTTGGTGAAGCATTTGGTTGTTGTGATGTTGATTCTTTAACCTTGTACATTTTCAGATTCAGCTACAGGTTGCACAACCTCAACTGGCAGAATTTTTTATGCCTTCTTCATCACTTGAACCATTTTCTTCCCCCTCTGAATGGCTCAAGTCCACATCAAGATGGAGATCCTTGGTCGCAGCGTTCGTTGTTGCTGCGGGAGATGGAGGAGAAGTGGAGAATCGGTGGGATGAAGCTAGGCATGGCGTTGGTTGCTGCTACGGAAGATCGTTGGTCGTAGCATTGCTAGCTGCACTCCTTTTGGTCGGGGATTTGGATAGAGGCGGTCGGCCAGAGCTGGAGGAGATGGAGGAGCATGCAACAGCCACGACCGTCGCGTGGTGGGGAATGGTATACGACGTGGGGGTTGGGAGTTGGTTTAGCTAGATTTGTTGAGTCGTATGGGCTGAATGGGCCGGATGGACTGCCGATAATTTTAAGATTTTGTAACTCCACTATAACGTATAACGTATAGCGTGTTTAGCGCCATTTAGCGTCGCTAAAACACGAATAGCGTCATAGCAAGAATTTTATGCATAACGTAGCGTCTGACTTCCGAATATGCTATAGCGAGAATATGAGTCATGGCCCCATGGCCCCATGGCGTCTAATTAAGCTATTAGATTATAAACTGCAGTTTATGGTTGCATGCATGGATGGAAGATTGACTAGGTACTCCCTCCGTTTTTTATTAATTCGCATTCTAGGATTTTTCAAAATCAAACTTTATCAACTTTGATCAAGAATATAGAAAAATATATAAATATTCATTATTCCAAATGTATATATTATGGAAATATAACTTACGAAGATTCCAATAATATTCCAAATGTATATATTTTTGCTAAATATTTGGTCAAACTTTAAAAAGTTTGACTTCGACTAAACCCAGAATGCGATCTAATTGTGAACGGAGGAGTAGAATCAAAATCAAGTAGATAATATTTACAGTAAGATTTGGTGATAACTTGAAAACTCAGTGGTTATTCTCTTAAGACATGTTTCTTAAATCATCATGTAATAATAACAACATTATTCAAGTAATAGTATACCAAACCGACAAACCCTAGCATGCTTGTTTTAAAAAAAAGCCAAATCCTAGCATGCAGTACGTGTTAGCTTGCAGACAAATTTCCTTTTATCAGAATATCAGCAAATTGGATTCCTCTAAGAAGTAACTAAGTGACCGTGGGCTGATTTAAAAAAGCTATGGGCTGTCTGATTGAACAGGACTGATTGTGAGAGATTGTGTGGAATGATAATAAACTAAATACATAGGCTAATTAAACGGGACGGTGTCAGCCAGAGCCTGTAGTAGTGCGCACTTTACGAGAAGATGAAAGGAAAGCATGCCAAAGAAGAGGAAGAGGGGGTTTGGAGAAAGAAAATATTCTGCTTGCAAATTGAAACAATCAATTGATTGAGGAGCGGATGTCACCAAGCAAATAAAAAACACATTCTATGCTGCAACATGTCACTGGTTATTTAAAAAAAACTCACTTCTTCCGTCATAACGCATGGTTATTTTGCTAGTCTATATATAATAATAAAATACGAAGTGTTTCTGCGGTTCGTCTATTTTTGGACTTTTTTCCTTGTGATTTGCAAAGAATTACCCACCATGCCATCCCTAAGTCAGAAGTGAGGTGTCCATTCATTTTTTTTCTTTATTCGTCCTTCCTGGAGCTGGGCGGTGGAGAGGCCACACCGACGACGCCGTGGTTAGGGTCCTCGGCCAGGGATGCGGTGGTTGTGGCCCCTCGGCTTCCTAAGGTGAAGAAGATGCAGGGGGCCTTCCCGGGAAGCTAGGGTGACACAAGAGGACACATCCGCGTGAATAAGGCGGCAGCACTGCTCGCGGCATGTCCATCGCCGGTGCAGCGGGTCGAGGCGTCGTTGTACAGCGGGATTGGGGCGAACCACGGGGCGCCATCTGTCGATGTGATGGGCTGGGGAGTATGGCGGATCGAGGGGATGGAGGCGGCTGGCGGGAGATCTGGAAGGAGTTCGCTCGGGGCTGGGAAACGATGCTCGAGGATAAGCTTCAAATCTATCTAACTTCCTTTATGCCGCCTCCTTGCAAATCCACGCTGGAGAGAGAGACAAACGGACAGAGGGGAGCGGACAAAAACTGGAGGAGTGGTGCGGGGTGGATGACTGCCAATCTGGTGAGGGGGCTTCTCCGGTGCTGTAACATCCCAAAAATATTAATCAAGGTTATCAAATTCCAATCACCTAAATTTAGGGTTAACAAAAACTTTTGTTAATTTAAATCAATATGAATGTATGTGTGTATGTGATGAATGCATGAATGCTTTCCATGACTTGTTTCATTGTTATGAATGGCAAGGATTGGTTTAAAGATGAAAACAACATCATCTAAATCATTTCCAAGAAGAATCAAATCAAGAGAAATTCAAAAACAAACCATATAAGCAAATGGTCATTTTTCCAATCTTGTTCACTAGACCACTTTGAGTGTTTCTAGTCCAAGATTTCTAACAGAAACAAATCCAATTCTTTTCACCCCTTTCTAGACCACGTAAAAGTGAACCCAAGCCCACCTTGCAAACCCATAGAAACATTTTGCAAATCTATACCAAGGACAATTCAAAATTGAATCTAGTTCATATGGTAAGATCACCATTTCTCAAAACCCAACCAAACCAATTCACCTTGACAAATCCAAACAACCAGAGACTACCCAGTGTGTGACCAATGCACCCACCAAAATTCATCCAAAAATTCAAATATAAAGTTCTTTCGGACATTTCATCAAACACCTAGACACAAATCAAACTTGGTCGAACTTCACTGTTTTGAGCAGTGATCACCCCAAACCTTGTCTTCCTTTGATCACTCTTGTCTCCCCCAGTGACAACCAGTGCATTAAACCAGCCTAGAACCCTACCATTGCACCATGTCATGCATGCCCGAGCCACCCCTTGCCAGCCGACCATGGCAAGCTAGAACGAGCCATCGCCACGCCTAGCCACCATGTCCAGGAGGCACGCCACCGTCCACCGCCACTCTCTGTCCAGCCCTCGAGCTTTGTCAAGCCATGGACCACCGAGAACACACCTCACCCAGTTCGTCCCTGCCATGTCCAGAGCACGCCAGAGCGCCACGCCCGACATGCTCACACAGACCGCGCCTCTCCTTCACCGCCTGTTCATGCGATTACCACCATCCCAGGAGACCACCAGACATGCCCGTTCGCCTCCACGCGACCAGGAGCACCTGTGCGTCGTCAAAAACGTCGTCGGTGCCGCTCAAAGCACCAGTGCGTTGTGACAAAACCGCACCGCCCCTTTCCCCGCCATCAAGCTGTTGAGCACCGCTAGGATACCGCGCACCATCCCCTAGCCTCAGCCATGCCGATAGCCGCATGTACCGTCACCTCCGACGACCTCTGCCCATGTTGTGCTGCCCCTCTCGCTCGCTTATAAAAGGAGGCCTCCACAACTCGATTTCTTCACACCATTCCACTCCCCACCTCTCACTGATACTTACCACTTCTTCCCGGAGCAAGGCGAGCTCTCCCTTGCCGGAATTTGGCCGGAGCCTGCCGCTGCTGGAGGAGAAGGGCGTCGTCGATTGCGGCCACCCCAGGAGGAGCCGCCGGTACCAGGAGAACCGTCGTCGTCGACCTCGTCGTTCGCCCCTGTCGCTGACCATCTCCTGAACCCCGGTGAGCCACCCCAGACCCCCACTAGCCATGCTAGGGTTATTCCCCGTCATGTTCTGTTCAGACGAGGATGATGTCCGTGAGCCGTTGATCCTTGATCTAATCCAACGGTCGTAATCGCCCCATACCCCTTCGCCACCCTCTGTCTCACTGATGTGTGGGGACACCACTTAACCAACCTGCGTGCATGCTGTGCGCAGTGGGCCGACCTAGTTAGATTTCCCGCGCGACCCAGTTAGTTTAAATTTAGATTTTCCAATTAGTTTCAAACCCTTGTTCTGTCTGTTGATTCAAAAATTAATTCAGAAAGATTTACTGAACCAAACTGCGTGAAACTAATTTTGTTAGAAAGATATTGAAATTCTTAATCCAAGCCCGTTGGATTCAAACCATTTGGAATTATAGATCACCTATAGTAAAAATAATTAGGCAGAGACTTTTCTGCATTCAAATATTTTTCAAAATTCAACCATAAATGCTTTTGAGTTGATTCCAACTCTCAAAAATCACATTTGACAAGACCTTTCTGAATATATAAAAATATCTTGGTTTTAAGGATGGCAATGGGCAGGGTAGAGCAATACCATACCCATACCCGTATAGTCAATGGGTACAAAAATTTACCCATACCCGTACCCGCGGGTATAAAACTTTACCCATACCCATACCCGCCGGACACCCATACCCATTGGGTACCTGGTGGGTAGATCTAATAGTACACAAGTTATTCACAATTTTATGTTCATCAATAACATATATTTAAAAAGACAATTATCACTACTTAATAATAGGTAGACGACTATATGAAAGTATCTAAGTTTAGAATTCGCAATCACATACTTGTCCTAGGCTTCTTGGATGCATATAGGTTGACACTCTATAGGTAAGTTTGCCAAGTCAGTTTAAATGGGCAGGGTATGGTATACCCATGGGTACAAGTCTATACCCGTGCCCATACCCATAACTTAACGGGTAGGGTATGGGTATTACCCATGGGTAGAAAAGTGTGCCCATACCCACCTATACCCATGGGTAAAATTGCCATCCTTACTTGGTTTACTTGTAGTAATAATGGACAAGTAATAAAAGAATGCCTCATAGGCATTTCTAGTCACTTTAATTAATTAAAATAATAAGATTAAACATTATTAAATTGTGACACCACTTTAAATCACATTTCCAAGTATTAAAATATGTGGTGATGACATGTTCAATATGATCCCATATTTTAATTAGAGAATATTAAATCTTAAGTAGTTTTCAATGAATAGAAATTACTTTTCTAAAATAAAATAAATAAGACTAAGTCTTTAATTCTTGTGATGATGCTATATCATCTAGTGTGAACCCTTGTGTGCCAAATAGAAGTAGTTAAGTATTGTTTGGTGATTGTGTACTTCGTATTTATTTATAGACGCTAGTACCGACCAAGGATACGAAGAGGAAGGAGACTACTACGAGGAAGAAGGAGAAGAGAACTTCAACCACTGCACATATCGAGGCAAGCTAGAACTTTGCAAGCTAACAATGGCAACTTTTCAAGCTAACAATGGCAACTTTTCAAGCCTAAACCACTAGTTAACTTATGCAAGATGCATTAGGCATGCTTTGGTTATACCACCTTGATTATACCAAATCCAGTTTTACTTGCAAGCTTTATTCTTTTATTTCTTTATCAAATCTCTTTAGTTACTTTTACTTAGTGACTTGTAAATTTTGGGAAGATATTAGAGGTAGCATAAAGAGCATAAAACTTGGCCTAAGTTAGATAGAACTAGATGTCATCCTAATGCATGAGATTAGACTTAGATAAGTCACACTTGATTATCACCCCTCATTAGTGATTACCCCCAACTTTAGTGGCTAGTGCTAAGCATAAAACTTGATCACTTTAGATGGGAATACTTGGTGAAAATGGTTATTAAAACCTTAGAATGATGAGTCGTTCTAATGAGATGTTTTGACATGTGTTGTTGAACACTAGATGATTTGATGATGAAAATGTTGAGGCATGAGCCTTAGCCCTTTATAAGACAGATGGTTGTGTTCAGATGCGATACCATTCCAATGTTTACCGTACAACCACAATACCCGAATTTGGGTAGGGCTTGACTGGAAGTTTATATATCGCCGAGGTTTGAGATGAGGCTACCTCGTGATGATTGTCCACCTGTACAGTTCCCAAGATGACAGATGGTCATGGTTGGGAGGCCAAACTCATAGGGGAGGTGCCTATACTATGGTGTGTAATTGAAAGGTTGGGATTGATTATCCGCATACTGAGTATGGTGAATTCGGGATTGTTCCTGACGGATGTGGTGAAAGTGTACAATCTCTGCAGAATGTCAAACTATTCGAATAGCCACGTCCGCGGTTATGGACAGTTGGAGTGGCCACACTGTTCCGTCGTCAGATGTTTTCAAAATGACTTGTGAAATGATTCGTGACTTTGACTTGATCACAAAAGGGTTGTGACATGAAAATTCAATTTCACACTTAGGTGTTATAAAACTTTCAACTAGTTTTAATTGCAAGCTTAGTTATTCTATTTATTTATCAAAGCTCTTTAGTTTGGTTTACTTAGTGACTTGTAGATTGTAGAAAGATGTTTAAAGGTAGCATAAAGAGCATAAAACTTGACCTAAGTTAGATAAATCTTGATGTCATCCCGAGGCATGAGATTGAACTTAGATCTTTCACACTTGATTGCCACCCCTCATTAGTGTTTACCCCCACCTGTAGATGCTAGTGCTAAGCATAAAACTTGATCACTTTAGATGGGAATACTTGGTGAAAATGGTTATTAAAACCCTAGAATGATGAGTCATTCTACTGAAATGTTTTGACATGTGTTCTTGAACACCGAATGATTTTGATGATGAAAATGTTGAGGCATGATCCTTAGCCCTTTATAAAACTAATGGTTGTCTGGATGCGATACCATTCCAATTTTATCGTACAACCACAATACCCAAAGTTTGGGTAGGGCTTGACTGGAAGTTTATATACCTTAGTATGGGTTCCCTTGCGGCCAAGGTTTGAGTTGAGGCTACCTTGTGAAGATTGTACACCTGTGCAGTTCCCAAGATGACAGTTGGTCATGGTTGGGAGGCCAGACTCACAGGAGAGGTGCTTATACTAGGGCGTGTAATTGAAAGGTTAGGATTGATTATCCGCATACTGAGTATGGCGAATTCAGGATTGTTCCTGACGGATGTATCAAATGTTGTGGTGAAAGTGTACCACCTCTGCAGAGTGTCAAACTATTCTAATAGCCGCGTCCGCAGTTATGGACAGTTGGAGTGGCCATACTGTTCTGTCATCAGATGTTTTCAAAATGACTTGTGAAATGAATCATGACTTTGACTTGACCACAACAGGGTTGTGACATGAAACTTAAGTTCCCACTTAGGTGTTGAAAGACATTAAACTAGTTTTCTTTACTTCTAAACTCAGTTAGAGATAAATCTGGCTTTTGGCAAAACAACCTAGAGCTTAGGAGTCCTACTCAAACTACTTACTTGTTAGTGATAGTTTGCGAGTACTTAAAGAGTACTCATGGCTTTGTCTCTGGCTATTCCTATGGCCAGACTATGAGGAGGACTACCAGGATGATGGACAGTAGGAAGTCTATGATAACTAGGATCATCTCCCATCGTCAGCATTGCCAGTGACCCTGAAGATGGAGCTTCGCCCACGCTACTGTTATTATATATTCCGCTGCGTTGATTGTATTAAGACTGGATCATGAGATCCTTTATTTTGTAAGACTATATTATGATTTGTAATGGATGATGTACTGTGATATCCAATCTGTTATGTCTCGCAAAACTGGTAATCCTGGGATTGCGATGTATGGCATAACAGGCATCTGGGATTAAAAATCCGGGTCTTGACAAGTTGGTATCAGAGCCATCCTGACCATAGGAGACCCTAGTTAGAATGGACGCTTGAATCAAAAACTTAGTTTCAAAACAAAAGAAGTGAGTATTTATGAAAACCTATTCTCATTCTTATCACTTAGATTCTTTCATGAAAATTCATGTCCCTCAAAAATTCTTGCAAACTTACATAAAATTTGACACACTTGATCACTCTACTAACTTCCTTATCCTATATTCTTATAGATGGAGGTGAAGTATAGAAAGTTCTATCAATTGGGCAATGGAGGAGAGCTCATATTTGTGCGTGATTTAGACCAACTCTCGGAACTTCTTGAGCACCCGCACCCCGAGTTCTTTGGAGCCCAGCTCAACAATCAGCCAGGAGAAGAATTGCAATGGCTGGTAGTTGCAAGTCTTAGAGGAAATATGGAAGCACCCACCTCAGAGGGAATCCAGTTCACCTTAAGAGAGAACAACTGGCTAGACGGACTCGCTAGGGCCATGCAGGAAGCTCTTGCCCGTCTTTGTGGGCAAAGCATCAATCATATTAAGGGCACGCACTTTGAGTATTATCCAAGGTGTGATGCTATGGGACAACCATTAGAGGTACCAAGTCACCCGGAGCTGAAGCATCAAGTGTACCATCTTAGCTTCATGATGTATGACATGTAGAAGGAGTTGGACAATGCCCGCGCCTACGCCAACCACAACTACGCCATCGCAGTTAAGAAGGACCAGACCATCTCCATGCTTGTGAAGGATCGCCATTCACGTTGCCGTCAGTTTGACAAGAAGGAGCGCATCATTGCTCGCCTTCGTCACAAGGTGACAGGTTTGGAGGAGACCATCCATGAGTGGTACATGCAGCTTGAGGAAAGGGAGAATGAAGGGGAAGATATCCGTGGAGACCCTTACTCCTACCTCAGTGATGATGATGACTTCTTGGAGGATCAAGCCATGGACTTCCACACTGATGACGATGATTCCACTTTCATTGATGATGATGATGATGATGAAGACACTAATTTTGAGGAGTAGTATCACTTGAGCACTAGCGTTAGTGAGTTGTATCCGGTCCCATTGTATCATAGTTTCACAGAATGGTTCTTAAAACCATCTGTTTCCTTGTTGTGGTGTGTGTTGTATTGTGTGAATGAATGAAAAGCAAGTTGCTAGTTAGCAAAACCTGAGTCAAACTGAAAGTTTAAAAACCTTCCAAAAACAAATCCCTGAACCTTAGAAATTTCCCCCTTATCTCATGATCTATCTCAATCTTCAGATGCCTCGCGGAGGAAGCAGTTCATCTCAGGACCCAATGCTGCAAATGTTGGTTTCGGACCGCGAAGCTGAAAGAGCCGAACGTCAAGCCAACCTAGCCACCCTTCAACACATAGCTCAGATGGCCAACAATAATCAAGGCCATGAAAACCAGGACAACCATGGATCCAAGATCAAAAACTTTCAAAACACCAATCGACCCATCTTTAGTAAGTCTAAAGAGCCATTAGATGTGGATGATTGGCTGCAGACTATGGAGAACAACTTAGAAGTCGCAAGAGTGGAGGCCAACGAGAAATTACTGTTTGCCACCCACTATCTCGCAGGAGATGCAAGAGCTTGGTGGAATAGCGTTCGCGCCATGAATGGAGGACAGATGATGACTTGGGATGAATTCAAACTCAAATTCAGACGAACCCATGTGCCACCGGGTTTAATCAAGAGGATGAGAGATGAATTCAGAGAACTGAAGCAAGGGAGGATGACAGTAGCTGAGTACCGTGACAAATTCCTGTCATTAGCTAGGTATGCACCAGATGAGATTGACACTGAAGCCAAGAAGATGGAGAGATTCTTGAATGGTCTACATGATGAGATGCAGATAGTGTTAGTCAATATCCCGTTTGCTGACATTGAAGCCTTAGTGGATTCTGCCATTTAGATGGAAGGCAAGATCAACCAAGACAATGAGAACCGCAAGCCCGTTTGCATCAACCAGGAACCCACCATACCCCAAAGTATCGCCCCAACCCATCTGTAGGATTTACCCCAAGAAACAATAGACCCTCGAGGACCCGTCTGAACTATCCCAACCGTGGAGGAGGAAACCCAAGGCCCGGAGGAAACAACAACAACCCCGGTAACTCCAACAATTTCAACTGTGCACCGCCCAAGTTCAATAACAACAACAATGTCGCCAACAACACCAATACTGCCCCAAGGACTGGAAGCAATGTTGTGCCTGTGGCAGGAAAGGACAAGTCTCAGGTGACTTGTTATGAATGCGGAACCAAGGGTCACTATTACAATGAGTGCCCCAGGAAGCTTGCAGCAGCTACCAATGTGAATGCCCCAGCTCAGTAGCAGCACCGTGTTCAGCCTGGAAGGAGATTTTCCCCAGGGAATTCGCTGAACCGCAACTGCCGCCTGTTTCACATGAATGCTGAAGAAGCCCAAGAAGCGCCAGATGTCGTGCTGGGTATGTTTTATGTTAACTCAGTACTTTCAAGAGTGTTGTTTGATTCTAGAGCATCGCACTTGTTTGTTATAGAAGAATTTGCATGCACTAGTAAGATTCAACCAACAAAATTGAAGCATGTTATGATAGTTCAAATACCTGGTTCAACCATGATACGTCGGAAATGTATCTATAATTTTTGATGTTCCATGCTTGTTTAGTATCTACTTTGCTTTGCTTTGTCTACACTTTGAGGTGTTTTTATATGTTTTCTGGAACTAACCTATTAACAAGTTGCCACAGTGCCAGTTGCCTGTTCTCTTTTGTTTTTGTTTCCAGAAAGGCAGAAAATCAACATTCTCGAAATTGGACGGGACAAAATCCAAAGTCAATATTTTACCGTGGGCAACACGAAGTCCAGAGGGGAGACAGAGGGGCGCCATAGGGCAGCCACATCCCCCCCACCAGGCGCGTCCAAGCCTGGCCCACGCCTAGGCAGGGTGGGGCCCCCTGGGCACCCCTGCCTCGCCTCTTCTCCTATAAGAAGCCCCCGATGCAGAAACCCTAGGCACCCGATCAAAACTCCACAAAACCTTCTGTAGCCGCCGCCACCATCGTCCCTAGATTGGGGGATCTGAAGTTCTTCCCAACACCCTACCGGAGAGGAAATCATCCCGGAGGCCTTCTTCTCCGGTATGAAGCGTGAGTAGTTCCACCTTAGACTACGGGTCCATTTAGTAGCTAGATGGTTGTATCTCCTCCTTGTGCTTTCATGTATAGATCTTGTGAGCTCCGTTCATGATCAAGATCTAATCTATTTGTAATCATGCATGTTGTGTTTGCGGGGATCCAATGGATATTGACATTATTATGTCAGATTGGTTAATGGTTTTGTCTATTTGATTCTATCATGTCAGTGTTATTTGTGATCTTGCATGCTCTCCGTTGTTAGTAGCTATCTTGGCCAAGTAGTTGCTAGTGACTCCAAGAGGGGGTACTTATGCTCAATAGTGGGTTCATGCCTCTAGTTTCCAAGGGAAGTGACAGAAATCTCTTCGATTTTAGATGTGCTATTGCCACTAGGGAGAAAACAACGGTCTCTTGTTCATGGAACAAGTGGATTGTTTACCTTACACACTTTGCTTAAAGCAGTTGTCTGTTGCTTGCAACTTAATACTGGAGGGGGTTCGGATGATAACCTGAAGGTGGACTTTTAGTCATAGATGCAGTTGGATGGCGGTCTATGTATCTTGTTGTATTGCCCAATCGAATCTCATAGGATGTTTCTGGATAGTATTGCATTGTTATGCCTTGCTCAGTTCATGTCAATTGCCCTGCTGTAATTTGTTTACCCTTCATGCCATGTTGTTTATCTAAGGAGATCACCTCTAGTGAACTATGGACCCCGGTCCAATCTTTACCATTGATACATCTTCCACTGTTACTATTTACTTGTTGCAAACCACCATTACCTTCCACACCATACAGTTAATCCTTTGTTATAGCTAACCGGTGAGCTTGACAACCTCACTGTTCGCTGAGACAAAGTCTTGAGTTTGTGTTGTGTAGGTTTCCACGTTGCTTGCAACACATTTGAGACGTTTCCTTCCTTGTTCTGGTTCGATAACCTCGGTCTCTACTGAGGGAATACTTGTTGTTGTGATCATCACACCTTTCTCTTGGGGTTTCCAACGAAGTACACCACGCACAGCCAACAAGATTTTCTGGTGCCGTTGTCGGGGAGGCTAAGGACGTCTTCACAAGGGGAGTCCTCCACTTCCTTTCTATTTACTTTGTTTTTAGTTTTCTTAGTTTCTTTTTCTTGGTTTTCTTTGCCTCTTTTTATCAAAAACTCCAAAAAAATTAGTTTAGTTTGGTTTCCTTTCTCTTTTCAAAAACACAAAAAAATAGTTCATGTCCTAGTTGCTACCATGTCTGGTTTTGGACCAATATTTATTTCACCTATGGAAGAGATCTCTACTTTTAAGCAAAAAAGTGAAGAGAGTTTTAAAGAAGCTTGCTCTAGAATCTCCGCTCTACAAAGGAAAAACGAGCCTAAGATGAGTCTTAGCTTGGTTATTAATAGTTTCTACCGCGATATTGCTCTTCGTTATAGATATTCTTTGGATGTTGTGGATGATAAAGATATTTTTCAATGTACTGAGGATGAAGATTTTGATGCCATAAAGAAATTTATTATAATTTATAATACTCCTGGAAGTCTGATTCCTCTTTCATAGATATTTTTGCCAGGTTGAACGCTCTTGAGTCCAGTATTGCTGCTATGAATAGTTGCTATCACACACTTAGGGCGTAGCATGATTATGTTCCAATAAATTCTAATCCTTCAAAGTGGTTTCCCACAATCAAAGTCTCTATAAATACTACACTTTTTATGCCCGCTGTGATATCATGTCTGAATTTTGCCTTATGCCTAAAGATATTTATGAATCTTTGAGTCTTTGGGGGCTTTCTAAAGGAGGAGAGGAAATCTCTCTTACTAATAATGCCACTTTATTACCCATTGGAATAGCTGAAGGTGTGTTTACAAAAATCTCAGGGAAAATGGTGTCTACTAATTATATTGTTATTGAATGTGTAGGCAAAGGACAGATTACACTTGGAAGATCCCTACTGAAACACCTTGGAGCAATAATAGATGTGGGAAAAGGCATTATGCATTTTGCTCCTCCAGTAAGCAATAATATTTTCCCTAAAGATAAGAAGAAAGGTAAGAAAAGAAAGAACAAGAGAGTTGCTGCTTCATTTGAAAATACTTGATTTTCTTGCTTCTTGTGCCTAACTTAAAGGCGTTAAAGAAAAGTACTTGTTGGTAGATAACCCAAGAATTTCCTTGTCACATCCCAAAATTTTACAAATTTTGAAATGTGAAAAATAAATAAACAAAATAAACAATTGTTGAAATTTAGGGTGAAAAGAAACTTTTTGATTCCAAACGGAAACATCAAAACCTATTTTGATCAAATAGAAACCTAAAGGGATTTAAAAATATAAACAAATAATAAATAAAGTTGTAAAAGTTGGAATCACCATTTTTGGATCTTTAAATAAAAAGATATGGTTTTTTATAAGCAAAGGTAGAATTGAATAAATGAGAACTATTTTAAAGAGCCAAATTAAATCTTGGCCAAGCAATGGAAATAAAATATTTTTGTTTAATAAAAAGAGTAAGGGATTATTTGAATAATGAGGATTTATTAATATCCAATTTTATTTAAGTAAAGACTTTTTCCTACTTTTGAATGAACATTAAAACTTAATAAAGTATTTTAAATAAAAATTCAAAGTGTTTATCTTTCAAATAAAACCTACTGAAAAGGTTTTAGGAAAATTTAGAAATCAAATAGTGTTCTAAAACATATTTGAATCCTATTTGAAATAAAGACTAATGTCTATTTATTTATTTTTAATCAATAATAAACCCTAAAATTAATTATTCTATATTCGATTTTAAATTATGTTAATAAACAGTATTAAAATCAACACAAAGTTTGGTGGAAGTTTGAATTCAAATGGTGTTTAAGTTGTTTGAATAAAAATCAAAATAGAAATTCATAATAGAAAAAGAAAAACATTCAGTAAAAAAAATGAATCAAACCCAACCCATCTGGCCTAGCCCAGCAGCTAGCTCATCTTCCTCTCCCTGCAGCGAAGCGTTTTTCCACTCAACCTCGCACCCGCCAGTCACTGACGCAGAGACCCCACACACTCTCTCTCTCTCTCTCGCAGACAGCCAGACCCCACCTGCCAGGTCTTCGTTCTCACCCGCGACGACCGTTCCCCCTCGCACTCGCTGTTTCTGCCGCATTTTAATCCTCGTTAATTCATGTTGATGGCTGGAGTAATCTCTCTAGTGACCACGCGCCTTTAAACGCCTCACTCTCCTCTTCCATTTCCCCCAGACACTGCCTCCTCTCTGCCTCCAGGTTGCCCCAATTGCGAGCTCGAGCCCTCTGCCCCGACGAGCTTCTCCGGTAGATTCCGGCGCCGTCCGACCACCCCACGCCTCCCAGAGCACACGAGCCTGCTCCCCCTCTTCTTGCGCATCTTCCAGCACCAACCTCACACCCGCGCGAGCACCGTAGCCTCGGCAACCTCAACATCAAAGCGTCGCCGCCTCCTGCCTCGACTCTGGCAAGATCCCCCGGTGAGCACAGACCGCCCCTGTCCCTCCCGTTGAAGCTCCTATGATCTACGCACTCGCCCGCATCTAACCATACCTTTCCCTTGCCTTCGGGTGGCCTGCAGCCTCGCCAACAATGGCAACCAGAAGCACCTGGCGCCGCCGCTGACTCCAACGAGCAATCGTCGCTGCTCCAGTGTGCCCTCGAGTAGCTGACCACACCTTGAGCTTCACCGCAACCACGCGAGAACGGTGAGCATCCTCACTCCCTCCCGCGCTTCCTGGTTCATCGCCAACGCCACCGTCTGAGCGTGCACCGCCGCCAGCGCCGCCGGTTCGTGGCAAGTTCGTTGTAGCCGTTGGATCTCGATCTGGTGGCTACGATAGATTAACTTAACGAAGGGGTATGCGACGATCTGAGCCGTGCGATGTGTTTTAAATCTAACAGCCCATAGAGCGCGATCCAGCCGAAGCGGTACCGTCCAATAGGATAGAGCCACGTGGCCAGAGTTGATTTAAAACAGAAATTTTTGATCTATTAGATATGCAAACTTGCAAAATTCATAACTTTTAATCTACATGTCCAAATTTTGCAAATTTTATATCATTGGAATCAGAAGAACAAGTACTTGCAACCATGCACTTTGTTTAATGTTTTGCTTCTGTAAAATTGGTTGAATTTGCAGAAACTTGTGTAGGCATAATTTGAATATAAAAATTGTTCTAGAAATATTTTTAAGGTGAAATCTTTGCTAAATGGTTTGCTTTGAACCTACTGACCTTAGAAATCAACTTATGGATTTAAAATGTATTTTGTGAAGTTAAGTAATAAATATTTGAATTAGAACATTTCTAGTCAAATAAAAATATTGTTTATGTGTTAAAAAAATACTTTTTGAGTAAAATCTTGGGAAAATGATTTGAGTTAAACTCTCTGACCCTAAACACCAAGTTTTGAGATTTAAAAATATATTTGATGAACCCTATAAAATCATTACCTTGCAAAAGGCATTTTCAACAACATAAAATATCACCTTGGTATAATAATTGGTTTATGGAGTGAAACCTTTTGCAAATGGTTTTACCACATTTGTAAATGACCAATATGGGCTTTAAAATGGTTAGAGCCTAATATAAACCACTTTTCTAAATAAAACCATCTTTTGCATGCTTGCATGCATTGCCATGTTTTTGATATTTTATGTGGTGAAATTGTTTGAATGCTAGTTGAATATGTGTTTACTTGATTGAATTGTAGTGAAGTTAGAAGAGTGTGATATTTGCAAGATCAAGAAGTGTACCAACATTCTCTACTAAAAAGGCAAGTGACACTATCATCCATGTCCTACTATTTTCATTACACTTAGTGGATTTTTGAAACATGCATGATAAGACTACTATATTTCTATGCTATGCTATATCCTATTAGGATATCCTTATATCTTCCTTAGTGAAAACATTGTAGTTATAGTATGCTTAGCCCTGCTATATATTTGGGATGGGATACATGATATGATTACATGAAGTGTTGGAAAAATATATGTTTTATGTAATAAAACAAGTACTCAATGAACCACCTGGGTGGAAAGAGGATACCATGTTTATATGGCTATCTTTTTGTATGTGCACTAGAAGAAAACCACCCAAGGACTTAGAGATTGAACATGTTTCTCGTACAGTGGCTTCCGTGTACAGCCACATGCTAAATGGGCTCTGGCTTAGTCAACTACATAGTGGAAAACCCTTGCATTGGCATCTTCAGGTTAACTAGAATTGTGTATTGGAAATATATCCTTACATTGGTGCCTGGTAGACAAGCTAGCATTGTGTATTGGGAGGACTTCTATGGAAAGACTTTGTCAGATTCTCAATCTGCCGGTACTCCATTTGGTGAGTACTTACCCAGCGGCCACTGGTGGCATCAAGACGAGATTGTGTCATGTGGGTAAAGTGTACAACTTCTGCAGAAGATCAAATTCTAAGTACTTAGCCGTGTCCCCGGTTATGGACAATTCTGAGCAACTAAGGCCTGAAGCTATGGAAGATCTCGACATTCCAATTTCTCAAAGTAAAACTTGATGGTGACAAGGGATTAGAAGCACTTGGAGTTTTCCAAGGAGTTTAGAAAGATTTGTCAAAAGATCAAAACTATTGTGAAAAGTTAGTATAAAAGTATATTGCTTTCTGCAAATGAGCCTAAACCCTACTTAGCCAAATATGCATGTAATGATAGGATCCACTTATTTCTACATAGTAGTGAAACTTTCCAATACAATTCAAATGTATTGATCCTTGTGGATGCAACTTATTATGTTGTAGGTTTATTTGATGTTAGTGAAGTGTGTTGAATAGGATTATAAGTCTACAACCAACATGATTGCCTATGGCACTTTGGAGATGAAGGACTCCATGCTATAGTTATTTCTGCTGCATTGTAATGAGATAGCCAAATGAGCTATGTAAGATGTAAAGAATTATTTTATTCCTGGTTATAAAGTTGTATTACGACCTTTTGTTTCTTGATATTACATCTTAACTGTGGATGCTAGCTATTGATTCAGGGACTAGCATTGTAAACACAGGGATCTCTACCTTATTAAAGGTTGGGACCGCTACATTCCTTGAGTCTTGGAAGTTATTACTTCAGTAATGACCTCTCCTTATCCTTTTTGTTTGCTTTTTGTGCCAAGAATGACCTCTAATGAGAGGGAAGTAAGATTTGGGGAGTTGTTGTCCTGAAACAGATTTCTGTCCTTCACCATAAAAAATCATGAGGAGTCTCTGTAACACGGATTGAGATGATATTTTATGAATAAATCCCCCAGTATGTTAGCTAACTTTCGTTAGTTCAACACCTTTTGATTTGAGCAACAAAAGATTTTCTAAAAAATCGGTTTCTACCTGCTGGTCTGTTTTGACAGATTTCTGCCATTATTTGCATTTTTTTCTTATCGATTTTTTTTTGAGTTCTCTTTTGGGGAATTGAGATTTTTAAAGGAAGTTGCTTCAGTAGCTTGTGTTTTTAGTGAAAAGTTTTGATGTTACAAAGCTAAACCCAAAGGTCTATTATCTTTTGAATACACTAATGTTGCTAATGAAGATTTTGTGAAGTTTTGTTTGAAGGAAAAATTTTAGGTGTAGAGAGAGAATGATGTAATGAGATGAAGAATGGACAAAAGCTCAAGCTTGGGGATGCCACCCCGGTGTCACCCCAAGAAATATCCAAGAGTTACAAGCGTCAAAGCTTGGGGATGCCCAAGGCATCCTCTTCTTCATCAATAAAAAGCTCAGGTCTGTCTATACACTTCGTTTTTATTGTTTCATTCACTATTGTGTTGTTCTTGGAGCATCTTTGTTTTTGTTTGCTTTGTTAGTTTGTTTAGTTTGATTGAATAAAGTAGTTTGGACCCCCGTTCTTGCTATGTTATTTCAAATAAGTCTATTGGTGTTGGAAAGGAGTAGAAAGTTCTTGTTTGAAGGTGCAAGACGAGCTTGCTTGGACTGTGACTTAGACTTTAGCATGCCATGCTAGGTGTTGTTTTGACTTTATGCTTAGTGATTATTGATGTACCATGACTTGCTCCAAGTCATTGGGATTGCTTAGTGTGCCTTGAAAGAATCATGCGTTGTTTTAGCATACAAAAGCATAGTATTGTGGTATTCTCCTTTGATGTTTTGTTTGGGTTGACTTGGCACATGCTCACACCATGTTATGACTATGAACAAGTCACCACTATTAGAAAATAGATCTTTGGTCCATAGCATTATTCCCGGTTCTGGTACAAACCAGGACTAATGCCCGGTCCCAACGGCTAGAAACGGCCGTAGGCCCCAGAAGACATTAGTCCCGGTTCGTTTAACAAACCGGGGCTAAAGAGTCTGACGCTGGAAAAGAGCAGATGCATGGACCTTTAGTCCCGACTCGTTTCTCAAACCGGGACTAAAGACCCCGACTATATCTTCTTCCCCTTCCCAGCCCGAGCCATTTCAAGCTCACACAAGCATCTCTCTCAAATTTCTCCCCTCAAGCTTGACTTCTTCCCAATTTTTCTCAAGATTTGTGAAGATTTTTTGGCTCCACATCTATGAAGGGTCCTAAGAGGTTAGCAACTTCATCATTTCATCTTTCATTGCTTGTTTTAACTCATTTCATGCTCTAGAAATGGATAGATTTGTGTGGATTCTATCTCTATATATCTGGTTAGTTTTGCACATATAGTTCTCGAAATTCATTTGATTCATCGAAGCACATAGATACATGAGTTCATCCTATGTACATATCTTGGTTTGGCACGTAGTGTTGAAATTTAGACGGTTCACAGTGCATCATGTCACCGTCGAGCAACAAAATATTCTTCTTTCTTCTACATGTCGTCACAAAATCCATTGCAACAAAAATAAGTACCAAAACTATGAAGTCACACATATATATAGTGGCGCCCTAGCATTTTAGTTAATCATCATCCAGTTAAGCAAGTTAGAACAAAAACATGAACACGCCGAGGAGCTACCAAATTAAATTAGGGAGTGCCTCTATGGCGAGCTCCTCGAAGATGTCTGAGGATGAGGCATCCTAAGACATCTTCGAGAAGCTCTGCCGTAGTGGTGTACCTACTCTCGCACACCATCTTTCAGTTTATATCTTTTCTATCTAAATCAGTATGCTCGTGGAGCTAACTAATTTCACATATTAGGGAGTGCCTCTATGGCGAGCTCCTCGAAGATGTGTCCTAAGACATCTTCGAGAAGCTCCGCCGTAGTGGTGTCCCTGGTCTCGCACACGATCTTCCTTGCAGTTGATAGTTCACTAGGAAGCCTATTTATAGATTAAGCAGCACAACATAGTGTCGACACTCATGACATAATGTCAACACTCACCCCTGTCATAGTGTCGCCACCCACTAAAACAGTGTCGCCACTCACTGGCATAGTGTCTCCACTCACGACATATAGTGCCGTCACCCACTTTTAGTCCGGGTTGGTGTGTCCTTTAGTCCCGGTTGGAGACACCATTCAGGACTAAACGGGCTCAGGTCGGCCCCATCCTGCCGCAACCCCTTTAGTCCTGGTTGGTGTGTCCAACCGGGACTAAAGATGTAGTAGAAATTTTTTAAATCAGTGCATAGTTGTTTGATGTATACGATGTGTTCTTCTATTTTTAGACTAGTACTACTCTTTGCATCGTGATTTTGTTTGATGAACTTATATAATGCAGATGAGACGGCAATGGATGTACGCTGACCGAATCTCTGATGAGTTCATTAAAGGCGTGCGTTCTTTTCTCTTTGTGGCAGAGGCAAACAAGAAGAATGGTTTTATGTGTGTGTCCATGTGGTGAGTGTCGGAATCAGAAGGAATACTCTTCCTCAAGAGTCCTTCACGGCCGTCTGTTTTGGTCCAGTTTCATGTCTGGCCATAATTGTTGGACAAAGCACGGAGAAAGATGGGTTATGATGGAAGACAACGAAGATGAAGAGAATGATGACAGCTATCCTATGTCCCCTGAATACGGTGGTACTACAATGGAAGTCAATGATGAAGAAGAATCAGAAGAATGTGCATCATATGAGCCAGATGATGATCTTGGTCGGGCCATTGCTGATGCAAAGGGAGAATGTGATAGCAAAAGGGAGAGGTTGAAATTTGAGCAGATGTTAGAGGATCACAACAAATTGTTGTACCCGAATTGCGAAGATGGCCACAAAAAGCTAGGCAGCACACTGGAATTGCTGCAATGGATGGCAGAGGTCGGTGTTCCTAATAAGGGATTTGAAAAGTTGTTGAAGATAATGAAGAAGCTGCTTCCAAAGGATAACGAACTGCCCGCCAGTACTTACAAAGCAAAGAAGGTTGTCTGCCCTCTAGGATTAGAGGTACAGAGGATACATGCATGCATTAATGATGACATCCTCTACCGCGGTGAGCAGTACGAGAATTTGGATGCATGCCTGGTATGCACTGCATTGCGGTATAAGATCCGACGAGATGACCCTGGTGATGTTGAGGGGGAGCACCCCAGGAAGAGGGTTCCCACCAAGGTGATGTGGTATGCTCCTGTAATACCACGGCTGAAACGTTTGTTCATAAACGAAGAGCATGCCAAATTGTTGCGATGGCACAAAAAAGACCGTAAGAAAGACGAGATGTTGAGACACCCCATTGATGGGTCACAGTGGAGAAAAATTGAGAGAAAGTACCCGGACTTTGCAGGTGACGCGAGAAACTTATGGTTTGGTCTAAGTACAGATGGCATGAATCCCTTTAGGGAGCAGAGCTACAGTCATAGCACATGGCATGTGACTTTGTGTATCTATAACCTTCCTCCTTGGTTGTGCATGAAGCGGAAGTTCATTATGATGCCAGTGCTCATCCAAGGCCCGAAGCAACCTGGCAACGACATTGATGTGTACCTAAGGCCATTAGTTGAAGAACTTTTACAGTTGTGGCATAGACAAGGTGTACGTGTGTGGGATGAGCACAAACGTGAGGAATTTAACCTACGAGCATTGTTGTTCATAACGATCAATGATTGGCCTGCTCTTAGTAAAATTTTAGGACAGACAAAAAAGGGATACAATGCATGCACACACTATTTAGATGACACTGAAAGTATTTATTTGGTTAAGTGCAAGAAGAATGTGTACCTAGGGAATCGTTGTTTTCTTCCGCCCACGCATTCCCTAAGAAGGAAAGGCAATCATTTCAATGGTGAAGCATATCACCGGAGTAAGTATGTCCGTCATACTGGTGATGAGGTATTTGATATGGTGAAGGATTTAAAAGTAATCTTTGGAAAGGGTCCTGGCGGACAGTCCGTTCCGAAGGACGCTGGCGGACACGCACCCATGTGGAAGAAGAAATCTATATTTTGGGAGCTACCCTATTGGAAAGTCTTAGTGGTCCGCTCTGCAATCGACGTGATGCACCTGACGAAGAATGTTTGCGTGATACTGCTAGCCTTCTTGGGCGTGTATGGAAAGAATAAAGATACACCAGAAGCACGGCAGGACCAACAACATTGAAAGACCGAGAAGGCTTGCATCCAGAGCTGTTTCAAGGTACTACCAGCTACGCTCTTACCAAGGAAGAGAAGGAAATCTTTTTTGAATGCCTGAGTAGTATCAAGGTCCCTTCTGGCTTCTTGTCCAGTATAAAGGGAATAATAAATATGGCATAGAAAAAATTCCAGAACCTGAAGTCTCATGACTGCCACGTGCTTATGACGCAGTTGCTTCCGGTTGCTTTGAGGGGGCTTCTGCCGAAAAATGTTAAAGTACCCATTGTGAAGCTATGTTCCTCAATGCAATTTCTCAGAAGGTAATCGATCCAAAAAGTCTACCAGGGTTACAGAAAGATGTGGTCTAGTGTCTTGTCAGCTTTGAGTTGGTGTTCCCACCATCCTTCTTCAACATAATGACGCACCTTCCAGTTCACCTAGTCGAAGAGATTACCATTCTCGGTCGTGTATTTCTACACAACAAGTTCCCTTTTGAGAGATTCATGGGAGTCTTAAAGAAATATGTCCATAACCATGCTAGGCCAGAAGGAAGCATCTCCAAGGGCTATGAAACAGAGGAGGTTATTGAGTTTTGTGTTGACTTTATTCCTGTCCTTAAGCCAATCGGTGTACCTAAATCACGGCACGAGGGGAGACTTAGTGGAAAAGGCACGCTAGGAAAGAAAGCAAATATATGTATGGACGGACATTCTTTCACTAAAGCACACTATACAATTCTGCAAAGTTCCACCTTGGTGGCTCTGTATATCGAGGTACACAAGAATATTGTACGCTCGAACTACCCGGGGCAGTCTGACAGGTTGATTAGAGATGAACACATGAAGACTTTCGACGGTTGGTTACATACACATCTCATAAATGACACCACTATTGGAGATCAATTGTACTTGTTGGCCAGGTCTCCATCTTTAACTATATTGACTTTCCAAGGGTACGATATAAATGGGAATATATTTTACACGCACGCCCAAGATAAAAAGAGCACCAACCAAAATAGTGGTGCCCGATTTGATGCAACAGACGAGAATGGGAAAAGGACACATATTATGGTTACATACAGGACATATGGGAACTTGACTATGGTCCTAATTTTAAGGTCCCATTGTTTCGATGCAAATGGGTCAAGATGACTAGAGGTGGGGTAACGGTAGACCAGCAGTACAGAATGACAACAGTGGATCTCAATAATCTTGCGTTCGGAGACGAACCATTTGTCCTTGCCAATGATATGGCTCAAGTTTTCTATGTGAAGGACATGTATACTAGACCGAGAAAAAGGAAAGATAAGCAAAAGAATACAATATCATACGATGAGCCAAAGTGCCACATAGTTCTTTCAGGAAAAAGAAACATGGTGGGAGTTGAGGACAAGACAAACATGTCAGAAGATTATAACAAATTTCATGAAATTCCGCCATTCAAAGTGAAAAGTGACCCAAGCATACCGCTAAATAAGGAATATCTTCCATGGTTACGGACTAGAAGAGAACCAAAACACTAGATGTGGATGTTGGTGATGTAATAATGTATTAAACCTTTTGTGAATTAATCCTATTTTTTTAGAATTTCTGAGATTGCTATAGGCAGGTAGAAAAAACAGCATTTGATCACCTGAGCGAACTCACAAGAATACAACAACATCTTCATATTTAGACCTAGGACTAGGTAACACTCAAGACATTTATTAATATTAAAAACCGGGACTAGCTAATAGTCAGGACTAAAGCCGACCCCTTTAGTCATAATCATGCCTAGTCCTATAGTACACAGCTTTAGGGTATTCTTCGTCATCGTCATCGTCATCGTCACCTGCCACTCCGGGGATCCTTAGCCCAGCCATGGCATATGCTGGGGGCACCTGCCACTCCGGCCTCAGATTCACGGCGGGCGGGGGAGGGGTCTCCTGGAAGACGATCCCGCTACCGCCGGGCAGGGGAGGGGCCTTCTTGTGGCTCTATGGCGGGTGGACTTGTGGGCACCATAGGCGAGGATGGTCTCCCCCGGCGATGTAGCGCATCACGCTGATGATAGTACGGTTCGCCCACCACAGACGTCAGCCGGCTTCATTGTGGTTCACCGGGGGCGGGCCATCACCCTCGTACCTGGCGAGCTCTCTTTCCCATCGGTTAGCGAAGAAGGCATTCCAGGTGTCGTAGTTGTCGGGATCCCATTGGGGATCCATCCGCTGCTCCGGCGTGAGCTCGTGGTAGAAGTGGTTTGTGATGGCCGCCTGTCGGGCAGAGCCTTAAGACACATGAGGGAGAAGAATCCCTCAAGCGCTCAGCGTCCAGCCGATGGGCGGCCGGTAGCCCGGCGGGCAAGGGTAGCTGGAGGCGCGTAGCGCCTCGGTCTCGTCGAGGGTTAGAATGGCCCAGTAGGCACTGTCCATTGTTGTGAGAGAGGAAGGTGTGGATGTATGGATAGCCATGGAGTGGTCGGCCTATATATAGATGGAAAGGGCAGGAAAACATGGCGGGAAGTGGTGGCAAATGGCGGGAAATATCTTTAGTACCGGTTAGTGGCTACAACCGGGATTAAAAGCTCTGTTGAGAGGTAAAGGGCGGGAAGCAGTGGGAAATGGCGGGAAATATATTTAGTCCCGGTTAGTGGCTACAACTGGGACTAAAAGCTCCGTTCAGAGGGAAAGGGCGGGAAAACATGGAGGGAAGCTGTGGGAAACAGCGGGAAAAATTCGAAACGAGCATGTTTGTGTGTTGAATCGTGGCATAGTTTGTGATACGGTGCCCATATTGTGCATGCATGTGGATATTGGGATGGCGAAGAATGTTGCAGGAGGAAATTTTCCTTTTCATCTCTCGGAAAAGCCATTTTCCATTTTCCGAGCGCAAAAAAGACGGGTCGTTTTGTGAAGCAGCCACCAAAATGCAGTTACAGAATGCTACCATCCCATTTTTCTAACATACTAGACTACCTTACATGAACTATCTCCTAACCGGGGGATCTCAAACCTTTCTGTCCTTCCCGGGTGAAAAAGACAAATGTTTGGTGAATCGGTAGGAAGTGGGTCCGGTTTGAACTACAGGTACATGATCTAACGCCCGTGATTTTTTGAAAAAATCATTTTTAGACTCACAATATGTTGTTTTTTCAGAGATCCAATGCAAGTTCTAACATTATCATCCCCTATCTTCACGCACGCTGTTTTGACCTAAGTTCGAAATGGGAAAAATTCAAAACGGGCATAAAAATTTCAAAAAACGTTAGAACAATGTAAATCCTTCACGTGGTGTGATATTATGTGACATAGTTGCAATGAAAAATATCGAACTTGGTATAATGATTATGTCTTGAAAAAACCTTCACAAAATGACCTATCATGTTCGAGGTTTCATGGCTTTCGGTCCAAGAGACGGATGTTATATGCTGAATCACGACATAGTTTGTGATATGGTGCCCATATTGTGCATGCATGTGGATATTGGCATGGCGAACAATGTTGCGGGAGGAAGTTTTCCTTTTTGTCGCTCGGAAAAGCCATTTTCCATTTACTGAGCGCAAAAGACGGGTCATTTTGTGAAGCGGCCACCAAAATGTAGTTACAGAATGCTACCATCCCATTTTTCTAAAATACTATACCACCTTACATGAACTATCTCCCAACCAAGGGATCTCAAACCTTTCTGTCCTTCCCGGGTGAAAAAGACAAATGTCTGCCGAATCGGTTGGAAGTGGGTCCGGTTTAAACTACAGGTACATGATCTAACGCCCGTGATGTTTTGAAAAAAATCATTTTTAGACTCACAATATGTTGTTTCTTCAGAGATCTAATGCAAGTTCTAACATTATCATCCCCTATCTTCACACACGCCGTTTTGACCTAAGTTCGAAACGGGAAAAATTCAAAACGGGCATAAAAAATTCAAAAAAGGTCAGAACAAAGTAAATCCTTCGCAAGGTGTGATATTATGTGACATAGTTGCAAGTAAAAATATCAAACTTGGTATAATGATTATGTCTTGAAAAAACCTTCATAAAATGACCTATCATGTTCGAGGTTTCATGGCTTTCGGTCCAAGAGCACATATTATGTGCTGAATCGCAGCATAGTTTGTGATATGTAACTACCCTAGTTTTACTAAATAGACATTAGGGTTTGAATGTGCATTCATGAACATCGTCATTTTAAAATGGATGCAACAAATAGATTCTCAAAACCTTAAACCCTATTTTCCTCTCTCTATTTGAAATCAATTCAAATGGTTTTAAATATTTTGAAAATCCAAAAATATCTGGAGCCCAAATTGTTATAAGGGCCCCCTCAATATTTTCTACATTTTTATAAAGCCTTTTGTATTTTTGAATGACTCAAAACAGGTTTGAAATGAAAATGCAAAGAGAGAATCAAAACAGAAATAGGAAAAGGTTTTTCTGTAATATTTAGAGCCAGGCGAGCTAATAGGTCGGCCCATCTCTTCTCCCTTCCTCCCTGCCGCTCAGTGCACACAGAAGTAGCCCGCAGCCGGCCCAGCCGCAGCCCATCTGGCCCATACCGCTTCGGCCACTCCTATCGTCGTCTTCCTCCCGGTCGGCAAGCAGCAGCGTGGCCGCAGCGATGTCGTTCGTCGCTCGCCGCGTTGTGATGCTCGCCGCCGCCCCAGGACATGCAGATAAGAACCACGGCTCCCTCCTCTCTCTCCCCATACCCATTTCTCCCTGTCTCGCCCTCTCCCACGAAATCCCCTCTAAGCCCGAACCCTAGCCGCCGTTCTGAGCCTCACCGAGCCAAGCCAAGGTGCCTAGGAGCTCCGCCGTGCAGGACTACATATTCCCCCCAAAGGAATCGGGCCAAGGAGACCTCTACTGCCGTCAAAGACCACGCCTTCCCCGACTCCGGCCGCCGTGTTCATCATCGATTCTGGTGCCGTTCAGCCTCGCCTTACCTCCCCGTCACCATCGTCGCGTTCTTGGTGAGATCGCGGTCCTCACAGACCTTTTCGATTCATCCCTCCCTTTCTGTATTAGCGCCGCCACAACCACCTGTGAGCCCTGCCGCGGTTCATCGTTGTCGGTGCCTCTCTGGTGACCATTTTGAGGTGGCGCCGCTGCTATTAGGTTCGCCCTGCTCCGCTCGTTCGAACTAGGTACTCCCTGTAGCCCCGCTTGCTCTCCTCCGCCGTCTATCGTCGTCGTCTGGTGTGTATGCCGGCGAGCCACCGTGGCCCTAGGTGGCGTTTACGTGGCGCCTGCGTGGCAGTGACGTGGGCCTTGACCAAAGCCCTCCAGCATGGCACATTGACCCGACCCAGGGCCCAACAGTTAGTGACTGGGGCTAGACCCAGCCCTAGTAAGAAACGCCCCACCCCTATGCTGATGTCATAGTGGCGCAATAAATCAATTTAAATTGGTTTATTAAATTCAGAAATTGACTAAAACTTGTAAATTCAATATCTAATTATTTATAAGTCAGAAAAATACAAATAATATATCAAAATGTTTAGAAAAATGAACTCTATCTATTTAAGCTATCATCATGCATTGCTAAACAACTTACATGACAAGTTTAATTAGAGAAATAAATGTACCTCTCTCGTGTGTATCCGAAGTTCTCCCAAGTTAGGGTTTGCACCCCTCGGAACCCTGATCAAACTGTCGAGCATGTCTTAGGGTTACATTTTAGTACAAATCAACTTGTCATATCATCATCCTTGCTTGAGCATTGCATTGATGCCATGTGTTGATTGTTTCCCTTTCTTTCTGGTATTTGGTTCTTCTCCGGTAGAATATGATATCGGAATCGAGATCGAGATCAACATCGTCGAAGCTCGAAGAACAATACTTGATCAACTATAATCAAGTCAAGTACCAGATGTCCGAAACTCTGCTTTTTGGATATCAACTGGCAAAGGCAAGCGAAGCCCCACACATACATATGAATCCTATGCTTTCAAAGTATTTACATTCTTGCCATGTGCATGCGATTCTAAAGTCTTTTATCGATAGATAGAGTAATCCTATATGATGCATGTTTCCTTTATATCCTATATTCCCTGATCCACTGCTCCTAGCATAACTAGGGTTTAGCTTGTGAAGCGTTGCTAGAGATGTTACATTTGTTGTGCTTAGCCATGCTTAGTCGTTACCACTGGTCCATCCGGTTGATGAATCAGAGCTGCGAATGAACCTAGTATGACAGGATGACGTGATATGATCATAGATGGGTAATAAACATGCTAAGACTTGTATGGGAGGCCACGTGGGTTGTGGTTTTTGCAGTCCCATACTTGCCACCCTTAGGACCCGATGTTCTTGCCTCTTGAACCAAGACGAGCGTACAGCCACACGGGGGCCTAGAAACCCCCTCGACCAACTAAGTTGCCTAGTAGATTCCATGAGTCACATAGTTCGGGTGTTCCATTCGACATACGCATTCTGGCTCTTCTCGATGGAGGTGAAGGAGGTGCATTCATACCGGTAGGTAAGCGTGGCAGGGAATGGGAGATTCCCGGCATCCGTAATCTCAAACCCTGTTCACATCATTAGGGACCGACTTCGGGACTCGACCCATTACATCGGCATCTCCCTAGTGCATGACTCATGGTCTCGGCGAAAGCAAGGTAAAGTTCGTGTCTAACCACCTTCTGCCGGCCTTCCAAGGAAGAGGGCTATTACTAGTGGCATTAAGAGAAGGTTAGTACATGTGGGTAAAGTTGTACACCCATGCAGGGTTATTAATCTTTTCGAAAAGCCGTGTCCACGGTTATGGACGACTTGGGAACGGACGTGAAGATCATAGAGAACTTGAACCTAATTGTAAAACTTGGCAAGTTAAGTAATGTGTGCTTAAGGATGCTTCCGCAGGGATCGAGGGGGTGATTCTAGATTGTGACACCCCTAAGATCAGGGCTAAACAAATCCCAGACCTCTGTCTGACATAAGCTTAACCTTGAGCTCGAGAATATCTAGTGAAGAATCGGTAACATAACAGTGACCCTACGACACAAAATTTATTACAGCAAGCTCATAACTGAGCAAAGAACCAAAGTATTAAAAGCAGAGGTCACTGAACACAAACATCAAACAACGGAAGACAAATTTTGCTATTAAGTATAGCAAACTTAACAAATGGCCTAAGAGGCCTGAAGCATAACGATGGCGTCCCAGCCCATAGATTCTAGGCTGCCGGCCGGGAACCCCAAGCTACTCGTCGATGTTGATGTAGTACGAAACTTGTCTTCAGGGGAACACTAACTCTGCCAAAAGTATCAACAAAGCAATGGTGAGTACAGGGTGTACTCCGCAAGACTTCTGGCTGGTGGAGTTGTTTTGCATAAAGCCATCTTTGTTTATAAAACAAGAGAGGTAGAAGAAGCTCGTCTAATCAGAGTATTTTAAAAGGGGATATGAGAGCGACATCTCTGAAATATTGATCATCATATTTTGATATCCACCGAATCATCATCAACTGAACCCTAACTAGGATCACCTCCTCGAACCCATGAGGAAGCATCCTTAAGCACACGTTGATCTGCCAAGTTTTACGATTAGATTATAGTTCTCTATGATCTTAGAATCTGGTCACCAAGTGTTCATAACCGTGAACACGGCTTTTCGAAAAGATTTAACCCTGCAGGGGTGTACAACTTTACCCACACGTACCAACCGACTCTTAATTCCAGATCATTAGCCCTCTTCCTTGGAAGGCCGGCAGAGGGTGGTTAGCCACGACCTTTAACTTGCTTTCGCCGAGACTATGAGTCATGCAATAAGTATGGTTCCGCTGTAACGGGTCAAATCCCGAAGACGGTACTTAAAGATGTGAGGCGAGGTTGGTTCACCAGGGGCTCCATCGACCCCAAGCAACCCGGTCCATGCTTCCCTACCTGTTATGAATGCACCTCTTTCACCCGGCAAATCTTTCAAAAGGTTTTCTATGCATATGTCGAATGGAACGCCAAACTATGTGACTCATGGAATCTACTAGGCAAGTTAATCAGGCGAGGGGTTCCCAAGCCCCGTGTGGCTATACGCTCATCTCGGTTCCAAATGCAAGAACTCAGTTCCTAGTGGTGGCGAGCATGGGACTAGAAAAACCACATCCCACCGTGGCCTCCCATACAAGCCTTAGCATGTTTAATCTCATATCACCTCTGATCTCATCTCATCACGTTCTCCTGTCATACTAGATTCTCTACATCTGATACATCATCTGGATGGACCAGAACTGACAGCTATGCATGGCTAAGAAAGACACAGATATAAGCTCTAGAAGTGCACACAAGCCAAACCTAGTTATGCTAGGAGCAGTGGATCAGGTAATATAAGCTCAAAGGGAGTAATGCAACAGATAGGATACTCCATCTATCGATAAAAGACCATAGTAGAATCGTATGCATCATGGCAGGAATTGAAATGCTTTCGAAAACATAGGAGTATATCATGGTGGGGCTATGCTTTCCTTTGATTGTTGATAACCAATAAGCAGAGCTTCGGACATCTGGTACTTGACTTGTTTATAGTTGGTCAAGTATTGTTCTTCGATCTTCGATCTTCAACAGTCTTGATCTCGGTCTTCGGTATCGATCTTGATCTCAATATCATATTCTATCGAGGAAGAACCAAACAACAGAAATAAGGGGAAACAATCAACACATGGCATCGATGGAATGCTCAAACAAGGATGATGATATGGCAAGTTAATTTGTATTGAAATGTAACCCTAAAGCATGCTCGGCAGTTTAATCGCGGTTCCGAGGGGTGAAAACCCTAACTCGGGGAAACTCCGGATGTATATGAGAGGGATTGGTTTGTTCTTCTAATTAAACTTGCCATTAAAGTTGTTTAATAATGCATGATTATAGCTTAGATAGATAGAGCTCGTGTAACAGCCCAAGTTTGTAATATATGTAATTAGTACTTAAGCATTGCATGCATCTGTTAACCTCAATAAAATGTTTGCATGTGATCAAGTGTGTGAACCAAAACACAAGTACCAAAAACTTTAAAACCTTAAACTTCCCCTCTCTTTGAAACTACATTCAAATGGAGTTTGAATTTTGAAAACTACAAAATAATGGAGCCAAATGGTTTACAAGGGCCCCTGAATATTTTATAAACTTTACTAAAGTCTCTCGTATGTTTGAATTGTTTAAAATAGATTTGAATGAAAATACAAAGAGGAAATACAAAATAGAAAAAGAAAAACAAGTTTGCAAATAAAAAACAGAGCCAACAGTCAATAGGCCGCAACCCATTCTTCCCTTTCCTCCCTACCGCGCAGCGCGCCCGCAGAAGCCCAGCCACAGCCCACTCGGCCCATACCCCTTCGTCCTCGTCGTCTTCGACAACGACGCGAAGAAGCTGCGTGCTCGCGCCGCCGCCGTCGATCACCGTCAACTGCCGCGATGCAGCCCGCCGCCCCTGGTTAAGGATAAGAACACCGCGCCGTGTCCGTATCCTCCTCCCCTGGCCTTATACCCTCCTCTCTCGCTCTGGCTCCCTTCCCCTGTGAGATCCCGAACCCTAGCCCACCATGGCCGCTGGCTAGTCGCCGTTGCTGGCCTCCCCGAACTCCGATGACACCGCCACGAGATCCGCCTCGCTCAACTACATCTCCCTGCAGAAGGAATCCAAGAGGGGCGCCATGAATCGTCGCCATCGACCGCTTCTTCCTCGACACCGAGGTGCTCCGCCGCTCGCCTCGCCGTCTCTCCGGTCACCGCCTCGCCTCGCTGTCACCATCAATCGCACCAGGGTGAGCATATGGTGCTCAAGGCACCCTCCTTTTCCTCTCTAGCGCTGTGTGCCGCGCCCGCGCCGTAGATCAGAGAGAATTGTCGCCGTTCGTCTATGTTGACCAAGCTCCAGTGACCAAGACTCGGAGGCGCCGTCGTAGTTAGGTTCGCCTCCGTGCGCTCTTTCGAACAAGCCGTAGCACACATCCTCCCGTGCCCTGTAGCGCCGTCTCTCGCCGTCGTCTGACGCGGATTCCGGCGAGCCTAGGTGGCGCTCGCATGGCTTGCCGACGTGGCCCAACCCCACCTGTCAGCCTCTGGGGCTAGGTTTTTCCCCGGTGAAAATCAGCCCACCCTAGCGCCGACCCTGCCTGCCCAACGTGGCTGCTGAGGTGGCCTCGGGCCCCTCTGTCAGTCTCACTGGCTAGGGTCAGCCCTTGTGTGAAAAGTATTTGGTGCTTGTGCTGATGTCAGCCTGACGCCATAATTCAATTTAAATTGTTTTAATAATTTCAGAAATTGAATAAATATTGTAAAATCAATAACTAATTATCTATAAGTTAGAAAAGTACAAATAATATATCAAAAGTTCAGAAAAATGAGAACTATCTAATTACACTATAATCTTACATTGTTAACCAACTTTCATGACAATTTTAGTTAGAAGAACTAATTGAACCCCACAGGTGATTCCGGGGACCCCCCTATTCTAGGGTTTGGATCTCTCGGACCCCGTTAAAATGACTAAGCATGTTCTAGGGTTCATTTCAATACTATTCAACTTGTCATATCATCCATATTGATTGCGCATTGCATTATGCCATGTCTTGATTGTCACTTTCCTTTCCGATATTGGTTCTTCACGATAGGATTCGAGCCCGAGGCTGAAGTCAACAACACGGAAGATCCATACCTGTCTACTGACGGAAAAGGCAAGCGTAGCCTCTCATTATGAACCTATGTTTTATAAAGAATATTACTTTCTCACTATGATGCACACGATTCCAATGTGGTCTTTTGTTAGTAGCTAGTGTTACCTATCTGCTGCACTGTTTCCCTTTTGTAGCCTTATACTCCTGATCCACTGCTCCTAGCATCCCTAGGTTTGGCATGTGAGCGTTGTAGAGCTTTTGCGACCGATAGCTTAGCCATGCATAAGAACATCGTCTGATCCATCCGAATGATGAATCGGAGATGCCGGTGAATCTAGCAAGGTAGGAGATGGTGACATCATCAAAAGAGTTAACTAACATGCTAAGGCTTGTATGGGAGGCCACGTTGGGTGTGGTTTTTGTAGTCCCATCCTCGCCAGCACTAGGAACTTAGTTCTTGCCTTTGGAACCGAGATGAGCGTACAACCACACGGGGCTTGGGAACCCCTCGACTGACTAACTTGCCTAGTAGATTCCATGAGTCACATAGTTCGGGCTTTCCATTTGGCATATGCATTGAAAACATTTTCGAACGAGGAGGTGATGGAGGTGCATCATAACTGGTAGGGAACCATGGACCGGGTTGCTTGGGGTTGATGGAGCCCCTGGTGAACCAACCTCGCCTCACATCTTTAAGTACCGGCTTCAGGATTTGACCCGTTACGGCGGAACCATACTTATTGCGTGACTCATGGTCTCGGCGAAAGCAAGGTAAAGGTCGTGGTCAACCACCCTCTGCCGGCCTTCCAAGGAAGAGGGCTAATAATATTTGGCATTAAGAGTCGGTTGGTACGTGTGGGTAAAGTTGTACACCCCTGCAGGGTTAAATATTTTCGAAAAGCCGTGTTCACGGTTATGAACGCTTGGTGACCAGATTCTAAGATCATAGATAACTTTAACCATGATAAAACTTGTTGATCCACGGGTGCTTAAGGATGCTTCCTCTGGGTCGAGGGGGGTGATCCTAGATAGGAGGTTTTGATGAAGCTGTAGATCGTCGAGATAGGATGAACAAGATGAAGAAGTCGCTATCTTATCACTTTTAAAAGATTCTGAATAGACGAGCCTCTTCTCTCTCTTGTTTACAAATAAAGATTGCTTTCCGAAAAATAAATCCAGATAAATCCTTTCTATCCAGAGCATGTAGATAGTAGGTTATATAAGTCTTGCGGAGTACATTCTCGTACTCAGCCTTGCACCATTGTTGTTTTTCTACAAATGAGCTAGTTGCGTCTGAAGGTGGATTCTACGTTGACATCAACGAGTAGTTGGGGGTCCCAGGTAGCAGCCTGAGGACTATGGGATGGACGTCACTTTTGTTTATGGCCTCTTAGGCCCTTTGCTAAGTTATTGTGTAGAACAACATAACTTGCTTTAGCCGTGTGATGTAATGTTGGGTCTATGACCTCTGGTTTGTAATAAATCTAATATCTTACTCTGTTAAGAGTTTAAACTTATGTTGTTGAATTCCTTTGTTCTGTAATGTTACCGAATCATATTGTGATAGTCCGTGTTTGTGGTTGAAATTATCTTAGATGGTGATCTGAGGTTAGTTTAACCCTAACCCCGGGGGTGCTACAGGTTTTGGTATCAGAGCAGGACTGTCTGTAGGAAACCCTTATATTGGTCGATGTTGAGTCTAGAAGTTGACAAAACTATTTGAAAGTTAAGAATTATTTGTAGAAACTCTGACTAGGATTCTTTTTACTCCTTCTCTGGTGTGTTCCTGATGCTGGAGTTACTCTTACCCTATTTGGTTTGAAAAGGTTTTCATTCCTTATCTCATATCTCAAAACTTCTAGGATCATGGTTTTGGGGTTGTTTTTCTAAAGTACTCCGTACTTGGTTGCTATTCTCAGAGTTCCAAGATATCTCAGTTCTGCTTGGTGTGTACCATCTTAGCATTCCATTGTCATGGTTTGTAAGTTAGATGGTTAGTGTATACATTAGTATGCTTTGATACTACCATGCTTGATAAGATGATACGTTTATATCAAGTACTCCTTGTTCATCTTTCCGTATTGTTCCTTTGAATCCCTTGTCTAACCTTTTCTTTGTTCTTTTAGGATGGGTGATACCTCTCGTGCCCGTACCCGTGCTCATGCACGTGGTGCTGCAAATGAGGGTGGATCTTCCAACCTTCCTCCACCATCATCCATGGTTCAACTCATGGCCATGTACGAAACCAACCATGCTGACAACATGAGGCTCCTTGAAATGATCGAGCGCAACACTGCTCAACGCCAGAACAATCAAGTTGGTATCAAGGACTTCACACGTCTCACTCCGCCAGTTTTCAGCTATTCCACTGAGCCACTTGATGCAAACTACTGGCTTCGCACTATGGAGTGCAAACGTTAGGTTGGTCATGTTGCTCAACCTGATTGGGTGACTTTTGCTGCCTATCATCTGGAGGGAGCAGCTAACTCCTGGTTGAAAATTTCTTGGCAATTCAAGAAGATCAACATGTTGTTACATGGAAAGAGTTCACTGAAGCCTTCCGAGCTTATCATATTCCGGAGGGTCTGATGGATCAAAAAAGGGAGGATTTCCTCAATCTGAAGCAGGGCACTGGTTTCGTGCGTGATTACCAGTGCAACTTCAATCGTCTTGCCTGTTATGCTACTGAAGAGGTATCCACTGATGCTAAGAAGCAAGCTCTGTTCCATAAGGGACTGGATCCTGAGGTTCGTCGTGATATCCACCTCATGGACTTTGGTAACTTCCAAGGTCTTGTCAACAAGGCTATGAAGGCGGAGAGTGGAAAAGTGGAGTATGAAGAAACTCGTAAGCGTCCTCAGGAGGGGTACAACAAGGCTGGTTCAAGCAATAAGAAGCGTCATGTCTTCGTGCCTTATAGTGCTGTGCCACGTGCTCCTTACACCTCAAGGTCGTCTGGATATGCTCCCCGTCCGAATGCTGCTCCAAACAATGCTGGTGGATCAAATTATCCTTTTGCTGGCAATGCATCAGGTTTTATATGCTTCAATTGTCGCCAGCCTGGCCACTATGCAAAGGAGTGTCCTCAAAAGAGTGCTACTGAGAAGGCACCACCACCAAAGAAGAATGATAAGTACCAAGGTGCTGGAAGAGGTCTCCTGAACCATATCTCTGCTGAGGAGGCTCAGGAATATCCAAGCATCATCATGGGTACGCTTTGTATCAATCAAATTCCAGCTAAAGTTTTGTTTGATTCTGGAGCATCGCATTGATTCCTGTCACAAGCTTTTGCTCTAATGCATGGGATAAGTTTTGAGGGGTTGTCTATTCCTCTGCTAGTTCAGTCTCCTGGTTCTAGGTGGTGTTCCACCATGGTTACTCATGGGAATCTAATCGAAGTTGCATTTCAACTTTTCCCCACCTCCCTTATTGCCCTCAAGTCAACTGACATTGACATCATCTTGGGCATGGATTGGTTGACCCGTTATCAAGCTATCCTCAATTGTACAACCAAGTCTGTGACTCTGACTAGTCCTGCTGGCATAACCATTAAGTATTGGACCATAGGGTCACTATCTCCTTCAGTTGTTTCTATTCCTAAAGCAGAGTTGTATGCTCTTGAAGTTCTACCTCCGTTAGAGATCCAAGAGGTCAGTGGTCTGTGAATTCCCGGATGTCTTTCCCTAGGAGTTGCCTGGCATACCACCTGATCGAAGTGTGGAGTTTGTCATAGAGTTAGTTCCTGGAACTACTCCTGTTTCTAAAATACCCTATCGTATGCCTCCTCATGAGCTTGTGGAGTTGAAGAAGCAATTAGAAGAGTTAGAAGGAAAAGGATACATTCAGCCTAGCACATCTTCTTGGGGATGTCCTACCATCTTTGTTAAGAAGCGGGATACCAACATACCGCGTCTGGTTGTGGATTATCGCCCACTCAATGCTGTGACTATCAAGAATAAGTATCCCCTCCCTAGGATCAATGAGCTCTTTGATCAGTTAAGTGGTGCCACTGTCTTTTCCAAAATGGATTTAAGGTCAGGGTATCACCAGATAAAGATCCATAAGGAAGATATCCCAAAGACTGCTTTCACCACCCGTTACGGTCTTTACGAGTGCATAGTCATGTCCTTTGGTCTTACCAATGCTCCAGCCACTTTTATGCGGCTCATGAACTCTGTATTCATGGAGTACCTTGACAAGTCCGTCGTGGTCTACATCGATGATATTCTGGTTTATTCCAAGACTGAAGAAGAGCACGTCGAACATCTTTGGTTGGTGTTGACAAAACTTCGAGAACATCATCTCTACGCCAAGTTTTCCAAATGTGAGTTCTGGTTACAAGAGCTCGTATTCCTTGGTCATGTTGTTTCCACCCAAGGGGTTACTGTTATCCCCGATAAGGTCCAAACTATCCTCGACTGGGAGTCTCCCAAATCCGTCAAGGATGTCTGAAGTTTTCTCGGGATGGCTGGTTATTACCGTCAATCCAGAATTGCAAAGCCGATGAACGATCTTCTTAAGAAGGATAAGAAGTTTGAATGGTCTGATAAGGCTGAAGAAAGCTTCCAAATGTTGAAAACCAAGTTAACAACTGCTCCGGTGTTGGTTCTTCCAGACACTAACAAAGACTTTGTAGTCTTCTGCGATGCTTCTCACCAAGGTCTCGGATCTGTGTTGATGCAAGATGGGAATGTGGTGGCTTATGCCTCCTGTCAGCTAAAAGCACATGAGAGATCATTTTTCTAAACATTTTGTTATATTATACAAATTTTTCTGACTTATAAATAATTAGTCATTGATTTTACAAGTTTATAGAAATTTCTGGATTTATTAAAACCATTTAAGAAAATGGATTACTGCATCATGCTGACATCAGCGTAGAGGTGGGGGTCATTTAACACCACGGGTTGGGCTAGCCACAATGGCTGACTACTAGTCCCGAGGCCACCTCATCGTCCACGTTGGCAAAGTGGGGTCTACAGCCTGTTGACCGGGCTGACTCGCGCTCGCTGACGTCTAGGTGACGTCAGCGCGACGTCACATCGGCGCTGACTCACAGATCGGTGGCGGGGAAGGCACAGGAGGCTATGCGGGGCTGCGTGGTGGTTACGGCTTGAAGCATAGCGACGCAAGGATCCAAGATATGGTGGCTCCGCCTAGAAATGGTTGTCGGAGCAACCTCTAAAACGAGGAACTATGGCGGCCGACGGCGAAGCACGGTGCACGCTCAAACCAGAGAGAGGGGAGGATTGGAGGGGTCCTTGAGGACCGGTGGCTCACCCTGAGCGCGTCAGAGACGTCGTCAAGGATGGAGGGAGACGTTTGGCGCCAGAATCAACAGCAACGGCGCCGGACTTCGAGAAGACATGATGCTTGGGCCCGATTTAGAGTGCCTCGGCTCGATTCCTTCACCAAGATTACTCAAGGCGTCGAGGGGAAGATGCGTGCAGGATCAACGGGGCATGGGGGTGGCCAGAACGGCGACGTCCAGCAGCGGCCGTACAGCTAGGGTTCGGCCTTGCGCGGTACAGGGAGGGATAGAGAGAGCGTGAGGGGGAAAAGATGAGGGAAAGGGGAAGAAACGTGCACGGCATGGTATTATCCTTGCTCTAGGCGGCGGCGAGGATCGCGGCGCAGCCGACGACATCGGGCGGCAGAAGCGGCGACACGCAGGAGCTTCCCGTCGTCAACGATGACGACGAGGAACAGAGGGCCGAAAGGGTATGGGAGCTACAGCTGCGTGCACTGAGGGGCAGGGAAGGGAGAAGAGGGAGGTGGGCTAGCCGGGCTGCGACCTGGTTAGCTCGCCTGGCTATTTTTTTAGCAGAAACGTTTTACCATTTGTGTTTTGTATTTTCCTCTTTGTATTTTCATTTCAAAACTATTTTTGATTATTTATAAAATACCAGAACACTTGTAAAATATATAAAACATTGTGGGGACCTTTTATTCATTTTGGGCTCCAATATTTTTGTACTTTTCAAATTCAAACCGATTTGAATGGATTTCAAGTGAGGGGAAAAACTGGGGTTTTAGGGTTTGATTTATTTTTAGGGGAAAAACATGATGCTTATGATGCACAAACAAACCCTAAATAATGTTTATCTAAAACTGGGGTGTTACAGCTCTATCCCCCTTACGAGAATCTCGACCCGAGATTCCAAAGGTAGGAAGACAGAGAGAGAGAAAGAAACGGGGTAACTCTAATGATACGAGGGAACACACTAAACTCACATGGAGTATCTCATGGTCAACTCATGGATGGAGTGTTTAGAAACAACTCTGAGATGACAATCATGAAACACGTCAAGGTAAAGGAGGAAACATAAAGAGATGGTTTCAAGTTGTTAGATAGATTGTCTTCATAAGGATTGAGACCATGGAACTTACCGAAGAGTTTAAGCTTCTGAAGAGGAAGGTTCCGACAGAAAGATCACAACACAGACTTTGATGAGGAACCTCTACTGAACGACTTAAGTAGAGATTTCAGGTTGCAGAGATATGGATCAACAAAACCAAGCTGTTGAACTACTTTTGAAATAGAATGGTCACTTTTTCATTCAACAGATGGCCAAGAGAGAAAGGTGTTTTGTGGCGAGGACTCATAAGAGTGACGGGGTACATGTAGCAAGAGGGACTTCTGACTACCAAAATCATAGTCGCTCTTAGAACATAGTTGAGAAAAACGAAGGAAACTCTTTATCCATCCAGGACTATCAGAATCTTTGCCAAAGATCATGATATCACTTTACACCACTAGGATGGATAGGTAAAAAGATTCCTGATGACACGATAAGAAAGAAACTTCATGCTCAGACTTCATTTACTTGGCACAACAAAACATTTAACAACATAAAAGAGTCTGGAGGATCGACCGAGGGACATTTAGCAACACTACTTCAAATGTTCTCCTTGATGTTCGAGAAATCAATCATCAAGTAAAGGTCAGACTTCGTAGACAAAGGAAACCATAAGAACAACTCATATGATAAATCATAGAAGATGCCTCATGAAGAGTAGTTGTTATTGTTGAATCAAGAGAATATGACAAAAGGTCTTTTTCGCTAAGTTGTCTCAACCATTACATCAATCTTGTCGGATTTTCAAAGAGACCTATGTCAAAACCTAGAGGAACACTAACCATCATCGCTGCTTGAGATTCATCTTTGGTTAGGAAAAACGATATTTCAGACTTAGCATGTCCAAATAGAAAACTTGCAACATTTAACACGAAGGTAAAGTCACTAGATTCTCAAGATATGAACTACAGTGTAAAGCTCCAAAAGACTGAGCTAGATTGCTAGACCTATGCATTAGCAACTTGTCGAGAGACAACTGCACATACATAAAGTACTAACAATAAGACGCACATGTGTCCGTAAGGAAAGAGGAATGACTCTTCTCGAATCCACGACGACATCCTTCAACAACTACACGTGAACTGGAGAAGGTTACTTCTAACATCCAGAACTCATAGTTCGAGATGACACGAAGAAGGTTCTCGAAAGTTTCCAACATTAATGCTAAATGTTCCATATGAATCCAATCTAACATGGAGAAGATAAGGATATTGTCGATGGGCTCAACAACAAACTTGTTGAGACACTCCAAGAAGATGGACTCATATGTTGCCTGAACAAGGCAAAAATACTGGTCAGATCAAAGGAAACGAAGATGTACCTAAGTGAAACATCACGAGTAAACATCATCATCAAGATAGTCCTTGGAACTGAGTTTGAGTTGACAATAGCCCAAATCAAATCAAATGTGGGGAAGATAACATATCCACAAAGGAAATACTATCTGCCTTCAGCACAAACAAAACTAGACAACCCTTTAAGAAGGAACAAAGTCGGATAGAACTTTTGTCTTACAACTCTCCAAGTTGTTGTTTAAGCTCAACCAAATAGTTTAGGGTATCTAGTACGGATCCTTGGAGAAAATAGCTATTCAGAGAACTTGCTTGCTCAAGAAATTGACAACACGGTCATGTGGCAACATGGCAATACTTCTAGTAGACATCTAGAATATCACGAACCACCGATATGTCACTTAGTTCAAGAGGAAACTTTCTTGGTAAGGCAAGAAGACATAGTCTTAGAGCTTTGGCACGAGCCTGACTCTTTGACCGAAGAGAGTGTACCAGAATATCGGACTTGGTAGCACAATCATCCTTTGCTTAGTGACAGGGTTAACCAATCACGCTAAGAATGACGCAAATCTCCTTAGAGTTCAAAACAATAATAATTGGTAAGAATCTCGGATGGCCACATTATTACCCACACGCAACTGTCACGAGCGCGAAAGCTCGGAAAAGGGTGGGTAACGATGTGTAAAAGCATCACTTCATTAAGGGGTCATAAAACTTAGCATGATCTCTTAGTATAAAAGAGTGTGATAGTTCAAGATAGAGCAGATGGGAGACAATCAATGCCTCTTGATTTGCGGATTACAACGCTTTGACCTAGTCCTAGAATGACGAGGTACTAGAGTTTGTTTCTCCTGACATCCCGAAATGGTTTGTCTTGATGGACCACAAGAGTATGTTGCTTCGGAAGACAGCAATGCACATTTGATACTTGGCTACCAATTGGTAGACAAAGGTCAAAAAACAACAAGGGAAAAGGAACATATTCAGGATAGAATCCCGAGATGTGGATGCTTAAGTTAACAACCTTCCGAAAACCAATGCATAGAAGGGGTAGAGTGTGGCAGAGTCACGAATATAGATGCGAGACTCACGAAGAGTACTCTTGTCGTGATCTATTTGGTTCCATTAAAGAACATCTGCCATAGCTAGTGGTAGGGGAAGTCCTCAGTTTTCACAATTCAATCGCGACACAGACCACAAGGTTGAAGGCTAGAATTGTAGTACCAGCCATCCTGGGGTAATGTGTAAACATTAACGACAGGCGTAGAAGGATTGGATCTTGGGTTAAAGGTCAGGTTCATGTACAAGATTCACAACACCAGAATCTAGCACAATCGGGGATCTTAGATTCAAGTCCGAGGGTTAAAACCCAAATAAAGAAGTAACTACTACTTGAGTGACATGGCGTACACTGCAAGATAGCAATCACGAGGTAGCTTCCAAGAGAAGAAACAACTTCTAAAGTACCCAAACAAATAAAAGGGAGGTGCACGAGGCGAAAGGAAACCTCGAAGCCTAGAACAGAACACTATGGAACCAACAATATAATATTGTGGGTCCAAAAGATAGAGATATAATGATAGAAAGGAATCTCTTAGATGAACAAGAGCAAGGGGAACAAGGAATTCACAACACACAACTCTAGAGAACTCAACACTAGGTCAACTGGTTGAGAAACGACATGCCAAGAAGGCACCTAAGCTTTGAAAGATTAGAAGAGATATTAAAACTTTTCCAAAAACAACACTAGATAAGATAACCCAGAGTTAGAGCGAAACTGGATAAGGAGAAAAAGAAGCATACTAGAGTTTTCGTAAATACTTTTCAGCTTTTAAAATAGTTTTCTCAAACACTAGACTCAACATCGACCAATATCAAGGTTTTCCTAAGGTCGGTACTGCTCTGATACCAAAACCTGTGACACCCCCGGGATCAGGGCTAAACAAATCCCAGACCTCCATCTGACATAAGCTTAACCTTGAGCTCGAGAATATCGAGCGAAGAATCGGTAACACAATAGTGACCCTACGACACAAAATTTATTATAGCAAGCTCATAACTGAGCAAAGAACCAAAGTATTAAAAGCAGAGGTCATTGACCACAAACATCAAACAACGGAAGACAAATTATGCTATTAAGTATAGCAAACTTAACAAATGGCCTAAGAGGCCTGAAGCATAACGATGGCATCCCAGCCCATAGATTCTAGGCTGCCGACCGGGAACCCCAAGCTACTCGTCGATGTTGATGTAGTACGAAACTTGTCTTCAGGGGAACACTTACTCTGCCAAAAGTATCAACAAAGCAAGGGTGAGTACAGGGTGTACTCTGCAAGACTTCTGGCTGGTGGAGTAGTTTTGCATAAAGCCATCTTTGTTTATAAAACAAGAGAGGGAGAAGAAGCTCGTCTAATCAGAGTATTTTAAAAGGGGATATAAGAGCGACCTCTCTAAAATATTGATCATCATCTTTTGATATCCACCGAATCATCATCAACTGAAGCCTAACTAGGATCACCCCCTCGAACCCATGAGGAAGCATCCTTAAGCACACGTTGATCTGGCAAGTTTTACGATTAGGTTATAGTTCTCTATGATCTTAGAATCTGGCCACCAAGCGTTCATAACCATGAACACGACTTTTTGAAAAGATTTAACCCTGTAGGGGTGTACAACTTTAACCACACGTACCAACCAACTCTTAATGCCAGATCATTAGCCCTCTTCCTTGGAAGGCCGACAAAGGGTGTTTGGCCACGACCTTTACCTTGCTTTCGCCGAGACCATGAGTCAAGCAATAAGTATGGTTCCACCGTAACGGGTCAAAACCCGAAGCCGGTACTTAAAGATGTGAGGCGAGGTTGGTTCACCAGGGGCTCCATTGACCCCAAGCAACCCGGTCCACGCTTCCCTACCTGTTATGAATGCACCTCTTTTACCCGGCAAATCTTTCAGAAGGTTTTCTATGCATATGTCGAATGGAACGCCGAACTATGTGACTCATGGAATCTACTAGGCAAGTTAATCATGCGAGGGGTTCCCAAGATCCGTGTGGCTGTACACTCATCTCGGTTCCAAAGGCAAGAACTCGATTCCTAGTGGTGGCGAGCATGGGACTAGAAAAATCACATCCCACCGTGGCCTCCCATACAAGCCTTAGCATGTTTAATCTGATATCACCTCTGATCTCATCTCATCACGTTTTCCTGTCATACTAGATTCTCTGCATCTGATACATCATCTGGATGGACCAGAACTGACAGCTATGCATGGCTAAGCAAGACACAGATATAAGCTCTAGCAGTTGACACAAGCCAAACCTAGTTATGCTAGGAGCAGTGGATTAGGTAATATACGCTCAAAGGGAGTAATGCAACAGATAGGATACTCTATCTATCAATAAAAGACCATAGTAGAATCGTATGCATCATGGCAGGAATTGAAATGCTTTCGAAAACATAGGAGTATATCATGGTGGGGCTATGCTTGCCTTTGCCTGTTGATAACCAATAAGCAGAGCTTCGGACATCTGGTACTTGACTTGTTTATAGTTTTTCAAGTATTGTTCTTCGATCTTCGATCTTCAACGGTCTTGATCTCGGTCTTCGATCTCGATCTTGATCTTGGTATCGTATTCTACCGAGGAAGAACCAAACACCGAAAATAAAGGGAAACAATCAACACATGGCATCGATGCAATGCTCAAACAAGGATGATGATATGACAAGTTAATTTGTATTGAAATGTAACCCTAAAGCATGCTCGGCAGTTTAATCGGGGTTCCGAGGGGTGAAAACCCTAACTCGGGGAAACTCCGGTGTATATGAGAGGGGTTGGTTTGTTCTTCTAATTAAGCTTGCCATTAAAGTTGTTTAAAAATGCATGATTATAGCTTAGATAGATAGAGCTCATTTTTTTGAACATTTTGATATATTATACACATTTTTCTGACTTATAAATAATTAGCTATTGATTTTACAAGTTTATAGAAATTTCTGGATTTATTAAAACCATTTAAGAAAATGGATTACTGCATCATGCTGACATCAGCGTAGGGGTGGGGGTCGTTTAACACCACGGCTTGGGCTAGCCACAGTGGCTGACTACTAGGCCCGAGGCCACCTCATCGTCCACGTTGGCAAAGTGGGGTCTGCAACCTTTTGACCGGGCTGACTCGCGCTCGCAGACGTCTAGGTGACGTCAGCGCGACGTCACATCGACGGTGACTCACAGATCGATGGCGGGGAAGGCACAGGAGGCGATGCGGGGCTGCGCGGTGGTTATGCCTTGAAGCGTAGCGACGTCACATCGGCGGTGGTTATGCCTATGTGCGACGTCACATCGGCGGTGGTTATGCCCATGCGCGGGGAAGGAATGGGGGTGGCCAGAACGGCGGCGTCTAGCAGCGGCCGTACAGCTAGGGTTCGGCCTTGCGCGGTACAGGGAGGGAGAGAGAGCGCGCGAGGGGGAAAAGATGAGGGCGAGGGGAAGAAACGTGCACGGCATGGTCTTATCCTTGCTCTAGGCGGCGGCGAGGACCACGGCGCGGCCGGTGACATCGGGCGGCAGAAGCGGTTACACGCAGGAGTTTCCCGTCGTCGACGATGACGACGAGGAACAGAGGGCCGAAAGGGTATGGGCCAAGGGTGGGCTAGCTGGGCCGGTTGCGGGCTGCAGTTGCGCGCACTAAGCGGCAGTGAAGGGAGAAGAGGGAGGTGGGCTAGCTGGGATGCGACCTGGTTAGCTCGCCTGGCTATTTTTTCTAGCAGAAACGTTTTACCATTTCTTATTTGTATTTTCATTTCAAAATTGTTTTTGATTATTTATAAAATACCAGAACACTTGTAAAATATATAAAACATTAGGGGGCCCTTTTATTCATTTTGGGCTCCAATATTTTTGTACTTTTGAAATTCAAACCATTTGAATGGATTTCAAGAGAGGGGAAAAACTTGGGTTTTAGGGTTTGATTTATTTTTCTTTAATGCACAATTTAAAACATGATGCTCATGATGCACAAACAAACCCTAAATAATGTTTATCTAAAACTGGGGTGTTACATAGATAGGTTCAGCTGATGATGATTAAGTGGATATCAAAAGATGATAAAAGTTAGAGATATCGCTCTCTTATCCCCTTTTAAACTATTTTGATTAGTTGAGATTCTTATCCCTCTTGTTTTATAAAACAAAGATGGCTTTATGCAAAATAACTCCACCAGCCAAAAGTCTTGCGGAGTACACCCTGTACTCACCCTTGCTTCGTTGATACTTTTGCAGCATAGTAAGTGTTACCATAGAAGATGAGTTCTTTACAACATCGACATCGACGAGTATCTTGGAGTTCCCAGTCGGCAGTCTGGGATCTATGGATTGGACGTCATCGTTATGCTTCAGGCCTCTTAGGCCATTTGTTAAGTTTGCTTTACTTAATAGCATAATTTTCCTTCCGTTGTTTGATGTTTGTGGTCAGTGACCTCTGCTTGTAATATTTTGGTTCTTTGCTCAGTTAAGAGCTTGCTATAATAAATTTTTGTGTCGTAGGGTTAGTGTTGTGTTACCGATTTTCTCTTTGTACGCTTTCGAGATTAGGTTAGGCTTATGTTTAGACGGTGGTCTGAGATTTGTCTAGCCTTAATCCCAAGGGTATCACATGATACGGTGCCCATATTGTGGATGCATGTGGATATTGGGATGGCGAACAGTGTTGCCGGAGGAAGTTTTCCTTTTCGTCGCTCGGAAAAGCCATTTTCCATTTTTCGAGCACAAAAAGACGAGTGGTTTTGTGAAGCAGCCACCAAAATGCAGTTACAGAATGCTACCATCCCATTTTTCTAAAATACTAGACCAACTTATATGAACTATCTCCCAACCGGGGGATCTCAGACCTTTCTGTCCTTTCCGGGTGAAAAAGAAAAATATCTGCCGAGAAAACCTTTATGTCCTTTCCGGGTGAAAAAGAAAAATGTCTGCCAAAAAACCTTTCTGTCCTTTCCGGTAGGAAGTGGGTCCGTTTTGAACTACAGGTACATGATCTAACGCCTGTGATTTTTTGAAAAAATCATTTTTAGACTCACCATATGTTGTTTTTTTAGAGATCCAATGCAAGTTCTAACATTCTCATCCCGTATCTTCACGCACGCCGTTTTGACCTAAGTTCGAAACGGGAAAAAATCAAAACGGGCATAAAAAATTCAAAAAAGGTCAGAACAAAGGAAAAATGGGAACAATTATTTTATTTACATCTATATAACAAAGTAGGACAATAGCTTTAAATTATAGATATTTTATTTCTGCAAATTTTGATATATAATAATTAATTTTCCTAATTGCTAATTTGTTTCTCAAAAAAGGTTTAAAAACAGACCTTTAGTCCCAGTTTGTATTACCAACCGAGGCTAAAGGGGCGCGTCTCTGCGTGCAAAACGGGGCGCACCAAAAACCCTTTAGCCCCGGTTGGTAGTACAAACCAGGACTAAAGGCCCGGGGCTAAAGGGGTGGTGGGTATAAATACCCACCCCGTGTGCCCCTGTTCGTGTACCGTACCGGAGCACACAGATCGCCCCCGCGCCGCCGTGTTCCTCCTCGCAGAGCCACTACGTGTAACATCCCAAAAATACTAAGCTTGGATCATCAAATTCTAATAATCAAAATTAGGGTTAACAAAAACTTTTCTAAATGAAATCATGAATGCATGCATATGTGTATGCATGGATTTTGAAATCCTTTAAAACCACCTTGTTTTTTGTTCCATTGCTTGTAATATGTTTCTTAGGTGAAATAAACATCATCTAAAACATTTCCCACACTTTTCCTAAAGACAAGTAAATCAAAACACATATATGAAATGAATGGTCATTTTGGCCAATTTATCTCCCATGCCTACTTTGGATGTCTCAAACTTTCAGAACCTAACAGAAACTTTTCTGGATCTTTGCACCCCTTGAATGTACTCTTAACAAGGTATCAAGGCCCACTTTGTGATCATCCAGAAACTTTCAAATGCATAGTTTAAATGACAATTCAAAATTGAATCTTTATCATATGGGAAGATCCCACTTTTTCAAAAACTACTCAAACAAGCTTAATTTTCAAAACCCAAGCATCTGCAGACTCACCAGCACCAATCTAGCAAACCCACCAAAAATCATTTCAAAATTCAAAACTTGATTTCATGCGGTCATTTCATCAAACAGGTTGCAGACACAAATCAAACAAACATCAAACACTATTGTGAGCAGTGATTCTTGCCTAACTGGTTCCCCATTTAGCTCACACACAACTCAGTAGATCATCTAGGAAGATTAACCAGGCACTAGCACCACTGTGAGCTTGCCATTGTCATCAATGGTGAATAGCCGAGCACCCTCTTGCCACCCCATAGTCGACAGCAAGCTAGGAGCAGCAGCAAGCCTAGCCAGCATGTCTGGGAGGCAGCCCACCGTCCACCGCCACTCACTGTCCCAGCCGCGAGCGTTGCCAAGCCCTAGACCACGCGCACAAGCCGCGCCCAGACCATGCCGAGCGTGCGCCAGAGCGCCACCCTCGAACAGCACCCACAGACCGCGCGCCGCCCTTGCCGCGTGCATACACAATCCCCACCGACCCAGGAGACCGCCAGACATCCCCGTTTGCCGCCCCGTGCCGCACAGCCACCGCCCGCCGTCGAAGACGCCGCCTCTGCCGCGCAGAGCACCGCCCGTTCCAGACCAAACCACACCGCCCCATGCCTCGAGACCATGTCGTTGAGCATCGCCAGGAGACACCGCACCTTCCCCTACCCTTGCCCATGCCTTTAGCCTCCTGTAACCTCGCCCCCGACGAGCTCACCGTGCGCCCCGATGGTCCCCTCGCTCGACTATAAATAGAGGCCACCCCCGTATGATTTCTTCACACCATCTCACTCCCCTCTCCTCACTGATCGTGCCACACCATTCTTAGAGCAAGGCAAGCATCACCTCGCCGGAATTTCACTAGAGCCTGCCGCTGCCGGAGACGAAGGGAGCCAGCGATTGGAGCCGCCCCAGGAGCTGCCGCGACCACCCCTGAGTTCGCCGTCGTCGACTTCGTCGTTCGCCCGCCTCGCCGACCCTCGCCAGCACCCTGGTGAGCCCCCAGCGACCCTCACTGGCCGCGCTAGGTTTCGTTCTCGCCGGAGTTGTCTCGCGTCGACGATGACTCCCAGCCGTTAGATTAGAACTAGATCGAACGATCCATGTCGCCCCATACCGCTTCGCCCAGCCCAGTGTCACTGACGAGTGGGGACACCCACTTAAGCAGCCCGCGGGAGCACTGCGCTTAGAAGGCCAGCCCAGTAACTTTTCCCGCGCAGCCCAGTTATTCAAATTAAACTTTTTCTATTTTAATTCAAACACATTTCTGTACCCAACTTCAAAAATCAACCCAAATCTATTCAGTGCACCAAATTGAATGAAACCAATTTTGTTGGAAAGTTCTGTGAATGCTCAATCCAAGCCCATTGGATTCAAGTCATTTGGATCTATAGATCACCCATGGTAAAAATAACAAGACAGAAGCTTTTCTGCATTCAAACATTTTTCAAATTTAAACCATAATAGCTTTTGAGTTGATTCCAACTCTAAAAAATCACATTTAACCATACCTTTCAGAATATATAAAAATATATAGGTTTACTTGCAGAAATAATGTTCAAGTAATAAAAGAATGCTACATAAGCATTTCTAGCCACTTTAATTAATTAAAATAAAAGGGTAAAACCTTATTAAATTGTGACACCACTTTAAATCACATTCCCATGGACTACAATATGTGGTGATGACATGTGTCAACATGATCCCATGTTGGGTTTGGAGAATATTAAATCTTAAGTAGTTTTCAATGAGTAGAAATTACTTTTCTAAAAATAGAAGGAATTAAATCAAGCTTTAACCTTGTAATGTTAGGGAGGATGCTAGATCATCCATAGGACCCTTGTGTGTGAGGATTGCAAGTAATTAAGTATTATTTGGTGATTGTGTACCTCGTATTTATTCATAGACGCTAGTACCGACTAAGGATACGAGGAGGAAGGAGGATACTACGAAGAAGAAGCCAAGGAGAACTTCAACCACTGCTCTACACAAGATAAGCCATACTAATCAAGTTTACCTCTGCAAGCTATTAACCTTGCAAGCCTAATACTACTAATGAATGTGCAAGCTAGTAACCCTGCAAGCTAACACTTGCAATTTAGCAAGCTTATACTGATATGGTGCAAGCTGAGACTATACCTATGCAACAAACCCCTACTTGTTACTATATGCCTTAAGCATATGTGATCACACCCACTTGATAAACCAATCCTAGTTTTACTTGCAAGCTTCTTACTTTATTTCTTTATCAAAGCTTACTTACAGTTTACTTAAGTGACTGGTAGATATTGGAAAGATGCTGAAGGTTGCATAAAGAGCATAAAATTTGGCCTAAGTTAGAAACCTTGACATCAGCCTGAGACATAAGGTTGTACTTAGTTGAAACTCCACTAGTTACCACCCCTCATCATTACTACCCCCACCTGTAGATGCTAGTGCTAAGCATAAAACTTGATCAACTTTAGATGGGAATACTTGGTGGAAAAATGGTTATGAAAACCTTGGAATGATAGATCATTCTATTGAAATGTTTTGGACATGTGTTTTCCAAACACTTGAGAATTTTGGTGATAAAAATGTTGAGGCATGAGCCTTAGCCCTTTATAAAACTGATGGTTGTCTGGATGCGATACCATTCCAATTTTATCGTACAACCACAATACCCGAATATTGGGTAGGGCTTGACTGGAAAATTATATTCCTTAGTATTAGTTCCCTCACGGCCAAGGTCTGAGCTGAGGCTACCTTGTGAAGATTGTACACCTGTGCAGTACCCAAGATGACAGTTGGTCATGGTTGGGAGGCCAAACTCACAGGAGAGGTGCTTATACTAGGGCGTGTAATCGAAAGGTTAGGATTGATTATTCGCATACTGAGTATGGTGAATTCAGGATTTGTTCCTGACGGATGTATCGAATGTTGTGGTGAAAGTGTACAATATTTGCAGAGTGTTAAACTATTCGAATAGCCGCGTCCGCGGTTATAGACAGTTGGAGTGGCCATACTGTTTCCCCCGTCAGACTTCTCAAAATGACCTATGAGATGAGTTGAGACTTTGACTTGACCACAACAGAATTGTGATATGAAATACAAGTTACCACTTAGGATTTATAAAATTGTGAATAGCTTTGGAGCTTAGTAGAGATAAATCTGGCTTTTGCAAAACAACCCTAGAGCCTAGTGTCCTATTATCCAAAAACCCCCTTTACCTATTAGTATTAGTTTGCGAGTACTTAAAGAGTACTCATGGCTTTGTCCCTGGCTATTCCCATGGCCAGACTATGAAGAGGAGTACCTGGAAGATGGACCCCAGGAAGGTTACAACAACTAGGATCATCTCCCATCGTCAGCATTGCCTGTGACCCCGAAGATGGAGCTTCGCCTACGCTGCCGTTATTATTACGTATTCCGTTGCTTGATGTTGTATTAAGAACTGGATCATGAGATCCTATTTGTGTAAGAACTTATGTATCGTTTGTAATGGATGATGTACTATGGTATCCAATTCTGTTATGTCTCGCAAAAATGGTAATCCTGGGATTGCGATGTATGGCATAACAGGCATCTAGGATTGAAAAATCCGGGTGTTGACAAGTTGGTATCAGAGCCATCCTGACCATAGGAGACCCTAGTTAGACTGGAAGTTTGAATCAAAAACTTAGTTTCAAAACCAAAGAAAACAAATATTTACAAAAACTTATTCTCATTCTTATCTCTTTGATTCTTTCATAAAAATTCATGTTCCTCAAAAACTCTTACAAAATACATAAAATTTTGACACACTTGATCACTCTTCTAATCTACTCATCCTCTATTTAAATAGATGGACGTGAAGTACAGCAAGTTTTACCAACTTGGGAATGGGGGAGACCTTATAATTGAGAGGGATCTGGATCAGCTTTCGGAACTTCTGGAGCGTCCGCACCCCAAGTTCTTTGGAGCTCAGCTCAATGATCTAGGAAGAGAAGATCTGCAGTGGCTAATTGTTGCAAGTCTTCGAGGAAAGATTGAACCTCCCACTGCGGAGGGAATTCAGTTTACCTTGAGGGAAAACAACTGGCTCGATGGACTTGCCAGAGCAATGCAGGAAGCTCTTTCCCGTCTGTGTGGGCAGAGCATCAATCAGATCAAGGGTACTCGCTTTGAGTTTTGCCCAAGGCGTGATGCAAATGGACAACCACTGGAAGCCCCATACCACCCCGAGCTGAAGACTCAATTGGACCACCTTAGCTTCATGATGTATGATCGTCAGCAGGAGTTGGACAACTGCCGTGACTATTGCAACCACAAGTCTGCCATCATCAAGACGAAGGATCAGACCATAGCCATGCTAGCAAAGGATCGCAAGTCTCGCCGCCGTCAGCTCGACAAAAAGGAGCGCATTATTGCCCGTCTTCTCCACCGCATCTCATCTCTGGAGGAGACCATCCACGAGAGAGACATGCAGTTGGAGGAAAGGGAGAATGCCGGAGAGGATCTTCGTGGAGACCCTTACTCTTATCTCAGCGATGACGATGATTTTCTGGAGGATCAGGCCATGGACTTCTTCACCGATGAGGATGATTTCGCCTTCATCGATGATGCTGAAGATGATGAAGCCACAGACTCCGAGGAGTAGTAGCACTGAGCACTAGCGTAGTGAGTAGTAGTCGGTCCCAATGTATCGTAGTTTCCAGAATGGTTCTTAAAACCATCTGTTTTTCTTTGTTGTGATGTGTATTGTACTGTGTGCTATGAGTGAATGAATGAAAATCAAGTTGCCAGAAAAATCTGAGTCAAACACTTAAAACTTTTCAAAGACCCAAGACCTTAGAAATTTCCCTCTTTTCTCATGATCTATATCAATCTTCAAATGCCACGTGGAGGAAGTGGTTCAGCCCTAGACCCGATGTTGCAGATCCTGCAAATGTTGACTTCTGACCGCGAAGCTGAAAGAGCGGAACGTCAAGCCAACCTAGCCACTCTGCAACAGATAGCCCAGCTAGCCCACAACAACCAAGGCCACAGAAATCAGGACAACCATGGATCTAAGCTCAAGAATTTCCAGAATACTAACCCACCAGTTTTCACCAAGTCAGAAGAACCCCTAGATGCCGATGATTGGCTGCAAACCATGGAAAACAACCTAGAAGTCGTCGAAGTGGAAGCCAATGAGAAAGTCATGTTCGCCACCCATTATCTAGCCGGAGGTGCCAGGGCATGGTGGAACAGTGTTCGTGCAATGACCAGAGGCCAGATGATGACCTGGGAGGAATTCAAGGTCAAGTTTAGCAGAACCCATGTGCCACCAGGTTTGATCCAGAGAATGAGAGGCGAGTTCAGAGAGCTAAAGCAAGGAAGGATGACTGTAGTGGAATACCGTGACAAATTTTTGTCATTAGCTAGGTATGCTCCGGACGAGATAGACACTGAAGCCAAGAAGAAAGAAAGATTCCTGAATGGTCTGCATGACGAGATGCAGACGGTGTTAGTCAATATCCCCTTTGCGGATATTGAAGCCCTTGTCGACTCTGCTATCCAGATGGAAGGAAAGATCAACCAAGCCAATGAGAACCGCAAGCATCGCATGATGCATCAACCCGGAACCCATCAGACCCCAAAGTATCGCCCCAACCCATCTCTAGGATTTGCCCCAAGAACCAACAGACCCCCTATGACCCGTTCGACCTACCCCAACCGTGGAAACCCTAGACCCGGAGGAAATCACAACAACCCCGGCAACTCTAGCAATTTCACCCGTGCCCAACCCAAGTTCAACACCAACAATGCTACCGCCAACACCAACACTGCCCCGAGGACTGGAAGCAATGCTGTGCCTGTCGCAGCCAAGGACAAGTCACAAGTGACCTGTTATGACTGTGGAAATAAAGGCCACTATTCCAACGAGTGCCCCAATAAGAAGAATGCTACAGCACCCAATGCCAACGCCCTAGCTCAGCAGCAGCATCGTGTCCAGCCAGGGAGAAGATTTGCCCCAGGGAATTAACTCAACCGCAATGGCCATCTTTTTCTCATGCATGCTGAAGAAGCTCAGGAAGCGCCAGACGTCGTGCTGGGTATGTTTTCTGTTAATTCGTTACTTGCAAGAGTGTTGTTTGACTCTGGTGCATCGCATTCATTTGTCACCGAAGAATTTGCCTGCACTAGTAAAATTCAACCAACCAAACTGAAGCATGTTATGATTGTGCAAATTCCCGGATCAACCACCAAGGCTAGGCAAATTTGCAAAGCCGTCCCTATCCAAATCCATGGCATAGATTTTTATGCTAATCTAATAGTACCCGGAACTAAAGGTTTGGAAGTAGTACTAGGAATGGATTGGATGTCCAAACATAAGGGATTGATTGACTGTTCTAAGAAAGCCATCACCATGACCAGTACCGCCGGAATATCAGTCAAGCATATATCTGAAACCTTACCTCGCCAATTCAAGTGTAACAAGAGTCTAGCCCAACCTACCATTGACCAAGTTCGGATAGTCTGTGAATACCCCGATGTATTTCCAGATGTTTTGCCCGTTATGCCCCCAGATCGGGATATCGAGTTTATCATCGAACTAATCCCCGGAACAGGACTCATAGCCCAGAGACCCTATAGTATGAACCCGTCGGAACTAGCAGAACTAAATAAGCAACTGGATTCCATGCTAGAAATTGGATTGATTCAACCAAGTGCGTCACCTTGGAGATCACCTGTCTTATTTGTGGACAAGAAAGATGGAGGTAACCGTTTGTGTACGGATTATCGGAAGTTGAATGATGTCACCATCAAGAACAAGTACCCCTTGCCTAAGATAGAAGATTTGTTTGATCAGTTGACCGGTGCCCAGGTGTTTTCTAAGATTGATCTTAGAACTAGCTATCATCAACTCAAAATTCGTGCAGAGGATATTCCAAGACTGCCTTTACCACCAGATATGGATTGTACGAGTATACAGTCATGTCATTTGGATTAACCAATGCCCCCGCTTATTTCATGAACCTCATGAATAAGATTTTTATGGACTTCCTGTATAAGTTTGTCGTTGTTTTCATCGATGACATTCTGATTTATTCAAAATCAGAAGAAGAACATGAGCTACACCTAAGGACCATTCTTGGGACCCTTAGAGAGCATCGGCTGTATGCAAAGTTTAGCAAATGTGAATTCTGGTTATAGGAGGTAGGATTCCTCGGTCACATTGTATCAGCCGGAGGAATTGCCATTGACCCTGCTAAAGTGAAAGATGTAGAAGATTGGCAAGCCCCAACCACTCAAACCCAAGTTCGTGCATTTCTCGGATTGGCGGGATATTACCGCAAATTCGTAGAAGGATTCTCGAGTATCGCCCGACCCATGACCCAATTGCTGAAGAAGGACAAGAAGTTTGAATGGACAGACAAGTGTGAAGCGAGTTTTCAAGAACTCAAGAGGAGATTGATATCAGCCCCAATCTTGATCATGCTGGATATCACGAAGTCCTTCGATGTGTATTGTGACGCATCCAAGATTGGTCTCGGATGTGTGCTAATGCAAGAAGGCAAAGTTATATCTTATCTATCTCGACAATTGAAGCAACACGAGCAAAACTATCCAACCCATGACCTCGAACTCGCAGCAGTAGTCCTAGCCCTGAAGACATGGAGACATTACCTAATGGGAAACCGTTGTGATATTTATTCAGATCACAAGAGCCTAACGTATATATTCACTCAGAAGGAGTTGAATATGAGGCAGAGAAGATGGATTGAGCTAATCAAGGATTACGACCTGGACATTCACTATCACCCTGGTAAAGCCAACGTGGTAGCCGATGCCCTTAGCAGATTGCCGTGCCGCTTGAACTCCATGATTTTGAAGGAGCAACCAAGTTTGCACAGGGAGATGGAATATTTTCGAATGGAATTAGTAAGTGAAGGATTTTCGGCTAGCATAGAACTTCAGCCCACCTTGATCAGTCAGATTAAAGAGGCGCAGAAGGGAAATGCCAGTATCGACGGAATCAAGCGTCGTATCGGTACGGGAAAAGTACCCGTATTCACCGAGGACGAAGAAGGAGTTCTGTGGTACAAAGGACGCCTTTGTGTACCAACAGATTCGGAGTTGAAAGAAGTTATCTTCAAGGAGGCTCATGATACTCTTTATTCTATCCATCCCGGAGGGACTAAGATGTATCAAGATTTGAAAGAGCAATTTTGGTGGCATAAGATGAAGAGAGAAATCGGAAGCTATATCGCCAAGTGTGATATATGTCAGCGAGTCAAGGCAGGACATCAAAGACCTGCTGGATTGTTGCACCCTTTGCAAATTCCGGAATGGAAATGGGATTCTGTAGGAATGGACTTTATCACTGGACTACCTACTTCTAGTAGGGGAAATGACTCTATCTGGGTCATAGTGGACAGATTGTCCAAAGTCGCCCATTTCTTGCCCGTCAAAACCACCTATCAGAATTCGAAGCTAGCGGAGTTGTACATCGCTAGAATCGTCAGTTTGCACGGAGTCCCCAAGAACATAGTATCGGATCGAGGAACTCAGTTTACCTCGAGAGTCTGGAAGAAAGTCGAAGAAGGTTTAGGAACCCACCTAGATTTTAGTACCGCGTATCACCCTCAGACCGATGGACAAACAGAGTGAGTAAATCAAATACTCGAAGATATGCTTAGAGCATGTGTGCTAGAATATGGATCCAAGTGGGAAGACTGTCTGCCGTTTGCAGAATTTTCCTACAACAATAGTTACCAAGCCAGTTTGCAAATGGCCCCCTTTGAATTCATGTACGGAAGAAAGTGTCGCACCCTTTGAACTGGTTGGAAGTAGGAGAGAGTCAGATTTTCGGACCCGACATCCTCCAAGAAGCAGAAGAGAAGGTTCACAAGATTCGTGAGCACCTCAAGACCGCCCAATCCCGACAGAAGAGTTACGCCGACAAGAGACGTCGAGATCTCGCCTTCAACATAGAAGATTTTGTTTATCTGAAAGTGTCTCCATTGAAGGGAATGCAACGTTTCCAACTCAAAGGAAAGTTAGCCCCCAGATATATCGGACCTTTCAAAATTTTGAACCGTCGAGGAGAAGTATCGTATCAATTGGAACTACCTGAAGAGATGTCAGCTGTGCACAATGTGTTCCATATCTCGTTACTTCGCAAGTGTCTCGAAGTCCCCGAGAAGACCGAAGTGTTCAAGAATATCGACCACCGGACCATAGAGATCAACGATGACCTGACCTATCCTGAAGTACCCATCCGCATTTTTGAAGAAGCTTTTCGAACTAACCGAACCCGAAGCATCAAGTTTCTCAAGATTCAGTGGAGCAACCACACAGAAGAGGAAGCTACCTGGGAGCGCGAAGATCACATCAGGACGGAGTTTCCCGATCTCTTCAAATCCTAGGTAACCCTTTCGTCCTTTTTCAAATCTCGGGACGAGATTTTGTTTAAGGGGGGGAAGGTTTGTAACATCCCAAAAATACTAAGCTTGGATCATCAAATTGTAATCATCAAAATTAGGGTTAACAAAAACTTTTCTAAATGAAATCATGAATGCATGCATATGTGTATGCATGGATTTTGAAATCCTTTAAAACCACCTTGTTTGTTTGTTTGTTCCATTGCTTGTAATATGTTTCTTAGGTGAAATAAACATCATCTAAAACATTTCCCACACTTTTCCTAAAGACAAGTAAATCAAAACACATATATGAAATGAATGGTCATTTTGGCCAATTTAACTCCCATGCCTACTTTGGCTGTCTCAAACTTTCAGAACCTAACAGAAACTTTTCTGGATCTTTGCACCCCTTGAATGTACTCTTAACAAGGTATCAAGGCCCACTTTGTGATCATCCAAAAACTTTCAAATGCATAGTTTAAATGACAATTCAAAATTGAATCTTTATCATATGGGAAGATCCCACTTTTTCAAAAACTACTCAAACAAGCTCAATTTTCAAAACCCAAGCATCTGCATACTCACCAACACCAATCTAGCAAACCCACCAAAAATCATTTCAAAATTCAAAACTTGATTTCATGCGGCCATTTCATCAAACAGGTTGTAGACACAAATCAAACAAACATCAAACACTATTGTGAGCAGTGATTCTTGCCTAACTGGTTCCCCATTTAGCTCACACACAACTCAGTAGATCATCTAGGAAGATTATCCAGGCACTAGCACCACTGTGATCTTGCCATTTTCATCAATGGTGAATAGCCGAGCACCCTCTTGCCACCCCATAGTCGACTGCAATCTAGGAGCAGCAGCAAGCCTAGCCAGCATGTCTGGGAGGCAGCCCACCGTCCACCGCCACTCATTGTCCTAGCCGCGAGCGTTGCCAAGCCCTGGACCACGCGCACAAGCCGCGCCCAGACCATGCCGAGCGTGCGCCAGAGCGACACCCTCGACCAGCACCCACAGACTGTGCGCCGCCCTTGCCGCGTGCATACACAATCCCCACCGACCCAGGAGACCGCCAGACATCCTTGTTTGCCGCCTCGTGCCGCACAGCCACCGCCTGCCGTCGAAGACGCCGCCTCTGCCGCGCAGAGCATCGCCCGTCCCAGACCAAACCACACCGCCACATGCCTTGAGACCATGTCGTTGAGCATCGCTAGGAGACACCGCACCGTCCCCTACCCATGCCCATGCCTTTAGCAACCTGTAACCTCGCCCTCGACGAGCTCACCGTGCGCACCGACGGTCCCCTCGCTCGACTATAAATAGAGGCCACCCCCGCATGATTTCTTCACACTATCTCACTCCCCTCTCCTCACTGATCGTGCCACACCATTCTCAGAGCAAGGCGAGCACCACCTTGCCGGAATTTCACCAGAGCCTGCCGCTGTCGGAGAAGAAGGGAGCCAGCGATTGGAGCCGCCCCAGGAGCTGCCGCGACCACCCCTGAGTTCGCCGTCGTCGACTTCGTCGTTCGCCCGCCTCGCCGACCCTCGCCAGCACCCCGGTGAGCCCCCAGCGACCCTCACTGACCGTGCTAGGTTTCGTTCTCGCCGGAGTTGTCTCGCGTTGACGATGACTCCCAGCCGTTTGATTAGAACTACACGTCGCCCCATACCGCTTCGCCCAGCCCCGTGTCACTGACGAGTGGGGACACCCACTTAAGAAGCCCACGGGAGCACTGCGCTTAGCAGGCCGGCCCAGTAACTTTTCCCACGCAGCCCAGTTATTCAAATTAAACTTTTTCTATTTTAATTCAAACACATTTCTGTACCCAACTTCAAAAATCAACCCAAATCTATTCAGTGCACCAAATTGAATGAAACCAATTTTGTTGGAAAGTTCTGTGAATGCTTAATCCAAGCCCGTTGGATTCAAGTCATTTGGATCTATAGATCACCCATGATAAAAATAACAAGGAAGAAGCTTTTCTGCAGTCAAACATTTTTCAAATTTAAACCATAATAGCTTTTGAGTTGATTCCAACTCTCAAAAATCACATTTAACCATACCTTTCAGAATATATAAAAATATATAGGTTTACTTGCAGAAATAATGTTCAAGTAATAAAAGAATGCTACATAAGCATTTCTAGCCACTTTAATTAATTAAAATAAAAGGGTAAAACCTTATTAAATTGTGACACCACTTTAAATCACATTCCCATGGACTACAATATGTGGTGATGACATGTGTCAACATGATCCCATGTTGGGTTTGGAGAATATTAAATCTTAAGTAGTTTTCAATGAGTAGAAATTACTTTTCTAAAAATAAAAGGAATTAAATCAATCCTTAACCTTGTAATGTTAGGGAGGATGCTAGATCATCCATAGGACCCTTGTGTGTGATGATTGCAAGTAGTTAAGTATTGTTTGGTGATTGTGTACCTCGTATTTATTCATAGACGCTAGTACCGACCAAGGATACGAGGAGGAAGGAGGATACTACGAAGAAGAAGCAAAGGAGAACTTCAACCACTGCTCTGCACAAGGCAAGCCATACTAATCAAGTTGACCTCTGCAAGCTATTAACCTTGCAAGCCTAATACTACTAGTGAATGTGCAAGCTAGTAACCCTGCAAGCTAACACTTGCAATTTAGCAAGCTTATACTGATATGGTGCAAGCTGAGACTATGCCTATGCAACAAACCCCTACTTGTTACTATATGCCTTAAGCATATGTGATCACACCCACTTGATAAACCAATCCTAGTTTTACTTGCAAGCTTCTTACTTTATTTCTTTATCAAAGCTTACTTAGAGTTTACTTAAGTGACTGGTAGCTATTGGAAAGATGCTGAAGGTTGCATAAAGAGCATAAAATTTGGCCTAAGTTAGAAACCTTGACATCAGCCTGAGACATAAGGTTGTACTTAGTTGAAACTCCACTAGTTACCACCCCTCATCATTACTACCCCCACCTGTAGATGCTAGTGCTAAGCATAAAACTTGATCAACTTTAGATGGGAATACTTGGTGGAAAAATGGTTATGAAAACCTTGGAATGATGGATCATTCTATTGAAATGTTTTGGACATGTGTTTTCCAAACACTTGAGAATTTTGGTGATAAAAATGTTGAGGCATGAGCCTTAGCCCTTTATAAAACTGATGGTTGTCTGGATGCAATACCATTCCAATTTTATCGTACAACCACAATACCCGAATATTGGGTAGGGCTTGACTGGAAACTTATATTCCTTAGTATTAGTTCCCTCACGGCCAAGGTCTGAGCTGAGGCTACCTTGTGAAGATTGTCCACCTGTGCAGTACCCAAGATGACAGTTGGTCATGGTTGGGAGGCCAAACTCACAGGAGAGGTGCTTATACTAGGGCGTGTAATCGAAAGGTTAGGATTGATTATCCGCATACTAAGTATGGTGAATTCAGGATTTGTTCCTGACGGATGTATCGAATGTTGTGGTGAAAGTGTACAATCTCTGCAGAGTGTCAAACTATTCGAATAGCTGTGTCCGTGGTTATGGACAGTTGGAGTGGCCATACTGTTTCCCCCGTCAGACTTTTCAAAATGACCTGTGAGATGAGTTGAGACTTTGACTTGACCACAACAGAGTTGTGATATGAAATACAAGTTCCCACTTAGGATTTATAAAATTATGACTAGCTTTGGAGCTTAGTAGAGATAAATCTGGCTTTTGCAAAACAACCCTAGAGCCTAGTGTCCTATTATCCAAAAACCCCCTTTACCTATTAGTATTAGTTTGCAGTACTTAAAGAGTACTCATGGCTTTGTCCCTGGCTATTCCCATGGCCAGACTATGAAGAGGAGTACTTGGAAGATGGACCCGAGGAAGGTTACGACAACTAGGATCATCTCCCATCGTCAGCATTGCCTGTGACCCCAAAGATGGAGCTTCGCCTACGCTACCGTTATTATTATGTATTCCGCTGCTTGATGTTGTATTAAGAACTGGATCATGAGATCCCTATTTGTGTAAGAACTTATGTATCATTTGTAATGGATGATGTACTATGGTATCCAATTATGTTATGTCTCGCAAAAATGGTAATCCTGGGATTGCGATGTATGGCATAACAGGCATCTAGGATTGAAAAATACGGGTGTTGACACTACGCCGCCGCGCCATCAACCACCGTGCCGTGCCCGCGCCCTTCCTCGCGCGACAGAGCCACTGCACCGCTCGCGCCCGTGTCGCCCCTCCCCAGCGCCGCCCGTGCCGTCCCTCCCCAGAGCCCACCACGGTACCCACACCGTCCACCACCACGGGAGCCGCCCCTCCCGACGGTGATCTCTAGTTAATAAGTAGTGTTAATTTTGTTAGTTATTTTGTTAGTGTTAATTAGTTAGTGTAATTTTGTTAGTGTATTTTAGGGTTAATTAGTTAGGGTTATTTTAGGGTTAATTAGTTAGTAAGTTTAGTGTAATTTTTCTTAGCGATTTTAGTTAGTGTTTAATATAGTTTATTTTAGTTAGTGAATTTAGTTAGTGTTTAATATAGTTTATTTTAGTTGATACTATTTACTTTCGTCATGTTTAAAGTATATAGGTTTTATTTAGTGTTTAGGAAATTATGCCGTGTCCTCATCCTCGTTCACTCGGCAGGAACAACAGAGCACTACTAGACTCTGTCGCCGGGCATCCACAGGACTGGGCTCCGCCGGGCTGGCACTGGGTTGTGCTACCAGCCGGGAGACGTGGTCTGGTGAGGAATCTGGGTGTCGTCGTCGACCCGGATCTCCTGTGGTTGCGGCCGAGTGGTCCAGGTGCGGTGCAGAGGGAGACGGCCCCGACAAGGTGGTACAGCGTCGTGTTAGGGAGGAGGACGAGCATGTCCGACGTTACATGTACATTTTAGAAGTCTGGGTCACCAATACCTGGCAGCTACTTCAGGCACCTTACCCGAGATATTCTCTGGTGATGGTTCCTACTCTTTGGGTGCACACCTCCCGCGGCTCAGTAGCCGGGGCTCGACGTCTTCGTTGAGCTACATGTGTAATAGCTAGGTTACTATCTTTTATTATTGTTGTACTAGCTGGATTATTCGAGATGTATTGTTGTTTAATTGGTACTTTATCTTTCTTCATCGCATTGTTTAGTTGGTACATTAATGTGTAATATGGTATATTAAGCCGAATAACTTTATCTTCCTTTATTTATCGCATTAAGAAAAATGGTTTTATCTTTCTTCTATATTAGTTAAGTTATGGACGGTAGAGACAACGAAGAGCACATGTACAACATGATAGATGAGGGTACATGAGGTTACCATTACGATGGAGCAGACGACGATGGAGATGATGATGGCTCCCAATACATGAAGCTGACGGAAGAGACAACTATGATGAATTCTTTGGTGGAGATGACGGTGGAGCTGACGGTGGAGACGATGGTGGAGACACCATAGCAAAGTCCGGCGAGGTATATAAAGCCTCTGCTGATCATGGGCTAGTAGATGCATTAGTTGATTCATATATATATGTACTAACGACTGTTTCTTCTCTTAGACCTCCACATCGGGCGAATCTTCTGCAAGGAAACGAGGCCCGACCAAAAAGTTGGCCGATGGTGCGCGTTTCACTATTGATCTAGTTTCTGAGTTCGGTGAACCTTTGGAGCCGAAAGAGGCCGCAAGTGTATTTGTATATCAATGTGGACCGATAGTCAGGGACGCCATCCCGATCGCCACTCAGAAGTGGAATAAGCCAGGAAATAAAAGTGATCGAGTTGGAGAAACTTTTGTCGATGACATAGCCAAAGAGGGTCTTTGGAATTCACTCATGGCACACTTCTCTCTGCCTGAATTGGACACTCGTGAACTCAATGAGGCATTGAGGTTGAAAGTTAGAAAGTGGGCCCTTAAGAAGATGGGCGGACAGTTCAAGGACTGGAAGAAAATATTGTACAACAATATGCCAAGAAGGGGCTGACTCCGCCATTCACTGGCCCGCTGGAGAAGCAACGGGATAACTGGGCCCCATTTGTGACATACAAGGAATCAGAAGCAGCTACGACCAAGTCAGAAATAATAAGTTAAATGCGGAGAAAAATAAATATCACCTTACTATGGGGACAGGTGGATACAAGACGTTCGTGCCTAAGTGGGCAAAAACAGAGAAAGAAATGCGTCAAAAAGGGGTCACGCCAGCTACAAATCAGTGACCTGTGAGGTCAATTGGCAACTTGGGCATGGGGGGTCGTATGACACTGAAACCAGGGATATTATTGTTACAAAGAAGGCCATTACTAAACCCAAAGATGAACTTGTTAAAGTGATACAACTGAGAAAAGATGGAAAGTTCATTCCCGATAGAGAGAACGATGAGCTGATATATGCCCTCGGGAATCCTAAAAAAGTCGGACAAACACGAGGCTTTGGCCCATCTGTTCCATGGAAGACATGGTTTCCCGAGGACATCGACACTTATAGAAGCCGATCGAGAAAAACGAACCGGCAGAAGGCGGAGGAGGCAGCGTGGTTGCAGGTGGTTGAAAAAGTCACGAGGAATTTCAAGCCATGTTCAAGCTGCAGCAGGAGCAGATTAATGAACTTAGAGTACCGGCCCGACAGCAAGATCCTGCATTAGACAGTCCGGTGGGACCATCTCAGCGGAGAAGTAGTGTGGCTTCCATGGAGGTACAAGCTAATAATCTACTGCTGATGGATAATAATGCACCAGTGATAGATGATACGACCGGTGCAACGATGGTTTGCTACCCCGTGGATGAAGTCGAATCAAGGACAGCTTGTGAGCTACATGTCACAGTGAAGAACATTTCTATGAAGGTGGAGCTCGGCATTGCTTTACCTTGTCCACCTAAAGCGACCTACCATGAAAGTCAAATTCTAGCTGGCTATGCTCAAGTCGGTGTGGATGAAGTTGAACCGACATCTCAATCACTTAAGCTTGACATCCCTACATGCGAAGGGGAGAAAACACTGGGAAAGGTGGAGGGTGGGATCATTCTTTGGAAAAACAGCACATCGTGTTTCCATGCTGGGCGCCAAGGCAATCTTCTCCTCCGAGAAGAAATCCATCACCTCCGAGGCCACCATCACCTCTGAGTCCACCGTCTCCACCGAGAAACAATAGTCCACCCCTTCCTGAGAGGGTCTGCAGCGCGAGTGCACTTCCATCTCCGGCACCTCCGCCCACTGAAATCAAAGGGAAGAAAGCGGAAGAATAACACCGCTACGTTGAAGGAGACCCGATGCCAAAAACAACAAGATCCCCTCCCAAGAGTCTTGTCGTCTCCTCCCAAGTTAGCTTATCACCGGACTGATGAGGAAAGCGCGGTGATCTCCCAAGCCGAAGTGAAGGCTCATTTTGCACCAAAACAACCCAAGACACAGGTGCTAGTTGATCCAAAAGTCAAGAACTTCAAGGCATTCCTTGAGCAACCACCCCAACATGTGTTAAATAGGAAAGATGACTATACACGCTGTCTTACGAAGACACTAAAAGAGAAGTCATCAAGCAGTACTGCAAGCGAGAGAAAATCAAAGCTCGGGAAACATGCAAAACAATCCATCTCCCCACTCAAGGTGTTACCCTAGCCCACTCAAGGTGGAATGGATATGGAATTAGCTATTAAATTAGACAAGGAGTGTAACGTGACGGTCGAATAAATTCTAGCCAGCGCAGATGATGTCGCCAAGGGACCAATAGCACAGAAATTTGTCTACGGGGAGCCTCTGGTCAGCGATGAGGTATTCGATGATGTGCCAACACATATGCTACTGTTGCATATATGGTACTTGAAAGTCACAAAGGAAGGGCGACAATTTCTCCTATGTAAAGTTGGAGAGTAGTAGTTCCGTCCAGACGAGATCTCCATTGAACTTTGTGAACTATTTCAGTTATTCAACCTAGACGCCCTCGACAAGTCCCTCCTCAGCTGCTATTGTCTGTAAGTAATTAAGTCACTAACTCCGCTCGTTCAATTCATTTCATGTCGTTATCCTTGCTATATCTCCTTCTGTATGCTATTATATATGCAGATTGAAGATTCAAGAATGTAGAAGAAAGTCAATCTACAACATTGGATTCGTTGACCCAAACAGAGTTAATGGACATACGCTAATAAATAACCTCGAGGAAACAGAGATTAACTTGCTAATGTTTTTAATGGATCACTATTACAAGATGCAAATACTATTTCCTTACAACTATAGGTGAGAGTCTTACTGTCTTGTACACATTCAATTTTTGTTTACTCGATGTTAAGTGTATATAAACGTGCGCAGCTACCACTGGATTCTTCTAAACATTGACGTTGACCGTGCAAAAGTTGAAATCTCAGACTCGTTAAAGAAGCCGATGGAAGACTACCGCAGCATAATTGATTGCCTCCAAAAGTAATTTCAATCATTATCGCACTATATCTGTCTCTTTCGTTCATTCTCTGAGATGTAAAGTAATTAATAACTCATTGATTTCTTTTTTTCCAGACAGGGTTTAGAAAAGGTTCACGAAGGAGGTTCAGGGTGAATGGCGTGAGGAGCTCACTTTTCGTACGGCCCCGGTAAGTAGTACGAGAGCTAGGTCCTCGCATATCTTCAATTATAGTCTCCATACAATTATCATGCTTGATTATTATTTGATTGAATTATATTATCGATCGAAAAGTGTGCAATGCAGCCACAAGGGGCTAGTTTATGTGGATATTACGTATGCGAGTTTATTCGTGGGTGTATGGAGAAGGGCACAGACTTTCTTTGAGTACGTAAATAATATATTCACAATTTATTTTATACCATAGTTTTTGTTGAGTTCCATTCATAATGATCTACTTCTTTATATATAGTTGGATGCGATGCGGGATAAGCTCCTACCACATGAACGCCTACTAGCAATTCAAGAGGAGTTATCAGGATTTTTGCTTAGGGACATCGTAAACACAAAAGGAGAGTACAACATCGATAGACCTTCATGTAATCGTTGATAGACATAAAAGGACAGTATCCGTGTAATGTAATGATCTTCGTGTAAATCAAATAGACGAGCTCTAGTCTCGGTTGTGTATATATTTATATGTATTTATGTAATCATGAGAGAAATTATATTATATAATCATCAATGTATACACATATAGTAGCGTAGAATAATCTGTATATGAAAACACAAAATGAAAAATAATCAAACACAAAGAAAGAAAACCCTAAAACCCCACCTCCTGTCGCGACAGCAGTTTGGTGCAAAACGTTGTCGTGGCAGAAGAACTTTAGTCCCAGTTCGCGTTATGAACTGGGACTAAAGATCCTCCAGCCCAGCACGCGCAGCGGGGCCACGTGGAGACAATCTAGTCCCCGTTTGTAACAGAACCGGGACTAAAGGCCTAACCTTTAGTCCCGATATGTTAGTCCCGGATTGCAATCCGGGACTGAAGCCTCTTACAAACCCGGACTAGAGTCCTGTTTTCTACTAGTGCACCATAGCCTCTATGATCATTTAGTCCTTGACTTGTAGTACCACCCTATGCTTTGATTAGTAATGTTTTGTCGCTCTGCATGATTATGGCAATTATTGCTGTCTTAGTTGGTTGATCCCAGTCTTTTGCTAGCCTCCACTTGTATGAGTAAACTCTACTCATGCCTCCAACTCCCAAGAAACCAAGTTATTCTAAAGTGTCCACTATAAACTCTTATGCATGGTGTGTTACACCATTCCAAGTATATTCTTGTTTTCAGCTATCTTCCAATTAAAAAGTATTTTGTTATGTGAAACCTTAGTGATTAAAGCCCTCACGAACTTGATGGAACACTTTATATTCTTTGCCCCTAATAAACTTGAACCATTGTGTCGTCTATGTTGTATATGCTTGCACTTATACGTTGGAATTAGCAGAACCATGTTGTCATGGGGAACGTTTTCAACATTGCACTTATACTTTGTACACAGTTGATATCATGCTCTTTTGTTTGTGGATGTCACCGATGTGAAATAAAAGGGAGCTTGTAAGTCCATGGAGTTATGTATTTTGTGTTAGAGAAACGCCTGGGCCGCTATCCTAAGCCATGCCTAATCATGGTGGAAACTTGCAGCATCACCATAGTGAGATATCTGTGAAGCATCCTCAATTAAAAGCTATGCACATAGTAAATAAAAAGATCGCTGAGATGCTCATTGTCTGCTTGCCTTGTCATTTTGGTTATGGGAAAGCTCCTGTACCATGTGCAAGGGGTACCCCGTTGGCGGTTCTCTATGATACGCATGTACTTACAATGACAAGAACTTACAGGTGACTGAAGTTGAGTAGCATGAGGTCTGGCCCTCATATTCAAGGGACATGAGATTGCCAACTTATACTTTTTCAAGCATATACTCCATAGTTTGTTCACTTTAACCTTAATCACTTCAAGATGCTTATGATAGGGGCAATGAGGGCTGAAAGCTAACAAGTACCATAATTTTTGGAAGCTCTTTTTGAAACTTGAAATCCCCGCTTCCCTTTATGAAGGGCCTTTCTTCCACTATTATATTGAGTCTCCACCTTCTACCTTTAGGCACCATTAAGAGATCATAGTTGCCATTCTTAGTTTTATGTGCAGTGTCCCAAAACTTATTGATTGATGCATATTGTGATATTGCTTGTTCTTGTGCTATTTGTATCTAGTCACTCTTATGAACTTTGAAGGTGTCCTTTGCATCTATTTGCTACTCCATGAGGGACAAGCTGAATGCCACTATGCCATGTTTTCTGTATGTGAAACAAACAAATGTTTTTAATGCATGTTATCCATGATCTTTGTTTGTAGATTTTCATGTTGCATGCATAGTTACTTTGTCTTATTGTTAGAACTCCATCTTTCATGCACATGTTTAGAGTTCTTTGATCCCAGCTTTCAATGCTTGCAAATGATTTGATCTTGGTTTTGATGGTGCATGTCACCTCAAAAATTATTCTTTTATCACTTACCTACTCGAGGACGAGCAGGAGTTAAGCTTTGGGGATGCTTGATACGTCGGAAACGTATCTATAATTTTTGATGTCCCATGCTTGTTTAGTATCTACTTTGCTTTGCTTTGTCTACACTTTGAGGCATTTTTATATGTTTTCTGGAACTAACCTATTAACAAGTTGCCACAGTGCCAGTTGCCTGTTTTCTTCTGTTTTTGGTTCCAGAAAGGTAGAAAATCAATATTCTTGGAATTGGACGGGACAAAAGCCAAAGTCAATATTTTACCATGGGCAACACGAAGTCTAGAGAGGAGACGGAGGGGCGCCACAGGGCGGCCACACCCCCCTAGGCGCGGCATGACCTGGCCCGCGCCTGGGAAGGGTGTGGGCCCCCTGGCCCCCCTGCCTCGCCTCTTCGCATATAAGAAGCCCCCGATGTAGAAACCCTAGGCACCCGATAAAAACTCCACGAAACCTTCTGTAGCCGCCGCCACCATCGTCCCTAGATCAGGGGGATCTAAAGTTCTTCCCGGCACCCTACCGGAGGGGAAATCATCCCGGAGGCCTTCTTCTCCGGTATGAAGCGTGAGTAGTTCCACCTTGGACTACGGGTCCATGTAGTAGCTCGATGGTTGTATCTCCTCCTTGTGCTTTCATGTATAGATCTTGTGAGTTCCGTTCATGATCAAGATCTAATATATTTGTAATCATGCATGTTGTGTTTGCGGGGATCCGATGGATATTGAGATTATTATGTCAGATTGGTTAATGGTTTTGTCTATTTGATTCTATCATGTATGTGTTGTTTGTGATCTTGCATACTCTCCGTTGTTAGTAGCTATCTTGGCCAAGTAGTTGCTAGTGACTCCAAGAGGGGTACTTGTGCTCGATAGTGGGTTCATGCCTCTAGTTTCCAAGGGAAGTGATAGAAATCTCTTGTGTTGTAGATGTGATGTTGCCACTAGGGAGAAAAAACGGTCTCTTTTTCATGGAACAAGTGGATTTTTTACCTTACACACTTTGCTTAAAGCAGTTGTCCATTGCTTGCAACTTAATATTGGAGGGGGTTAGGATGATAACCTGAAGGTGCACTTCTAGTCATAGATGCAGTTGGATGGCGGTCTATGTATCTTGTTGTATTGCTGATGGCGCACAACACTATCATGGGACAATTCGTTGGAAACCCCAAGAGCAAGGTTCGATGAGCACAATAGCAAGTTTTCCCTCAGTAAGAAACTGAGGTTATCGAACCAGTAGGAGGAAGGAAATGTCTCAAAGGTGTTGCAAGCAACGTGGAAACCTGCACAACACAAACTCAAGACTTTGCCCCAACGAACAGTGAGGTTGTCAAGCTCACGGGTTTGCTGTAACAAAGGATTAATTGTATGGTGCGGAAGGTGATGATGGTTTGCAACAAGTAAACAGTGGAAGATATATCAATGGTAAATATTGGACCGGGGTCCATAGTTCACTAGAGGTGCTCTCCTTAGATAAACAACATGGCATGAAGGGTAAACAAATTACAGCAGGGCAATTGAAAGGAACTGATTAAGGCATAACAATGCAATACTAGACAAAAAGATCATATGAGATTCGATTGGGCAATACAACAATATACATAGACCTCCATCCAACTGCATCTATGACTAGAAGTCCACCTTCAGGTTATCATCTGAACCCCCTCCAGTATTAAGTTGCAAGCAACAGACAACTGCTTTAAGCAAAGTGTGTAAGGTAAACAATCCACTTGTTCCATGAACAAGAGACCTTTTTTTCTCCCTAGTGGTAACAGCACATCTACAACCGAAGAGATTTCAGTCACTTCCCTTGGAAACTAGAGGCATGAACCCACTATCGAGCATAAATCCCCCCTCTTGGAGTCACTAGCAACTACTTGGCCAAGATTGATACTAACAACGGAGAGCATGCAAGATCACAAACAACACAGACATGATATAATCAAATAGACTAAACCATTAATCAATCTCACATAGTAATCTCAATATCCATCGGATCCACGCAAACACAACATGCATGATTACAAATAGATTAGACTTGATCATGAACAGAGCTCACAAGATCTATACATGAAAGCATAAGGAGGAGATACAACCATATAGCTACTACATGGACCCGTAGTCCAAGGTGGAACTACTCATGCTTCATACCGGAGAAGAAGTTCCCCGGGATGATCTCCCCTCTGGCAGGGTGCCGGGAAGAATTTCAGACCCCCCCCCCCCCCCCGATCTAGGGCTGATGGTGGTGGCTGCTACAGACGGTTTCATGGAGTTTTGATCAGTGCCTAGGGTTTATACATCGGGGGCTTCTTATAGGCGAAGAGGCAAGGCTGGGAGGCGGCCAGGGAGGCACACCCTGCCTAGGCGCGGGCCAGGCCTGGCTGCGCCTAGGCGGTCTGGCCACCCTGTGGCACCCCTCCGTCTCTCCTCTAGACTTCGTGTTGCCCACTGTAAAATATTGACTTTGGCTTTTGTCCCGTCCAATTCTGAGAATATTGATTTTCTGCCTTTCTAGAACCAAAAACAGAAGAAAACAGGCAACTGGCACTGTGGAAACTTGTTAATAGGTTAGTTCCAGAAAACATATAAAAACACCTCAAAGTGTAGACCAAGCAAAGCAAAGTAGATACTAAATCATCGAACATCAAAATTATAGATACGTTTCTGACGTATCAAGCATCCCCAAGCTTAACTCCTGCTCGTCCTCGAGTAGGTAAGTGATAGATACGTTTCCGATGTATCAGCAAGAAAACTTGTTGATGGCGCCTTCTTGATGTGGGAGAGCTTCGTTGGAAACCCCAAGAGCAAGGTGTGATGAGCACAGCAGCAAGTCTTCCCTCAGTAGAGACCAAGGTTATCGAACCAGAAGGAGGAAGGAAACGTCACACAGGTGTTGCACGCAACGCGGAGACCTGCTTAACACAAACTCAATACTTTGCCCCAACGAATCAGTGAGGTTGTCAAGCTCACCAGTTTGCTGTAACAAAGGATTAAACGTATGGTGTGGAAGGTAATGGTTTGCAGCAAGTAAACAAGTAACAGTGGAAGATGTATCAAGGGTAAAGATTGGAACAGGGTCCATAGTTCACTAGAGGTGCTCTCCTTGGATAAACAACATGGCATGAAGGGTAAACAAATTACAGCAGGGCAATTGACAGGAACTGAGCAAGGCATAACAGTGCAATTATTAGTCAGAAAGATCCTATGAGATTCGATTGGGCAATACAATAAGATACATAGACCGCCATCCAACTGCATCTATGATTAGAAGTCCACCTTCGAGTTATCATCTGAACCCCCTCTAGTATTAAGTTGCAAGCAACAGACAACTACTTTAAGCAAAGTGTGTAAGGTAAACAGTCCCCATGTTCCATGAACAAGAGACCGTTATTTTCTCCCTAGTAGCAACAGCACATCTACAACCGAGGAGCTTATTATCACTTCCCTTGGAAACTACACACACTATCGAGCATAAATACCCCCTCTTGGAGTCACTAGCAACTACTTGGCCAAGATAGCTACTAACAACGGAGAGCATGCAAGATCACAAACAACACAGACATGATAGAATCATAAAGACAAAACCATTAATCAAACCAACATAATAATCTCAATATCCATCGGATCCCCGCAAACACAACATGCATGATTACAAATAGATTAGATCTTGATCATGAATGGAGCTCACACGATCTATACATGAAAGCACAAGGAGGAGATACAACCATCTAGCTACTACATGGACCCAAAGTCCAAGGTGGAACTACTCACGCATCATACCGGAGAGAAGGCCTCCGGGATGATCTCCCCTCCGGCAGGGTGCCGGGAAGAACTTCAGATCTGTAGAGGTCCCAACCTGATAAGGTAGAGATCCCTGTGTTTACAATGCTAGTCCCTGGATCAATAGCTAGTATCCACAGTTTAAGATGTAATATCAATAAACAAAGGTCATAGTACAACTTTATAACCAGGAATAAAATAGTTCATTACATCTTACATAGCTCATTTGGCTATCTTATTACAATGCAGCAGAAATAACTATGTAGCATGGAGTCCTTCATCTTCAAAGTGCCACAGGCAATCATGTTGGTTGTAGACTTGTAATCCTATTCAACACACTTCACTAACATCAAACAAACCTGCAACATAATAAGTTACAGCCACAAGGGTCAATACATTTGAATTGTATTGGCAAGTGATACTATGGTAGAATAGTGGTATCTATCATCTATATGCAATTTGGCTAAGTGGAGCTTAGGCTTGCTGTGCTCAAAATAGGTTTTCCTTATAAGTTGAAAATACTAAGTTTTTGTTTGTCAAAATCACCCAAAGCATCTACCAATAGACATTGGTAATCCTTTAACCCTTGTTCAACCACAAATTTTAACATAGAAATTGGGATGAGGATATCCTTGATAGCTTTCATGTCTTGATGCTCAAATTGTCCATTGTCGGGGACACGGCTAAGTATTTAGATTTTACTCTCTCGAGAGGTGGTGCACTTTCCCCACAAGACTCGACATGCATCGAGACAAGATCTTTCAGAAGCCTTCCCTTAGACCAAAATGGACGCGTTCCCAAACCTATCACCCCCTACCACCAACTTTCCATTTGGCTAATTATTGCAACCTATATGATCCAGGCAGAGCCCATATTGCCATGTGGATGCACTTGAAGCTTCTCAACATTTGACATCTCAAATCTCTTTGTTCCTGGGTGGCATTCCACAAGTGAGATGCACTAGGGTAGGCCATAAATATGGGGCCCTGTGTAACCACTCAACATAATCCATACAAGTCCCATTACACCCAGGTGATTCATTCACATAATTGTTTTATTAAACAAAACACAAGTCATTGACTTAGAAATATTTCATAGCATGAATATAATCCACCCTTGTTTTCTACTAGCTAAGCTAAGCATGATAGTAGTAGGGATCTTAACTTAGGAAAATTCGACTAAGGCATCATCTACTAGGATTTCCCATGGCATAGCATACTTAGTAAAAATTCCATGCAAGTCCTACTCAAAACATCACTAATGCATAGTGAAAATAATAGGACAAAAGTATGAAGCACCACTTGCCTTTTTAGTAGATAATATAAGTTCACTCCTTGATCTTGCAATAGTCACACTCTTCAAATTTCACTACAATTCAATCAAGGCACAAATTCAATCTAGCATTCAAACAATTCACCACATAAAATGAATAAACAAGGTAATGCATGCAAGCATGCAAAATATTTTTTTATTTGGAAAGGTGGTTTATAATAGGCTATAAACATTTTAAAACACATATTGGTCATTTATAAAAGTGGCAAAACCATTTTAAATCAATTTAGTGAAAATGGGCCATTTAAATCATTTTTTTGCTAGAAATGATTTAAATCAAAGTAATAATTTTCTAGGATTAATCAAATATATTTTTAAATCTCAAAAATTGGTGTTTAGGGTCAGGGAGTTTAAATCAAATCATTTTCCAAAGGTTTTACTCAAAAAGCATTTTTAAACCATATTCAACATTTTTTTATTTAACTAGAAATGCTTTTATTCAAAGATGTATTCCTTAGTATCACAAAGTATACTTTTAAATATACAGTTGGTTTTTATGGTCAGAAGGTTCAAATCAAACCATTTACAAAAGATTTTACCCTAAAAACAATTTTAGAATAAATTTATACACAAAATATGCCTAAACATGTTTCTGCAAAAACAATTAATTGTCCACAAGAAAAACACTAAAAAAAGGGCATGGTTGGAAAGTATTCTTTTTCCTGATTCCAATGATATAAAATTTGTAAATTTTAGACGTGTGGATTTAAAGTTATGAATGTTTCAAATCTAAACATCAAATAGACATGTTTCTGCTTTTAAAACAAAACCTGTGCCACGCGTCGCTTTCTTACTGGCGCGTACCGGTTCGCACGGATTGTGCAGCTATAGCCATTGGATCTAAAGAGATCTGTGCGGCTCAGATGAAATCGTACACCTTCGGTTAAGTTCTAATCTGTAACATCCCAGTATTTAGGAACTAACAAAGGGTAGATTTAGGAATATGGAATGTTGCATGCATTTATCTGTGAAAATGGGGATAAAAATTTCGCCAAATAAAAACCTGAAGTGATCATTGTTTCTTTCATACTTTGAGATTAGGTTTAGTCTTAAAGGATGATTGTTATCAACTTTGATATGATCTTTGAGGAATTATATGTTTGAAAAGTGAATTTGAATTTTAAACTTGAGTGTTTGAATTATACTTCAAATGAATTAGGAATAAGGTTTGAATCTTAATTTAATTAAGAGTTAATTATTATAACTCAAATTTCATCTAAAGAAAACAATTAAGAATATGAAAACTTATTTCATATTATCTATATATAAACAAGTTACAAAAATGAAACTTATTGAAATCATTTCCAAACTTCACAATAACAAATGAATAAAGGATAAGAATATTTATTTATTAAAAATTATATAATATTAATTATAGAAGAATAAAATGAAGATTACAAAATAATAAAATTAAAATTAAAAAATAATAAGAAAATTACATTAGATTATTCTATAACTATTCTATAAAAGAAAACCTAAACTAAAATATTCATCTTTACATCTGTACCTGCAAAACAAACATAAACTAAATAGAAAAAGTAAAGTTAGAGTTAGAATTATTTTTGTCTCAGACATGTCAGTGAGGTGCACTGAACAAAACTCATCATTGAGAAATTTATCAAAAGGGGCAAGTTTCACCAATATGCAAGAATCCATCTTTCATAAATTTTAAGCCAGAAGTCAAATGACAACCAAGAGGGGCAAGTTTCACCAGCCAGGTGAAAGTAACCAGATAACAGTAAGTTTCAAAATTCTGAACATATCCACAGGTGCACAGCAAGCACACAAGGACACACAACTAAATGCATCTGTTGTGCTGTCAGCCTCACAGCACAGCCCCAAACTCACAAAACCATAGCACAGCCGTGGAGAGGCACTAGTGCATCTCTCCACTGCTTGCACACAAGAACAGCCAGCTTAGACATCAACTTACCAAGCACAACAGCCAAACTAAACCACCAAAGATCAACTAAACATCACTAAATGGTGACATAAGGAGGGGGAAGGATCAGGTGGACAGCAAGATCAAGTCCAGGAGCTAGGAGGAGCAGGCTATCTCAAGGTCAAGCATAGAAGCTCAGCAAAACAAGATCATCATCACCACTTTACTCCACAAACATCAGATTTTGTGGTGAGTATCATAAAACCTTCACATGATCTAATCATATCATCTAGACAGAAGCATGTGTTGTTTTATGAACAAACTCTCAGAAAGCACCCAAGTGGGGTGAATCCATCATAGAGATTTTAAACTCTAAAAGCAAACAGCAGAGTATCAGGATCCAACCAGAGCTCAGAACAACATCATTGCTCTGGTTGTTAGGATATATATTACAATTCAAGCATAAATATAGCTATGATCTATTTCTAGGCACATCCCTAAAGAAAGGGGAGAACCTTAGAAACTAATCTTTTGGATCCAGATAATGATCAAGCTTACTATCAATTTTACCAAGCTTTGATTCAAAAACAATAGCTGGTACCATTACCAGGACTATCTATATGAATCAACTAGATAAGGTCTGAACCCCTAAGCCTCAGACCAACATCATTGGTCTTAGGGGTTTCAAAGAAGAACATTTCTATTTATCTTATGGAGCCAAGCTTGTCTTAATCTTAAACCAACCCAATGAATGAATAAGAATCAATCTTGTGTGCCATACCAAGATGGTGTCACAAGAACAATTATATATGAATCACGATAAACATCCAATCATCGTAGATTCAACAAATCAACCTACTAATCATTTTCCTGTCAGGAATCATAAATTAAACCTTCCAATGTTTATCTATACTGTTTGAGATCATGATAAACTCAAACCACATATTAATTTATAAGCCAACAACACTAGGACAATGATTTCATCACACCATAACCATGCTCCTAAACCATGAAATGACAGTGGAAGGTTATCAAGTCATTAACTTTACCAACCATGGTTCCAAAGCAACTATACCATCTGAATCATATGCAATCCAAGCATAAAAGCATCTAATCAGCCACCAGAAACATTATAGTTCATCTCAAGCAACAAGCCTCAGGCCAATAACCATTTAGCATGCTTACAGATCATCCACACATGATCTAACTCATCCAGTACATGATCAATCACATGATAAAACCCTAAATGGAATATATCATCTTAATCAGGACAAGAAAGTAACCTAAGAGGTCACTGCCAGCATCTAGCATCGAATCAGCAAGCACAGAGAGCACCAGGGGAGAGGAATCGAACTCACCGGAGGTCCTCGCTGAAGACTAGAAGAGGAAGAAGAGGGGCCGACGACCATGGCGGCACGGGGAGGACCCCAGGAGGGGCGCTGCAACCCATACGATGCCACAGCGGCGACCATGAACACGCATAGAGGCGAGGAGCATCACCACGACGCAAGGCGGCGACGGCAACACCAGGATCCACGCCAAACCCCAAACCCTAGGGTTCGGGACGGCATCGATCCATCGCAGGAGAGCCCTAGGCTCGAATCCAGTTGGATAGAAAGGACAAGCATCGTCGACAACCCCCTGTTGCACTATGGCGGCGACCAGAACGGCCCACGGCGGCGGGAATCGTCGGTGGCGGCATCGCCGACCACGGGGTCGGGGTCAGAGAAGGAGAGGATGAGCTCGAGGGAGAGAGAGGCAGTGAGTAATGGGCTGAGTTGGGCTAGACCCTTCGGGGTGGTTATTTTGTCTATGACTAATGGGCCACTAGGGCCCAATAATAATAAGCCAGCCCAGAAATCTTTTAAGGCCTTTTTAATAAATAGGAAAAGACCGAAATACCCCTAGATTTAATTAAATTCTAGAAAATAAAACAAAAGTCCAAAAATTATAAATAAATTTATTTTGGATTCACAATAATCTACACTATCCAAATAAAATAAGATATAAAATTTTAGACATTTACATTTTATTAAGAATTTTGTAATTTTTATATTCCTTATGGAATTTTACAAAATTAATGAAAGATGATAAAAATAAATAAAAATCACTTTCATTATATATTAATATTGTAGTATTTTTGAAAAATACTAAATAAATATTTAATAACAATTTTTAATGTATGATTGATAATTCCTAAAAGAATTATTAAATCAATAAAAGTAAAATAAAAGGGAAATAAAATAAAATAATCCAATATATGTTATAAATATTAAAAAGTAATATTTATAAATACTTTATTATTAAAAATAACTTTTTATAATAATGGGGTGAATGCATATCAAGTTAAAATGATGCATTACATTATTGCATAATCATTTTGCTTCTTTAAAGATTGTCCTTACCGGGCAATAATGATGTTTTTGTAGACATAGAAGCTCAAGGTCCAGTGCAAGCATTAGACTTCACTACCTTGCCATCACAAGGCAAGTTCATCACTTGCTCATGTCCTTTGAAGAGTCTTTATCAAAGTATTGCAAATTGTGTGTTATCATATATATTATAAAAGAAAGAAAATATGATTTTTATAAATAAAGAAATTATAGATATCATCCTAAGTGGTGATATAATGGAGCAATGGAACTTAGGGTTCTATTTGCAAAAATGATGATCAAGTAGGGACTTAATAATCCCTGACATTAGTGATTCTAGCGCCGTATATTACGCGTTAGCCATGAGATTTGGAATGGGACAAAGAAGTTAGCTGTATCTTCTTCCTCTCGCATGAAGTCGTATGTGCAGGTTGTGGCTGTTATCCTCGTAGCGTGCATATTAATTGGTAATTCATAGAGGATATGCAGCATATGGGTGGGAACCCTCATCGTCCCACGATAGTTCTGGCATCTAACGGTTTGTACAAATCATTGCTGTAATTCATTATGTGGGCATGGTGTTGTAGAGGTCTCAACCTAATAAGGTAGATTCCTCCTGTGTTTTACAATGCTGGTCCCTGGATCAATAGCTAGCATCCACAGTTAAGATGTAATATCAAGAAACAAAGGTCATAATATAACTTTATAACCAGGAATAACATAATTTTATTACATCTTACATAGCTCATTTGGCTATTACATTACATTGCAGCTGAATAACTATAAGCATGGGGTCCTTCATCTTCAAAGTGCCACAGGCAGATGTTGGTTGTAGACTTTGTAATCCTAATCAATCAATCTTCACTAAAACAATCAAACCTGCAACATACAAGTTACAACCACAAAGGGTCAATACATTTGAATTGTATTGGCAAGTGATACTATGGTAGTATAGTGGAGTCTATTATCTATATGCATTTGGCTAAGTGGAGTTGAGGCTTGCATTGCTCAAAATAGATTTTTCCTTAACATTTGAGAATACTAAGTTTTGTTTGGCAAAAACAATTTTCTCAATCAAAGATTTGAAGATCCTTTACAAGGCATCTCTCAATCAAAGATTGAAGATTTCAAACAACCCTTGTTCAACCACAAGATTTTAACTTAGAAATTTGAATGATGAGATTCTTGATTGCTTCCATGTCTTGATGCTCAAATTGTCCTTTACCAGGGACATGGCTAAGTACTTAGATTTTACACTCTGCAGAGGTGGTGCACTTTCCCCACAAGACTTGGTTTCCCAAGACAAGATCTTTCAGAAGCTTTCCCTTAGACCAAAATGGACGCGCTCCAACCTATCAAACACTACCACCCACTGTCCATATGGCTAAGTTCTTGCAACCTATATGATCATGGCAGAGCCCATATTGCCAAGTGGTTGCACTTGAAGCTTCTCAACATTTGACATCTCAAATCTCTTTGTTCCTGGGTGGCCATCCACAAGTGAGATACACAAGCCAAGTCCATGGCCTTGTGTAACCACTCAACATAAACCAATCCTTCCATTCCACCCAGGGGATTCATTGACTTAGTGGTTTTATTAATCAAAAACATAAGTCCTCGGACTTAGAGATTTTTCCATAGTGTGAATATACTTTCCACCCATGTTTTCTATTAGCTAGGCTAAGCTTGATAGTAGTAGGAATCTTTTTAGTAAAATCCTACTAAGGATTCACCTACTAGGTTTTCTTATAGCAAGGTCTATACTTAGCAAAATCCATGCAAGTTTTACTTAGCAAATCACTAATGCATAGAGAAAGTAATGGGACAAAAAGTATGTAGCATCACTTGCCTTTTTGGTAGGGAATGGTGGTTCACTCCTTGATCTTGCTAGTCTCACACTTCTCTACAAGTCAATCAAGCAAACACAAATTCAATTCACATTCCAAACCAAAGTCAAACAAACAATTTTTCACACACAAAGTAATGGAATATAAGTCATGCAAAGGTTGGTTCTATTGCAAGGATGGTCTCCACTAGGCTTCTAAACTTTGTAAGGTCCAAATTGGTCATTTACCAAAATGGCAAAGTCAATTGCAAAAGGGTTTTATCTCAAAACCATTTTAAAATCCATTCATCATTTTATGTGGTGAAAAATGTTTTTATCAAAACAAAACTTTTAAGTTTTTCACCAAATGAGTTGCTATTGCAAAACTTGGTGTTTTTGGGTCAGTAGCTTTGAATCAAAATATTTTCCTAAAGTTTTATTCCAAAATCATTTTTCATAATAAAACCATTATCTTTACTTAGCTAGAAATAGACTAATTCAATTAATCCATTCTAAATTTTTCCAATTTCATTTTCAAAACCATGGGTTGGTTCCTAGGGTCAGTAAGGGCACATCAAACCATTTTGCAAAGGTTTTAACCCAAAAATCATTTTTAAACAATTTTTCTACTCTAAACAAGCTCACAAAAGAATCTGCAAAAACAAGCAAGCTAACAGATACTATTTGCTAAACCAAGGGCAGGGTTGGCTAGGTCTTGCTCTCCTGAATCCATTGATATAAAATTTGTAATTTTTGGACGTGTGGTTTAAAAGTTACAAAGGTTTGAATTCCACAAATAATTCTGTTTTCAAATCTGTTTCTAAACCAAAACTGGCCACGTGGCGCAAAACGACTGGCTGGTACCGCTTCGGTGTGGATCACGCTGCAGACCGTAGGATCTAATCAAATCGTGCGATCCAGAACGCATACCCCTTCGCGGTTAAGTGGTCTAATCCTGCTCGCCCAATCTAGATCGAACGGCTCTCAGTGCTTTGCCAAAAGCTGGCGGCGCGACGACGGTGGCTAGCGGCGGAGCGGCCAGTCGATGACGGCGCCGGCGGTACAGGAAGCAAAGGAGGGTGGGGAGATGCTCACCGGAATCGTTGACGCTTGCTGATGCTCAACATGGTACTGGTTGGTGAAGGGGCGCACGGGGCTGTCCTTGATTGCTCGCCGGAGACGAGTTGGGCTTCAGGCGGTTCAGGAGGTCGTCGAGGGCGAGGATAGGGGGCGCCCTTGGACAAACGGAAGGTGCTGTTTGTTTCGTATGAGCTTGGAGATCATCATCGTGTCCACGGGGAAAGGAGGGGAGGTCAGGTTTTACCGGGGAACATCGCCGCAGTTGGAGCAGACGGCGGCGCTGGCTCGGGAAAGTCGTTGCCGACGTTTAGGGATGCGCGCGAGCGAGCTGCGACTGCAGAATGGTCCGCTGGGGAATGCTGATCACAGCTGCGTGCTCGAGGAGGCAGGAGGGGGCGTGTGTTGGCTGGAATCGGCGAGGAGGGTCGTCGGAGACAGGGGGATGTCCGAGCAAAATCTGACAGCCTGGGGGCGTGTCGAGGAGGGGTGTCTGGGGGAAACGGAAGAGGGGAGGCAGACGATTTATCCTGCGTGGTCAAGGGGCTGCTTCATTGCGTGATTAAGACGTATTACGCCGGAGTTATTCCGCCTGCAACGGTCGGCGAGGGGTGGGCGTCGTCTGCGGGTGGTGAAGAAGGGAACGTGGCGGTGGGGTCCTCTGGCAGCGAGAGAAGGAAAAGGAAACAAGGTCCACCAGTCAGTGACTTAGCGGGTAGCTCCTGCGGTAAAGAAAACCGTTCGGAGGCGTGGGAACAGGTGGGCTAGGTGGGCTGTTGGGCTGGAGCAGCTGGGCTGGAGCAGCTGGGCCAGTCTGTATATTTTTTTTTCTTCTGAATTCTTTTTCCTTTTCTAATTCTGTTTTTCTGTTTTGAATTTCATCCAACTATTCAAGCATTCAAATAATTCAAACAATTCAAACAATTATAATGAGTTTTTGGTTCTGTTTATCAACATAAACCAAATCTCAAAATAAAATAATATTTTTATTCATTTTTAGGATCTATTTAATAAATAATTAAAATGGATCTTTATTTATTTAATCAAATAGGGTTTGATTTATTTAATAGAAACTCCATTTGAAATCCAAATATTTTCAAAACCAAATCAGTAGGTTTTATTTGGAAATAAAGAATACTTGGAAACTTGTTTAAAATAAAATAACATTTTATTTTAGGGTCCAATACCAATTAAATGAATAGACCTTATTCATTTAATTCAAATAGGATTTGTTTTATTGAAATCTTTATTTTTGGTCCATTAACAATTATTAAATGGGCCTTATTCATTTACTTCAAATAAGATTTGTTTTATTAGAATATTTATTTTGAAATCTAAAATAAAACCAAAACACTTCAGTAGGTTTTATTTGTGAATATCAAATATTTGGAAAACTTATTTTAAAATAAATTAATAAGTTTTTGATGTTTTAATTAAAATGGTAAAACCTTTTATTTAAATGAAATTGGATATTAAATCCTAATTAATTTATTTAAATAAACCTTTGTTATTTTTATTCAAAACAAAATGTTTTAATTCCAAAGCTTGGCCATGGTTTAATTTGGCTTTATAAAATAATCTTTATTTAAGAATCCACCTTTTCTTTTGAAAACCAAATCTTTTATTAAAAGATCCAAAATAGTATTTCCAAAATATTTTAATTTTCCTTTATTTAAAATGTTTATCTTTTTAAATCCTTTTAGGATTTTTATTTAATCCAAATTGGTTTGAAGTTCCAATTGAATTCAAAAAGTTTCTTCTGGCCCTGAAAATCAAACAAAGTTTTATTTTATTCATTTATTTTCACATTACAAGATTTGGAAAATCTTGGGATGTGACAGGTGTACACCAAGGAGGCATACGGGGTCGCGAAGGGGGCAGTGATTGGCTTGGACCAAGTATTAGGCCCCACATCATGGAATTGTGGACGGGAAAACGCCCGGTTGTGCAACAAGGAGTTGATCTCTCATGGGTAAAGTAACGCACCTCTGTAGAGTGTAAGAACTGTCTCCCTGTTCCGGGAAGGAGCTACGAACACGGCAGGAAAGGAACTCCATGCAAGTTCTGGTCAACCTGTGAAGGCTGATTGTCATAGATTTTCATAATAAAATCAATCTTTGAAGAAACATTTACAAAAATTGCATGGTGCCAAGGATTTATAATCCGAGGTGGTAGTTAGAGCATCAAACTTCCCACCTTGCATATAATGAACTTGTTGGGTAACGCTGTTACTCATTCTTTCCTTTGATCCCTTGCTTAGACTCTGAGGATCCCGAAGACGTGCCAATGTATGCAGCCGAATGCCAAGAAGATGTGTTCTAAGAGGAACCCGATCTGTCCGGAGGTATTGAAGGAGTGGATTACGAAATCCTCTACGGTGTCGATGATAACTAGTCCAACTAAGTATCCCTAGTTAGTAGTAACCAACGGAGCCGAGCAGCATGAACTCTATAGAATAAGCTGCTGAGCTCAACTCCTAGTCGGAGCTGCTACTTTTAAATTCCGCTGAAACACTTTATATTTTGGTTTGTAAGTTGAATCTTTTGGAAGTCTTGAACTTCCGGTATTGTAATAATAATAAGGTGTGTATATTTGTATTATGGACCCGCAATGTTTCTGTTGTACTACTCTAAGAGATGTGATATTTACAGAACGGTGTTCTGTGGATGTCATGTCAACGACTATAGTATAGTACACATGCAATGGTATGCTGGGTCACCGCAGTTGGTATCAGAGAAAATTGCTTTGACCTTAGGTTGGAAACCTAGTAAAGGGTATTACCTGTAGAAAAGCTTAGCAACGATAAAGAATTCTCTAAAAGTAATATAATGGGTATTCAAATGAGAATATTCTGTTATATATTTTAGTGCGATAATTCTTTGTTATGATGCAATATGTTATTGGTTACTAACCAAAATTATTTTTCTGATATACAGAGATATGGCACCAGAGTTTCCAAAACAGACTTTGGTAAGGAAAGAGGAGACTCTTGATGATTATCAAGGATCATTCACAGACCAACTTCGTCAACTTTTAAAGCTCTTTAGTTGTCCAACTAGAATTCCAGTGAACATTATCACTTACCTTGATGGCCGGATGTTATCCAAGTATCGTGTGAGTATCCAACTTCTAGAGAAGCTTGGATTATATCATGATATACCTATAGGAGAAGGTAGGAGTCATTTAGCAGCATATCATGTTGTTGTTGTGGAGGCGATAGCTAATATCCGGGAGCAAAAAACCAAGGAGCTAGAAGGTAGCACATTCTCTGTGATACCTCATAATTCTATAGACTCGGAGCCTATACCGGATCATCTTACTTTGGTTAAGAAGCATCCTAAGTTAGCTTCCAAGTTTATGGATAGATATCGAACACTCGTTGCATCTTTTTATAAGACCCATCAAGTGATTGTTGAAGACAAAAATGATATGTTAGAGGATCTCACTAATCTGGAAAGGAGGAAGCAGTTAGCATTCCAGTTAGAGAAGGAAGCAAGTAGTAGTGCAACACCTATGTTTAAGGATATATCTATAGATCCTGAATCTTTTATACCATATCCTTATTCACCAAGACCTGAATCTATATCTGATCCTACTATGGATATGAGGTATGCAATACCACAGGGCTCAGAGGATGGTTCTGACTCAGAAGTTCCTATTGAGAATTCGGATGTTTGGAGAATGGGATCATATAATGGATCTCATGAACACCATATGTCCACAGATGGTTCCGACATGAATGTTGGACAATCTAGTTGGATGGGTGCAAGAATGAACCCTAATAATAGTAGTAGAAATACCATGTCAATAGATAGTCAGGATGAAGAAGAAGATCCTGAGGAGAGAGTGTTTGAATCATCAACATCTTCTCAAAACCCAGGGAATATACATTATCCAGTGTTTAACTATCTTGCCCAAGAGAGCACTTGGGAAGCAGCAGGATCTACGTATCCTGTTGACAACTCAAGAAATGAAGCTCAGGAGATGCAGGCTGGAGATAATGTTGAATATTTTTCTGAAGACTTTTCAGCTGAGCTGGAGGGAGTCAATGCGCTCAGGTTGAGTAATGACTCAAGTCCTAAAACTTCAGATACAGAGTATGTTCCTTCTGGAAGGCCATATGTTCCACAAACTGTGCGACGAACAACACGTCATCACGGTTGGACATCAGGCATGTACGATGAGCGTAGTTACTACTAGAAGGAGGCAACTAGTTAGTAATATCAAGTACAGTGTATTGTACTCCAAGAAATAAGTTAGTGAGATGAGTAAGGTAGTTTTGTGATTATACCTATATGGTATATGTTGTAATGACTTTGTATTATTATGATAGTATGTAAAATATATGAAATGCATATTTGGATTTTTTTTTGGATCTTCATTGTGTGACTAGTTCTGTGCGTAAAGTTGAGCTCAGAACACATGTGCATGATGTAATTATGAGTATTCGCTTTATGTTGCAGGACTAGAGGGTCATGGATACGGGTGTAGAAATGGAAACTGAGCAGCAGCGGATGGAGCAAGAGGCCAAGGAGAAGTCCGATGCAGATGCAGCAAACCAAGAAGCATTACGACCACCACCAATGAGGCCATTAATGGAGCAGAATTTTATGCAATGCATGCAAATGATGCAAGAGACCCAGAACAAGTTCATGGAAGAGCTGCTGGGACGAGCAAATCAGAGGGCACCTGAAGGTGGAGGAGTGAGTCTATCTGATTTCCAGAATGCAAGACCGTTACCTTTTGCATCAGCTCCTGAACCAATGGATGCAAAAGACTGGCTAGCAGATACTGAAAGGAAGCTGAAAACTGTAGGTTGCAATGATGAGGAGAAATTGAGGTATGCAACTCATCTTCTGACTGGACCTACAGCATCATGGTGGGAAAATCAGTTGGCCATGCAACCACCATGAAGGGAGTTTACCTGTGAAGAGTTCAAGCAGAGATTCCGTGAATATCATGTTCCCGAAAGTGTTATGGAGTTGAAACGGAGAGAATTTGAGGAGCTTCAGCAAGGATATACTAGTGTCATGAAGTACATCCGGGAGTTTAGTCAATTGTCTCGCTACGCTGAGGAGGATCTCAACACTGAAGAGAAGCAGAAGAAGCGTTTCCTGCGTGGATTAAATCCATTTGTGAAGATGCAACTAAGGTTAGCCAATAAGCAAACTTATCAGCAGTTGTTGGATGCAGCCATTACTTTTGAGGATGATTATAAGAATGTCCAAGAGGACCGGAGGAAGAGATCCAAGAAGGAAAGCAAGAGAATTCAGGCAAGCAAACCTAAACCCAACCTGGAGTTCAAACCTCGAAATAGGAATTATGGCAACAATAACAATAACAACAACAATAACAATAATAAGGGCAGTGGTGGAAATCAATCCAATCCGAGAAGGAAAGTTATTTGTAATAATTGTGGAATTCGAGGGCATTTCCAGAGGGAATGCAAAAAGCCTGTAGTGATTTTCTATGGTTGTGGTCAGAAGGGGCATATCAAGACCGATTGTCCGAGCAAACCACCAGGAGGTTGGCCTACCAAGGGAGGAGGACAAGCCAGTGGAGGAAACGGACAGCCCAATAAAGGAGGAAATAATGGCAAGAACAACAATGGCAAGAGGAACCGACCTACCGGGAAACTGAACTGTGCAACCCTCGAGGAGGTGGATAATTCGGAGCATGCAGTGATAGGTACGCTCAATATGCTTAACAATCCCTGCAAAGTTCTATTTGATACTGGTGTAACTACTTCATTCATTTCTGAAAAATTTTGTGATAAGTTCGGGATTAGAAGGGCAACGTTAGAAAGTCCTATGACTGTAGTTACGGCAGGAGGGAATGTGATTGTAAGCCACATAAAACAAGATTAGGTTATCTCAATCTATGGTTGTACATATTTCGCCGACCTTTATGTGATTCCTTTGAAGGGAATTGCAGTAGTGTTGGGAATGGATTTGGATGATGGAACACGGAGCTCAGATAAATTGTGAGGAGAAAACTGTCTCAATCAAAACTCCAAGTGGAGCAAGGATAGTTTACAAAGCAGATAAGCACAGTCATATCATGGTGGATCTGCAGTTAAACTCAATGAAAGAGGTCAAATTGGAAGAGATTCCTATAGTTAATGAATTCCAAGATGTTTTTCCAGCAAAGCTGCCGGGAATGCCACCAGACCGGGAGATAGGGTTCACTATTGACCTATTTCCTGGTACAACACCAATAGCTCAAGAACCATATAAGATGGGACCTAAAGAGTTGAAAGAACTCAAAGAGCAAATTGATGAGTTAGCTAGAAAAGGATTTATTTAGGAAAGTGTATCCCCATGGGGAACACCAGTAATCTTTGTGGATAAGAGAGATGGTGGAAGAAGAATGTGTGGAGATTATAGAAATTTGAACAATGTGACTATCAAGAATAAGTATCCTTTACCAAGAATTCAAGATTTGTTTGATCAAGTGAAAGGAGCTAGAGTATTTTCAAAGAGCGATTTAAGATCTAGATACCATCAAATAAAAATTAAACTGGAAGATGTTCCAAAAACAGCATTTGTCTCAAGATATGGACACCATGAGTATCTGGTAGTACCATTTGGTTTGACCAATGCACCGGCAATATTCATGAATTTGATGAACAAGATTTTCATGCCATATTTGGACAAGTTCGTCATAGTCTTTATTGATGATATTCTGATATATTCCAAGGATAAATAAGGGCATGTTGATCATTTGAGAATAGCATTGCAGACTTTAAGAGAACACAAACTTTATGCTAATTTCAGTAAGTGTGAATTTTGGCTTGATGAGGTAGAATTCCTCGGTCATGTGATCAGTAAAGATGGAATTGCTGTAAATCCATCTAAGGTTCAGTCAGTACTAGATTGGACTACACCGACCAATGTAAAACGAATTCGAGGTTTTCTATGAATGGCTGGTTATTATCGGAGATTCATTGAAGGTTTCTCCAAAATAGCCGGACCAATGACCAAATTATTAAGGAAGAATACACCATTCAAGTGGGATGAGAAATCTGAAGCAAGTTTTCACGAGTTGAAGACTGGATTAACCATAGCTCCAATTTTAGCAGTTCCTGAAGCAGGGAAGGACTTCACCGTATACTGTGATGCATCTAAAGAAGGTTTGGGTTGTGTATTAATGCAACATCAGAAAGTGATTGCTTATGGTTCAAGACAACTGAAACCACATGAAGTCAACTATCCAACTCATGATTTAGAGTTAGCAGCAGTAGTCTTTGTGCTGAAAGGATGGAGGCATTTTCTTTATGGAGCCAGATGTGAGTTATACACTGACCATAAAAGTCTCAAATACTTCTTCACTCAAAAGGAATTCAATATGAGACAGAAGCGTTGGTTGGAACTAATCAAGGATTATGATTTAACAATCAACTACACCCTAGGGAAAGAAAATGTTGTAGCAGATGCTTTAAGCAGAAAGAGTGCAGATATTCAGCCTAACAATAGGGAGCTACCAAAAGAGTTACAAATAAACTTGGAAAGATTAGAGCTTCAATTCATCAGAACAGAGGTTCTTGGAGGATTAGCTACTATGCAGGTAGTTGCAGAGCAGGACAGTGATCTTAAGGAAGAAATTTTTAGAGATCAAGTAGAAGATCCTTTTATTGCTGAGGAAATCCGGAGGATATCTCAAGGGCAAAAAACAGTTTTTCGCCTTGGGGATTATGGGTCTTTATGGTTTCAAGACCGTCTATGTGTTCCAGATGTGACGGAGATTAGAGATGTCATACTTAGAGAAGCACATGATACTCCATATTCTATACATCCAGGGAGTACCAAGATGTATATGGACTTGAAAGAACTATTCTGGTGGAACAACATGAAACGAGATATTGCTAAATATGTATCTGAATGCCATACTTGCCAAAGGGTGAAAGCTGAACATCAAAGTCTAGCAGGACCATTACAACCCTTGGAACTTCCTGAATGGAAATGGGAGGAAATAGGTATGGACTTCATCACAGGATTTCCCATGACACCAAAAAGGAAGGATATGATATGGGTAATTGTGGACAGACTCACTAAGAGTGCACACTTTATTCCGGTAAATCAAAAAGATAATGCCGAGAAGTTAGTTGAAGTATATGTCAAAGAGATAGTAAGCAAGCATGGAGTACCCAAAAAGATCGTAACTGATAGGGGATCAGTGTTTACTTCAGCATTTTGGAAGCAATTGCATAAAGCACTTGGTTCAAAGTTAGATTTCAGCACAGCATATCATCCTGAGACAGGAGGTCAAACTGAAAGAACAAATCAAATACTAGAAGACATGTTAAGGGCTTGTTTACTAGATTTTGGAGGAACATGGGAAGATCATCTACCATTGGCAGAATTTTCTTATAATAATAGCTATCAGAGTAATCTGAAGGCAGCTCCATACCAAGTTTTGTATGGAAGGAAGTGTAGATCACCAATATGTTGGTATGAGCCTGGAAGCAGCAAAGAATTTGCACCAGATTATATCAAGGAAAGATAAGATATCATTGATAAGATCAGGGATAGACTGAAAATAGCCCAAAGCAGGCAGAAAAGTTATGCGAATCAAAGTCGAAGATCATGGCATCCAGAAGTGGAAGATATGGTCTATTTGAAAGCAAGTCCAATGAAAGGGGTGAAAAGATTCGAAATTAAAGGGAAATTGAGTCCAAGATACATCGGACCATTCAAGATACTGAGTCAAAACAGAACTATAGCTTATTCTTTAGAGTTACCATCAAGATTGGCTCAAGTGCATAACGTTTTCCATGTGTCACAACTTCATAAATGTTTAAAAGTTCCAGATGATGCAATCACACATCAAGAGATAGAACTACAAGCAGACCTGACCTATATTGAAAAGCCTTCTAAGATTCTAGAAGAAAACTGGAAAAGATTGAGGAACAGAGCAATCAAATATTGCAAGGTATAGTGGGAACATCACCCTGAAAGGGAAGCCACATGGGAGAAAGAAGAGGATTTAAGGAAAGCCTATCCAGAACTATTCAGGTACATCTCCGCAAACTTTGGGACAAAGTTTAATTTAAGGGGGGAGTATGTAACATCCCAGCATTTAGGAACTAACGAAGGGTAGATTTAGGAATATGGAATGTTGCATGCATTTATCTGTGAAAATGGGGATAAATTTTTCGCCAAATAAAAACGTAAAGTGATCAATGTTTGTTTCATACTTTGAGATTAGGTTTAGTCTTAAAGGATGATTGTTATCAACTTTGATATGATCTTTGAGGAATTATGTGTTTGAAAAGTGAATTTGAATTTTAAACTTGAGTGTTTGAATTATACTTAAAATGAATTAGGAATAAGGTTTGAATCTTAATTTAATTAAGAGTTAATTATTATAACTCAAATTTTATCTAAAGAGAACAATTAAGAATATGAAAACTTATTTCATACTATCTATATATAAACAAGTTACAAAAATGAAACTTATTGAAATCATTTCCAAACTTCAAAATAACAAATGAATAAAGGATAAGTATAATTCTTTATTAAAAATTATATAATCTTTATTACAGAAGAATAAAATGAAGATTACAAAATAATAAAATGAAAATTACAAAAGAATAAGAAAATTACATTAGATTATTCTATAACTATTCTATAAAAGAGAACCTAAACTAAAATCTTCATCTTTATATCTATACCTGCAAAACAAACAGAAACTAAATAGAAAAAGGAAAGTTAGAGTTAGAATTATTTTTCTCTCAGACATGTCAGTGAGGTGCACTGAACAAAATTCATCATTGAGAAATTTATCAAAAGGGGCAAGTTTCACTAATATGCAAGAATCCATCTTTCATAAATTTTAAGCCAGAAGTCAAATGACAGCCAAGAGGGGCAAGTTTCACCAGCCAGGTGAAAGTAACCAGATAACAGTAAGTTTCAAAATTCTGAACATATCCACAGGTGCACAACAAGCACACAAGCAGGACACACAACTAAATCCATCATAGAGATTTTAAACTCTAAAATCAAACAGCAAAGTACCAGGATCCAACCAGAGCTCAGAACAACATCATTGCTCTGGTTGTTAGGATATATATTACAATTCAAGCATAAATATAGCTATGATATATTTCTAGGAACATCCCTAAAGAAAGGGGAGCACCTTAGAAACTAATCTTTTGGATCCAGATAATGATCAAGCTTACTATCAATTTTACCAAGCTTTGATTCAAAAACAATAGCTGGTAACATTACAAGGACTATCTATATGAATCAACTAGATAAGGTCTGAACCCCTAAGCCTCAGACCAACATCATTGGTCTTAGGGGTTTCAAAGAAGAACATTTCTATTTATATTATGGAGCCAAGCTTGTCTTAATCTTAAACCAACCCAATGAATGAATAAGAATCAATCGTGTGTGCCATACCAAGATGGTGTCACAAGAACAATTCTATATGAATCAGGATAAACATCCAATCATCACAGATTCAACAAATCAACCTACTAATCATTTTCCTATCAGAATCATAAATAAAACATTCCAATTTTTATCTATACTGTTTGAGATCATGATAAACTCAAACCACATATTAATTTCTAAGCCAACAGCACTAGGACAGTGATTTCATCACACCATAACCATGCTCCTAAACCATGAAATGACAGTGGAAGGTTATCAAGTCATTAACTTTACCAAGCATGGTTCCAAAGCAACTATACCATTTGAATCATATGCAATCCAAGCATAAAAGCATCTAATCAGCCACCAGAAACATTATAGTTCATCTCAAGCAACAAGCCTTAGGCAAATAACCATTTAGCATGCTTACAGATGATCCACACATGATCTAAATCATCCAGTACATGATCAATCACATGATAAGAACCCTAAATGGAATAAATCGTCTTAATCAGGACAAGACAGTAACCAGAGAGGTCACTGCCAGCATCTAGCATCGAATCAGCAAGCACAGAGAGCACCAGGGGAGAGGAATCAAACTCACCAGAGGTCCTCGCTGAAGACTAGAATAGGAAGCAGAGGGGCCGACGACCATGGCGGCACGGGGAGCACCCCAAGAGGGGCGCTGCAACCCATACGACGCCACAACAGCGACCATAAACACGCATAGAGGCGAGGATCATCATCACGACGCACGGTGGCGGTAGCACGAGGATCCACGCCAACCCCCAAACCCTAGCGTTTGGGACGACATCGATCCATCGCAGGAGAGCCCCAGGCTCGAATCCAGTTGGATAGAAAGGACAAGCATCGTCGACAACCACCTGTTGCACTACGGTGATGACCAGAACGGCCCACGGCAGCGGGAATCGTCGTCGGCGGCATCGCTGGCCACGGGGTCGGGGTCAGAGGAGGAGAGGATGAGCTCGAGGGAGAGAGAGGCAGTGAGTAATGGGCTGAGTTGGGCTAGACCCTTCGGGGTGGTTATTTTGTCTATGACTAATGGGCCATTAGGGCCCAATAAGAATAAGCCAGCCCAGAAATCTTTTAAGGCCTATTTTAATAAATAGGAAAAGACCGAAATACCCCTAGACTTAATTAAATTCTAGAAAATAAAATAAAAGTCCAAAAATTATAAATAAAATATTTTTGGATTCACAATAATCTACACTATCAAAATAAAATAAGATATAAAATTTTAGACATTTACATTTTATTAAGAATTTTGTAATTTTTATATTCCTTATGGAATTTTACAAAATTAATGACAGATGATAAAAATAAAAAAAATAACTTTCATTATATATTAATATTGTAGTATTTTTGAAAATTACTAAATAAATATTTAATAACAATTTTTAATGTACGATTGACAATTCCTAAAAGAATTATTAAATCAATAAAAGTCAAATAAAAGGGAAATAAAATAAAATAATTCAATATATGTTATAAATATTAAAAAGTAATATTTACAAATCCTTTATTATTAAAAAGAACTTTTTATAATAATGGGTTGAATGCATATCAAGTTAAAATGATGCATTACATTATTGCATAATCATTTTGCTTCTTTAAAGATTGTCCTTACCGGGCAATAATGATGTTTTTGTAGACATAGAAGCTCAAGGTCCAGTGCAAGCATTAGACTTCACTAACTTGCCATCACAAGGCAAGTTCATCACTTGCTCATGTTCTTTCTAGAGTCTTTATCAAAGTATTTGCAAATTGTGTGTTATGATATATATTATAAAAGAAAGAAAATATTATTTTTATAAATTAAGAAATTATAGATATCATCCTAAGTGGTGATATAATGGAGCAATAGAACTTAGGGTTCTATTTGCAACAATGATGATCAAGTAGGGACTTAATAACCCTTGGCATCAGTGATTCTAGTGCCGTATATTACGCGTTGGCCATGAGATTTGGAATGGGACAGAGAAGTCAGCTATATCTTCTTCCTCTCGCATGAAGACGGATGTGCGGGTCGTGGCTGTTATCCTCGTAGCGTGCATATTAATTGGTAATTCATAGAGGATATGCAGCATATGGGTGGGAACCCTCATCGTCCCACGATAGTTCTGGCATCTAACGGTTTGTACAAACCATTGCTGTAATTCATTATGTGGGCATGGTGTACACCAAGGAGGCATGCGGGGTCACGAAGGGGGCAGTGATTAGCTTGGACCAACTACTGGGCCCCACATCATGGAATTGTGGACGGGAAAGTATGCCTGGTTGTGCAACAAGGAGTTGATCTCTCATGTGTAAAGTAACGCACCTCTGCAGAGTGTAAGAACTGTAACTTGTTACTCCCTGTTCCGTGAAGGAGCTACGAACGCGGCAGGAAAGGAACTCCATGAAAGTTCTAGTCAACCTGTGAAGGCTGATTGTCATAGATTTTCATAATAAAATAAATCTTTGAAGAAAGATTTACAAAAATTGCATAGTGCCAAGGATTTATAATCCTAGGTGGTAGTTAGAGCATCAAACTTCGATCACAATCCAATGTACCACATCATCCTGACCATGGACTGGCGGCGCTGGCGATGGTGGCGCAGCGACGGCACTCGGGCAGATGCGTTCCGGTGAAACCAGGAAGCACGAGAGAGGGAGGAGTAGCTCACCAGATTCGCACGAAGGTGACGATGCTCAATGTGTCCGTGGTTGGCGAAGGGGCGCACGGGGACGATGGTAATTCCTCGCCGGAGCTAGCGGCAGTGGCGGGCACGTACTGTCGTTGTCGGGGGCGAGCTCCTAGGACGTAAGAAGGCAAGGCAACATGTCAGGGAGGTGTGCACGGTTGAAGAGGTTGTGAGGGGACCTACCAGAGGACAAGGGCCGCTATGAATCGTCGGTATCCTCTCGCCGAAGTTCAAGCAGTCGACGGCGGCGAGGATGCGTCGTTGTTGTCGAGCCTCTGGGGCATGCGCAGGCAAGTGGATGGTATGGGAAGATGCGGGGGACACTGGGAACACTCTCGTGGGTGCCAGGGAGCAAGGGGAGGTTGGCTGTCGCCGGAATCGGCCGGGAATGGTCGTCGGGCCAGTGGCGGTGCAAGGAAAAATCAGGACAGCCTGGGGGCTCCGGTGGCGTGATGACTGGGGGAAAGGGAGAGGGGGAGGAGGCAATTAAGTGGGAGTGATCACGGGGCGGAATCAACACAGCATTAACACGAATTTATTCGAGTTTTAAACGGCAGGAAACGGCGATGGGGGGGAGAATGTGTCGCGGTGGGGAAGAAGATGACTTGGCGGTGGGATGGTCAGCAGGGTGAGGGTTTGCGCGTGGGGTCACGTCGTCAGCGGCTGTGTGTGTGCGGGTCTGAGTAGAAAACGATTCGCAGGAGGGCTGCCAGGTGGGTTGGCTAGTTGGGCCTGTGGCTTTGATGGGCTGGGTCTGCTTTCTCTAATTTTTTTTCTTCCTGGAACCTTTTTCTTTTTCCATTTTATTTTCAGTTTTCAAATTCAAACACCCATTTGAATTCAGAATGCTTACTCAAAACTTTTCCAAAATATTCAGTATGTTTTAATATTGTTTATTAATATATGCGAAAGTCCATTTTTAGAATATTTATTTTATTCTCGTATGGTTTTTTATTTATTTTAAATAGACATTTTTGTCTTTATTAAATAAGATTTAAATATGGTTCTAGTCCATATTATTTATTCAAATGATTTAACCTTCTGTTTTGAATTCAAATGTTTATCAAACCCTTTTTCATTAGGTCTTATTTATTCATTAGTGTGTTAAATAATTCATTTTGAATTATTTAAAATATTTTAATATGATTTATTAATCATTTAAATTGGGCATTTGTCTTTATTCAAATAAAATCAAATATGGTTTTAATCCCATATAATTTTTATTCAAATAATTCTTTGGTTCCTTTTAAGTTAATTAAGTAACTTTTATTCCACTTGGGCAATTCCAATTTATTATTTTCTAATGATTTAATTAATCATTTTCATTAGGGAATTGTCTCCATTTAAATATAATTAGAATATGGTTTAATCCTACATGTTTTTATTTGAATATTCTTTATCCATTTATTTTATTAGGGTTATCTTTATTCCATTTGTTTATGGATTTAATTCAAGTTTTAAATTGTCTTCTAAATAAGTTTCCTTATCTATTTATTTCTTTCTTTGTCTTATAAAATCCATATCTTTTTATTTATAGATCCAAAATTGGTGACTCCAATTTGTAGAATTTTATCTAATATTTGTTTATCTTTTTAAATCCTTTTAGGATTAATCTGCTCACAATTTGATATGGATTTTTAGATAGGATCTTTATTAGCCTTGGAAATTAATTCTTTTTATCTTATTAAATTCATAAGTTTTTATCCATGGCTCCAAATTAAATGAAACCAATTTCTATGGTTTTATAATATTTTTATTTATCATTCTTGATAATTTATAAATGTTTGTTGACCAATTTTTATATGGATCAAATCCATAGTCTTTGAGAGATCTTGGAAATGATTTCTTCCATTAGGGTTTTAGGGTTTTGGTTTAACTTTTCCAAGTGTTTAAATTTCAAGATACATTCATTGATGAATGCATTTCACTTGATTGAAATTTGTTGGATTCCATTTTATTCAAAAAATTTCAAGATGGGTTTTGATGTTTCCATTTGGAATGAAAAAGTTTCTTTTCACCCTAAATTTCAACAATTATGTTTTTGTTTATTTATTTTTTTCACATTTCAAAATTTGGAAAATTTTGGGATGTGACAGGCTAACACCCTTAAAAGAAATCTTGTCCCGAGATTTGGGAAGGCTAAAGGTTACAAGTTGGCTTCAAGACAACTAGGGTACTACCACCCTTAAAAAGGTTTTCAACTAGATTACATCTTGGCTTACTTGGGATCTTGATGTATCTTCTTTGGAGACTTGTTTGCATAATGGCCTAGCTCTTTGCATTTGTTGCACATCAATTGGCTAATATCTTTCTTCTTCTTTGGTGTCATTGCTTCTTGTTTGTTTCCTTGGTTCTTCTTCTTTTCTGGACAATCATTGGGATAGTGTCATGTGTCACCACACTTAAAGCATGTGACAAGGTTGATGTCTCTCATATGTTTGCTTCTCTTGTCTTTCTCCTTTTCAGGACATTGTGATGCATAATGGCATAGCTCTTTGCATTTGTGGCACATCACTTGGCTAATTCCCTTCTTCTTCTTATTCTTCTTGGGTTTCTCCAAAGCTAGGAGTTCTCTAGTTCATGTTCTTCATACCTCACCTCAAATGTGGGAAAACTTCCTCGATTCCTTGAATGATTCCTAGGATAACGTCCATATTTCCTCTTTTGTCCACCTTGGTGAGTTACAGTGTATGGAGGTGCATGCTCTGATTTGCCTTGGTCTTCATCCTTGTTGGTAGAAGTTGTTCCCTTATGGAGGTTTCCAAACATTTGATGCATTCCATCTCGTTTCATTTGTTGAACTATAGGATATATAGGGCATTGGATAGGGACATGATCATTTCCTTCACAAAGGAAACAAGTAACTTGAGATGTGGGGGATTGTTTGGTTGGATGTTTCTCTTCACAATTAGGTCATTGGTCCTCGCTCTTTATAAGTGTGTTCTTTGTCTCCACAAATATTGCAAGCTTGAGTTCCTTCCATAATATCATCCTTGATATCATTGTTGTCACAATCTCCTTGGGAAAGATTGCTTCTCATGTTGATCATTTGATTGGCCATCCTTTGCAACAATTGGGATTGGGTTTCCAAGAATTCTTGCATGGTTGGATCTAACTCAATGTTTTTGGCTAAAAACCGAGTTGTCAATTGATTCAACTGGGCTTGAGTTGCTAGAAGTTGTTCTCTCATGTGCATCTCTTGGTTGTTGTTGTTGTCACCATCCTTGATGTTGGAGTTGTGGTCTCTCGAAGAAGTCATATGTTTGGGTTGTATTGGAATTAGAGTAGGAAAAATATTCTAGGAATAAGTCTAATCACACATAACAATTCACCACAAGCAATGTGCAAGCAATCACAATCAAACATTCCAATCAAACAACAAAGTTTCAAACATATTTTTAGGCAACAAAATATTTTTGCTACACCACATAAGTTGGTGTGATCAAAATATGATCTAAACTAAACACTAGTATGGTGGTCCAACTATATGGTTCACTTGAGATCATTCTATTCTTCTTAGTTGTTTTCTTCATGAATAAGATCATGGTTTCCTTGGAAAAAATTGTGCATCTTGGTCACCAAACTTCAAAGGTGATAATGGTTTCTTCTAAGTTGTGTTTCCTTAGTCTTCAAGTCTAGTGTATTCTTCTTGTCTCACTTGTAGTCCTTAGTGATGTCCAAGTTGAAGTCCTTGATGTAACTAAAGTTGAACTCATTGGTGATGTTGAAGTTGAAGTCCTTTGAGTTGGTGAAGTCCTTTTCTCCTGTTGAAGTCTTTGCTCATGGTGGAGGCTTTGTTCATCAAGTTGATACGAGGGAAGATGTAGAATCAAAACAAACGGTTGAGGAAAGAGTTTACAAGATTGTTTGTGAATAGGTTTTGGAATAAATACAACTCCTATTTTTCTAAGGGGTTTTGTCCAATCCTAGGGTTACAATCCTACAGGCAACACAGTGCTCTGATACCATCTATAGAGGTCCCAACCTGATAAGGTAGAGATCCCTGTGTTTATAGTGCTAGTCCCTGGATCAATAGCTAGCATCCACAGTTTAAGATGTAATATCAAGAAACAAAGGTAAAATACAACTTTATAACCAGGAATAAAATAGTTCATTACATCTTACATAGCTCATTTGGCTATCTTATTACAATGCAGCAGAAATAACTATGTAGCATGGAGTCCTTCATCTTTATGAGGTGGAATATGGATCAAATCCATAGTCTTTGAGAGATCTTGTAAATGATTTCTTCCATTAGGGTTTTAGGGTTTTGGTTTAACTTTTCCAAGTGTTTAAATTTCAAGATACATTCATTGATGAATGCATTTCACTTGATTGAAATTTGTTGGATTCCATTTTATTCAAATTTGTTCAAGATGAGTTTTGATGTTTCCATTTGGGATCAAAAATTTTATTTTCACCCTAAATTTCAACAATTATTTATATTGTTTATTTATTTATTTCACATTTCAAAATTTGGAAAATTGGGATGTGACAAGATCCCCCCGATCTAGGGACGATGGTGGCGGCGGCTACAGACAGTTTCATGGATATTTTATAGGGTGCTTAGGGTTTCTGCATCGGGGGCTTCTTATAGGCGAAGGGGGAGGCCGAGGCGGCGGCCAGGGGCCCCACAACCCTCCTAGGCGCGGGCAGGGCCCACCCGCGCCTAGGGTGGGTCTGGCCGCCCTGGACGGCCTCTCCGGCTTCCCTCTGGACTTCTTTTTCCCCACAGAAAGTAATTGACTTTGACGTTTGTCCCGTCCAATTTCGATAATATTTCTTTACTAACTTTTCTAAAACCAAAAATAGCAGAAAACAGGCATCTGGCACTGTTGCAACTTGTTAATAGGTTATTACTAGAAAATATGTAAAAAGCACCTCAAAGTGTAGACAAGTAAAGAAAATTACAAACTAAACAAGCATGGAGCATCAAAAATTATAGATACGTTTCCGACGTATCATCATCCCCAAGCTTAACTCCTGCTCGTCCTCGAGTAGGTAAGTGATAAAAGAATAATTTTTTAGGTGACATGCACCCTCACAATAAAGATCCAACCATTTGCAAGCATTGAAAGATGGGATCAAGAAATCTAAACATGTGCATGAAAGATGGAGTTATAACAATAGGACATAGTAACTATGCATGCAACATGAAAGACTACAAACAAAGATCATGAATACCATGCATTGAAAAACGTTTGTTTGTTTCACATACAAAAAACATGGCATAGTGGCAATCAGCTTATCCCTCATAGAGTAGCAATATAGATGCATAGGACACCATCAAAGTTCACAAGGGTGACTAGAAACAAATAGCGCAAGAACAAGTAATATCACAATATGCATCAATCAATAAGCTTTGGAACACTGCACATAGAATGACAACTATGCTCTCTTAATGGTGCCTAAAGGTAGAAGGCGGAGACTCAATAGTGGTGGAAGAAAGGCCTTTTTTTGTAAAGGAAGCAGGGATTACAAGTTTCAAAAAGAGATTCCAAAAATTATGGTACTTGTTAGCTTTCAGCCCTCATTGCCCCTATCATAAGCATCTTGAAGTGGTTAAGGTTAAAGTGGCAAAGATGGAGTATATGCTTGACGAAGTATACTTTGGCAATCTCAAGTCCCTTGAATACGAGGGCTACACCTAATGCATACTCAACTTTGGGCCCAGGTAAGTTCTTGCCATTGTAAGTATTTGCATATCATTGAGAACCGCCAACGGGGTACCCCTCGCACATGGTACAGGAGCTTTCACATAACCAAAATGACAAGGCAAGCAGACAATGAGCATCTCAACAATCTTTTTATTTACCATATGCATAGATTTTTATTGAGGATGCTTCATAGATAGCTCACTATGGTGATGCTGCAAGTTTCCACCATGATTAGGCATGTCTTAGGCTAGCGGCCGAGGCGTTTCTCTAACACAGAATACAAACTCCATGGACTTAAAAGTTCCCTGTGATAGCATGGTTCTGCTAATTCCAACTTATAAGTGAAAGCATATACAACAAAGTTGTCACAATGGTTCAAGTTTATTAGGGGCACAGAATATAAAGTGTGCCATCAAGTTCGTGAGGGCTTTAATCACTAAGTTTTCACATAACAAAATAGTTTTTAATTGGAAGATGTTGAAAACAAGAATATACTTGGAATGGTGTAACACACCATGCATAGGAGTTTATAGTGGACACTTTGGAATAACTTGGTTTCTTGGGAGTAGGAAGCATAAGTAGAACTTACTCATACAAGTGGAGGCTAGCAAAAGACTGGGAGAAACCAACTAAGAGAGCAATAATGGCCATAATCATGCAGAGCAACAAAGCATTACTAATCAAAGCATAGAGTGGTACTACAAGTCAAGGACTAAATGATCATAGAGGCTATGGTAACTTGTTCATAGTCATAACATGGTGTGAGCATGTGCCAAGTCAACCCAAACAAACCATTAAAGGAGAATACCACAATACTATGCTTTTGCGTGCTAAAACAACGCATAATTTCTTAAAGGCACACTAAGCAATCCCAATGACTTGGAGCAAGACATGCTACAGCAATAATCACTAAGAATAATGTCAAAACAACACCTAGCATGTCATGCTAAAGTCTAAGTCACGGTCAATGCAAGCTCCTCTTGCACTTCAATCAAGAACTTACTACTCCTTTCCAACACCAAGCAAACTTATTTGCAAAACAACATAGCAAGAACGGGGGTCCAAACTACTTTATTCAAGCAAACTAAACAACCTAAGCAAAGCAAACGAAGACTAAGACGCTCCAAGAACAACACAACTATGCATGAAACAATAAAAATGAAGTATCTAGACAGACCTGAGCTTTTTATTGAAGTATCTATGGATGTCACTGGTGAAGCTCAACGGCATGGCTACGTGGCATGGGGTGGTGCGAAATGGTTGGAACGTCACGGTGCTCTAAGCGGGTCTAACGGCAAATTTAATGGCGCACAACGTCTATGGTCCGCGCAACGGCGAACGGGCATGTCTGGGGTGTTCCTGGGGCGGTGGCGATCCTGCTTGCACGCGGAGAGGGCGGCGCGTGGTCTGTGGGCGTCTGTCGCGGTTGGCGCTCTAGTGCAATCTCGGTTCGCTCGCAAAGAGGCTTGGCATGATCGGGTTGTGTGGTCTAGGGGCTGGCTGCGCTCGAAGCTTGGACAGGGGGTGGCGATGGACGGTGGAGAGTGTCCCAGACATGGTTGCTAGGATTGTTGCTTCTCCTAGCTTGATGTCGACTGAGAGGTGGCAAGTTAAGCTCGGCATGGTCACCATTCATGGCTATGGCAAGCTCACAGTGGTGCTAAAGCTTCTTAAATGGTCTAGATGATCTACTAGTAGCTTACTGTGATCCAGAGAGGGAACAAGTTAGGCCAAAATCACTGCTCCTAATGGTGTTTGATGTTTGTTGGTTTGGTGATTACAAGGTGTTTGATGAAATGGCCGAAGGAGATTCAAATTTGAATTTTGGATTCAAACTTGGTGGGTGTGTTGGTTACATACTAGGGAGTCTCTAGTTAATTGGAAAGGTCAAGGGGTACTGGTTTGGTTGGTTTTTGAAAATGGGTGATCTTCCCATATGAATCAGATTCAATTTTGAAATGTGATTTGAATCAAGTTGCCAAATGTTTCTATAAGTTTAAAATGTGGGCTTTGATTCACTTTTATTTGTTCTAGCAAGGGGTGAAAAGAAATAGAAATGTTTCTGTTTGAAATCTTGTACTAGAAACACTCAAAGTGGCCTAGTGAGCAAGATTGGAAAAAATGGCCATTTTCTTTATTTGTTTTGTTTTTGATTTTCTCTTGATTTGTTTCCACTTGGAAATGTTTTAGATGATGTTGTTTTCACCTTTAAACAATTCCTTGCTATTTATATTAATCACACAAGTCCATTCATTCATTCATACAATCATCACATACACACATGCATTCATAATGATTTGAATTCACAAAAGTTTTTGTTGGCCCTAATTTTGGTGATTGGAATTTGATAATCATTGTTCAACATTTTTGGGATGTTACAAACCTTCCCTCCTTAAACAAAATCTCGTCCCGAGATTTGAGAAAGAAGAAAGAAGAAAACTAGGATTTAAAAAGATCGGGAAACTCCGTCTTGATGTGATCTTCTCGCTCCCAGGTAGCTTCTTCTTCAATGTGGTTACTCCACTAAATCTTGATAAACTTGATGCTCCTAGTCCTGGTGGTCCTGAAAGCTTCCTCCAAAATACGGATGGGTACTTCGGGACACGTCAGGTCATCGTTGATCTCTATAGTCCGGTGATCAATGTTCTTGAAAACTTCAGTCTTCTCCGAGACTTCAAGGCATTTGCGAAGTAACGATATATGGAACACATTGTGCACGGCTGACATCTCCCCTGGCAGTTCCAATTGATACTATACTTCTCCTCGATGATTCAAAATCTTGAAAGGTCCGATATATCTAGGGGGTAATTTTCCTTTGAGCTAGAAACGTTGCATTCCCTTCAAAGGTGACACTTTGAGATATACAAAATCTCCGATATTGAAAGCGAGGTCTCGACGTCTCTTGTCGGTGTAACTCTTCTGTCTTGAATGGGCGGTCTTGAGGTGCTCACGAATCTTGTGAACTTTCTCTTCTTCTTCTCGTAGGATGTCGGGTACGAAAATCTGATTCTCTCCTACTTCCGACCAATTCAAGGGGGTACGACACTTTCTTCAATACATGAATTCAAATGGGGACATTTGCAAACTAGCTTGATAACTGTTGTTGTAAGAAAATTCTGTGAACGGCAGACAGTCTTCCCATTTAGATCCATACTCTAGCACACAGGCTCTCAACATATCTTCGAGTATTTGATTTACTCGCTCCGTTTGTCCATCAGTTTGAGGGTGATACGCTGTGCTAAAATCCAATCTTGTTCCCAATCCTTCTTGGACTTTCTTCCAGAATCTCGAGGTAAACAGAGTTCCTCGATCCGATACGATGTTCTTGGGGACTCCGTGCAAACCGACGATTCTAGCGATATACAACTCCGCCAGCTTCGAACTCTGGTAAGTGGTCTTGACTGGTAAGAAATGGGCTACTTTGGACAACCTGTCAACTATGACCCAAATAGAGTCATTTCCCCTACTAGATGTAGATAATCCGGCGATAAAGTCCATTCCAACAAAATCCCACTTCCATTCCGGAATCTGTAACGGCTGCAACAGTCCTGCGGGTCTTTGATGTCCCGCCTTGACTCTCTAACAAATGTCACACTTGGCGATATAACTTCCGATTTCTCTCTTCATCTTATGCCACCAAAATTGTTCCTTCACATCTTGATACATCTTCGTTCCTCCGGGGTGGATAGAGTAGAGAGTATCATGGGCTTCTTTCAAAATAGTCTCCTTCAATTCTAAGACGTCCTTTGTACCACAGAACTCTGTCTTCATCTTCGGTGAATCTGGGTACTTTGCCTGTACCGATACGATGTTTGATTTCATTGATACTAGCATTTCCTTTCTGCGCCTCCTTGATCTGACTGATCAAAGTGGGTTGAAGTTCTATGCTCACCAAAAATCCTTCACTTACTAATTCCATTCTAAAGTCGTCCATCTCCTTGTGCAAACTTGGTTGTTCCTTCAGGATCATGGAGTTTAAGCGACACAGCAATCGGCTAAGGGCATCTGCTACCACATTGGCTTTACCGGGGTGATAGTGAATGTCCAGATCATAGTCTTTGATTAGCTCTATCCATCTTCTCTGCCTCATATTCAGCTCCTTCTGAGTGAATATATGCTCCATGCTCTTGTGATCCAAATAAATCTCACAACGGCTTCCCATCAGATAATGCCTCCATGTCTTCAGGGCTAGAACTACGGCTGCTAGTTCAAGGTCATGGGTTGGATAATTCTGTTCATGCTGCTTCAGTTGTCGGGACAGATAAGATATAACTTTGCCTTCTTGCATTAGCACACATCCGAGACCGATCTTGGATGTGTCACAATACACATCAAACGGCTTCATGATATTCGACATATCAAGATTGGGGCTAAAATTAATCTCCTCTTGAGTTCTTGAAAACTCGCTTCACATTTGTCTGCCCATTCAAACTTCGTATCCTTCTTCAGCAATTGGGTCATGGGTCTTGCGATACTCGAGAATCCTTCTACGAACTTGCGGTAATATCCCGCTAATCCGAGAAATGCACGAAATTGGGTTTGAGTGGTTGGGGCTTGCCAATCTTCAACATCCTTAACTTTCACAGGGTCAACGGCAATTCCTCCAGCTGATACGATATGTCCAAGGAATCCTACCTCCTCTAACTAGAATTCACATTAGCTAAACTTGGCCTACAACTGATGCTCCCTAAGGGTTCCAAGGATGTCCTTAGGTGTAGCTCATGTTCTTCTTCTGATTTGGAATAGATCAGAATGTCATCGATGAAAACAACGACAAACTTATCCAGGAAGTCCATAAAAATCTTATTCATGAGGTTCATGAAATAAGCGTGGGCATTGGTTAATCCAAAAGACATGACGGTATACTCATACAGTCCATATCTGGTGGTAAAGGCAGTCTTTGGATTATCCTCTGCATGAATCTTGAGTTGATGATAGTCAGTTCTAAGATCAATCTTAGAAAACACTTTGGCACCGGTCAACTGGTCAAACAGGTCTTCTATCTTTGATAGTGGGTACTTGTTATTGATGGTGACATCATTCAACTTCCGATAATCCGTACACAAACGGTTACCTCCATCCTTCTTGTCCACAAACAAGACATGTGATCTCCATGGCGAAGCACTTGGTTGAATTAATCCAATCTCCAGCATAGCATCCAGTTGCTTCTTCAACTCTACTAGTTCAGACGGGTTCATACTATATGGTCTCTGGGCTATGGGTCCGGTTCCAGGGATTAGTTCGATGATAAACTCGATATCTCGATCTGGGGGCATACCGGCCAAAACATCTGGAAATACATCGGGTTATTCACAAAATATCCTGACTTGATCAATGGTTGGTTGGGCTATACTCTTGTTTCATTTGAATTGACGGGGCAAGGTTTCAGATACATGCTCGACTGATATTCCAGTTGTGCTAGTCATGGTTATCGCTTTCTTGGCACAGTCGATTAGTCCTTTATGTTTGAACATCCAATCCATTCCTGGTACTACTTCCAAACCTTTGGTTCCGAGTACTATTAGATTAGCATAAAAATCTATGCCATGGATTCGGATAGGTACGGCCTTGCAAATTTGTCTAGCTTTGGTGGTTGAACCAGGTATTTGAACTATCATAACATGCTTCAATTTTGTGGGTTGAATCTTACTAGTGCATGCAAATTCTTTAGTAACAAATGAGTGCGATTCTCCAGAGTCAAACAACACTCTTGTAAGTACTGAGTTAACAGAAAAAATACCCAGCACGACATCTGGCGCTTCTTGGGCTTCTTCCACATGCATGAGAAAGAGACGGTCGTTGCGGTTGAGTGAGTTCCCTGGGGCAAACCTTCTTCCAGGCTGAACACGACTCTTCTACTGAGCTGGGGCATTTGCATTGGGGGCTGCGGCAATCTTCTTGGGGCACTCATTGGAATAGTGACCCTTGGTTCCACATTCATAACAAGTCACTTGCGACTTGTCCTTTGCTGCAACAAGCACAACATTGCTTCGAGTCCGCGAAGTAGTGTTGGTGTTGGTGGCGACATTGTGGTTGTTGAACTTAGGCGGTGCACGGTTGAAATTGCTGGGGTTCCGGGGTTGTTGTGGTTTCCTCCGGGCCTTGGGTTTCCACGGTTGGGATAGGTCGGACGGTTCATCGGGGGTCTGTTGGTTCTTGGGGCAAATCCTGGAGATGGGTTGGGACGATACTTTGGGGTATGGTGGGTTCCTGGCTGATGCATCATGCGACGCTTGCGGTTCTCATTAGCTTGGTTGATCTTGCCTTCCATATAAATGGTGGAGTCAACTAAGGCTTCAATATCAGCAAAGGGGATATTGACTAACACTATCTGCATCTCATCATGCATACCATTCAGGAATCTCTCCTTCTTGGCTTCAGTATCTATCTCATCCGGTCATACCTAGCCAATGACAGAAATTTGTCATGGTACTCAACTACGGTCATTTTGCCTTGCTTCAGCTTCCTGAATTCATCTCTCATTCTCTTGATCAAACCTGATGGCACATGGGTTCTGTTGAACTTGATTTTGAACTCTTCCCAAGTCATCATTTGACCTCCATTCATGGCACGAACGTTGTTCCACCATGCTCTCGTATCCCTGGCCAGATAGTGGGTAGAAAACAGTACCTTCTCGTTGGCTTCCACTCCGGCAACTTCTAGGTTGTTCTCCATGGTTTGCAGCCAATCATCGGCATCTAGGGGCTCTTCCGACTTAGTGAAGATAGGTGGATTGGTGTTCTAGAAATTCTTTAGCTTGGATCCATGTTTGTCCTGATTTCCATGGCCCTGGTTGTTGTTATTGGCCATCTGGGCGATGTGTTGAAGGGTGGCTAAGTTGGCTTGGCGTTCGGCTCTTTCAACTTCGCGATCCGAAACCAACATTTGCAAGATTTGCAACATCGGGTCCGGGGATGAATTGCTTCCTCCACGAGGCATCTGAAGATTGAGATACATCATGAGAAAAGTGGGAAATTTCTAAGGTTCAGGGTTTTGTAAAGTCTTTGAAGTTTGACTCAGATTTTTCTAGCAACTTTCTTTTCATTCATAGCACACGATACAAACACACACCACAACAAAGGAAAATAGATGGTTTTAAGAACCATTTTGTGAAACTACGATACAGTGGGACCGAATACAACTCACTAACGCTAGTGCCCAAGTGCTACTACTCCTCGGAGTTGGTGTCCTCATCATCATCATCATCGATGAAGGCGAAGTCATCCTCATCGGTGAAAAAGTCCATGGCCTATTCCTCCAGAAAATCATCATCATCACTGAGATAGGAGTAGGGGTCTCCATGAATATCCTCTCCGGCATTCTCTCTCTCCTCAAAATGCATGTCTCTCTCGTGGATGGTCTCCTCCAAGTCTGTGATCCTATGGCGAAGACGATCAATGATGCGCTCCTTCTTGTCAAGCTGACGGCGACAAGACTGGCGATCCTTTACCAGCATGGCAATGGTATTGACTACGATGGCATGCTTGTGGTTGGCGTAGGCGTGGGCATTGTCCAACTCCTTCTGCCAGTCATACATCATGAAACTGAGGTGGTCCAGTTGAGTCTTCAGCTCATGCTGATATGGGGCCTCTAGTGGTTGTCCCATAACATGATGCCTTGGATAGAACTCAAAGCGGGTACCCTTGATCTGATTGATACTCTATCCACACAGACGGGCGAGAGCTTCCTGCATGGCCCTGCCAAGTCCATCGAGCCAGTTGTTCTCTCTCAAGGTGAACTAAATTCCCTCTGAGGTGGGGGCTTCAATCTTTCCTCAGAGACTTGCAACAACCAGCCACTACAATTCCTCTCCTTCCTAATCATTGAGCTGAGCTCCGGAGAACTCGGGGTGCGGACGCTCTAGAAGTTCCGAAAGCTGGTCCAAGTCACGCTCAAAGATGAGGTCTCCTCCATTTCCCAACTGATAAAATTTGTTGTACTTCACGTCCATCTATAAGAATATAGGATGAGTAAGTTAGTAGAGTGATCAGGTGTGTCAAATTTTAAGTAAGTTTGCAAGAATTTTTGAGGAACATGAATTTTCATAAAAGAGTCTAAGTGATAAGAATGAGAATAAGTTTTCATAAATACTCACTTCCTTTGTTTTGAAAATAATTTTTTGATTCAAACGTCCATTCTAAACTAGGGTATCCTATGGTCAACCTGGCTCTGATACCAACTTGTCAACACCCGGATTTTTAATCCCAAATGCCAGTTGTGTCATACAACGCAATCCCATGATTACCATTTTTGCGAGACATAACAAATTTGATATCACAGTACATCATCCTTTACAAACCATACATAAGGTCTTACACAAATAAGGATCTCATGATCCAGTCTTAATACAATTCAAGCAGCGGAATAACGTAATAGTAACGATAGCGTAGGCGAGACTCCATCTTCAGGGTCACAGGCAATGCTGACGATGGGAGATGATCCTAGTTGCCGTAACCTTCCTGTTGTCCGTCCTCCTGATACTCCTCTTCATAGTCTGGCCACGGGAATAGCCAGGGACAAAGCCATGAGTATTCTTTAAGTACTCGCAAACTAATACTAACACGTGAAGTGGTTTTTGAATAGGTGGTACTAGGCTCTAAGTAGTTTTGCAAAAAGCCAGATTTATCTCTACTGAGTTCAGAAGCAAAGAAAGGTAGTTGAAAGTTTTATAACACCTAAGTGGGAACTTGAATTTTCATGTCACAAACCTGTTGTGATCAAGTCAAAGTCACGAATCATTTCACAAGTCATTTTGAAAACATTTGACGACGGAACAGTATGGCCACTCCAATGTCCATAACCGCGAACGCAGCTATTCGAATAGTTTGACACTCTGAAGAGATTGTACACTTTCACTACAACATTCGATACATCTGTCAGGAACAATACTGAATTCCCCATACTCAGTATGCGGATAATCAATCCTAACCTTTCAATTACACGCCCTAGTATAGGCACCTCTCCTGTGAGTTTGGCCTCCCAACCATGACCAGCTGTCATCTTGGGTACTGCACAGGAGGACAATCTTCACAAGGTAGCCTCAGCTCAAACCTTGGCCGCAAGGGAACCCATACTATGGTATATAAATTTTCAGTCAAGCCCTACCTAAATTTCGGGTATTGTGGTTGTACGGTAAAATTGGATGGTATCGCATCCAGACAACAATCAGTTTTATAAAGGGCTAAGGCTCATGCCTTAACATTTTCATCATCAAAATCATCTGGTGTTTAAGAACACATGGCAAAACATTTTAGTAGAATGACTCATCATTCTAAGGTTTTCATAACCATTTTCACCAAGTATTCCCGTCTAAAGTGATCAAGTTTTATGCTTGGCACTAGCAACTACAATGGGGATAACACTAATGAGGGTTGGTAATCAAGTGTAACCTATCTAAGTTCAATCTCATGCCTCAGGATGACATCAAGATTTATCTAACTTAGGTCAAGTTTTATGCTCTTTATGCTACCTTTAAAAATATCTTTCTAAGCTCTACCAATCACTAAGTTAACTCTAATAGAAAGCTTTGATAAAGAAATAAAATACTAAGCTTGCAAGTAAAACTAGGATGGGGTATCAAGTGGTGTAAGCTTGCAAGTAAAACTTGCATGGTTTAGCTTAGCTTGCTAAGTAAGATAACTTGCAAGTGTTAGCTTGCCAAGTCAACTGGTAGTATTAGGCTTGCTCAGTTAATAGCTTGCATAGGTAAGGTAATTTGCAAGTGTTATCTTGCCAAGTCAACTGGTAGTATTAGGCTTGCCTTGTGCAGAGCAGTTGAAGTTCTCCTCGGCTTCTTCCTTGTAGTATCCTCCTTCCTCCTCGTATCCTTGGTCGGTACTTGCGTCTATAAATAAATATGAGGTACACAATCACCAAATAATACTTAACTACTTCTATTTAGCACACAAAGGTTTTCACTAGATGATCTATGATCATCACAAGCATTACAATCATTAAGGCAAGGTTTTAATTATTTTATTTGGAAAAGTAATTTCTACTCATTGAAAAACTACTTAAGATTTAATATTCTCCAACTAAAACATGGGATCATGTTGAAAAATGTCATCACCACATATTTCAGTACATTTGGGAATGTGATTTAAAGTGGTGTCACAATTTAATAAGGTTTAACCCTTTTATTTTAATTACATAAAGTGACTAGAATTGCCTATGAGGCATTCTTTTATTACTTGTTCATTATTTCTGCAAGTAAACCTAGATATTTTTATATATTCAGAAAGGTCTAGTTAAATGTGATTTCTGAGAGTTGGAATTAACTCAAAAGCTTTTGTGGTTGAATTTTGAAAAATGTTTGAATGCAGAAAAGCTTCTGCCTTGTTATTTTTACTATAGGTGATCTAAAAATATAAATGGCTTGAATCCAATGGGATTGGATTAAGCATACCAGTACCTTCCTAACAAAGTTGGTTTCATACATTTTGGTTCAGTGAATCAAGCTGGGTTGATTTTTGAATCTAGGTACAGAACTAAGTTTGAAACTAAAAGAATAAACCTAAATTTGAATTACTGGGTCGCGCGGGATGTTAACTAGGTCGGCCCACGGTGCACAGCGCACTCGTGGGTGGGTTTAAGTGAACGACCCAACCAGTCAGCGATATAGGGGGGTGTGAAGCGGTATGGGGGGATGTGGATCACACAATCAAGCTCTAATCCTACGGCTGCGGTTCATCGTCCATGTCGGGCAACGCCGACAAGACAGAACCCTAGTATGGCCAGTGGTGGTCGTGGGAGGCTCACCAGGGCTCAGGGGATGTTCGGCGATGGGGGCGAACGACGAAGTCGACGACGGCGATCCTCCTGGTACCGGTAGCTCCTCCTCGGGCGGCTCCAATCAACGACGCCCTTCTGCTCTAGTAGCTGCAAGCTCCAACAAAATTCCGGCGATGCGCTGCTCGCCTTTCTCCGGGGGTGAGGTGGGGTGCTTCTGAGAGAGAGGGGAGTGAGATGGTGTGAAGAATTCGAGCGGGGGTGGCCTCCTTCTATAGTGATAGAAGGAGACCAATGGGCGCGGGTGGAGCTCATCATGTTCGTCGGCACAGTGGGCTAATGGCATGGGCGACGATAGGGGGCGGTGCTGTATTCCCTGGTGAAGCTCAACGGCATGGCTATGCGGTGTGGGGCGGTGCGAAATGGTTGGAATGTCATGGTGCTCTGAGCGGGTCCGATGGCAAATTGAATGGCGCACAACGTCTATGGTCCGCGCGGTGGCAAACGGGCGTGTCTGGGGTGTTCCTGGGGCGGTAAGATCCTGCTTGCACATGGCAAGGGCAGCACACGGTCTATGGGCGTGTGTCGCGGTTGGCGCTCTAGCGCGCTCTCGGCTCGCTCGCAAAGAGGCTTGGCATGATCGGGCTGTGTGGTCCAGGGGCTGGCTACGCTCGAGGCTTGGACAGGGGGTGGCGGTGGAAGGTGGAGAGTGTCCCAGACATGGTTTCTAGGCTTGATGCTTCTCCTAGCTTGCTGTCGACTGAGAGGTGGCAAGTTGAGCTCGGCATGGTCACCATTGATGGCTATGGGGTAGCTCATAGTGGTGCTAAAGCTTGTTAAATGGGCTAAATGATCTACTAGTAGCTTGCTGTGAACCAGAGAGGGAACAAGTTAGGCCAAAATCACTGCTCCTAATAGTGTTTGATGTTTGTTGGTTTGGTGATTACAAGGTGTTTGATGAAATGGCCGAAAGAGATTTAAATTTTAATTTTGGATTCAAACTTGGTGGGTGTGTTGGTTACATACTAGGGAGTCTCTGGTCAATTGGAAAGGTCAAGGGGTACTGGTTTGGTTGGTTTTTGAAAATGGGTGATCTTCCCATATGAATCAGATTCAATTTTGAAACGTGATTTGAATCAAGTTGCCAAATGTTCCTGTAAGTTTGAAAGGTGGACTTTGATTCACTTTTATTTGGTCTAGCAAGGGGTGAAAAGAAATAGAAATGTTTCTGTTTGAAATCTTGGACTAAAAACACTCAAAGTGGCCTAGTGAGCAAGATTGGCAAAAATGACCATTTGCTTTATTTGTTTTGTTTTTGATTTTCTCTTGATTTGTTTCTGCTTGGAAATGTTTTAGATGATGTTGTTTTCACCTTATACCACTCCTTGCTATTTAGATTAATCACACAAGTCCATTCATTCATACAATCATCACATACACACATGCATTCATAATGATTTGAATTCACACAAGTTTTTGTTGGCCCTAATTTTGGTGATTGAAATTTGATAATCATTTGTTCAACATTTTTGGGATGTTACACAAAACATTACTAATCAAAGCATAGAGTAGTACTACAAGTCAAGGATTAAATGATAATAGAGGCTATGGTGACTTGTTCATAGTCATCACATGGTGTGAGCATGTGCCAAGTCAACCCAAACAAAGCATCAAAGTATGAAAATTTCTACCGGGACCTGTTTCATTGGGAAATTATTCAGGTACATGACATTTTTTACCAAATCGGAGAAGGTATTTTTCTCATTTCTCCCAAATGTGAAGCTGCTTCTTCATGCTATATTTATATATGTAGTCCTAAATTTAAATTATGCTTAAATCACTGTTTTTCAATTATATTTGAGGTCAAATTCAACAAGTAATCCTACGTGATATGCATATCTCATAAGGACAAACTAATTACCTATGTCCTGATTGATTTTTGTCTAATAACGATGTTTGCAAAGGCGGAGTGTACATGTATTTAGGAGGTAAAAAAAGAGCCTCTTACAGGAATTAATTTGAAGCTACAATAAATATCAAAATTTCATGGTGAAAAAAAGGATTTTCCTACTTTGTTAGCTTTAATGTTTTATATTTCTTTAAATAATGGCCTAACTAAATAAAAAATGATCAATTCATGTTTTGCAGAAGAACATGAAAAAAATGTCTCTTAAAACTGTACTTATGCTTGCCGATCAGATGGTATACACACTACTATCTTTTTTATGATATTCCCTCTCAAAGAAGTAGTGTTTTTTTTTGTATATACCAAAGAATTAACTCTATAGCTGTAAAATTCATAGACCTCATTTTGAGCTTAAAATTCAAAGCAAGTATAAAATTCAAAGCAAGTAGAATATGGGTTGCGCAGTTATTCATTCAAAATTGTATTTCTCGTTCTTTCGGTATAACGCACGGACTAGTTTGTTAAAACGGCTTTTATTTCAGAACGGAGGGAATACTCGTAAGTACCTGCTTGAGAGATGTTTTGCAGTATCCTTAAATGAATAACAGCCCTTTATTCTTGTCCATCCAAAGGCCTATAATATTTTATACTAGTGTCAAAAAGAAGAGTAGTACAAATTATACTAGTGGTCTTCCGGTGTCAAATTCTATATCAGACCGAAAATAGGCCATAGACGGGCCGGCCATAGAGGCCTATTGGCCGGGTGGTACATATTGATCAAATCAAAGATAACCCTCGTTGAGCTGAAAAAAGAACCAAAGATAACCATCGTTCCTTCAGAATACATTGCCACGGCCGCCTCCCCTACTCATCGCCAGGTCCGGCGCCCCCGCCCCCCGCCACGTCGGTCTGTCCTCGTACCTTCCTTCGCCGTCCTCGTACCCTCCAGTCCCGGATCCCACGATGGGGATGGCCATACCGAGGATCTCGACAACGCGGGCGGCGAATCGGTGGAGAGAATCGACAACGGTTGTGTGGTGGGCGCCGGCGGAAAGGAGGGATTGGCGTGGCGGAGAAAAGATCCGACGAGGGCGACAACGGTGGTTGTACCATCGCCAGCGGTGGCGTCCGGTGAGCAGGGCAGCTCGGCCAGCATGCAGGCGGCGGGCTGGAGAAGCGACATGCGGGAAAGGATGGTGGAGCCGTCGTTGGTGAATACCATCTGCTAAATCCTAGGAGGAGATCGTCTTGTCCATGCCGCGGGGGTCTGAGGGAGTTGTGCGCCACATCAATGGCGCGCGTGGCTATGGCGGCTGATCAGGAGGAATGATGGGAGTGAATGCAGGGAGGTGCGAGTACAAGGAGTCCGAGGTTGTCATGGTTCAGGGAGCAGGGGACGGTCGGCCGCTATCTGATTTGTCCAAGGAGAATGAACGCCGGCGCGTGCAAGGAGGTGGTGGCGGCGTTCCAGATCGCACTTGGATTCGTCGAGTCCGACCTGGATGGCCGGCTTGGCGCGCCGCGCGTACCCCGGCGGTGTGGATAGTGGTATGGCCTGCTCCATCTCCGTCGCGTTCGTGCTCCGCTAACTGGGCGACGCCTTCGGCGTCCACCCTGTGTTTGTAGTGTTTGTGGCGAGAAGGTGCCGCTTCCAGGCTGATGTTGCTTCCCAAGTTAAATACAAGTTGTCAAGTTCTTGATTGAAGATGCAATAGCGAATTTCCCGTAGAGGACTACTCACAGATAGTTTGTGTGTAATCATTTCTGTTTCATCTTGTTCCTGACATAACAAGAAAACGAAATGTTGCCTTATGATCTTCATTCTAGTTAAGAAAAGTATCCTGATATCTTTTAGTAATAATGGATGAGCTATGTGACAATGAACAGACACAACATTACAAAACAGTGAACATGGTCAATGTATTGAACTAAAACTCACTGAAACTGCATCAAACCAACGTTTCAACAATTGTACAACTCCCTAGAAAAAAATGGTACATCTGAGAATGATAGAATCCATATAGCTACTTGTTGCCCACAAACAACACTACATAAGAAACTGTTATGTGATAGCAGCAGATAATTCTGCCTAAAACTTCGGATTCCCAAGGATCGGAGCTCAAAATGACCAATGAACAAAATGACCAAGGAAATGTGCTTGTTTTCCTCCCAATAATCAGAGTTAAAAATGGCCAAAGTAGCGTGCTTGTTTCCTCTTTATAAATCTGGATACACTAGAGACATAGCCTTGACTAATTGTCCGTCCATCTTCCATATAGATAGCACCATATGCGTATTTCAGTTCTTCTAGTCGATGACTCACCCACAGTGCCGCAACCTCCGCACTAGCAGTTACAGAGTTCCTCACCTCCTTGATCACACCCATCTGTAAAATTCATAAAATGGAGATAGCTAGTAATGGATGATAGGTACCATGATCGATGAATATGGGTGGTAACATCATGTCAAAAACAGGAAAATGTCATTTTTGTTTTCTTGAAACAGAAACAGGGCAATATCAACAGAATATTTCGACAATCAATATAGGATTTTGCATACAGAATATCCATTCTATACAGTGTTACTCAAATATGACTTTTTGATTTGTTTATATTAGATAGTAAAGTTGTGAAGCCACCTACTTACGATTGTGATCTACCAGAACTCCAACGTTTCTGCCATGAACCAGCGGTGCGACACATTTACTACACACAAAATAATAAACACGCGTGCATCCTAAAATGTAATGTGCCGGAGGTGATGTTTCTTTTCTATTTAAATACAACAGTTAATCTTCATCCAATGCACTCACTTGTAGATCGTATGTTGCTACTGTATGCAGGGCTGTGCTTTGTCAATCCTGGAGGACCTTCTCGCCAAGTATGCTGAGCAGATGGTCAACTACTGCACAACGGCTTCAAATAGTAGTCTACAAGATGTATTGGCTTCATCGGTCTATCTAGTCAATGAGAATGAACAACAAATTTTAGAATTAGAGAGGAAACATGACTCTACATAGAGAATGAAATAGGTCATGACAAATCACAAGGCAATAGATTTGAACAAGAAAAATGTAAATTTAGGAAATAATGTACACTATTCTGGTTAATGGTTGTGTTCTACGTAGCTCGGATAATTTTTCCCACTGTTTAAACAGAGAGTATTGAAATATTTGTTTCAAAGTCTTAAACATGTATCTGTTTATATCACAATTATTGCACTACTCATTTTATTTGCTACAACCACGTGGTGGACATCATATCATTTGGTCATAGTCATCATATTTTTTTTAATGATATTCCCTCTCAAAGAAGTAGTGTTTTTTTTTTGTATATATCAAGGAATTAACTCTATAGCTGTAAAATTCATAGACCTCATTTTGAGCTTAAAATTCAAAAGCAAGTATAAAATTCAAAGCAAGTAGAATATGGGTTGCGCAGTTATTCATCCAAAATTGTATTTCTCGTTCTTCCGGTATAACGCACGGACACGCTTTCTAGTTTGTTAAAACTCGTCTTGTATTTTAGAACGGAGGGAGTACTCGTACGTACCTGCTTAAGAACCTGAGCACCCTGCTATTGAGTATATATAGTACGTGTACAAAGTAGTATAATTAAGGCATATATATAGAACCTGGAACGTGTCTCTCTGTCCGGCGCTAGGCAATAGTATGATGTTGTACTGTAGAATACATACGTACATGCAGATGCAGGTGATGGCCGGAGTACCGGCCGCCCGGAGCGTGCAAAAAGTCCACTCCGCTGGCGGTGGACAAGATCGATCGGTCCGGTCACCGCCGTTTGGCTGGGCATGGCAATGCATGTCAAAGCCAGGCACGACGACGCATCCGTTGTTCCACCGTGACCGCGCCACCGCGGGCATTGCAAGAGCAAGAGAACAAGGGCGGCGGGGCCCACAGCCATTAGGCATGCATGCATGCAGAGAGGACGAGCATGCATGTGTACGTCGCAATAAATGAATGAGCGGGGCTTTGGTTGAATGCGGTCACCGGCTTGGCTTGGTCCGTCTGACACGCGAGACCTTGCGACCGGCGATGGCGTCGAGCGAGCGAGGACTGTGTGACTCGACAGGACTTGACTGCTGCATCAGTGCCATACTGTCATGCCATGCCATGCCATGCACCCACAGTCCACAGTCTCCACACGCCATGCGCCGCCCGCGCCCGCGCCCGCGCGGCTCCCATAAATATCGCGTACGTGCATCAACCCCTCCCATCCCCTCCCCTCGCCGCGTACGAGTACGATGCACCTACCTCCTCTCCCTCGTCGTTGCTTAACGGCTCAGCCCCATGGTACGAAACGCCGTCTCTTTTCACACGTCACATGTGCACTCCTTCGGTCACCACAAATAGAGCGTACTTGTACCATCTTTAAGTCAAATAATTTTTTAAATTTGGCCAGCTTTGATTTTTCCGATAAGTTTGCCCGGTCAACTTTGATAAAAGTCAGCAACCAACCTCGTAGTACTACGTATATGAAATCAAATCGGCCTATTATTGTCACGATCACGACCCAACACCTGACCCGGCTAAAGCCCAACGTCGACTCAGCCCAGCTAAGAGTTGGTTGGCCGGCGCACCAGCTGGACAGAATTATTGCTTGCTCGGGTCTAAATTTCTCTTTTATTTCGGACGCGGCTAGCAAGCCCCCGAGGGCTCGTGTAACACCCTCAGAATTGGCCCTATGCAAGTTTTGGCGAAACCCGCAAAACCCGCATAGAAACGATTCAAAGGTGCCCACCAGACACTTTCGTGCGGGTGAAAAACGAAGTAATATCATTACACAATAGTTCACGATGGAACCCACAGAACAGATATATACAACAACGACTCAAAGAGTCAAGAATACAGATATACAATACAGAGATCCAAATCTCCTTTAAAACGATATAGCGTCCGAGTACGGACAAGATGCAAATTGAGCTAAGAGGCCTGAAGAATAACCAATGGCGTCCATAACTCTGCCCAGGCCAAGCCGAAAGGGTAACCCTGCTAACGACGTCGATCTCAAAACCTGCTTAACAAAAGGGGTGCCGACAAAGGGCAAAGGAAAAAGAGGAGCGTCAGTACTGAGGCCAGTACACGGCGAGGCTAGAATTCGGCGGTCTTCGCCTACATAGGTATGGTGGACTGCAGCGGCAGCGCGGCATGCACTAAACAACCTATAGAGACTCGATACAAATAGCGGCTATCAGAGAGAGGTAAGAAAGACCTATCCGGAACCAACCTGATACTACCACCAAACATACCCACCCTGGTATTTTCCCCTCGAGATCAAACGAGGAAGTCAACCGAGGAACTCACACCGTTGGCAGTTTTATTTATTCAGTTATCGTTGCAGCAATTACTAGTCAGGTATAGATAGTCATCCTGATATAATAGGCAGTGGGCACTTTTAGTTAACCATTCCATTGTAGTTGCAACACTTACTAGTCAGATACACTTAGCATGAGATATCCCCAAACCCAGCAGTTGTTGGCACTTTTATTTAGCCATTCCGTTATAGTTGCAATATTTACTAGTCAGGTACAATGGTAGCAAGCGACAACCCAAACAAGCAATTGTTGGCAGTTTTATCTAGCCATTCCATTATAGTGAAGCTGATTACTAGTCATTATAAAGTCAAATTTATAGCACTACTTTAGTTATAGTTGTCTATGATCGAGATACTGTGCTCCAAGTCGTCCATAACCGCGGACACGGCTTTTAGAAAGTTTTACCCTGCAGGGGTGCACAAATAGCAACACACACTCGATCAACCTCGGAAAAACCAAATCAAAACCCAACGAGGCCTTCACGACAAAGCAATCACAAGATTCAGAAATATTTCAGGGGGCCACCCCATTGAGTACACCCGCAACGAAGTTAGCCGACTCCGAGACGGACTCAAGGTTTGCGCCAGTGGCTGTAAACGACTGGGAACCCGAAAATGTGACTGGGCTTGTCGATACCGCGAAAACACTCCGCTGACCTAAACAATACAGGTGCAGTACCTCGCACAATTTTAAATAAAGCAGTAAAGCATGGCATAAGTACAGGATAGTAAATAAAACCTCAAACTAGTTTGTGGCCCCAAGAAATAAGAATGAATCAAGCTCTGACTCAGGGGGGTCCCATAATCCTCCCGGATGTGGATAGTGCGAATATTCAAGGAACAGGTATCAAGTACTCGGGGTCCTACGGGACACAAGTGGACGGTTAAAAAACCAAATAACATCTATTGCCCACCTGTGCCTCTGCATTTACCTACTTCAATTTTAGTTATTAAACAATAATTAAAGTTATGTTCATCTCCAACAATAAACATGCGGCAATACTCCAACCACTGCGGTACTTGACGACACGCAACAGCACTTGAGCAAGCGACTACGACGCGCAGGTCCAACTATCTACCAAACAACAGGTAATACGAGGTGTCCAAGGCAATATAGGGCTGCAAGGGATATCACGGGTACGAAAGCTAGAGCATCGCAACACAGATAGCAATAGATCAACAGGAGGGAATAAATACTATAAAAGTAAGATAGTTAGAAAGGGGGAGATGCTCGCCTGAAAACATTGCCGAAGGTTCATCCGAAGATCGGGTCGACACTCGCATCAACTCATCGGCCTAGTCCGTGAAGAAGCAAAGCACTAGCACAAACACCGTATGTACTATTTAATACTATGACAGAAGATCGGGCATGATGCATGTATGATGTATGACATGGCAAAGATGCGATGCGACTAGGCAATATTAAGCGGAACCGGGGTCCCGACAATTAATCAATAGGTTTATGTTGTTTAGATACCCCACATTTTTAAATGTTGTCTTAACATGGCACAATATATCACCGGTTCGCTACACAAATTTAAATGGAACCAATATGAGACCAGAAATGTCCGCATATAGTCTCCATATTTAATTATGAGGTGAATCGGCATAATGCCCCCAACCCACACAAATATGCATGCGAGTATGACAATTAAATATGCAACAGTTTGATATTACATTTATAAAAATAGGGCTTGGGAAAGGGGTCACACATTAGGGTTCGGCGAACTTGGGCTCCGAGGGGTTCGGGGTCGGGTCTCAGGGTCCGGATCTGGGGTTCGGTCTCGGCGGGATCGTTCTCGGATAACAGAGCAGATCTTGGCGTTCCGCGAAGAAGGACTTGGTTCGGTGTCGGGGCGCATTGGATTCGTCCTGGTCGGTGTCGATCTTGTCGTTGCGAAGATCTTGTCGGGTCGTCGGTCTTGTCGTTTCACGGCGGAGATCTTGGTGTTCCGGGTCTCGGCGTATCGGCGTCCGGGAAGGAGTACTTGTCGCACCGGGGTCTCGGTGTCCTCGGATCCGATTGAAGATCTTGGCGTTCGGCGGGATCGGGCGCGTCGAGATTGGTCTTCGGGTCATCGAATCCATGAAGGAGATCTTCGTGTCCTTGTAGTAGAACTTGGGGTCTTCGGGTCCTCGCTTTGCAACAACACCGTAACCACACTAGCAGCAGGAGCCAAACACCAGGGCACTCCCATGATGTGGAGGCCGAGCTGGCTCGAGCAGAGGAGCCAGGGACGGGACAAGGCGGCGGTAAGGCGTGGCAGGGTCGAACTCGAGGCCGAGGATGCGCATGCGAACAAGGCAGCATGACGGCCTCAACAAGGCAGCGGGGTCGCGGCAGTGGGTCGCCGCGGGTGGAAGCAGAGGAAGACGACGGGGAGGCACCAACGGCGCCCGCGGGAGAGGAGGGCGGCGCGGCAGTTGCTCCTCGAGTCGGGGGCCGGCGACATCGCGCGAGCAGAGTCCTTGGCGGCGGCGCTCGATGCGTGTAGGGACGGCGAGGCGGGCGAGGCCGGCCGGAGCCGAGCACGGCGGCGGGCGACGCGGGGTGGACAGAGGAGGCGGCGCTCGGAGGAGGGTGACGAGGAGGAAAGGGCCGACGGTGGAGACGCAGAGGAGGCCCAGGGTAGGGCGGCGCCAGGGCCAGAGAGGAGCACCGGCGGCGAGGTCGGGCTCGTCAGGTCGGCCGGAGAGGGACCCGCGGGCGTGGGCGAGCCGGAGGACGGCAGGGCGCGAGGAGGATCTCGGCGAGGCGGCCCTTGCGCGGATTGAGGACACGCAGGACGCAACGACGACGACAGCTGCGGGGACGGCTGGCGCTGTGCCGGCGGGGCAGAGGCGCTCAGGGCAGCGGGACGGTTGCGAGGAGGAGGCGGGGTGGGCTCGTGCGGCGGCAGGGTTTGCGGGAGGAGCCAGACGGGGAGAGGCGAGAGGTGGGGAATCGATCGGGGTGGGGTCCAATCATGGTGTTGGTGGGTCCAGGGGTTGTCGGGCTGGGGCAGGTGTGTGTTGTGTGTGTTTGGCGACGCGGGCTAGGTAGGTGTGGGTCGGTGGGACCGGGGTGGAAGGGAGAGGAAGTTAGGGAGTGGGCCAGCTGGGTGTGTGTGGTGTTGGGCAGGTGGCAGCGGGTGATTGGGTGGGTTTGGGCCAGGGGTGAGGTGGCGTGCACCGATTGGTGCAGGTGAGGTGGAGGGGGGCTGGGTAGATTAGGGTGGGGTAGGAAAAGGGTTTAGGTGGTCTGATTTTGTACTGGGGGTGGCCGACTGGGTCGGATCGGCCCGGTACGGCTGCCCCTAAAAATAAAATAAATATTTTATTATTTTAAAACGGGGCTTTTGAAAACCGTCGGTAGACAAAGCAAAATATTCCGGAGACCCGGGTTTTGGATTTTGAAATAAGGGCGGGGTATTTAGAAAACCAAATATGTTTTTCGGAAATAGTTTCAGACAAACAAATGCATGATGATGACGATGCTCAAATGCAATGTGGCATGATGACATGAGCATGCGGTCATGATGATGCAATGCACAAAAACAACGCGATTTTCTAGTAGTGGTTTTGGCAGGGCGCCACAATTCGACACCACTAACAATGGATCTCGCCCTCGAGATCCGCCTCATGATACGGGGAAGAAGGTCGGCGGTCTAAATCTTCTCGCATCGTGTCGGTCCTCACGACACCACTAACAAGAGGTCCTTGTCCGTGTTCGTCGAGAGAACACTCCGGGAAACAAAGGCGAAGGTAGAGGTATCAACCAATAAAGCCACCTCTAGCCTCCGTGGACGGAGTAAAATTGCTGGATCCACTGATTCGATGTACAAGAGCGAATGATAAGAGTAGTCGGATGGTGATCAGTCCATCGCGCACCCAAACCATTACTCTGCGCACGAATAGGCGAATTATGCAACCAACTCTCAGAATTCAGATTGTAGATCTCGACAAGCGAGGTTCGGAAACAAAGGAGGGATGCATGCCCTGCACCGGATCTGGTGTAGGTGATGTCGTCGCGTCGGAAAACACCGGAAGGCACGAGAAGGAACAAAGAGAAGTCCACCAGACGAAGGATTCCTCGGATAGCATGAAGACCAGGTGTAGCAACACCGTTACCAAAGGAGGAAGCGAAACCCTGAAGGTACGATGGAACCCAACCACGAGAAATCCTGGACTCGAAGAGAGAGAAGAGAGCGGATTCAAAACACGCAGAGGTGAGAGGGGAGCAGCAGAGGGGTAAGGAGTAAAATCAGACCTAATCAGAACTATCCAACCGATTTTGCAAAATAGTTTTGACACTCTACTTCGGCCGTTAGCTAGGTTATCCTACATGCTGGACTTGTGGGGTATCGCAACTGCTGAGCTCTGATACCACTCTGTAACACCCTCAGAATCGGCCCTATGCAAGTTTTAGCGAAACCCGCCAAACCCGCATAGAAACGATTCAAAGGTGCCCACCAGGCACTTTCGTGCGGGTGGAAAACGAAGTAATACCATTACACAATAGTCTACGATGGAACCCACAGAACAGATATATACAACAACGACTCAAAGAGTCAAGAATACAGATATACAATACAGAGATCCAAATCTCCTTTAAAACGATATAGCGTCCGAGTACGGACAAGATGCAAATTGAGCTAAGAGCCCTGAAGAATAACCAATGGTGTCCATAACCCTGCCCAGGCCAAGCCGGAAGGGTAACCCTACTAACAACGTCGATCTCAAAACCTGCTTAACAAAAGGGGTGCCGACAAAGGGCAAAGGAAAAAGAGGAGCCTCAGTACTGAGGCCAGTACACAGCGAGGCTAGAATTCGGCGGTCCTCGCCTACATAGGTATGGTGGACTGCAGCGGCAGCGCGGCATGCACTAAACAACCTATAGAGACTCGATACAAATAGCGGCTATCAGAGAGAGGTAAGAAAGACCTATCCGGAACCAACCTGATACTACCACCAAACATACCCACCCTGGTATTTCCCCCTCGAGACCAAACGAGGAAGTCAACCGAGGAACTCACACCGTTAGCAGTTTTATTTATTCAGTTATCGTTGCAGCAATTACTAGTCAGGTATAGATAGTCATCCTGATATAATAGGCAGTGGGCACTTTTAGTTAACCATTCCATTGTAGTTGCAACACTTACTAGTCAGATACACTTAGCATGAGATATCCCCAAACCCAACAGTTGTTGGCACTTTTATTTAGCCATTCCGTTATAGTTGCAATATTTACTAGTCAGGTACAATGGTAGCAAGCGACAACCCAAACAAGCAATTGTTGGCAGTTTTATTTAGCCATTTCATTATAGTGAAGCTGATTACTAGTCATTATAAAGTCAAATTTATAGCACTACTTTAGTTATAGTTGTCTATGATCGAGATACTGTGCTCCAAGTCGTCCATAACCGCGGACACGGCTTTCAGAAAGTTTTACCCTGCAGGGGTGCACAAATAGCAACACACACTCGATCAACCTCGGAAAAACCAAATCAAAACCCAACGAGGCCTTCACGACAAAGCAATCACAAGATTCAGAAATATTTCAAGGGGACACCCCATTGAGTACACCCGCAACGAAGTTAGCCGACTCCGAGACGGACTCAAGGTTTGCGCCAGTGGCTGTAAACGACCTGGAACCCGAAAATTTGACTGGGCTTGTCGATACCGCGAAAACACTCCGCTGACCTAAACAGTACAGGTGCAGTACCTCGCACAATTTTAAATAAAGCAGTAAAACATGGCATAAGTACAGGATAGTAAATAAAACCTCAAACTAGTTTGTGGCCCCAAGAAATAAGAATTAATCAAGCTCTGGCTCAGGGGGGTCCCATAATCCTCCCGGAAGTGGATAGCGCGAATATTCAAGGAACGGATATCAAGTACTCGGGGTCCTACGGGACACAAGTGGACGGTTAAAAAACCAAATAACATCTATTGCCCACCTGTGCCTCTGCATTTACCTACTTCAATTTTAGTTATTAAACAATAATTAAAGTTATGATAATCTCCAACAATAAACATGCGGCAATACTCCAACCACTTTGGTACTTGACGACACGCAACAGCACTTGAGCAAGCGACTACGACGCACAGGTCCAACTATCTACCAAACAACAGGTAATAGGAGGTGTCCAAGGCAATATAGGGCTACAAGGGATATCACGGGTACGAAAGCTAGAGCATCGCAACACAGATAGCAATAGATCAACAGGAGGGAATAAATACTATAAAAGTAAGATAGGTAGAAAGGGGGAGATGCTCGCGTGAAAACATTGCCGAAGGTTCATCCGAAGATCGGGTCGACACTCGCATCAACTCATCGGCCTAGTCCGTGAAGAAGCAAAGCACTAGCACAAACACCGTATGTACTATTTAATACTATGACAGAAGATCGGGCATGATGCATGTATGATGTATGACATGGCAAAGATGCGATGCGACTAGGCAATATTAAGCGGAACCGGGGTCACGACAATTAATCAATAGGTTTATGTTGTTTAGATACCCCACATTTTTAAATGTTGTCTTAACATGGCACAATATATCACCGCTTTGCTACACAAATTTAAATGGAACCAATATGAGACCAAAAATGTCCGCATATGGTCTCCATATTTAATTATGAGGTGAATCGGCATAATGCCCCCAACCCACACAAATATGCATGCGAGTATGACAATTAAATATGCAACAGTTTGATATTACATTTATAAAAATAGGGCTCGGGAAAGGGGTCACACATTAGGGTTCGGCGAACTTGGGCTCCGAGGGGTTCGGGGTCGGGTCTCAGGGTCCGGATCTGGGGTTCGGTCTCGGCGGGATCGTTCTCGGATAAAAGAGCAGATCTTGGCGTTCCGCGAAGAAGGACTTGGTTCGGTGTCGGGGCGCATCGGATTCGTCCTGGTCGGTGTCGATCTTGTCGTTGCGAAGATCTTGTCGGGTCGTCGGTCTTGTCGTTTCACGGCGGAGATCTTGGTGTTCCGGGTCTCGGCGTCTCGGCGTCCGGGAAGGAGTACTTGTCGCACCGGGGTCTCGGTGTCCTCGGATCCGATTGAAGATCTTGGCGTTCGGCGGGATCGGGCGCGTCGAGATTGGTCTTCGCGTCGTCGAATCCATGAAGGAGATCTTCGTGTCCTTGTAGTAGAACTTGGGGTCTTCGGGTCCTCGCTTTGCAACAACACCGTAACCACACTAGCAGTAGGAGCCAAACACCAGGGCACTCCCATGATGTGGAGGCCGAGCTGGCTCGAGCAGAGGAGCCAGGGACGGGACAAGGCGGCGGTAAGGCGCGGCAGGGTCGAACTCGAGGCCGAGGATGCGCATGCGAACAAGGCAGCATGACGGCCTCAACAAGGCAGCGGGGTCGCGGCAGTGGGTCGCCGCGGGTGGAAGCAGAGGAAGACGACGGGGAGGCACCGACGACGCCCGCGGGAGAGGAGGGCGGCGCGGCAGTTGCTCCTCGGGACGGGGGCCGGCGACATCGCGCGAGCAGAGTCCTTGGCGGCGGCGCTCGATGCGTGCAGGGACGGCGAGGCGGGCGAGGCCGGTCGGAGCCGAGCACGGCGGCGGGCGACGCGGGGTGGACAGAGGAGGCGGCGCTCGGAGGAGGGTGACGAGGAGGAAAGGGCCGACGGTGGAGACGCAGGGGAGGCCCAGGGTAGGGCGGCGCCAGGGCCGGAGAGGAGCACCGGCGGCGAGGTCGGGCTCGTCAGGTCGGCCGGAGAGGGACCCGCGGGCGTGGGCGAGCCGGAGGACGGCAGGGCGCGAGGAGGATCTCGGCAAGGCGTCCCTTGCGCGGATTGAGGACACGCAGGACGCAACGACGACGACAGCTGCGGGGACGGCTGGCGCTGTGCCGGCGGGGCAGAGGCGCTCAGGGCAGCGGGACGGTTGCGAGGAGGAGACGGGGTGGGCTCGTGTGGCGGCGGGGTTTGCGGGAGGAGCCAGACGGGGAGAGGCGAGAGGTGGGGAATCGATCGGGGTGGGGTCCGATCGTGGTGTTGGTGGGTCCAGGGGTTGTCGGGCTGGGGCAGGTGTGTGTTGTGTGTGTTTGGCGACGCGGGCTAGGTAGGTGTGGGTCGGTGGGACCGGGGTGGAAGGGAGAGGAGGTTAGGGAGTGGGCCAGCTGGGTGTGTGTGGTGTTGGGCAGGTGGCAGCGGGTGATTGGGTGGGTTTGGGCCAGGGGTGAGGTGGCGTGCACCGATTGGTGCAGGTGAGGTGGAGGGGGGCTGGGTAGATTAGGGTGGGGTAGGAAAAGGGTTTAGGTGGTCTGATTTTGTACTGGGGGTGGCCGACTGGGTCGGATCGGCCCGGTACGGCTGCCCCTAAAAATAAAATAAATATTTTATTATTTTAAAACGGGGCTTTTGAAAACCGTCGGTAGACAAAGCAAAATATTCCGGATACCCGGGTTTTGGATTTTGAAATAAGGGCGGGGTATTTAGAAAACCAAATATGTTTTTTGGAAATAGTTTCAGACAAACAAATGCATGATGATGACGATGCTTAAATGCAATGTGGCATGATGACATGAGCATGCGGTCATGATGATGCAATGCACAAAAACAACGTGATTTTCTAGTAGTGGTTTTGGCGGGGCGCCACAGCTCGTTAGTCCGTTCAGCCTCCGGAAAACGACAAAGCCCCCGTCCCGTCTGTGCTCGATAGGACAAAGCAATGCGGGAACAAAAACGGGGCAACGCGGGAATCCCGGGAATCCCGGCACGCTGCCCCTGACCCCCACCTCCTGACCCCCTCCACCTGGCATCTTCTTCTGCAAGACAACACAGGCACCCACACCCCCCCCACCCCCCACGACTCCTCCCTCCCTCCTCCTTCTCTCCTTCCCTATCTTCTTTCTCCAGATCTTCATGGATGAGAACAGCAACCCCCAGATCTCTTTAGGCTAGAAGCCATAGTGAGCTCCCCCACGGAAACCCACCAGGAGAAGGACACTAATAAAAAAGAAAGGTAAAAACATACCCCTCTCTGCTCTTACCTCTAGCATGTAGATCCAGATGTTACAGACTTTTTGCTTCTAGCAAAAAATACATCATGAAAAAAGACAAAATCTTTGCACAGATGATGTGCACAAACCCAGCTAGCAGCAAAAACAACTTGCACAGATAAAAAATCTTGTCCAGCAAAATCTCAGACTAGATCAGTGCAAAGATGATGTGATTTGCAACTTAGAAACAAAGTAGTTGCTGGTAGTATCACACAGTAACACAGTAAAACCTTCGACAACAATTACAGTACACAAACAAAAGCATGCCCATAGGAACCCCAGGGGGTAGTTCCAAAAAGTCTTCCCCAGCAAAACCTTAGACAACAAAGTAGTTGCGGGTAGAAACAGTATGTTTTGATTCAGTAAACAAGAAGAAAAGCACCATGGTCAACAGAAAAAAGGACATTTTTATGTGTTGATGCCCTTTTGCCGTGTGGATGTCCTATTCTTGTTTGCGGTGGAAACTCGATCTGCGAAAAGAATATATGGAAACATATCATTACAGATGACAAAAAGAAAAAACATTAATTCTGTAGTTGCTTTCAGCAAAAATACACCTATGTTGCTTACTTAAAACTGCCTAAGTTGATTTTGTTGTGCAAAAAAATCATGGTTTTGAATTCAGCAAAATATACCTAAAAAATTGATCAAACAAACTGCCTAAGTTGCTTCTTTTTTACATACCTATGTTGATCATGGAAACTTTACTAAGTCGGTTCTTTGTGCATGCAAAAATCACAGTAATTTTGGTTTTAGATGAATCAGAAAGTAACCCAAAAAATAGTTGTTTTTGTTATGTTTTTGCAGGATGTCTGGTTTGGATCTGAATGCCCCCTGTAGAAGATAACAATGTTAATGAGCCTCAGTTTTGTACTCAGCCTCCCGCAGCAGATTTTGTTCCCGATATTGTTGGAGAATCTCCAGACCCAATGGTGCATGAGCAAGGTGTGGTCGGTGGTGATTCTTTTGAACACAGTGGCAGGGGCCCGCATCACAATGGTCCACCACCCGCTGCCGCCAACCACATCTTGGATGTAGCTGTTCTTCATACAGAATCAACCACTTATCCTGACTTAGCGGAAGGTGCTGCTGGCATGAATGAGGAAGTTGTATCCAGCCCGCAGGAACCCTTCCTTGGGATGAGGTTCGACTCGATTTTGATGGCAAGAGATCATTACAATGCTTATTGTCATGGTGGTATCATGGCATATGCCATGGGTAGGGTAAAGTTGGGGCCGATGGACGTGGAGGAATCCGGAGAGGGATGATGCAGTGAAGACCGCACTCGTATGAACAAAGAGAAATACAATGTATATTGGATTGAAGCTCTCAAGTGGAGATAACACCTCATTCTATACATCTAATCCCTTATAATCTTGCCATACTTGTGGCTACAATCATGCTCCTTGAGCTGTTTCCCCTATGCTTCTATCTAATCTCTCTGTGAGAGTGGAGAAAGAGGAAGAAGGAGAGCTCCTAGTGAGCAGAGAGGGGAGGAGCCCTTCGGGGCCTCCTCTGTAACGATCCCCCTGGTGCTCCTTATAAAGGGGAGCCCAGGGGACAAGTCTTGTGCTACACGCTTAGCATCTAGATGGCATATTCTGGGCATCTTCCAGAGATGCTGAGCATATGCCTTGGCATCTTTGGAGATGCCAGGCATATTCCCTAGCATCTTATTTGATGCCAAGAGCATATACCTAGCATCTTGTTAGATGCCATTGGCATATTCCATATGCCATGTGCCAGTCTGAGCCAGGGCGTCCCAAGACTAGCACGTGGCTGGAGGAGTTGACTTACATTGATGTAGTGGTCGAAGTAGCGTCCTGGGACAAATAAGAAGGTGCTTGGGTCGTTATTACTCAGCCCAAGTGCTCTAGGACGAGGTGGAAGTTCGGCCTAGCAGGTGGTCAATTCGGCCTGGAGGAGCAAAGGGTCCAGCCAGGTGAAGAGGCTCCCGGGCCGAATCACTCGGTGGCCCAGCTGGGCCCTAGTGCGGTCCAGCCGAGTCATTTGACTCGGCCCAGCATTGGACCGTGCACCTTCCTGGTGAGATCCCGTGGTGGGCCGCGAGTTCGGCCCACCCGGGTTGCTGGTGGTGGCCCGTGCTGGTAGTGCGGTGGCGCTGAGTCCCGTGGTGGGCCGAATTTCCCTTAGTCGGCCCACCCGGGCGACTTCAGGGTGGCGAGGTGGCGAGGAGGTAGTTCGGCGCGGGGACGCCTCGACGCTGGCGGGAGACGCGCTGGTGGGATCCGGCGGGAACTGGTGGCGTTGGCTGAAGCTGGGTAGACGGGTCGGCTGTTGGTAATTCGGCCCAGCCGGGTTCTTTTCCTTTCCTTATACTTAATTCGGCCTTGGGGAGTACGGACTGGGCCGAGATTCCCCTTGCTCGGCCCAGTTGTTCTTTCTTGTCTTTTTTCCTTTTCTATTTGATATTCTCTTGTCAAATATACTTTCGTTTATTCTTGTCTCTTATTTATAGACCAACTCTGGGGTACCTGGGGTTATATCCCCGACATTAGTCCCCGAGTCTATATGGGACTCGCAGAGTCACGCATAGACTTTAATTGTGAATATTCCCAGAGTTGTTTTTTGACTTTTTGTGTCTTGGTTGTATACTTCTTCGTCTTATAATCCTTTTGGGTGATTTTCTTGACTCCTTAGTCTTCTTGGGCTCTGCTTATAACTCCTCCGGGCAAGTTTTTGACTTTTGGCCTTCTCGGGCGCTTGTCATAACCCCTCTGGGTAAGTTTTTGGACTTCTGGCCTTCTTGGGCACTGGTCATAACCCCTTTGGGCAAGTTTCTGGACTTCCGGCCTTCTTGGGCACTGGTCATAACCCCTTTGGGTAAGTTTTTGGACTTCTGGCCTTCTTGGGCACTGGTCATAACCCCTTTGGGTAAGTTTTTGGACTTCTGGCCTTCTTGGGCACTGGTCATAACCCTTTGGGCAAGTTATGAGTTCTGTCCTTCTTGGGCATTGCTCTCTTAACCTCTTTGGGTAAGTTATGAGTTCTGTCCTTATTGGGCACTGCTCTTTTAACCTCTTTGGGTAAGTTATGAGTTCTGGCCTTATTGGGCACTGCTCTTTTAACCTCTTTGGGTAAGTTATGAGTTCTGGCCTTATTGGGCACTACTCTTTTAACCTCTTTGGGTAAGTTATGAGTTTTGGCCTTCTTGGGCATTGCTCTCTTAACCTCTTTGCGTAAGTTATGAGTTCTGGCCTTATTGGGCACTGCTCTTTTAACCTCTTTGGGTAAGTTATGAGTTCTGGCCTTATTGGGCACTGCTCTTTTAACCCGTTTGGGTAAGTTACGAGTTCTGGCCTTATTGGGCACTGCTCTTTTAACCCGTTTGGGTAAGTTATTACCCGAGTCATCTGATTCCAAATCCGAGTTACTTTACTCAAATTTGACTTTATGTCTTAAGTCTGAGTCCTCTGACTCAAATCCGAGGTATATGACTCAAATCCGAGTTATCTCATTCCAAATCTGAGTTACTTTACTCAAAATTGACTTCATGTCTTAAGTCTGAGTCATCTGACTCAAATCCGAGTTAACTCATCCCAAATCCAAGTTAACTCATCCCAAATCCGAGTTACTTTACTCAAAATCGACTTTATGTCTGAAGTCTGAGTCATCTAACTCAAATCCGAGTTATATGACTCAAATCCGAGTTAACTCATCCCAAATCCGAGTTACTTTACTCAAAATCGACTTTATGTCTTAAGTCTGAGTGATCTGACTCAAATCCGAGTTATATGACTCAAATCCGAGTTAACTCATCCCAAATCCGAGTTACTTTACTCAAAATTGACTTTATGTCTTAAGTCTGAGTCACCTGACTCAAATCCGAGTTATATGACTCAAATCCGAGTTAACTCATCCCAACTCCGAGTTACTTTACTCAAAATTGACTTTATGTCTTAAGTCCGAGTCATCTGACTCAAATCCGAGTTATATGACTCAAATCCGAGTTAACTCATCCCAAATCCGAGTTACTTTACTCAAAATTGACTTTATGTCTTAAGTCTGAGTCATCTGACTCAAATCCGAGTTATATGACTCAAATCCGAGTTAACTCATCCCAAAACCGAGTTAATTTACCCAAAATTGACTTTATGTCTTAAGTCTGAGTCATCTGACTCAAATCCGAGTTATATGACTCAAATCCGAGTTAACTCATCCCAAATCCGAGTTACTTTACTCAAAATTGACTTTATGTCTTAAGTCTGAGTCATCTGACTCAAATCCGAGTTATATGACTCAAATCCGAGTTAACTCATCCCAAATCCGAGTTACTTTACTCAAAATTGACTTTATGTCTTAAGTCTGAGTCATCTGACTCAAATCCGAGTTATATGACTCAAATCCGAGTCATCTGTTTGCCACGATATAAATTGATTTGGCGTGACGACGATAATTTGCCTTTGATATGGATCCGAGATATAGATCCTAGATTAAGTTTTGGGATATGATAATAGGGCTAACTGCTGAGAGATCTGATTCGAGATGTAGATATGAGATATAGATTCGAGATATGATAAACTGGCCAATAGTCATCCGAGATATGGGATAAGTTGGCAAGATGGTGAAATATCAATCCGAGTCATAACATAACCTGGCAATCTGGTGAACTGAATAAAGCTCCGGCCCGAATCACAGATATGATTAGTACGCCGAGTCTGAATACCAATCTGAATTATAATATACCCTGGCAAGATGAATCAAATTTTAGTCCGAATTGGAGACAATCTACTGAGCTGAGTTAAAGGTTAATTCGAAGCATAAATAAACTGACTCAAAATCTACCTGAATCATCAATAAGCTGGCTAGTGAGCTGAGTTAAAAAATAACCCAAAGCATAAATAAACTGACTCAAACTCTATATGAATCACAAATAAGCTGACTCAAACTCTGTCTGAGTTATAAATAAGGTGACTCAAACTCTGTCTGAATCATCAATAAGCTGGCTGGTGAGCTGAGTTACAGGTCAATTCTAAACATAAATAAACTGACTCAAAATCTACCTGAATCATAAATAAGGTGATTCAACTTATGGCCGAGTTATAGATAAGCTAGCTCAAACACAGATCTAAATTAACATAAGATGTTCTCTTTATCCAAAGGTGATTCTTTGGACAAGTTAGCTAGTCCCCGGGTTAAGCTATTTTCTCCCCGGGGTGAAGGATTGAGTGTAGGTGGCTGAGTTATCTGGCACTTATAGCATACTTGGAGAGGTGTTTGGGTGAGTCTTTCTATGCCTTACCTGCCCTACTGAGTTACTTGGTACTTATAGTAAGCTTGGAGTAGTGCTTGAGTCCTTCTTGCTGAGTCTTACCTGCTTTGATGAGTCAGACTTGGAGTGCCTCTGCGCTTATCTCTCTACTCTTTGTTTGCTCGGAGGAACTGAAAGAGCTTTATGAGGAAGAGGCTGATGAAGATGCTCCCGTCCGGATGGAAACCCAACCAACGCCACTAAGAGGCCCCATGGTGGGCACCAAATGTCGTGGTGGTATCACGGCATATGCCATGGGTAGGCTAAAGTTGGGGCCGATGGACGTGGAGGAATCCGGGGAGGGATGATGCAGTGAAGACCGCACTCGTATGAACAAAGAGAAATACAATGTATATTGGATTGAAGCTCTCAAGTGGAGATAATACCTCATTCTATACATCTAATCCCTTATAATCTTGTCATACTTGTGGCTACAATCATGCTCCTTGAGCTGTTTCCCCTATGCTTCTATCTAATCTCTCTGTGAGAGTGGAGGAAGAGGAAGGAGAGATCCTAGTGAGCAGAGAGGGGAGGAGCCCTTCGGGGCCTCCTTTGTAACGATCCCCCTGGTGCTCCTTATAAAGGGGAGCCCAGGGGACAAGTCTTGTGCTACACGCTTAGCATCTAGATGGCATACTTTGGGCATCTTCCAGAGATGCTGAGCATATGCCTTGGCATCTTTGGAGATGCCAGGCATATTCCCTAGCATCTTATTTGATGCCAAGAGCATATACCTAGCATCTTGTTAGATGCCATTGGCATATTCCATATGCCATGTGCCAGTCTGAGCCAGGGGCGTCCCAAGACTAGCACGTGGCTAGAGGAGTTGACTTACATCGATGTAGTGGTCGAAGTAGCATCCTGGGACAAATAAGAAGGTGCTTGGGTCGTTATTACTCAGCCCAAGTGCTCTAGGACGAGGTGGAAGTTCGGCCTAGCAGGTGGTCAATTCGGCCTAGAGGAGCAAAGGGTCCAGCCAGGTGAAGAGGCTCCCGGGCCGAATCACTCGGTGGCCCATCCGGGCCCTGGTGCGGTCCAGCCGAGTCATTTGACTCGGCCCAGCATTGGACCGTGCTCCTGCCTGGTGAGATCCCGTGGTGGGCCGCGAGTTCGTCCCACCCGGGTTGCTAGTGGTGGCCCGTGCTGGTAGTGCGGTGGCGCTGAGTCCCGTGGTGGGCCGAATTTCCCTTAGTCGGCCCACCCGGGCGACTTCGGGGTGGCGAGGTGGCGAGGAGGTAGTTCGGCGCGGGGACGCCTCGACGCTGGCGGGAGACGCGCTGGTGGGATCCGGTGGGAACTGGTGGCGTTGGCTGAAGCTGGGTAGACGGGCCGGCTGTTGGTAATTCGGCCCAGCCGGGTTCTTTTCCTTTCCTTATACTTAATTCGGCCTTGGGGAGTACGGACTGGACCGAGATTCCCCTTACTCGGCCCAGTTGTTCTTTCTTGTCTTTTTTCCTTTTCTATTTGATATTCTCTTGTCAAATATACTTTCGTTTATTCTTGTCTCTTATTTATAGACCAACTCTGGGGTACCTGGGGTTATATCCCCGACACTTATGCTCTGAAGCTTGGTTTCTCAATAAAGGCCAATACTTCGAAGAGAGATAAGAACACAAACACACTTGAGAAACAACAATTTGTGTGTAACAAGTATCGTAGGCCAAAATCAGTAGAAGAAGAAGAAGAAGAGCAAAGAGAAAAAATGACTGTGGTTGAAGATGTCAGCCCTATTCAACTAGATGGTTATGGTGCAGAAGATGGACAAGGTGTACCATCAAGGTCAAAAATTAGTAGCAGGCTTGGAGTTAAGCGCAAGAGGGAAATGATCAAGCAAACAAAATGCCCAGCTAGGATGTTTGTCAATTTGATTAATAACAAGTGGGAGGTGACCTATTTTGTTGCTGAGCATAACCATCCCATGATTGTGAAGCCATCTCTCACAAAGTACTTGAGATCACACAGGGGCATTCCCAGCGATGAAAAGGAATTTCTGAGGTGCCTACATAACTGCAACTTAGAAACAAGTGTGTTTTTTTAACCCAATTGCTTTTTAAAAAAAGAAGCTAACTGCCACATGATGTTGCTTGTGTGTTCGGGGCTTTTAAGTTGCTTACTAGTGATCGTAAAGTTGGTGCTTGCACATGTTTAAGTTCAATTTAAAAAGTACTAAGGTGTTTTCCTAAATTTTTTGAATGTTTTATTTTAATTTATTTTATTTCTAGTTGCTTTCAATTATGCTTAATTTGGTGTCTGCATCATGCTTAAGTTGGTTCTGAAAACTACTTTAGTTGGTTCCTAATGATTACTTTTGATTACTCATGATGCCTAGTTTTTTTGTTTTTGCATGTGTGTAGGGCGCATGATGGAGGTTATGTCTGAATTTTATGGCGAAGATGCTTTTGTCCCATACGGACCCAAGACAATATCAAACATGCGGTCCGAATTCAGGAATGAAAACAGGGAGCTTGACATTGGTGAAATGCTCGAATACTTCAAGGAGTTGCAGCAAAAAGACCCGGAGTTTTACTTCAAATTCTCTTTTGATGCAGAGAATAGAGTAGAAAATATATTCTGGGTTGACAGTGTTGCAAGGAAAGCTTATGTAGAGGCGTACCATGATTGTGTGTCGTTCGACACAACTTTCTGTACAAATCGCTTCGACATGCCCTTTGCTTCGTTCATTGGAATAAATAGACATGGGCAAACATTTATGATTGGCTGCGGTTTCATTAGAGATGAGAGGGAAGAAAGTTTTAAGTGGCTACTTAGGGAGTTCCTTGAAGCCATGCATGGTGTACATCCAGACAAAATTATAACAGATCAGGACTGGGCTATGGCGAGAGCAATTTTAGACATCTTTCCTAAGATTTGGCACAAAAACTGTCGTTGGCACGTCATGAAAAACGCTAATGAGAAGCTGGGTTCGTTCCTAGGATGACATCCTAGTCTAGCTGATGATTTCAATGAATGCATGTCTGTTGAAGAGTTTGAAGCAAGTTGGACTAAACTGATCACGAAGTGGGAATTGTCGGAAAATGAGACTTTTGTTTCGTTAAAAAAGAATGCACATACATGGGTTCCATGCTACTTTAGGGAGCGCTTCTTCCCATTTCTGCAGTCAACTTAGAGGAGTGAAGGTTTCAATGCAGTTCTAAAGCATTACATAAACCCCTAGAATTCAATTAAGCACTTTGTTAGGCAATATGAGAAGATCCAGGGGAAGATTTTGGGCAGGGAAGGCAACAATGATTATCAGACGGATGAGCTAGAGGTGAAGCCATGGTCCCCATTCCCAATAGAGAAGCATGCAACTCGGGACATCTACCTACGGTTCAGACTAGAATTTGAACTTATTGGCCGTTACAACGTGCAAACACCAGGCCAGAACATGTACTTGTTGGTTCATAACAATGTCAAGTGTTATCCTTATGGGTCTAGGAAATACATGGTAAATGCTAATGGTGGACATTTCAACTGCGATTGTTGCAAGATCAAACGCGATGGTATATATTCTTTGCTGCCATGTACTAAAAGTGTTTACTCACATAGGAATTGATGCAATACTAGATAGGTTCATACTGAAAAGGTGGACTCAGCAAGCAATTGAGGATGCACCGTTTCCTACAGATCCAGTACAAGATGATGTGATGCCTGAAGTGTCCCAGCAGAAACTATGATTTGCGAACTTGTCAAAATCATTTGTGCAAATGGCTAAGGTCCTTAGTGAATCAGATCAAGCGGAAGCCATTGCCCGTAGACACATTAGGTAGATGAAAACAGAGTTTGCACTACTGAACAAAGTTCAGAAGAAGAAAGCAACCAAAACAAATGTCAACTCTAATGTGCCACACCAAACAGCAATTCCCAATGTGCAACAACAAACACCAGCTCCTAGTGTGCAGCAGCAAACACCAGCTCTTAATGTGCAGCAGCAAACAGCAGTTCTTAATGTGCAGCAGCAAACAACAGCTCCTAAAGTGCAACGTGCAACTTCCTCGGCCCCTAATGTGCGCCGTGCACCAACAGCAGGTCCCCAGCCCGAAGCAGGTTATGTGGTTGCACCAAATAGAGAAGAATTTGTAGTTCTAAATCCTCCCAGGTCTAACACTAAAGGTCGGAAGAAAGGGAGAATACCATCTGGTATTGAGTTACAAGCGAAAAAAAGAATTCTATGTACCGTGTGCAATCGGCCTGGCCATAACGCCGCTACTTGTACTTTTAGGTTGGGCCAAAAGTAGTGCAAATATGTAATTTGATTTTCTTTTTTATTATATACCTTATTTCAGTTTGAGGATGGTTTTCCATTGCTAGTGTTCTTTGTAGAAGAGACCCATATATGAGTCTGTAGCTTCCTGATGTTTGGCACATGTAATGAATCATATTTGGGAAGACTCCTACCATTCCAGTGCTCAGCGTTGAATAAGGTGCAAATTCCACATTCGTTGCTGCAATGAATAGAGAAATTAACGAAAAAAGGTGTTAGTTAAGTTGTTTCTTGTAAACTGAAACAACTTTACTATGTTTTGAGAACAACTAAATAAACACTAGAGAATCAAGGAAACTCTAACCATGTTGTTGTACATGAAAATCCATAAGAAACCTAATTATCCATGAGTATCCATTTACATGTTCAGTATAAAAAGCAACTTAAGCATTGTGTTAAACCAACTTAATGGATCCTAGGATCCAACATAATGGTTTTTAGAATTCAAGTTTATTTTTTGACGTGAAAACAGAACCTTTTGCAAGCTACTTTCAGAATAAAAACTTAAGTAAAAAACATTAGTAACAGTACACAACTTAGTCTATTTTAATAACCAACTTATATCCAACAGTATGCACAACTTTAGTATATGCAGTAACCAACTTTAGGAAAAACACAGTAGCTTTACAAGTGCAACTTTAGTATAGAGCCAAAAACAGTACACAACTGTAGCATATTTCAGTAACCAAACTTTAGTAAGAAAACAATATATTCAGTGTGCAAAAAAACATAAAGGCAAAACACAACTAAAAAAATAAAAAAGTTACTGCATAACTAGAAATTATGATGTTGTTCTCACTTTGATGACTGCTTTGGAGGGTTGATATCTTCAACTTTTAATGTCGCGATCTGTATTGCTGAGCTTGAATAGTTCTCTTGCCATAAACTCTTGATGAGAGCGACTATTTCCTCAACTTGTGCTGCGAGATTCTTGTCTTCCAAGGACCTTATGGAATCGAGCACCTCAAATCTTTTGTACCTTAAGTTAATGACAAAAAGCCAGTAGTGATTGACGGGGACTGGCGCGTCGGGTGCCAGATTTTCAAGTACAGGGAGCAGGACCTGTGTTTTCGCAAAGTTAAAAAAGTTGGTTGTTAAAAAAATGAAAGTTGCGAATACAAGCTAAAAAATGGAGAATAAGTACTTACACTGTCTTTCCTGTCAAGATGGGCAGGAAATTTTCCAAAATGCTTTTTAGCTCTCTTTTGTTATAATCCAGATCTTTCAGAAGAGACTGCAAAAAATAAAGCAGTAACCAAACTTAACCATCTTGAAGGTAAGGCAAAAAAACCAAAGGAAACAAAAACAGTAAAACCAACTTAGGCAGTTTCAATAACCAACTTAGGCAGTTTCAATATCCAACTTAGAACCATCATAAAACTAACTTATAAACTTATAAGCAACTAAGAAAATAAAAAGACAAATCTTAAGCATTCTAAAAAGATCAGAAACCAACTAGGTAGAATTTTAGAACAAACTTAAGCATGTCGCAAGCAACAACTTACCATCGTAAAACAAGCAACTATCAATAGGATGAACCAACTAAGTAGGATTTTGAACAAATATAAACAAAGTTAAGAAACCAACTTGATGGATTTCAGTATACAACGAAAAAAGTGCAAAACATAAATGAATTCTGAAAAAATTACAACTTAATGAACCAATGTAAGCAAGTTAAACTAGAAAGAAGTTGTGTGGAGTATATTTACCGAAACCCTCAAAGGCATGACGAGCTTCTTTATCTTCTTAAGTTTTCGTAGCATTATGGATTCGATTCCGAGTTCCATTACAGTGTTCGACACCCACCCGCCTGGCAACATTGAGTTGGCTAGATCTCTTAGAGAAACGAAAAACTTGTCATAGCTGACAATAATTGGGGTCTTGTCAACGTCTTGCCCCCTCCCAGCTCTTTTTCCATGTGCAGTAACTGTGTTGTATGTCTCTTTCACATCGGCAGAGCACGTAAAAACCCTTTTGTCAACATACGAGAAGTAAGGGGATTTCATGCAAGGTCCCTGCCTAACAATCCTCCTTCCCTATACTTGCGGACGCTCTGCTGCTGTAGTACTGCCAGATGCATCAGTGTTGAATGTGGCCCCAATCCCTGCCCTTGCTGGTGTGTTCAAACCAGCATCAGGATGCTCTCTAACCACATGACTGGTTCCCTGAACTTGCGGACGCTCTGCTACTGCAATACTGGCAGATGCACCGGAGTTTACTGCAGCTTCAGTTCCTGTATCTGCTTGTGTGTCAAAAACAGTGTCAGCTTGCTCACTAACCACAGTTTCTTGGATGCCTTTCTCCCTTTCTACTCTTTCAACAGCAGATACAACTTCTCTCCAAGTCTGGTCATCCCAATCATCGTCATAATTGAACCTTTCAGAATCCAAGTTTACAGGAGTTATAACCGACTGTGGGAGGTTTGAAGCATTGGTGAGTCCCATGTTTTCATCCTTCTCTTGGCTATCCAAACCAAGATCAAAAGATGGTGCATCGCAAGCTTGATCCAATCTTTCCTGCCATAATCTCTTTTTAACCAATGGATCTGATTTTGGTGCCGGTGGTGGACAAGTTTCACGCGTGGCCTCCAGCTTCCTCCTGCTGGTTGCTCCTCCATCTAGAGTACCTGCTCGTGCCAGTGGTGTAGTTGCAGTTTGCTTTAGCCATGTTTCACCAACCTCGGGAGGGAATGCACTTGCTGTATTGCTTGTTGAGCCGCGGACAGGGGTGTTTGGTGAGCATGGCTGGTTTGGGCGGCCACGGTGCACCGCAACTTTATGTCTCCTCCTTCTCTGTTGCTGCACATCACCTCTTATGTCTAAATTTTGTAGTTTGAAGCACTCTGATGTTAGCTTCTCTATTTTTTCCTCTCCTCCAACATGATCTGTTTGTAGTGGAGGCACACTTGCAAGGGATGGTGCTGCCATTACTCCCGGGTCTGCGAACGGACTCCACGTGGAGAATGAAGGTGAATCAGCGCTTCTGTTTGCACCGACATCTGCATGGATTTCAGAATCACTGCATCTCTTTCTTAGGTTGCTAGCAGGACCATCGTGTCCCTTTGTTGGTGTTAGCCTAGCAGATCTTCTCAGTGTCTTGTGCAAGTCACCGCTCTGGTCTCCCCATGATCATCTTCCCTATCTAATCCATTGTTGTTATTCCTATCCTCATCATCTTCATCTTCCTTATCATTGCCATCTTCCCCATCGTCACCGTCGCTGCTGTCTTCAGACTCATCATCTTCATTGTTGTCGTTGTTGTCTTCGTCATCCCCATCGTCACCGTCGCCTCTATCAATCCTTTGTCTCTTCATTCTAGCCTGAGCATGGCTAGAACTTTCTGCGCTTTCCATAGTTCCAATAGCTTCCACAAAAGCACTAAGCCTGTTTGATATCTCCGTGCATAAATCCCCAAGCATAACAGCAATCTTCCTTTTGTTCTTCCAAAAACAAAAGAGAAAACAAAATAAAATCACTGTGGAAAAAAGGAAAAAACACAAAAAAGATACTTTAAAAACCAACATCCAAAGGACCAACTTAGTACTACTTAGATCCAACTTAAGCATGCTGCATACAACAAAAATACCCATCATGAGCAAGCAACTTTTTTAAAAAGAAAATTCAAATAAAAAACATTCTGATAAAACATTAGGAACCAACTTAGTACTACTTAGATACAACTTAAGCATGCTGCATACAACAACATACCCATCATGAGCAATCAACTTTTTTAAAAAGAAAAATTCAAATCAAAAAACATTGTGATAAAACATTAGGAACCAACTAAGTAGTACTTAGATCTAACTTAAGAATGCTGCATACAACAACATACCCATCATGAGCAAGCAATTTTTTAAACTAAGAAAAATTAAGTAACTAAAACCAAGTTAGGCAGTTTATGTCAGCAACTTAGTAATGAACTTAGTAACCAAGTTAGACAGTTTATGAAACCAACTTAGGTGTAACAGGAAAACAACTTAGTCGATTGTTAGTGTCCCTGCTTTTTTGCAGTAGTATACAACATACATTTGGAGGGCAAAAACTAGTGAATGCAAAATAATCTAGGTTCACCTCATATGGAAAGCTCTGCGGCAACTTTGAAGAAACAAAATCTTCAGTCCTTGTCATCCCCACAAAAAGCCCATCAGTTATGTTTGCGCCAACACCTTCTTTCAGCTATATTTTCATGTCATCAAAACACATAAATAAAAACTTGTTAGATGGTCCATGGCTACCCACGCGTCACTAGAGATAAAAAAGAATGAAAAAAAATCAAACACAAAAAATGAAAAGGAGTAAATGCTTACTCTTAGTTTCCCAAAGTCTCCATTGCCTTTAGAATCCTTGCATGTGACAGCTTGTATTAGTTTATCATTCCATGCTTTAGCCCAGACTGGACAGTTTTCTTCAGACTGAACCACCTTGTCAACCTCCAGAGAATCAAGGTAGAGGATCTGCATTGGAAAAGAGGGGATGACTATCTCTGTTACAAATTTGATTTGTCACATAAAACATAATAGGAAAGAGGGGAATTGTTTTCAGCAACTTTACCACGAGGTGATGGAGGCAGCAGCACACAGACTTTTTTTTTGCTCCCATCTTCTTTACTTGTGTGGAAATTTGGTCAACAGCAAATTGGGCAAAATTGGTCCTTCGAAATAGGTTGAGATCAACAAGGGACCTGTAGCACCTTGGACTGATACTAGAAGCGGTAGTCGGGCATACAAAACAGCTTATTGCACCGGCAAAATATGCACGAAGGAACTTCAAGTCTGCCACCCCACCCAATGTTTTTAGCATTTTGCACCAGTTGGCCCACTTCGGTGCTGAACCACTCTCTATGTTGTATTCTCTGATGAAGAACTCAATAGCTTCTGCCTCCATCTCATAACAAACAGGCTGCCCCTCGTTCGGGATCCCAAACACTTTCGTGTATGAATCTACATTCACTGGGATTGTTCCTCTCCCTGGGATGGCAACCTCGTTCCGTATGGGGTCAAAGCAAGACAGAACCCACATGCTTAGATCCCCTGGCATCTCCTTAGCCTGCACCTTTATCATCCCTCCCCATCTCCATTCTTCTATTAGAGTTTTCTGTTCTGGAGACAAAATTTGGTTCAACTTAAACAACCTCGCGGGCGAAGCGCGGTTCCTTGCAAGCTGTTGAAATTTTCAGCAAAAAAGCAAATTCAATGTTGATCCTTAAAAAAATGTTAAAAGGTTTAGCCTCTATTAACAGGAAAGAAAAAAAGCAGTAAGGAGTACCACAGTCCGTCTTTTCCGAGTAGGCTTCACTGCAACAAATTTTCCTTTGGCTACATCATGAGGAACTTGCTTGCTCCCCCCTGCTGCAGTATCTTCCGGTAAGCACAGGCGGGCACGTTTGGTATTGTCTTTAGCCATGTGTCCCTAGTGATATTCTACCCTATAAAAAAGCCCAAAAGTAACTCAGCTTAGCACTATGTTCTTCCTGAAAAAACAGATATGCAATATACAAAAAGCTAAAGTATATAAAACAACTTTGTATATACCCAGAATGCAATTTAGAAAACTTTTAAGAATACTTTTTAGAACCAACTTAAACATGCTGCAAAACACCAACTTAGCTATTTCATGGGCAAGCAACTTTTAAAAACATGGAAAATCAAAAAGGTTCTAAAAACACATGAACCACCTAGGTAGTATTTTGGAACCAACTTAAGCATGATGGAATACACAACTTAACCATCACAAAAAACAAGTAGGTGGTATTTTGGAACCAACTAAGCAGGATTTTGAAACCAATTTAAGCAAGTTGGGAGAAAAACAAACTATACATCATGTACAAAAAAACAACTACTGAATTTAAAAGTCCAACTTAAAAACCCATGCTAGAGAAACAACTCAGATATATACTACTGCCAAACACAAAGAGTAGGGGCACTAACAAATCCATCGGCACACACTAAACAAAAAAGCGCGTGATAGATCATGGGTCATGAAAAATGCAAAAAACCATCATGTACATAAAGTAACAACTTAGCGCGTAATCATGCTGCATTTTTATTTGAATTTGGATTACCAAAACAGAGTAGGGCAGTAGCAAAAATATATCGGCACACACTGACAAAAAGTACAAAAATCATCGAAAAAACATACACCCCCTAGAACATACGCATGGCAGATAGATCACGGGTATGCAGATATGCAATATACAAACTAGTGACTTTGCCTACACCAGCAAGGGCAAGGTGCAAACATCAACTTAGCTATTTCATAGGCAAGCAACTTTTAAAAACATGGAAAATCAAAAAGGTTCTAAAAACACATGAACCACCTAGGTAGTATTTTGGAACCAACTTAAGCATGATGGAACACACAACTTAACCATCACAAAAAACAAAGCAACTAAAAAATCAAGCATAAGTAGGATTTTGAACCAAATTAAGAAAGTTGGAATCATGAGCAAAAGCAAGTAGGTGGTATTTTGGAACCAACTAAGCAGGAATTTGAACCAATTTAAACAAGTTGGGAGAAACAATTTATCCATCATGAGAAAAAAACAAGTAGGTGGTATTTTGGAACCAACTCTGTAGTATTTTGGAACCAACTAAGCAGGATTTTGAAACCAATTTAAGCAAGTTGGGAGAAAAACAAAACTATACATCATGAACAAAAAAGCAACTAAACACAACTTAAAAACCCATGCTATAGAAACAACTCAAATATATACTACTGCCAAACACAAGAGTAGGGGCACTAACAAATCCATCGACACACATTAAACAAAAAGCGCGTGATAGATCATGGGTCATGAAAATGCAAAAAAAACATCTTGTACTTAAAGTAACAACTTAGTGCGTAATCATGCTGCATTTTAATTTAAATTTGGATTACCAAAAACAGAGTAGGGCAGTAGCAAAAATACATCGGCATGCACTAACAAAAAGGGACAAAAATCATCGAAAAAACATACACCCCCTAGAACATACGCATGGCAGATAGATCACGGCTAATTGAGTAGATGTGGAATCATACACATGGCACGCACTAACAAAGGGGAAAATCATCATCCTCAGAACATAAACATACCCCTAGAACATACACCCCTAGAACATACACACCCCTAGAACATACACATGACAGATAAATTGCCCGATAAATTGGAATCATCCCAGTACTTGAGTAGTAACAACTTAACCATCATCGTGCTACATTATCCCAGTACTTCAGATGGATTTAGCCATGGCATTTAGGGGGGAGGCAGTACGAGTACCTCTGGTTTCTTGATGAAGTCAAAATCCCTGTAGAATCTTCGTCTTCAAGCAAAAACGAACTCTGCGCTCGAGGAAACTCGCCGCGAGCTCGATGCCACCACGGGTAGTCGACCATGCCGTGAACCTGCCTTGCCGCGGATCTCGACGACCTCGCCGTGAAGCTTCCTTTGACGCAGATCTCGCCGGTCCTTTCACCGAAGAGGTCGTCGCCCCCACCACCAGCTAGAGGGTGCATATCCACCCGCCGCGGATGCCCCTACACCCCCCACCACCCCGCCCGCCGTGGATCGAGCTCGCAGCCCTCTTTCCCGCTCTTCTCTACTGCACCTCCGATTCGCGCAGACGCCGCAGACACCGCGGGAGAAAAATGGGGTCGCGAGGATAGACGGTGTCGCCGCGAGCTTGAGGATGAAGATCCACCCCACCCGATCCCCCTACCCCTCAGCCGCGGACCGACCTCGTCGCCCTCAGCCGCGGACCGAGCTCGCCTCCCTCTGCCGCGCTGAACTCGCCTGCGACGAGCGGAGATAATGGGGAGAAGGGACGGGACGTGCGGAGCGAGACGTGGGTAGGCGGTTGGAATGCCCAGGTGTGGAGCGGTCGGGAGGCTACCGTTTCAGATAGAATCTGTCTGGACGCGGTACATGATGGGTGTGATCCGACGGTCACAAAACGGAGGCTGGAAAAGATAAAGTGGCCTCCAAGCACTTTTTAGCAATTGGGTTTTTTTCCTAGTTGGTTCGGCGGGTGCTACACGAGAGAGTTAGAGAATCTCCACTAGTTGGACGAACCCAGGCCAAAAACCGGACCTTTTTTTGGCCGGACGAAACGCATTTTAGGCCTGGGTATGCCCAGTTTCTCACTCGCGTACCTAGGCCGAATCCCAGGTTCGGCGAAATTCAGTTAAACTCGACGAAATATGGGCGAATATAGGCGGATTTTATTAAGTAGGGAAAAGACGCACATATTACGTCGGATTAAAAACTAGGAAAAGGTTGCCGCCGTCGTGGTCGACGTCGGACGCCGCAACTACAGGCTGAGGCGGGGGTGGTTGTCGTCCTGGATGTGCTCCATGACGCCGACAAGAGTTCGCCCTGGAACGCCCCACCAGTGGCGGCGGAAAGCCATATTGTGACGCGGCGGCGGTGAGCCCGGCGGTCCGTCGTGTCGGGCGAGTTCCTCGAGGCGCCTGTCAGTGAAGAACTGCCTCCAGAAGACCAGGTTGCCAGGATCCTCGGCGAGATCCGGGTCTTGCATGTCGGCGATAGCCGCCTGGATCTCTCCGGCGAGGTCCTCTTTGGCCGGCACCGGCGGAACAGGGATCCCGCCGGCGCTGAGTTGCTAGCCGAGGGGAGACGAGTGTCCGGCGTCGCCGTATAGCGCGCCTCGCGGAGGAGCCGGGCTTCCCACGGTGGCATCGTGCACCGGCACTCGGCCATGGCTTCTCGGCGGAGTTGAGGAGGAAGAAAGGTGCGAACGACCGAAGTTCACCGGAGTTGGGGGTGGTGTGAGAGACTGTGAAGAGAGACGAAGAGATGTACGCCTTTTATAGGCGGAGTTCGGCGGCGAGGGCGGGAGGGGTGTAGCGGCGTGGGCGGGAAAAGGAAAACGGCGGGAAGGCTGGCGGCGACTCGACTTCTATCGCTGACAGGCTGGTCCACTCGGCCAATTCACTGCGTTTGGCGTCTCCAGGGCATACCCGGGATTCTGGGTTTGGCCTGGGTAGTCCGGACCAAAGTTGGCCCAAATTCGGCCGAAAAGAGGTCTCTGGGTACGCGACTAGGCCGATTTTCGGCGTCCGGATGTCATTTCGCCGTCCGGATCGACCTCCTGGGTAGGCGAGTGGAGATACTCTTAGGATGGGGTCTAGATGGGCGTGTTATTTGGTAGCCCGTGTTTTCGTTTTTTTGAATAAATTCTTTTGTAAAATGAAAATATTTTATTTTCTTTTACTATTTTTACATTCTAATAAATTCTAGTTAGCCTTTCAAAACTATTTTAGAATTTATTTTCATGTGAAAAGTAATTATTATCTTAACTGATTTTTAAATGCTTTTATTCACTCATAAGTAAGAAACAAATTAAACCACCACCCCCAAAAAAAATTGGGTAAACAACATATAGAGGTAATAACTCAAAATAAAACATTGCATGGCATAATTATGCATAAATTCATTATTCTATTCTAAACATTATCTTTACATGATGGTGTTTTATAGAAACAGAAGTCTAGAGGCAAGTCGAAGTGTTCCGACTTTATTACCTCTTAGTCTCAAGACAAGTTCATCACTTTCTCATGTCCTTTGACATGTTATTTTAATTATTTGCAATCTAGTATTGATATCACCTGCAATTCAAAACGTTGTCAGAAAATACTATTTTCATAATAATATGGCGTATTGATTCTCAACACGAGTGGTGGTAACCTATTATGGCTGACAATGGAACCACAGTATGATTTGTGGTTTGTGGAGGTTCTGTTTGCACAGGAATGTATCATCTAGGAATTAATAACTAATGCTGATACGCCCAATTTGCATCACCATTCTATATCATAATTTATCTCTATTCATTGATATTTGTCTTATTATGAGGTATTACTTATGACTTTTCATCTGCTTATGCATGTTGGATGATTCCTGGAGGAGGGACCGCTGAAGTCTGGATTCTGATGGAAAAGAAGACGTTTCGATGCAATTTCGCGAAGATCAGAAAAATACCAAAAAAATATGGAAACATATTATTTCCCCAGAAGACGAAAGAAGCCAGAAGGAGGAGCAAAGGGGGGCTGCAGGGGGCCCAAACCCCCCTAGGTGCGGGCCCATCCGAGGCCACGCCTGGGGTGGGTTTGGCCCACCTGCCCAGCTTCGAACTCCGCCCCTTCGCCTATATCTTCCCTACGGAACCCTAGGCCTCAGGGAGCGACCACGGATAGATTTCCGCCGCCTCTGGGGGACGGAAAACACCGAGAGAGAAAGATCTCTCCGGCAGTCAGATTTCTGCTAGGGGAATTCCTTTCCGGAGAGGAGACCGTCGCCATCATCGGGATCATCATCATCATCATCCACACCATCATCTCCACCAGCACCATCATCACCACTCTGACCCGCTGTAACAATTGTATTGGATATTGCTTTAGTTCTTATGGGAAACTTTTCTGGTGTTGATTACTATTGTAGTTGATGCTTATGAGTGGAACCATTGGATTATTGTTTATGTTCAGATTGTTATCCATTATCATATCATCTTTGATCTTTATCCATATGATGTCTTGTGAGTAGTTCGTTTAGTTCTTGAGGACATGGAAGAAGTCATGTTGTTAGTAGTGAATCTATGATGAGTTATTATTCAATGGTTTAGTATTTAAGTTGTGGTGCTATTCTTCTAGTGGTGTCATGTGAACGTTGACTACATGACACTTCACCATTTATGGACCTAGGGAGATGCATTTGTGTATTTGGCTACTAATCGTGGGGTTTCCCGAGTGACAGAAACCTGAACCCCCGTTAGGACACCTTTGCACAAGCGGGTGTAGGATCTCAGAGTTTAAGGCTGTGGTTAGATTATATCTTAATTACTTTCATGTAGTTACGGATGTTTGCAGGGGGTTTAATCACAAGTACGTATTATTCCTAGGAATGGTGGTATGTTAGCACAAGTTCACCCACACAACACTTACAAACACCAAAAAAGAGTACTCGGCTATTTGCAACGAAAGCACTTGACAGAATTCCCATGTGTTCTCGAGAACGTTTGGTCCTTATAAGTATTTCCACCGGCTTGTCCTTTGCTAAGAAAGGATTGGGCCACTTGCTCCGTTTGTTCGTTACTTCTGTTACTTGCTCTTTGTTTTGTTGCCTTGTCAGAAAACCACTAAAAATCCGTTTGCTAATTACCACACTAATGCAATTATTCCATTTTTCAAGTTAAAAGAAGGCAAATACCACACCAACAAGTTAAAAGAAGGCAAATACCACATTAATGCAATTATTCCATTTTTCAACCGCATTTAATACTCAAGGTCCACGTACTTTCAATGTTTTAGTCTGTATTGTCAGCATACGCAACACATGTTAAGACGAAGACGGTAAATAAAACATCGCTTAGAGCTACCCATCTAATTTTTCTTGATGCATATGCAGTCTCTTCTGGTACCATCAGCATTGTAACGACTATGCATCGAATTTAAAGCATGTTACATAGTGACGTGATTTTTTCATGCATTGCTTACCATATACTATTTTTAAATTATAACTCAACTATATATGTAACATGTATTTAAACAATGCACTACCTCGCGCATGTTGTATCTCCTCACCCTTAAATCATCGTATAATAACGATCTTAACCTGCTTCTCTTTTTAATTGTCATTTTTATTATATAAAATGATGTGAAGCTCATGTCTATACCGCATCTATTGGTGAGTTTGGCTATTAGAAATCTCTTCAAATCTTTCGCTCTAAGTTATAGGTACACCCATTATCTATGCAATGTTTTATTTTGTGTCTTTGTGGTGGTATATATATATCACTTTTGATCATCTCACCATTCATAAATGATCGGTATTCCTTTATCATAAAATTGAACATTTTTTATGTTTGCTTTTATAAATATATATCACTTTTTATATCACTTTTTATCTCACCATTCATAAATATATATATATCACTTTTTATCTCACCATTCATAAATATATATCACTTTTTATCACTTTTGATGCTTTTGCTTTTAAATGCACAAATTCTTATCTTGCATTGGTTATTTTCCTTCCACAACTTTTGTCTTCAACACACATTTTGTGGGCCACGATATATGTGTTTATCAGATATGATTGACATTTTTACCATCACGGGGAAGTTTACTTCAATAAATTTTGCATATATATACCTATGATAATTTTATATTATGAATCCTAAGGTGATGGTGTTGGAATTATGCCCTAGAGGCAATAATAAAGATGTTATTATTATAATTCTTGTTCATGATAATGTTTATATTCCATGCTAGAATTGTATTAAGCGGAAATTTTAATACTTGTGTGGTTTGTGAACAACACCGTGTCCCTAGTACGCCTCTATGGACTATCTCATTGATCAATGATGGTTAAGGTTTCCTAACCATAGACATGAGTTGTCAATTGATAATGAGATCATATCATTGGGAGAATGATATGGTGGACAGACCCAAACTAAGCAAATCAATTAGATCGTTTCATCGTGTTCATCTTTGCGAAGCTTTTCCTATGTCAAATATTGTATTCCTTAGACCATGAGATAATACAACTCCCTGGTATCGGAAGAAAGCTTTGAGGTCATCAAACGTCATCCTATGAGAGGGTGATCATAAAGGTGTCTCTCAGGTGATCGGAAAGTATCTGTTGGGTTGTATGTATCGATATGGGATTTGTCCCTCCCAAGTCGAAGAGATATACTTCGGGCCCACTCGGTAATCGATATCAACACCGCTTGCAAGCATGTGGTTAAGGAGTTAATCACAAAGTGATATCGGATTACGGAACGAGTAAAGTACTTGCTGTGAACGAGATTGAACTAGGTATGACGGTACCGACGATCGAATCTCGGGCAAGTAAAATATCGCGAGACGAAGGGAATATATATATGGGATTGTTTAAATCCTGGCATCGTGGTTCATCCGATATGATCATCGATGAATGTGTGGGAGTCAATATGGGTGCCCAGACCCCGCTGTTGATTATTGATAGAAGATAATGTCTGCATATTCTCGAACCCGCAGGGTCACACACTTAACGTGTCTTGACGCTAGGATAGATTGGATAATTGGTTTATGAATTTTTGTTCGGAGTCTCGGATGGGATCCGGGACATCACGAGAGGTTCCGGAATGGTCCAGAGAATAAGATTCATATAAGGCAATGCAGTTTTTGGAGTTCAGAATTGTTCCGGGTTAATCGGTATTGTACCGGAAGCTTCTAGAACCTTCCGGGAGGGGACCAACGTGGCCCCACCTTTCGGGAGGGTGCATGGGCCTATGAGGGAGTGTCCTGGCCGCTTTGGGCCAGGGGCACAAGGCCCCATAGGGCCCAGCCGATCCTATAGGGTTTAAACTAGAGATAGGGTTTCTAGAAGGGGGAGAGTCCTCACCCCCCACTCCTCCCTCCCTTGGCCGCCGGCCCAAGGCTTGGAGGAGGGGCAAGGGCTGGCCACCCCCCCTCTATATATAGAGGGCTGGTGCGCCCCTCCCCCCTACACCTTGCCTCCAAACCCTAGTTTCCCTGCTGCCCTTCCTCTCTCCCTCCCGACTGTTTGTAGGCGAAGCCCTGCTGCAGAAATTCTCCACCATATACACCACGCCGTCGTGTTGTAGATCCAATCTATCTCTCCACCATACTTTCTGGTCCGAGGAAGGAGGAGACGTCGAGGTGCTGCACGTGTGCATCTCACGGAGGCACCACCACTTGTGGTGCTAGATCGGATCGCGAGGAGGAGAAGCGAGTACGACTATATCACCCACGTTCCGACGAACGTTCCGCTGTGCGAATCTTCAAGGGTATGAAGATCTAATCCAATCTCTCTCGTTTATTGCATCTCCTAGATTAGATCTTGGCTTTCCCTCTGTTCGCATCCGTAGAAAATTTTGATTTACTATGCCGCGAAACCCTTCAGTGGTATCAGAGCTAGATCTATGCGTAGATGTGTTTCACGAGTAGAACGCAACATGGTTGTTGCGGGCGTTGATGTTTTCTGTTGCAAGCCTCTTGTTTGTGTTCTTCTTATGACGCGGGATAGTGAGATTGAAGCGGTCCAGGCCAACCTTACGCGACGTCGTTCGCGAGACCGGCTCCGCACTTGACGTGTGGCTTGTTCCACACATGCGGCTGGTGGATGTCAGTTTCTCTCACTATAGTTGTCATGGGATTAACACCGGAGTTTGGCAACCATAATATCACCGTTGTGGCTTTCCGTAGGTAAGAATCGTTCTTAGCATCTACTCCCATAAGCCACATAAAACATGCAACAACAAAGTAGAGGCGTCTAACTTGTTTTTGCAAGGAGTGTTTTCTGTGATATGGTATGGCCCAAGATGTGATGTGTATATTGTATGTGATGATCATGTTTTGTAATGTTTCACGACTTGCATGTCGATGAGTACACAACCGGCAGGAGCCATTTGGTTGTCTTTATAATTGTGTATGACCTGCGAGTCAACTTCTTATACGCCATGTAATAGCTTTACTTTATCGCTAAGTAGTTAGCAATAGTTGTAGTTGCTATTCGTGGTGGAGGCAATCATGGTGGAGTGATGGAGATCATGCCGGAACGCACAAGATGGAGATCATTGCGCGAAGATTGGCTATACCATGTCACATAAAGTTATATGCATGTGATGTTTATCCTTTTATGTATCTTATTATGCTTAGATCGCGACGGTAGCATTATAAGATGATTCCTCACTTAAAGATCAAGATAAAAACTGTGTTCTCCCCAATTATGCACCGTTGCGAAAGTTCGTCGTGTCCAAGCATCACGTGATGATCGGGTGCTATAGACTCTACGCTCACATACAACGGGTGCAAGCCAGTTTTGCACACGCGGAAATACTTGGGTCTAGCTTGACGAGCCTAGCATGTACAGACATGGCCTCGGAACACAAGAACCGAAAGGTTAAGCATGAGTCATATGAATGATATGATCGACACTTGGTGAAATGGATCGTATGGGCACCTAGAGGGGGGGTGAATAGGTGCTAACCAATTTTTAATACTTTTTCCAATTTTAGGCTTTACACAAAGTAAATTCTCTAGATATGCAACTACGAGAATTTCCCTATATGAAACCCTAACTACTAAGCACGTAAAGGAGGAGCGAGGAAACCGTAGTGGAGCACGCGGAGACACAGGGATTTGTTTTACCGCAGTTCCTTCCTTGTTAAGGGAAGTACATCTGCGTTGGAGGGGTGGGCGGTTCTAAGACCACCACGCCACAATAGGCCTCACCCTATTCTCCGATGGATCTCGCCACGAGAGGCCTGATCCACCTTCTCCACTATTGGATCCCTTCGAGGCGGGAACCGGTGCCTTTTACAATACTATCGGGGCACACACCCACAACCGAATTGGGGGCTCCCGGGATGACAACAAGCTGTCACAAAAACAAGGTTTATCAATATAAACAAAAACGAGGATCTAGATCTTTGCAAGAAATACTAGATCGGAGGTTCTCCAAATGAATGGAGAGGAGATGAAGCGCTTGATTGCTGATGATGAAGATCGAGTTCTCCTCCTTCGATTCCCAAAGGGATGGGGCCTTTGGGTGGATCTTGGTGGAGCACTCTTGTATGAAGTTTTGAGATCTGATATGTTCTTTTTCGAGCTGAATCAAGAGTTCTGACAGGAGGGGGATTGTTGGCTTAAATACCCCCTCCCCAGATCTGGCCGTTGCCAAACTTTGGGGGCGGATTATCCGCCCCCCACTTGGGGCGGATTATCCGCCCCCTGGGAAAATTCCGCCCCAAGGGCGGACTCACCGGGGGAAACTCCGCCCCCTCTCTGGGGCTTGCGCCTTGGTGAAGCTTGGAGAAAAACTTGGGGGGCGGATAATCCGGCCCCCCTGAGGGGCGGATTATCCGGCGGGGCCGGAAAGTCCGGCCGAAACTCCGCCCCCCTCTCTGGGGCTTGCGCCTTGGCGATGAGCAGGAGGGGCGGATTATCCGCCCCCCTGAGGGGCGGATTATCCGGCCAGGCCGGAAAGTCTGGCCAAAATTCCGCCCCCCCTTCTGGGGCTTGCGCTTGCTTGGGCAGAGGGAGGGCGGATTATCCGCCCCTGGTGGGGCCGGATTATCCGCCCCCAAAGGCAGAGTTCTGAGCTGCAACACTTCAACACACATTAAAAGATCCTTGGTATTGTTATCTAACACTCAAAACACTAGGGATTAAGAAATGTTCTTTCAATCTCCCCCTTTTTGGTGTTAGATGACAATACTAGGATTTGCAGTGAAACCGGCAAGTGCCACCTTAGATAATGAAAGACGCTCCCCCTAGATGTGTGCATATTTAAGATTTGCATTTGAATACAAATACACACACTAGGTAGAACACTACTTTTAAGGTTTGGTGAAAGAAAAAAAACATACCACCGGAATATATAGCCACGGCATACATAGATGAACCCCTGAATCCAAATGTCATCAAATAAGCTCCATAATTCCAGACTTCAATGGGGTCCATGATAGATAAATCCAGAAATCCATGAAAACCAAACATAGTACCAAACTGGAGAGTACGACATAGTCTTACACAATCAACCACAAATAGCAACACAAATAGCAAACAAGTTCACGCTAGAAAAGGCACAAGCAAGCAAATAAAAACGACTAAAACCGAAGAGCTTGTGCCCGACCCTTGCAAATCCACGTGACCTACTAGAACTACTTCTCCCCCTTTGGCATCGAAACGCCAAAAAGGAAGAAGAGCGATGCTAACGCCCCTGGAGATCACTCCTCCTCATCCTCGTCGTAGTCATTCCCGTCCCCTTCCTCTTCATCATACTCATCATCATCGTCATCAGCTGGAGGAGTGGGTGCCTGCGGGGGAGGAGGAAAGAGACAACTCTTGAGCTCGCCATAGTTGATCCCTGTGGTGTTCCACTGAGCATACGGATCCGGAGCAGTTGGAGGAGGTGGATTGCCAGTGGCACCTGAGACATGGTGGAGGATAAGCTGCTGCGTGTGATCCCTCTCATGATCCCGGCGGTACGCCTCATATTGGCCCTTGTGAATGTCAATTCCCATGCAAAGAATGTTCCGCTGGAACCAATTAAGCTGCAAGACCTCACGTGCCATTGGGGACACCGTGGAACGACGACCACTAGCCCGAGCATCACGCATGAAGGTCTCCGGGGCAGTGGAAGGGTGATGAGTCTTCTGAGCCTTGTTGTAGAGTTTCTTTGGCTTATGAACACCATCCAGAGCAGTGCCAAAATCCTCATGGGGCAACATATGCTTGACGAGCATCATTATGAACGGAGCATAAGGAATAGAGAGCCTGTTGATCAAAGCATCCATCATCTCATGAAAAATATAGTCCATGACATCCAGTTTGTAACCTGTGGCTGATCCAGTGTTGGTGGCACACTCGTGAGCAAACGCAAGGAGAGGAACTAGGTGACCACGGATCCTGTCATTGTTGCCACCACTAGGGGAGATGCAGTCCCTAAAAATGCCAACAAGTGCTGCATACAGGGGAGAGAGACCAGCAAAAGTACCAGCGACTCCATCAGAAGTAAGGCAAGGAGCAAGAGCAGTGTCCTTGGATGGCTTCAAGGGAGTAATGATGCGGTGACCAGCGGGAGTGTCACGACCATGGAAAGCATACCCAAGAACCTGCCCAAAAGTACGAAAGTCGGACTGAAGCATGGTAGTCCCGGTCATCCACTTCATAGTGCGGCGCTCATCACCGCAGATCACAAGAGTGGAAAAGAACTGGCGCACCACAGAAGAGTCATAATCGCACTGAATGGTCATGAGGTGGTGAAGCCCCATCTTGTTGGTCACATCCAATGCCTCAAGGAGCCGAGCCTTGGATTGAGCCTCAGTCAAGTTGATGGGACGCATGGGGCGAATCTTGAGAGTAGCATAGACATCATCATGGATAGCCCGAAAGTGAGCATTCCAAAACATACTGTCCTCGGGTTGGCCATCACTGTCAACATCATCATAGTAGTCTGTCTGGCGGATGGTGGCATACTGAATGCTGTCCATAGACTTGTAATTGGGCCGAGACTGTTTGCCCTTGCGAGAAGCGGTGCGCTTAGATTTCTTACTTGCCTCGGCCATCCTTGCAGCCTCTCTTGCTACCCTGTGAACCTCTGTTTCGTCAATAAACTTCCCGTCTTCAGTGGGTTTGAGATAACGGGGACGGGGACGACGGACGAAGGTCTTGGTCGGCTTGGAACCACCTGTGAATAGCATTGAGAGAGGTAGAAAGGAGATGAGCATACACACAAGTCCAGGAGAAAGAAAACATGGAGAAAGAGTAGCAATGCAACCCCATAACCAATGATGTGCATGAGCAGAACCAGAACCAAAACAGACCAGAGTGTAACTCTCCAGGCCGGATTATCCGGCCCTAGCAGGGGCGGATAATCCGCCCCCCGCAAAAAAATTCTGGATTGGCTCAGATCTACCATGGCAAAACAGATCGAGTACTAGGGTTGCAAGGCTACTGATTCTAGCATGTAAGAAACAACACCAAGAACCTTCTACAACGAGATTTCCACCAAAAAGAATACATCCCATACAAAAGGATAGAGATGAGGGAGTTACCCTCACTCATTGGAGGAAAATCGCGGAGGAGAAGATACCCGGAGGCGAGGTGAAGAAGATCCGGGGAGAGCCCAGAGAATCCGGTGGTCAAATCGACTCCGGGAGAGGCGGATGCTCCGGCGGCGGCTGGGGGGCAGAGGTAGGGTTTGGGGAGGACTGGCTGCTCTGTTTGAGTCTGCCCTCCCCGACCCAGCCTATAAGGGGCGGATTTCGCCCGGGGCGGATAATCCGCCCCCCACTTAGGGCGGATAATCCGCCCCCCCCCCCACAGAAATTCTGGAAAACAGAATCAGTCCAGAGCACCCTCAAATCTCTCGATGGTGTGTTAGAGGACTTGTGTGCAAGAATAGATGGTTCAATGAGGGAGGGAAAGGCGTGGGTTGAGAGAGTCAAACTGAGATGGTACTACGCACCCAAATTTGCAAGAATCAAATCAACCAAAAGCCAAATTTGAGTGTGTTTTCCATAAGAACAAAATGTATGCAAGAAAATCCAACGAGACCCATGAAAAGCCAACTCTTCTTGAGGAAGAGGGCGGTGGCTGAAGCCACCATGTTGGAGCGCATGGAATGACACCGCGAAGATGTATCTTGAGTTCAAAACCAATGCTCATCGATGACCCACATATCACAAAATGATATTAAGGGAAATGATTTTACTTGCTTTCGGCATTATGGGGGGAGGGTTGGCCCAATCAATTAGGACCACACTCCCCCTATTTCTATGCCCGCATCTAAACCAAATACATGAATAAGAGCAAGTGAGTGTGCAAGAATAGTCAAGCCAAGCTCCTTGAATCTATGCTATTTAGCTCATTCCTCAAATAACAAAATCTTGCTTCATCGAGGGGCTTCGTGAAAATATCAGCAAGTTGGTTCTTCGTGCTCACAAAGGACAGAGCAATATCTCCACGAGCAACATGATCCCGAATAAAGTGGTTGCGAATCTCTATATGTTTGGTTCTTGTATGCTGCACAGGATTGTAAGCAATTTTGATATCACTTTCATTGTCGCATAAAAGAGGCACTTTGTCACAATTGACACCATATTCCTTTAAAGTTTGCCTCATCCATAACAATTGAGTACAAGCACTTGCAGCAGCAACATATTCAGCTTCGGCGGTTGAGAGTGAAATACAATTCTGTTTCTTTGATGACCAACACACTAGAGACCTGCCCAAGAATTGGCATGCACCAGAGGTTGATTTCCTATCATCTTTGTCACCAGCCCAATCTGAATCGGTGTAACCACACAGAGAGAAACTTGAACCCTTGGGATACCATAACCCAAAATTTGGGGAATGAACCAAATATCGGAAGATTCGCTTGACCGCCACTAAGTGGCTTTCTTTAGGAGCGTCTTGGTACCTTGCACACACTCCTACACTTAACACGATATCGGGCCTAGATGCGCAGAGGTAAAGAAGAGAGCCGATCATGGATCGGTATACCTTTTTATCCACATCTTTACCCTTGGGATTAAGCTCAAGATGACACTTTGTTTGCATTGGGGTAGCAACGCCATTGAGATCCGTCATCTTGAACCTTTTGAGCATGTCTTGGATGTACTTAGCTTGATTAATAAAGGTTCCCTCTCTAAGTTGTTTTATTTCAAATCCAAGAAAAAACCGTAGCTCACCCATCATGGACATCTCAAACCTGTCAGTCATAAGCTTTGAAAATTCATCGTTAAAAGCTTGGTTAGTAGAGCCAAAAATAATGTCATCTACATAAAGTTGGCATACAAAAAGCTCCCCATTGACCTTCTTAGTAAAAAGAGTGGGATCGATTTGCCCAACTTCGAATCCACGGTTTAGCAAAAGCTCTTTAAGGTGCTCATACCACGCACGTGGGGCTTGTTTAAGGCCATAGAGCGCCTTATCGAGTTTGTAAACATGGTTCGGAAATTTGGGGTCCTCAAACCCCGGGGGCTTCTTGACGTATACTAACTCATGTAGAGGACCATTAAGGAAAGCGCTCTTAACATCCATTTGTTGTAACATAAAATTATGATGGGCTGCATATGCAAGAAGGATACGGATAGACTCAAGGCGAGCTACAGGAGCGTAGGTCTCGCCAAAATCAATTCCTTCTACTTGAGAGAATCCTTGAGCCACGAGTCGTGCTTTATTCCTCACAACAATGCCATTTTCATCCTGTTTGTTCTTGAAGATCCACTTGGTGCCGATAACATTGCGGCAATCCTTTGGCTTTTCTACGAGCTTCCAAACTTTGTTGCGTTCGAAGTTTTTTAGTTCTTCATGCATTGCAACAACCCAATCGGGGTCTTCAAGAGCATCGAAAACCTTCTTTGGTTCAACCATGTAAATGTGAGCTTGATGATCACAGAAGCTAGCAAGCTCTCTTCGAGTGGATACCCTTCGTCGTAGATCACCAACTACCTTGTCAAGAGTGTGACCTCTTAGTTCAAGGTTGCGATCCGCACGAGCCTTGCGACGAGCCTCAATATCCTTATTATTTCTTGAAGGAGTGGATTCAATTGTTGTATCCTTGTCTTGATTACTGCAGTGCCCTTGATCTTGGTCACCAGTACTGCCAGAAGATTGTTGCTGAGCATTTTCTTCAGGCCCGGATAATCCGCCCCTTGGAGGGGCCGGACTATCCGGCCTGGGAGGTGAAGTACCAGAACCATCTTCCTGAGAAAGCCTGACTGGAGTTGGAGAGCCATGGCCGGATAATCCGCCCCCGGGGGCCGGAGAATCCGGCCTGGGAGCTTCAGAGGTGTTGATTTCTCCTTCGGATCCCCTGGTACAAGTTGGAGTGCCAGGGGCGGATTGTGCGCCCCTTGGAGGGGGCGGATAATCCGGCCTGGGACTACCATCTTGTCCAGGAGACTGAAGATCTTCAGCAGGTTGCGGTGTTGGTGCAGAGTTTTCTCCAACAGTAGGAGCTTGTTGATCTTGTGAAGATGAGGGCTCCACTTGAGTAGAGCATTGTCCTTCCCGATCCGCCACAAGGGGTTCCTCAATGGGGCGGAAAAATCCCACGCCCATTCTTCTTATGGCATCTTGGGGTATTTCAACATCTGCATCACAAACATCAACTTGCCCTACAAAGGAGCCGTTATTTTCATCGAACTCCACACTACAAGATTCTACAACAATCCCAGTGAGCTTGTTGTAGACTCTATAAGTGTGGGATTCGGCACCGTAACCAACAAAAATGCCTTCTAAAGCCTTGGATTCAAATTTTGACAAACGGACACCTTTAATAAGAAAGAAACACTTACACCCGAATACCCTGAAGTATGAGATGTTGGGTTTGTTGCCGGTAAGTATTTCATATGGGGTCTTGTCCAAGATCTTCCGAAGGTAAAGCCGGTTTGATGAGTGACAAGCGGTTGATATGGCTTCAGCCCAAAAATTATAAGGAGACTTAAATTCAGCTAGCATAGATCTAGCCATATCCATCAAAGTCTGATTCTTCCTCTCGGCTACACCATTTTGTTGAGGGGTGTACGCAGCGGAATATTGGTGTCTAATCCCCTCTTCGCTAAGAAACTCGTTTAAAGTGTAGTTCTTGAATTCTGTGCCGTTGTCACTTCTAATTGCCAAGATGGGAACATTGTGTTGACGTTGAACTTCATTGGCAAAGTCGATGACAGTTTGTTGAGTCTCACTTTTCAGCTTGAAGAAATATACCCATGTATATCTTGAGTAATCATCGACGATGACCAAGCAATATTTCTTCCCACCAAGACTTGCATGAGAAGGCGGTCCAAATAAATCCACATGGAGTAATTCCAAGATCCTCTTCGATGACACAATAGTCTTCCTCTTGTGGGGAGAATCATGCATTTTTCCTTTAACACAGGCCCTGCAAACACGGTCTTTGGCAAAAGAGACATTGTCTTTTAGTCCAAGAATGTGGCCACCCTTTTGGAGACTTTGCAAAGTTCTCATGTTGACATGGGCTAAACGGCGATGCCATAGCCAGCCCACATCGGCCTTTCCGAATAGACACATCGGACCCGAAGTGGTTTTCCCCGAGAAGTCCACCACATACAGGTCATTTTCGACGTATCCAACGAAAGCGACCTTTAGAGACTTGCTCCATAAGAGTACCACCAAATCATCATCGATAAAAACAGCAAAACCCATCTTGCCAAGGGCACGAACAGAAAGAAGATTGTAGCCAAGGGTCTCAACAAGCATGACGTCCACGAGAGAGATATCGTGGGCAACCACAACCTTGCCAAGACCCAATACCTGAGATTTAGACTTATCACCATAGGAGACTGTGATATTATCAAGATTTGGACGCATCTCCGTGATGATCTCCTTGCTTCCGGTCATATGACTAGTGCAGCCACTATCCAGCACCCATTTCGACCCACCGGAAGCATAGCCCTGCAAGAAAATTACTTCTTGGTTTTAGGTACCCATTTTTCAATGGGTCCTTTCATGTTAGTAACAAGGGTCTTTGGGACCCAAATAGACCAAGCAATATACTCATCAAAAGGACCAACATAATAAGCATAAACATCGCCATAATCATCACAAAAGAGTTCATAATTAGGATTGTGAGACCCTACAAACCCAATATCATTAGTCTTGTCTTTTATGACAACCTTCTCAGCAGTGTTTGTCTTTAATTGCACATTCTTGGTCTTGTTCTTCTTGGTTTTCTTCTTCTTGGACTTGGTGACATACCCAAGTCCCTCTTTACCATGATTCGACCTTTGCTTGTCAAGAACTTCATCAAGCACACCTTTTTCCTTTGTAGTGATGTCCTTGATCACTCCTTTTTCCACATTAGCATTTTTCTTGTTACTATATGTTGAGTTGGACGAGCTAGGAGAATCATATTCGGCCAATCGACTTTGAAGCTGATCATGTGACTCACTGAGGATAGAAAACTTGTTTTTCAACGCCTTGTGAGCATTGTCAAGTTTCTCCAATTCCTCGGAGAGTCTATCATGAGCAGCCCCAAAGTCAATCCTTTCCTTCTTTAACTTCTTTGCCTTGGTGACCGCATTATCACGTTCCTTAACTAGTTTAGTCACAATCTCTTCATGTGACTCTTCCATAGACTCAAGCCTCTCTTCAAGAGAGACCCGAGCTTCTTCTTCTTCTTCAAGAGCATTTTTTAGGGATGCAATTTCCATTGCATCCTCCCTTTCAATTCTGCCCTTTTCTTCGAGAAGTGCTTCGTTTTGGGCCAGCTGATCCATAAGAGCCTCAAAACGAACTTTGTGCTCACCTTGCAAGTTAGTATAGAAATAATCCAAGGCAATCATCTCTTCTTTAACCTTAAGACTAGCAGGATCATCCATGTCTATCATAGCCTTGGGAAAGGAAGAGTTAGAAGAAGTTACCTCGGAGCTTCTTGCCATGAGGCAAGTAGCATTCTTGTTGATGATGTTTTCGTTTGGAGAGTCGAAGAGTGACGTTGATGTAGATGTGGTGGCTATAGCAGCCACCTCTTGAGAGCTATCGTCCTCGTCCTCATCTTCACTCCCCGAAGAATATTCTTCTTGAGCTACTAGAACAATCTTTGGTTGCTTCTTGAAAGGAGCATTTTTCTTTACAAACTGTTTCTTACGTGGAGCTTTTGATTTGTCTTTGAAAATGAGTCTTCCTCCATTATCGTCTCTACTTTGATATGGACACTCGGCTACGAAGTGCAACCGGTCACCACAATTAAAGCATGTTTTCAGCTTGGGACCATTTTCTTTTCTTCCATAGGCTCCACTTTTGCGATCTAGTTCAGCTTTAGCCTTGGCTGGATCTTTCCAAAAGTTTCTTGCATAAAGAGCCAAGTATTGTCCGTGGATCCTTTTTATATCTTCGGGACAGTCCAGGCCTTCTACCGCATATTCATCATGATCAATCACACTAGTCTTCAAAGCCATGTTGACCCCCTTTTGCATCCCCATAGCTCGAGCACGAGCATCTTCGGCATTCTTGGCAGCCACTTTGAATGCGGCCATTTCTTGCATTACCTCATTGGATGACATGAGGTGATAATTGTGCCTACCTTGGAGACTTTTCAAATCTGTGGGCTCAAATGGCATAAGAGCACTGACATACTTGCGCTTGATCCAAGCATCATCAACATGAGCAGCGCCGTGGTTTCTGAAGGTAGTAGCTATTGCCTTGAGCCTCCTATACATGTCCTCGTGGTCTTCTCCATCCAGCATATAAAATCCTTCAGCTTCATTGCTCAAGGCATCATATCTATTCCTTCTCATACTTTCATTTCCGATGAAGAGCTCGGTAAGGGCATCCCAAGCTTCTTTAGCCGTGCTAAGATGCTGAATGTGTGGCATGTCTTTATCACCCACACCAAGTTGTATCATGTGTAGAGCTGTAGCATTGAGTTGGCTATCAACCACTTCTCTCCTTGTGAGATTGTTAGGATTTCCAACGTGAAGACCATTTTCGATGATCTTCCACAACTCTATGGAGGAACTGCACACATGAGATTTCATCAAAAATTGCCATTGAGAGAAAGTAGAAGCTGATAATTTGGGTGGATCACCCCTATTATGTATGTGTGGGTGAGGAATAGGCGGATCAGGGGAATACACATGAGAAACCTCATTGTATCCATCTTACCGCTATCCTTTTTCGAGGAGGAGCTCTTACTAGTATCATCACCTACCACTTCGTTATCTTTGGAAACAGTTTTACCCGTTTCCTTGGATTGCGGAGTGGTATCCTCAGAGTTAGATGGAGGTGATGCTGCGGATGTGGAGAGACGCATTATCAATTGACGCATCTCCTCCATCTTAGCCTCCATTGAACTCACCAAGGTTGTTTCCAACGTCTTGAGATCGTTCATGGTGACTACCTCCGGAGCATCACTCCCATCTCCCTTGGAACCCATACTTCTCTTAGGCGGTTAAGCCCGAAATAAGAGCCGAGGCTCTGATACCAATTGAAATGGATCGTATGGGCACCTAGAGGGGGGGTGAATAGGTGCTAACCAATTTTTAATACTTTTTCCAATTTTAGGCTTTACACAAAGTAAATTCTCTAGATATGCAACTACGATAATTTCCCTATATGAAACCCTAACTACTAAGCACGTAAAGGAGGAGCGAGGAAACCGTAGTGGAGCACGCGGAGACACAGGGATTTGTTTTACCGCAGTTCCTTCCTTGTTAAGGGAAGTACATCTGCGTTGGAGGGGTGGGCGGTTCTAAGACCACCACGCCACAATAGGCCTCACCCTATTCTCCGATGGATCTCGCCACGAGAGGCCTGATCCACCTTCTCCACTATTGGATCCCTTCGAGGCGGGAACCGGTGCCTTTTACAATACTATCGGGGCACACACCCACAACCGAATTGGGGGCTCCCGGGATGACAACAAGCTGTCACAAAAACAAGGTTTATCAATATAAACAAAAACGAGGATCTAGATCTTTGCAAGAAATACTAGATCGGAGGTTCTCCAAATGAATGGAGAGGAGATGAAGCGCTTGATTGCTGATGATGAAGATCGAGTTCTCCTCCTTCGATTCCCAAAGGGATGGGGCCTTTGGGTGGATCTTGGTGGAGCACTCTTGTATGAAGTTTTGAGATCTGATCTGTTCTTTTTCGAGTTGAATCAAGAGTTCTGACAGGAGGGGGATTGTTGGCTTAAATACCCCCTCCCCAGATCTGGCCGTTGCCAAACTTTGGGGGCGGATTATCCGCCCCCCACTTGGGGCGGATTATCCGCCCCCTGGGAAAATTCCGCCCCAAGGGCGGACTCTCCGGGGGAAACTCCGCCCCCTCTCTGGGGCTTGCGCCTTGGTGAAGCTTGGAGAAAAACTTGGGGGGCGGATAATCCGGCCCCCCTGAGGGGCGGATTATCCGGCGGGGCCGGAAAGTCCGGCCGAAACTCCGCCCCCCTCTCTGGGGCTTGCGCCTTGGCGATGAGCAGGAGGGGCGGATTATCCGCCCCCCTGAGGGGCGGATTATCCGGCCAGGCCGGAAAGTCCGGCCAAAATTCCGCCCCCCCCTTCTGGGGCTTGCGCTTGCTTGGGCAGAGGGAGGGCGGATTATCCGCCCCTGGTGGGGCCGGATTATCCGCCCCCAAAGGCAGAGTTCTGAGCTGCAACGCTTCAACACACATTAAAAGATCCTTGGTATTGTTATCTAACACTCAAAACACTAGGGATTAAGAAATGTTCTTTCACTTGGTTGTCCACCATTGAAACCACGTCTCTTCTCGTGAAGATCGGATTAGGTGTGGTGAATTTGGATCGTGTTCACTAAACAACTTGAGGGATGTTGAATTTAGTGGGAGTTCATCTAGTAATATTATTAAGTTGAACTGTTTATCATGAACATAGTCTAAGTTGTACTTGCTAATACTATAGATCACATGGCCAAATCCAACTTCAACTTCAACGTTTTTGCTGAGAAGGAAAAGCTTAGAAACAATGGGTCTAACTTCACCAATTGGTTCCGCAATCTAAGAATCATTCTGTCTGGCGGACAAAAGGACTATGTCCTTGGTAAAGCGTTAGGTGACCCCCCTGCTGCAACTGCGCCGGCTGATGAGAAAGCTGTCTATCAGTCGCGCAAAGATGATTATGGCGTGATTAAGAGCACCATGTTGTTTGCTATGGAACCGAAACTTCAAAATCGTTTTGAAACCTATCCCGGGCCCTTTGAGATTCTCGAGGAGCTGAAAACCATGTTTCAGACTCAGGACCGTTCTGAGAGATATGAGATCTCCGAGAAGTTCTTTAACTGCAAGATGGAGGAAGGGAGTTCCGTTAGTGAGCACGCCATAAAGATGTTGGGCTACACTCAACGCCTTAAGCAACTGGAATGCACGATTCTAGAGGAGCTCAAGATTGACAGGGTTCTGCAATCACTCCCTCCCAGCTACAAAAGTTTTGTAGTGACTCATAATCAGATTGGCTCCACTGATACGATCACCGAGCTCTTCGCAAAGCTGAAGGCTGCGGAGGTGGACATCAAGAAGGATAATCATGTGTTGATGGTCAACAAACCCTCCTTTAAGAAAGGTAAGGGAGCAAAGAAGCCCTTCAAGAAGGGCGGCGGAAAGCGCAATGCTCCTGCTGAGAAGAAGCTCAAGTCTGGTCCTAAGCCGGACACTGAGTGCTTCTATTGCAAGGACAAGGGTCACTGGAAGCGCAACTGTCCGAAGTACTTAGCGGACAAGAAGGCTGGCACCATCAAAGGTATATTTGATATACATGTTATTGATGTTTTCCTTACTAGCCCTCGTTGTAGTGCCTGGGTATTTGATACCGGTTCAGTTGCTAATATTTGTAACTCGAAACAGGAGCTACGGAATAGACGGCGGCTTGCGAGGGATGAGGTGACGATGCGCGTTGGCAACGAATCAAGAGTTGATGTGATGGCCGTCGGCACGCTCTCCTTAGTTTTACCTTCGAGATTAGTTTTAAACCTTAATAAATGTTATTATGTGCCTGCGTTGAGCATGAACATTATTTCTGGATCGTGTTTATTGCAAGACGGTTATTCATTTAAATCGGAGAATAATGGTTGTTCTATTTATATGAGTAACATCTTTTATGGTCATGCACCTCTTGTGAATGGTTTATTTCTTCTAAATCTCGAAAGGGATGAAACACACATCCATAACATTGAGGCTAAGAGATGCAAAGTAGATAGTGATAATACTACTTCTTTGTGGCACTGTCGTCTAGGTCATATTGGTGTAAAGCGCATGAAGAAACTCCATTCTGATGGACTTTTGGAGTCTCTTGATTTTGAATCATTTGACACATGCGAACCATGCCTCATGGGCAAGATGATCAAAACCCCGTTCTCCGGTATGATGGAGCGAGCAACGGACTTGTTGGAAATCATACATACCGATGTATGCAGACCGATGAGTGTTTCGACGCGCGGTGGATATCGCTATTTCCTCACTTTTACCGATGACTTAAGTAGATATGGGTATATCTATTTAATGAAACATAAATCTGAAACATTTGAAAAGTTCAAGGAATTTCAGAATGAAGTGGAGAACCATCGTAACAGAAAGATTAAGTTTCTACGATCCGGTCGTGGAGGTGAATATTTGAGTTATGATTTTCTCACGCATCTTAAAGCAAGTGGAATCGTTTCACAACTCACGCCACCCGGAACACCACAGCGCAATGGTGTGTCTGAACGCCGGAATCGAACCCTATTAGATATGGTCCGATCAATGATGTCTCTTACTGATTTGCCGTTATCATTTTGGGGTTATGCATTAGAAACCGCTGCATTCACTTTAAATAGGGCTCCATCTAAATCCGTTGAGACGACACCGTATGAACTGTGGTTTGGTGCTAAACCTAAGTTGTCGTTTCTTAAAGTTTGGGGATGCGAAGCTTACGTCAAGAAATTGATGCCGGACAAGCTCGAACCCAAAGCGGAGAAATGCGTCTTCATAGGATACCCTAAGGAAACTATAGGGTATACCTTCTATCACAGAACCGAAGGCAAAGTGTTTGTCGCAAAGAACGGTTCCTTTCTTGAGAAGGAGTTTCTCTCGAAAGAAGTGAGTGGGAGGAAAGTAGAGCTTGACGAGGTTATTGAACCTTCTCTTGAATTGGAGAGTACAGCAGCACCTGAAATTGTTCCAGTGCCGCCTGCACCAACAATAGAGGAAGCTAATGACAAGGATCATGAAGCTTCGTACGATGCTGCTACTGAACGTCGCAGGTCGACAAGGTCGCGTGCCCCTCCTGAGTGGTACGGCAACCCTGTCTTGACTGTCTTGTTAGTAGAAGACAGTGAACCTACGAACTATGAGGAAGCGATGATGAGCCCAGACTCTGAGAAATGGCTAGAAGCCATGAAATCCGAATTGGGATCCATGAGAGAAAACCAAGTATGGACTTTGGTGGACCCTCCTAGCGACCGAAAGGCCGTTGAGTGCAAATGGATCTTCAAGAAGAAAACGGACGCGGATGGTAATGTTACCGTCTATAAAGCACGGCTTGTCGCAAAAGGTTTTCGACAAGTTCAAGGTGTTGACTACGATGAGACTTTCTCTCCCGTAGCGATGTTTAAGTCCATTCGGATTTTATTAGCAATTGCTGCATTTCATGATTATGAAATATGGCAGATGGATGTCAAGACTGCTTTCCTCAATGGCAACATTGATGAAGAGTTGTATATGATGCAACCCGAAGGTTTTGTCGATCCTAAGGATGCTGATAAAGTATGCAAACTTCAGCGTTCCATTTATGGACTGAAGCAAGCATCTCGGAGTTGGAACCTTCGTTTTGATCAAGTGATCAAGAGCTTTGGATTTGTTCCAAATTGCTACGAAGCTTGTATCTACAAGAAAGTGAGTGGGAGCTCGGTGACGTTTCTGGTACTATTTGTGGATGACATATTGATTATCGGAAATGACATCAACATGCTTAACGATGTGAAGATTTATTTGAACAAGTGTTTTTCAATGAAAGACCTAGGTGAAGCTGCTTATATATTGGGCATCAAGATCTATAGAGATAGACAAAGACGTCTGATAGCTTTAAGCCAGAGTACATACCTAGACAAAGTTCTGAAAAGGTTCAGAATGGATAAGGCAAAGAAAGGTTCAGTGCCTATGTTGTCAGGTAAGATATTGAGCAAGGCTCAATGTCCAGCTACGGTAAATGATAGGGAAGCTATGAGCAAAGTGCCTTATGCCTCGGCCATAGGTTCCATCATGTATGCCATGCTGTGTACTAGACCGGATGTGTCCAATGCTCTTAGTTTGACGATCAGATATCAAAGTGATCCAGGAGTGGAACACTGGACAGCCGTGAAGAACATCCTAAAGTACCTAAATAGGACTAAAGAAATGTTCTTAGTCTATGGGGGTGATGAACAGCTTGTCGTAAAAGGTTACGTCGACGCTAGTTTTGAAACCGACAAGGATGATTCTAAATATCAGACATGATACGTTTATATTTTGAATGGAGGAGCTGTGAGCTGGAGAAGCTGCAAGCAAAGCGTGATCGCGGGATCTACAGTGGAAGCGGAATACATGGCTGCTGCAGAAGCGTCAAGTGAAGGAGTTTGGATCAGAAACTTCATCACTGAGCTTGGCGTGGTTCCAAGTGCATTGGACCCACTGGAGATATTGTGTGACAACATTGGCGCCGTAGCACTTGCTAAGGAACCAAGATATCATCCAAAGACCAAGCATATCAACCGCAAGTTTCATATAATCCGAGATTATATTGCAGATGGAGATCTGAAGATTAGCAAAGTACATACAGATCTGAATGTCGCAGATCCATTGACTAAACCTCTTCCACGTGTAAAACATGATCAGCACCTCAGTGCCATGGGTGTGAGATTGTTGCCTGATGTAAACTAGATTATTGACTCTAGTGCAAGTGGGAGACTGTTGGGATTATTCCCTAGAGGCAGTAATAAAGATGTTATTATTATAATTCTTGTTCATGATAATGTTTATATTCCATGCTAGAATTGTATTAAGCGGAAACTTTAATACTTGTGTGGTTTGTGAACAACACCGTGTCCCTAGTACGCCTCTATGGACTAGCTCATTGATCAATGATGGTTAAGGTTTCCTAACCATAGACATGAGTTGTCAATTGATAATGAGATCATATCATTGGGAGAATGATATGGTGGACAGACCCAAACTAAGCAAATCAATTAGATCGTTTCATCGTGTTCATCTTTGCGAAGCTTTTCCTATGTCAAATATTGTATTCCTTAGACCATGAGATAATACAACTCCCTGGTATCGGAAGAAAGCTTTGAGGTCATCAAACGTCATCCTATGAGAGGGTGATCATAAAGGTGTCTCTCAGGTGATCGGAAAGTATCTGTTGGGTTGTATGTATCGAGATGGGATTTGTCCCTCCCAAGTCGGAGAGATATACTTCGGGCCCACTCGGTAATCGATATCAACACCGCTTGCAAGCATGTGGTTAAGGAGTTAATCACAAAGTGATATCGGATTACGGAACGAGTAAAGTACTTGCTGTGAACGAGATTGAACTAGGTATGACGGTACCGACGATCGAATCTCGGGCAAGTAAAATATCGCGAGACGAAGGGAATATATATATGGGATTGTTTGAATCCTGGCATCGTGGTTCATCCGATATGATCATCGATGAATGTGTGGGAGTCAATATGGGTGCCCAGACCCCGCTGTTGATTATTGATAGAAGATCATGTCTGCATATTCTCGAACCCGCAGGGTCACACACTTAACGTGTCTCGACGCTAGGATAGATTGGATAATTGGTTTATGAATTTTTGTTCGGAGTCTCGGATGGGATCCGGGACATCACGAGAGGTTCCGGAATGGTCCGGAGAATAAGATTCATATAAGGCAATGCAGTTTTTGGAGTTCAGAATTGTTCCGGGTTAATCGGTATTGTACCGGAAGCTTCTAGAACCTTCCGGAAGGGGACCAACGTGGCCCCACCTTTCGGGAGGAGTCATGGGCCTATGAGGGAGTGTCCTGGCTGCTTTGGGCCAGGGGCACAAGGCCCCATAGGGCCCAGCCGATCCTATAGGGTTTAAATCGTTTAAACTAGAGATAGGGTTTCTAGAAGGGGAGAGTCCTCACCCCCCACTCCTCCCTCCCTTGGCCGCCGGCCCAAGGCTTGGAGGAGGGGCAAGGGCTGGCCGCCCCCCCCTCTATATATAGAGGGCTGGTGCGCCCCTCCCCCCTACACCTTGCCTCCAAACCCTAGTTGCCCTGCTGCCCTTCCTCTCTCCCTCCCGACTGTTTGTAGGCGAAGCCCTGCTGCAGAAATTCTCCACCATATACACCACGCCGTCGTGTTGTAGATCCAATCTATCTCTCCACCATACTTGCTGGTCCGAGGAAGGAGGAGACGTCGAGGTGCTGCACGTGTGCATCTCACGGAGGCACCACCACTTGTGGTGCTAGATCGGATCGCGAGGAGGAGAAGCGAGTACGACTATATCACCCACGTTCCGACGAACGTTCCGCTGTGCGAATCTTCAAGGGTATGAAGATCTAATCCAATCTCTCTCGTTGATTGCATCTCCTAGATTAGATCTTGGCTTTCCCTCTGTTCGCATCCGTAGAAAATTTTGATTTACTATGCCGCGAAACCCTTCAGATGGTGGACACATCACTAATGCGACTATGCCAGTTATAACCAGCTTTGCATTGGAACGTTTTATACTTTTGGCGGCTTGGGTTGTCTTGTGTATAGTGATAACTTATGCAATACACATCGAGACAAGACACTAAATGAATCATCCTTCTACAACTTTTTTGTTGCATCATTGTGCATACGCTCACTCTTCTCCTACTTTTGAAATTGCAACGGCTACGCGCCAAATGTAAAGTACGGATATGCCAATAATAACCAGCTTCATATTGATATTTCTTATAGTTTCTTTTGGCGGCTCATAACGTACGCAACACACGTCGGCACAAAACCATGAGTGCGGCATCCTTTGGAGTTATTACGCCTCTACGATGTTTTTGTTGTGTCATTATGCATACGCTCTCTCTCCTGCGTTGCCGTTGAAAATTGTAATGGCTATGCATCGAATTAAAGCATGTTACACTGCAAGGTGACTTTGTCGTGCATAGCTCAATGTAGCCTTTTCCTTCAGTTCTTGCTTAACTATGTGGGAAACAAACATCTATAAACACCATGCATGAAAGTCTAGTTGAACAACAAAAACACATTGAAGCAAAATTCATCTTCATGTCTGATTTGGTGATGGCCACACTGAGTCTGCCCTTATACTGAAATTTTATGTACCTTTGGCGTCTTTACATGTATTGTCGTGCATAGCGAGTAAGCAACAACACACCTCAAGACAATTATAGTAAATTAAGCATCATTTAGAGCTACTCGCCTACCTTTTCGTCTATGGTTCTACATACTCATAGACGGAGCTAAGTGCCCCCCCCACCCACACACACACGCACCAAATATAGTATAGGGACTTGGATTGAAAAATAGGTATTATTTTCTCCCCTAACCTTCAATATTTCCAATTTTGCCCCTTCATAATCTGATGCTAGCTCCGCCATTGTGCGTACTCTATCTCGTTTGGTACCATCAAAATTGTAACAACTATATATGCATCAAATTTAAAGGATGCAACATAGTAACGCGGATGTGTCATGCATAGTTTAATACATTTTTCTTAATTATATCTAAGCTATGTATGCAACAGGTATTTAAACCGTACATTGTCCCGCGGAACACTCGCATAAATATCACCCTTCATGCAATGACTAAATGGTTGATTATAGCACACGAACAAGTTAAAAGAAGGCAAATACCACACTAATGCAATTATTCCATTTTCCAACCGCATATAATACTCAAAGTTTATGTACTTTCAATGTTTTAGTCTGTATTGTCAGCATGCACAACAAATGTTAAGACTAAGACGGTAAATGAAACATCGCTTAGAGCTACCCATCTAATTTTTCTTGATGCATATGCGGTCTCTTCTGGTACCATTAGCATTGTAACGACAATGCATCGAATTTAAAGCATGTTACATAGTGACGTGATTTTTTCATGCATTGCTTACCATATACTATTTTTAACTTATAACTCAACTGTATATGTAACATGTATTTAAACAATGCACTACCTCGTGAATGTTGTATCTCCTCTCCCTTAAATCATTGTATAATAACGGTCTTTACTTACTTCTCTTTTCAGTTGTCCTTTTTTTTATCAGAAAATGATGTGAAGCTCATGTCTATACCGCATCTATTTGTGAGTTTGAATATTATAAATCTCTTCAAATCTTTTGCGCTAAGTTAGAGGTACACCCATTATCTATGCAATATATATATATATATATATATATATATATATATATATATATATATATATAGCTCTGCTATTCAAGAACCACTTCCTGAATAACTATTCAGGAACCCCCTGTTACTATTCACGTGAATACCAGGAACCCTCTGTTAACTTCCAGGCGAGCACAAGTTAACTTCTTTTTCTTTCTAAGTTAACTTCCAAAATGTAACAGTAATAGTGAATGTTTACTTTCACTGTGTAAGTTAACTTCCACGACCATTCTTAACTACCTTATGTGCGCAAGTTAACTACCTCTTCTATGCTAGTTAACTGCCTGGCGGAGTATCGATTTTCCATGTTTTTTGAAACTCTGTTATTCAAGAACTCGCTGTTACTGTTCACGTGAACACCAGGAACCCTCTGTTAACTTCCAGGCGAGCACGAGTTAACTTCTTTTTCTTTCTAAGTTAACTTCTAGTATGTAACAATAATAGTGAATGTTAACTTTCACTGTGTAAGTTAACTTCCGCGACCATTCTTAACTTCCTCATGTGCACAAGTTAACTACCTCTTTCTTAACTTCCACCTATGCAAGTTAGATTACGTAAACATTTTAGATGTCCCGTGTGTACAAGTTAACCCCCTCTTTCTATGCTAGTTAACTTCCTGATGGACAATCGATTTTGTGTGTGTTTTTTCGCGGACTGAATGTTAACTTCCGCATGTGCAAGTTAACTTCTGCGACTCTTTTTAACTTCCCCGTATGTACAAGTTAACTCCCTCTTTTCTACTAGTTAAATTCCTGACGGCACGCTGGGCGGAGAAGGCTGGCCACGCACGAGGGAGGAGGGCGCAAAGGAGGTTGGATACGCGCGGGGCGGAGGTGGCTGCGGTGGCGGGCGAGGAGGAGGGCACGGTGGCGCATGGTGCGGAGGAGGCCGGCGGCGAGTAGGGCGGAGGAGGTCGGCGACAGCGCTCGGTGCACCACCAGTACTCCTCGAGGGTCTCGCCCTTCCACGCGAAGACGACGGCGAAGTCGCGCGGGGCGGAGGTGGCTGCGGTGGCGCGCGAGGAGGAGGGCACAATGGCGCCTGGTGCGGAGGAGGCCGGCGGCGAGTAGGGCGGAGGAGGTCGGCGACAGCGGTCGGTGCACCACCAGTACTCCTCGAGGGTATCGCCCTTCCACGCGAAGACGGCGGCGAAGTCGTGCGCGATAGCGGCGGCGGCGTGGTCCTGCGTGGAGAAGATGTTGCAGGAGCACCAGCGTACCTCGGCGCCGAGGGCCGTGAGGGTATCGATGAGGACGGCGGTTTGGATGGTCATGTGGAGGGATCCCGAGATCCGGGCACCCTTGAAGGGCTGCGAGGGACCGAACTCGGTACGGCAGGCCATGAGGCCCGGCATCTCGACCTCGGGGAGGTCCAGCTCGAGGCGGCCGAATTCGGCCTGGGAGAGGTCCTTGACCTTGTACTCGCGCCCGGAGGAGGTCTTCTCCACGGAGAGCGCCATGGCTGGCTGGCTGGGGGAGGAGGGGTTGGTGGTGGACGGGATGGATCTAGGGGAGGGAGGAGGCGGCGAGTGGAGAGGGTTGGGGGTCGGCGGCGAGTAGGGCGGAGGGGTTAGGTGGGGGAGGGTAGTTAGGTTGGGGGTTCCTGAATAAGCTTATATAGGAACCTCTTAAGGGGGTGTTTCTGAATATATATATATATATATATATATATATATATATATATATATATATATATGGGAAATAGCCTGCTAAACACAGGCATAGCTGCGCATAGCCTATCCACCGTTGATTCTATCCTATTTTGATATAGGGAGCACATGTATCCAGACCTAGGATTTGTCTAAGAAGTAACGCCGTTAGTGTTCCTTTGCATGCATGCATGAAGCCCTAGCAAAACAAAGCTTATCTAATTTCGTTTGGATGAGGCAAACCCTAACGAGCAACATGCGGTAAACGCTAACCCTAATATACTACATGGTAAACCCTAATATACTACATGCATGAAGCTCTAGCAAAACAAATCTTATCTAATTTCGTTTAGGTTAGGCAAACCTTAATATACAACATGAGATAAACCCTAACCCTAATATACTACACGGTAAACCCTAATATACTACATGCATGAAGCCGTAATAAACAAAACAACCTTTGTTTGGTTTTCTTCACAATCTCATGGCTGCATGCGGCCAGCAAACACATACCAAAACAACCTTTGTTAGGGCACTCTTTTGCATGGCACATAGTCTAAAGCTTCTGCATGAAAAAACTGTTTTAATCCTTGTTCTCAATCCCTTCTCATTTTAGATGCTAAAACTTTTGTAGCCAAAACAGTATGCTAAATTGGAATCCATGCCAAACCCTAGATTCTTGCATGCATGCACAAAACTAACACCGTTAGCTCACCCATGTTCCACCCCACTTCCATCTAGAGGTTGCATGCATTTGATCCCTAAATCCAACGGTGCTCTGCCTATGCGCAGCTACGCCCGTGAGTAGCAGATCCGCGTCGATATATATATATTATATATATATTATATATATATATATTTACTACACACAGGCATAGTTGTGCATAGTCTTAGGACCGTTGGATGTAGAGATCACGTGCAAGGCTATTTAGATGCTATTGGCTAGCTCTTGCATATTGATAACGGCGTGTAACGGTTGATGTAGCATTCCGTTTTTGTGCATGCATGCATTGACCAGCGTCTTGCACAAACCCTAATTTTTTAGCACTTGTTTGACGAAAGAATTTTAGCATCTAAAATGAGAAGGTAGTGAGAACAAGGCTTATAAGAGTTTTGCATGCAAATGCTTCATATTAAGTGCTTGTGCTAGTACGCAAATCCTAATTTTTAGCTGGCTAGTGCACTGTCTTATTTTTTGGCGGGAGAGAATTTACTTTCGCGCGGCCCTGGTGGGAGTTTTTCAAATGAGCAAGGCAATTTGAAGAGAGATAAGGTAGAACAAAGAAAGCAATCGCCGATTCCACCTTGTTTATCAAATGAGGAAGGCAATTTGAAGAGAGAATAAATAAGTGAGGCCACGCCCAGCAGTTCGTAAAACAAAAGATAAGGTGAAAAAAGGTTCTGTTCTACATGCAATAGCTACCTAAAGCAACGAAGTTAGTACGCAAAATCTGATAAGCTTTGTTTGATTAGGGTTTTTGCATGTCTTTGTCTATGATAAATTGGGTCAAAACGGAATAAGGCTTACTGTTGCAAAACGGAATAAGGCTTATTTGTGTTAGGGTTTTACGGATGTAGTACATTAGGGTTTGCCTCAAAGGAATGAAATCTGATAAGCTTAATTTGATAGGTTCTTTGCATGCCATGAACTAACGGCGTCACGCTATCCTCAATGGGAATCCAACATTTTAGGTCTAGAAACATGTGCTCCCTATATCAAAATGAGATAGAACCAACGGTGGATAGGCTATGCGCAGCTATGCCTTTGTGTAGTCAGCTATTTTGCATCATCTCACCATTCATAAATGACCGGTATTCCTTTATCATAAAATTGAATATTTGATGCTTTTCTTTTAAATGCACAAATTTTATCTTGCATTGGTTAATTTACTTCCACAACTTTTGTCTTCAACACACATTTTGTGGGCCATGATATATGTGTTTATCAGATATGATTGGCATTTTTACCATCACGGGGAAGTTTACTTCAATCAATTTTGCATATATATACCTATGGCAATTTTATATATTATGAATCCTAAGGTGATGGTGGACACATCACTAATGCGACTATGCCAGTTATAACTAGCTTTGCATTGAACCGTTTTATACTTTTGACGGCTCATGTTGTATTGCGTATAGTGGTAACGTATGCAAGACAAATTGAGAAAAGACAGTAAATAAAGCATCCTTCTACAACTTTTTTGTACACTCACTCTTCTCCTACTTTTGAAATTGCAACGACTACGCGCCAAATGTAAAGTACGGATATGCCAACAATAACCAGCTTCATATTGATATTTCTTGTAGTTTCTTTTGGCGGCTCATAATGTACGCAACACACGTCGGCACAAAACCATGAGTGCGGCATCCTTTGGAGTTATTACGCCTCTACGACGTTTTTGTTGTGTCATTATGCATATGCTCTCTCTCCTGCATTGCCGTCGAAAATTATAACGGCTATGCATCGAATTAAAGCATGTTATACTGCAAGGTGACTTTGTCGTGCATAGCTCAACGTAGCCTTTTCCTTCAGTTCTTGCTTAACTATGTAGGAAACAAACATCTATAAACACCATGCATGAAAGTCGAGTTGAACAACAAAAACACATTGAAGCAAAATTCATCTTCATGTCTGATTTGGTGATGGCCACACTGAGTCTACCCTCATACTAAAATTTTATGTACCTTTGGCGTCTTTACATGTATTGTCGTGCATAGCGAGTCAGCAACAACACACCTCAAGACAATTATAGTAAATTAAACATCATTTAGAGCTACTCGCGTACCTTTTCGTATGTGGTTCTACATACTCATAGGCGGAGCTAAGTGCCCCCCCACACGCACCAAAGATAGTATATGGACTTGGATTGACAAATAAGAGTTATTTTCTCCCTTAACCTTCAATATTTTCAATTTTGCCCCTCCATAATCTGATGCTAGCTCCGCCATTGTGCGTATTCTATCTCGTTTGGTACCATCAAGACTATAACAACTATATATGCATCAAATTTAAAGGATGCAACATAGTAACGCGGATGTGTCATGCATAGTTTAATACATTTTTCTTAATTATATCTAAGCTATGTATGCAACATGTATTTAAACCGTACATTGTCCCGCGGAACACTCAGCACAAATATCACCCTTCATGCAATGACTAAATGGTTGATTATAGCACACGAACAAGTTAAAAGAAGGCAAATACCACACTAATGCAATTATTCCATTTTCCAACCGCATATAATACTCAAAGTTTATGTACTTTCAATGTTTTAGTCTATATTGTCAGCATGGGCAACACATGTTAAGACTAAGATGGTAAATGAAACATCGCTTAGAGCTACCCATCTAATTTTTCTTGATGCATATGTGGTCTCTTCTGGTAACATTAACATTATAACGACAATGCATCGAATTTAAAGCATGTTACATAGTGACGTGATTTTTTCATGCATTGCTTACCATATACTATTTTTAACTTATAATTGAACTGTATATGTAAAATGTATTTAAACAATGCACTACCTCGTGAATGTTGTATCTCCTCTCCCTTAAATCATTGTATAATAACGGGTCTTTACTTACTTCTCTTTTCGGTTGTCCTTTTTTTATCAGAAAATGATGTGAAGCTCATGTCTATACCGCATCTATTTGTGAGTTTGAATATTATAAATCTCTTCAAATCTTTGACGCTAAGTTAGAGGTATACCCATTATCTATGCAATATATATTGCTACACACAGGTGTAGAGATATAGAGATCACATGCAAGGCTAATTTAGATGCTATTGGCTGGCTCTCGCATATTGATAACGGCGTGTAACGGTTGATGTAGCATTCCGTTTTTGTGCATGCATGCATTGACCAACGTCTTGCACAAACCCTAATTTTTTAGCGCTTGTTTGGCGAAAGAATTTTAGCATCTAAAATGAGAAGGTAGTGAACAAGGCTTATAAGAGTTTTGCATACAAATGCTTTATATTAAGTGCTTGTGCTAGTACGCAAACCCTAATTTTTTTAGCTGGCTAGTGCGCTGTCTTATTTTTTGGCGGGAGAGAAATTATTTTCGCGCGGCGCTGGTGGGAGTTTTTCAAATGAGCAAGGCAATTTGAAGAGAGATGAGGTAGAACAAAGAAAGCAATCGCCGATTCCATCTTGTTTATCAAATGAGCAAGGCAATTTGAAGAGAGAATAAATAAGTGAGGCTATGCCCAGCAGCTCGTAAAACAAAAGATAAGGTGAAAAAGGTTTTGTTCTACATGCAATAGCTACCTAAAGCAACGAAGTCAGTACGCAAAATCTGATAAGCTTTGTTTGATTAGGGTTTTTATATGTCTTTGTCTATGATAAATTGGGTCAAAACGGAATAAGGCATAGTGTTGCAAAACGGAATAAGGCTTATTAGTGTTAGGGTTTTACGCATGTAGTACATTAGGGTTTGCCTCAAAGGAATGAAATCTCGTAAGCTTAATTTGATAGGTTCTTTGCATGCCATGAACTAACGGCGTCACGCTATCCTCAATGGGAATCCAACGTTTTAGGTCTGGAAACATGTGCTCCCTATATCAAAATGAGATAGAACCAACGGTGGATAGGCTATGCGCAGCTATGCCTGTGTGTAGCTGGCTATTTTGCATACGACACGGATTTGCTACACACAGGCGTAGCTATGAATAGGCTTAGGACCGTTGGATATAGAGATCACATGCAAGGCTAATTTAGATGCTATTTGCTGGCTCTCGCATATTGATAATGGCATGTAACTGTTGATGTAGCATTCCGTTTTTGTGCAAGCGTCTTGCACAAACCCTAAGTTTTTAGCGCTTGTTTGGCGAAAGAATTTTAGCATCTAAAATGAGAAGGTAGTGAGAACAAGGCTTATAAGAGTTTTGCCTGCAAATGCTTCATATTAAGTGCGTGTGCTAGTACGAAAACCCTAATTTTTCAGCTGGCTAGTGCGCTGTCTTATTTTTTGGCGGGAGAGAATTTATTTTCACGCGGCCCTGGTGGGAGTTTTTTAAACGAGCAAGACAATTTGAAGAGAGATGAAGCAGAACAAAGAAAGAAATCGCTAATTCCACCTTGTTTATCAAATGAGCAAGGCAATTTGAAGAGAGAATAAATAAGTGAGGCTATGCCCAGCAGCTCGTAAAACAAAAGATAAGGTGAAAAAAGGTTCTGTTATGCAATAGCTACCTAAAGCAACGAAGTCAGTACGAAATCTGATAAGCTTTGTTTGATTAGGGTTTTTGCATGTATTTGTCTATGATAAATTGGGTCAAAACGGAATAAGGCTTAGTGTTGCAAAACGGAATAAGGCTTATTTGTGTTAGGGTTTTACGCATGTAGTACATTAGAGTTTGCCTCAAAGGAATGAAATCTGATAAGCTTAATTTGATAGGTTTTTTGCATGCCATGAACTAACGGCGTCATGCTATTCTCAATGGGAATCCAACGTTTTAGGTCTAAAAACATGTGCTCCCTATATCAAAATGAGATAGAACCAACGGTGGATAGGCTATGCGTAGCTATGCCTGTGTGTAGTCGGCTATTTTGCATATTTTGATCATCTCACCATTCATAAATGACCGGTATTCCTTTATCATAAAATTGAATATTTGATGCTTTTCTTTTAAATGCACAAATTTTATTTTGCATTGGTTAATTTACTTCCACAACTTTTGTCTTCAACACACATTTTGTGGGTCACGATATATGTGTTTATCAGATATGATTGGCATTTTTACCATCACGGGGAAGTATACTTCAATCAATTTTGCATATATATACCTATGGCAATTTTATATATTATGAATCCTAAGATGATGGTGGACACATCACTAATGCGACTATGCCAGTTATAACTATCTTTGCATTGAACCGTTTTATACTTTTGGCGGCTCATGTTGTATTGTGTATAGTGGTAATGTATGCAAGACACATCGAGAAAAGACAGTAAATAAAGTATCCATCTGTGCCTACACGTCTACAACTTTTTTGTTGCGTCATTGTGCATATCGTTCACCCTTCTTCAACTTTTGAAATTGTAACGGCTACGCGCCAAATGTAAAGTATGAATATGCCAATTATAACCAGCTTGGTATTGATATTTCTTATAGTTTTTTTTGACGGCTCATAACGTACTTGCAAGACACGTCGGAACAAAACCGTGAGTGCAGCATCCTTTGGAGTTATTACGTCTCTATAACTTTTTGTTGCATCATCATGCATACGCTCTCTCTCGCGCACGTTACCGTCAAAACAGTAACGGCTATACATCGAATTTAAAGGATATTAAGTTGCAAGATGACTTTGTCGTGCGTAGCTGAACGTAGCCTCTTCTTTCATTCAGTTCTTGCTTAACTATGTATAGGAAACAAACGTTCTATAAATACCATGCATGCAAGTCGAGTTGAACAAGAAAAACACTTGTTTTCGCCCCTTGCCGAACTGTTGTTGAAAAAGCTCGTACCCATATGTTGTGTTCTTTTTAGATGTGTACCACGGACGGACGTACGATTGAGTCTAGCGGCAATGACACTCGTTTTCTCTGGGTACACGGTTCTTGGCTACACCTAGGGGTTGTTTCCTACAAAATTTTACCTACGGACTGACCTGGTGAAAGAGTGGAGCAGTTCCTCGCCTGAAAATACGGAATGGAAACTGATTAGCACCAATCCTGTGAGTACACATCATCCCGTAAGATCATTTTGTAGAAAACGGGGTGTAGCATTTCTGCATATGTATGGTTTGAAGGACGCACGAGCACGTAACAAACGGCATATTATTTCCCCTGGCGAACGGTAGTACTCGCGGCCGTCCAGAAAAGCCAGCAGGGTTTGCAAATTGGCAGCAGAACAAGACAAATAAAAAGCTAGAAAATTGGCAAGCCTCCACTCCTTTTTTCCGCAGAAAAAACGAAAAAGGAGCCGACACACATTGGTAACAGCAGCAGCAGTATTGTAAGCACCTGGGTAGCACCTCACATGTTCAACATCTCTCTCTCTCTCTGCGTACTTATTACTGACTGATGATCTAGTTTATTCAGCTAATAGTAGCTATACTAGTACTAATTGAGGGAGGGAGTGAAGCTAAAGTCTTCCATGCCAAAGGCCAAAGGGGGAACAAATCTTGAAAAGGGTAAAGAAACGCTCCCGGATTAATTTCTTAATAATTTCCTGCTAGCTGCTTTGCCCCAGATTAATTTCCTGCTAACTTTGCCCCAGATTAATTTCCTGCTAATTTTGGCCAAGAGATACGTAGTAGTAATGGAGAAGAGGCTCCTTCCTCGCCCCCCTCCTCTATTTATAATTTGCTTGTGGTTTTCTGGGAGCACACACTCACTCTGATAAGCCTCCCTCTTTCTCTCTCTCTCTCTCTCTCTCTCTAGCACTTGCTCTTTGTGTGAAGGGACAGTAGTAGTATTATATTGTCTTGAGCGAGAGAAGCCAGTTCCTCCTCACTCTCTCATCTCACACACGCTCTGAACGAGAGGAGAGACTGAGCGAGCAATGTTTCCTGGTAGCTGCCTTCTTCTCCCCCTGATCTGATTCTGAGAGGCCGCCCCTCCGTGTCCCAGATCTGCGAGCTGCCTCTCTCGAGTCTGCATTTTCTTTGAGGCAGGGCAGGCCGCGTCAGTGATGAGCAAGGAGGAGGTGCTCAAGATACAGGTCAGTTCTTCTTTGCTTCCTCTCGACTCAAGACATTCTTACTACTTTCGCATGTCCCTTCTTGTTCTCGCCGCCATGCCGTGTGATTTCTTGAGCTTGCTTGCTCTCCTGTCTGACTCCTGCATGCTGTTTGTGTGTGTGTGTTTCCACCCCCAAATCCACAGACCTGCGTGTTCAAGGTGAACATCCACTGCGATGGCTGCCAGAAGAAGGTCAAGAAGATCCTCAGCAAGATCGAAGGTAACCAAGAACCATGGACTGGATTCTTCTTGTTTAACTGCATCGGATGCTGTTTTCTTTTTGTTTGTTTCTTGATGAGGTTGTTGAAATAATGTGTTGGATCCACTCATGGATCTTCTTTTTCTGCAGGCGTGTACCAGAGCACCATCGACGCGGAGGAGGGCAAGGTGATGGTGTCCGGCCTGGTGGATCCGGACACCATCATTAAGAAGCTTAACAAGGCCGGCAAGCCCGCCGTGCTCTGGGGCTCCAAGCCCGGCCCAGGCGGCCTCGCCAACCAGTTCCAGAAGCTCCACCTCGACGGAGGCGGTGGCAAGGGCCAGCAGCAGCAGCACAAGGACGCCGGCGGCAAGGGCCAGCATCACAAGGACGCCGGCGGCAAAGCCCAAAAGGGGGGTGGTGGCGGCGGCGGCGGCGGAGGCAAAGACGCGAAGATGGCCGTGCCGCCGCAGCCCACGGCGCAGCAGATTCAGCAAATGCAGCAGCAGATGCAGATGAAGGGCGGCCCGACGCCCCAGCAGATTCAGCACCTGCAGCAGCAGATGCAGATGAAGGGCGCGCCCACGCCGCAGCAGCTGCAGCAGCTGCAGCAGCAGCTCCAGAGGAACCCGCCCACGCCGCAGCAGCTCCAGCAGCTGCAGCAGCAGATGCAGATGAAGGGGATGAAGCTGCCGCCGCAGTTCATGGACGCCAAGATGCCGTTCCCGGCGCCCGCGCCGGCCAAGGACCCCAAGTCCGTCAAGTTCAGCCTCCCCGACGACGGCTGGGGCGACGACGGCGGCAGCGAGTTCGACGACGAGTTCGACGACGAGTACGACGACGGCGAGGACTACGACGATGATTGCTACGACGACGACCTGTACGACGACCCCAAGATGATGATGAAGCCGGTGGCCGCGCCGCCGCCGAACGCCGGGAAGGGCAACGGTGGGAAGAAGGGAAACGAGATCCCTGTGCAGATCAAAGGGAACAACGGCGGCAAGAAAGACGCCGGTGGCAAGCAGCAACAAGGTGGCGGTGGCAAGAACGGAGGCGGCGGCGGTGGACAGCCGAACAACGGCAAGGGAGGAGGAGGAGGAGCAGCGCCGGCCCAGGGAAAGAAGGGCGGCGGCGCGCCCGCGGGCGTTGTCGGTGGCCCGATGGGCAACGGCATGCCGCAGCTACAGCAGCAGCAGCAACAGCTGCAGCAGCAGGCCATGTTCAGGCCTAACATGATGGGCGCCGCCGGCTTCCCTGGCATGGGCGGTCCCATGGGCCACGCCCACCCGGGAAGCGTCGCGCAGGGTGGGCGCGCCGTGCAGGGTATGCCGCCGGCGGGGTTCTACCAGGGCGGCGGTGGCGGTGGCATGCCGTCTGGAGCGGCGGAGATGCTGCAGGCTGCCGCTGCGGCCGGGAACCCAATGGCACAGCAGCAGTACATGCAACTGATCCAGCAGCAGCAGCAGCAGCAGCAACACCAGCAGATGGCGTTGTTGCAGCAGCAGCAACAGCAGCAGCAGATGATGATGATGAACGGCGGCGGCGCAGGAGGGTACCCGCAGATGGGGTACGGGTATGGGCGGCCGCCGATGGGGTCGTACCCAATGCAGACCGCCTACGGGATGCCGCCGCAGCCACCGGCCGGCGAGCCTTACAACTACTTCAGCGACGAGGACCCCAACAGCTGCTCGGTGATGTGAGAGACCGATCACCTCACCGCTGCGGCTCATGGTTGAAAAAGGGAAGACCATGAATCTGGCGGCAGCAAGCAGTGTACCATGGGGAACCGAACAACCAACCGAAGAAGTCCCCCATCTAGATCGCTCCTCGTCTGTTTCTTCTTGATCAATTTAGCTTCAATGTCTTCACCTTTCTTTCTGAGCTAAAAAAAAAAGAGAAGAGATGTGAAACTTGGATTCGAGGTGGTTGTAGGTACAGTAATTATCTATAGATGTCATAAGAGACTATGAATGCTCCATGCTGTTACAGTTGATGAACAATAGTAGTGGTACTATGTGATTGACTGATGGTAGGTGGTGGATGAACAATGTTGTGCAAAAACAACTGTGTTGTCAATGTTCTGTCTTGTGTTTGCATTCTGCATTGGTAGTAGTAGTAGTATGACAGTTAATTCTGCATTTTTACCAGGAACCTGCTTAAAATGTGACTCGTTTACAGGATCTGAAATTAAATTTGGTTGGCACTACTTCAGATTTTGTGACTCGTTTACCAGGTGCATGTTTAGACTCTTTCTAACCCATAAACTGGAAATATAAGATATTTTTATAATACATTTAATAAAGGCCATATGCATCTGTATGCATATGGCTTTTATTAATTTATTATGCAGAGGTCGGGGTCTTATCCCGATTTCAAAAAAAAACTTCAGATTTTCACACTTTGACAGTTTCATGATAAAAAGATATAAAAATGGGGACGATTTCTAGCAGTTTAGGCCCTGCTTGTAAAGTGACGTCACGCTGACTTGCCTTTGACCTCCGAAGCTGGCCCTACTTGTCAGCCGCACGTTCATGCTGACTTAGGCCTACACCGTTCTCTTCGCACAACCTTCTTTTCTCTGTCTAATAACTAAACGGTAAAGTCCATTTAGTCGAAAACAGTTTGCTCCGTAGACAGCTCCATGGCGTCGGGGGCGCTTCAACTGAAACACAGCGACATATTGTAAGGGCAACCCAGTTAGTTAGGGCAACATCAACTTAACCGCGTGCTTTTTTATCACAAAAAATAGAACCTTTGTCACCTCCGGTCGGTGCACGAACTAAGGATGCACACAATCCATTATTACAAGGGAAATAACTAATTTCGCTTTTTTATGGTCTTCACATTTTTAAATTCTAGTCAACAGCTTACACCTTACCTAATAGACACGTCATAAAACGACGATACAAAGCTTTTAAAAGGGGTAATCGAGACATTTTTTTGCTCGACAGGGTAATTAGTGTTTCAAATGCATAACTAGGGATAAAATGCGGAATTCACACCAAGGAAAAAAATGAATATCACGTCCAACTAAGCCAAGTGAAGCGGAAAACTACATATAAAAGAAAAAGAAAAATTAAGCCAATAACCATAGATTCTTGCAGAAGAACCTATTTGAGCCTTAAGCCGTCTCAAATGTCGATTGTGGCTAGAAACAACGCCACATTGGCTCTTTTCTTTAAACACGATATCACGAGGAGGCCATGCTGCGAAAGCATCGTCATCGCTTGGTCCAAGTCGGATTTGGGGGTTCTTATTTTGATTTAAGGAGAGAATGAGACTTCAGTGACACCTTCTAGGATTGCTCGCACTCTTTCCATTAGTTCGAACTTTGATTCTACCGGTTGGTCTAAGAACTTAACATGATGTTAGAAAAGGGTGACACGTGAGATGCTACTCTCATCGAGTCACACGTGAGACCAGGTGTATAGCATATGTGCTCTTTCTATCTTTTCGAACTTTTGGTTCCATTTAGTTGGTGCATGAAACTTATTAACTCCTACAATAGTCAGATTCAAATAAAAACTTGATATCGGGCTTCTTCTGCTCGTACGTCCCCCGCTTGGCATCGACCAGCCTCTCTTGTAACCGAGAAGAACGAGAACATCCTTGAGTGCTATCTCGCAAAACATAAGAGTCAATATCTTGACCGTCACCTAGAGTCTTTGCCTCGACTCCGGTAACAACATCGGAATAGGTGATTCATTTTATATCCTCATCGTCACACAACCACCATGGCGGAGGAGCGTCGACATTATCGTCCACCGTCAGGCCTTTGGCCACAAGTCCTCCGAGGGGGTTGGAGGTGGTGGATAGACATAGACCTGGAAGGTATCCCCTCCGTTTAAAAATATAAGATAAGATGTATCTAGACACCTTTTAGTGTCTAGATTCGTTTGAAATACACTAAAACGTGTCCAGATACATCTCCTTCACAAACCTAAAAAATCTTATATTTCAAAACGGACCGACCCAAACGGTCTGTGCGTGTTCGAAACCGTCCGTGCGGCGCGCGGGGCGTGCGCGGCGCCTCGGCGGGACGACCCATCCGGCGAAACGCGTTCGACTCGATCCATTCATGCATCTAATCGGTGACTCGGTTGCGTCGGCCCGGACACGCACGTACAGCGCGGACGTCATACCAGTTGGCGACACGGGCCCATATGTAAGAAAGACATTACTATTTAACAATAGCTTTTTATTAGATTAAGCCTGTGAGTTAATAAAGGCCATACAAACTAATTAGGGGGTTAATAATGCTGCTGTGGCGGCTACTGTTGGAGGAGAATGGCGTGGCGGCTACTAGCCGCAGTTGCCAAGGCCATCGTTGCCGCCGCCACCGGGCCCGTCGATCGCCGCCCTAGCTTTCCAGATGGCCCGCTGCTGGACGTGTTCGCGGATACGGTCACGAGCCGCCGCCTTGCCCTCCAGCTTCTGTAGGTCCTCCGTCGCCCAGTCCGCAAGGGCCTTGTCCATCTTGGCGGCCTAGTGGTACCTCGCCTCCTGATGGGCGAGCAACTACGCCGGAGAAGGAGCCGGAGCCGGAGCCAGGATCGGAGCATCATTGGGGCCGCAACCCAGCGCCTTCGCTATCTGCACGGGGATGGCGAGTGGCGCCTCCAGCTGGTCCACCTCCTTCCCCTCCTCGTCATCATCCTCCGTCTCCTCTGTGTCGTCGGCGTCGACGAGACCCCTCGCGGCCGCCGCCTCAGCGGCCAGAGCCAAGCGCTCCTACTTCGCCGCCGAGTCACCGACGTGCTCGCGTCGCGCCTCTTCCGCGTCGCTGCGCGCTTTGGCGGCGTGGCGGAGCTCGCGGGTGGCGGACTTGGCGGCCTCCTTGGCCACCTCCTCCAGCGTGGTCATAGCCGCCTCATGGCGGATCTCGTGAAGAGCCGTTGTTGCGGCCTCCATGGCCACCGCCTTCACCGCCTCCTTGGCGGCGACGTGGTGCACGTCGGTCACCGCCCATTGGACGGCAATCGTTGCCGTCGCCTCCACCACCTGCTGCAGCGCACACACGGCGATCTCATCTTCCTTTTCGAAGGCCAGCAGCACCTGCGCCTCGCCCATGCATCGGGGCAGCACTGTGGCCTCGAGGTGGACCTCGTCGACCTCCACGTCCGGGTAGCGGGCGTGGCACATCTCCCAAATCTTGGACCATGTGGCGATCTTGCGGCGAGACATGGCTGCTGGAGCTTTTTCGGCTGTTGGTTTTCTCTGGCTTTGGGGCTTGTTGTCTTCGCCGCGCCGACGACCGTCTTTTATAGACCGCGACGGAGATGGGAAACAGACTGGGATGCGCCGAAAGTTTTCTCGTCGCGAAAAGCGAGGCACGCGCGAAAATCGATGGCAGGAAACGCCGGCCTTGCGGGAAGCCGTCGGCGAGCTGACAACCAACATTGCGTCGCCATTAACGTCCCATCCGGAAGGTGTCAACCGGTGACAGCGGGAGGGAGACGTACAAATGGGTCTGACCGCTGTGCACGGTCGGCCGGACAGGCCGGACCACGGCTCCAAATCAACCGGGTCCCGACCCAAACTGACATGAACAAACCGTTTGTATGCGTCGGCCTGTGAAAATGCCCTAGTAAAATGTTAAATCTTGTGTAATGAGAGAAGGGTAGCAAGTGTCGGGGCAAGGGAACGGGGTGGCGGAAGATGATGATGATGATGATGATGATGATGAAGATGGGTGTATGTACATGCGAGGATGGAATTAAAGAGGAGGGCCGTTGGCCTGTTGCTGCCGGTGCAGTTTTGGTTTGGCTAGTACATGATTTTCGCTTTCTCCGCACCCTGCACTTGCATTAGTGATGGGGGTGGGGTAAGACATGCAGCAGGACGGGCTGTCCCCTGCACTGCACCTCCAGGATCGCTCACTTGAACCCCATGACCACAGTGCCTGCACCATTGCATTGCTCCTCATAAACGCTGCGCCTGCGCCGGCCGCCTGCTGGTCCTTCTCCCCGCCCCCCATCCATCCACTCCTGTGAGTTTATAGCCATGCCTGCCCAGCAACTGCAACTGCAAGGCCTTCAATTACCATCCACCACCGCGTACCTTCCCCTCAGCCGAGTTTATTACTACAGAAACGCATCATGCATGTTTTTGTTCATATCAACTACTAGTACTAAAGTGAAAATGGACCCAAAAAATGTCTTGTTTCTGAAAGGAACTTCAGCACGAAATGGACAGGGTTTGAAAGTATATTTCACAAAATGACCTCTTTCCGCGATTTGATTTCCGGGGAATAGAGGCGTGCGAGAGACGGGCCATTTCGAGACAAACTTATTTCTTATTTCTCCGTGGAGCAAAAATTTATGTTTGCTGCCGAAGAGAAAACCGTTCTAGCTGTTTCTGAATAGCTTCCTTCAAAAGGATTTCCGCTTGCTCGGTGAATGTCTTGCTAGAAGATAGAGCTCCTGCTGCTCCAAGTACTCCCTCCGTTCCGGTTTAAAGGACACAATTTGCAAATCATGCAATCCCAAAATACTTAGACACAAAAGCATTTAATCTCTGTAATTACTTCAATGTGAAAAAAACAAACTGCTTGCATGCACATGTGTGAAAATGTGACGCTTCTCTAACTCTTTTTCTCCTTATGCATGTTCTACTTCATGCTATTAAATGAGCCAATTAGATGACACCTAGGGTCCAGAAAATTGCAAATTGTGTCATTTAAACCGGGATGGAGGGAGTAGCATGACGCTCCAAGCCGGAGCGTCGTGCAAAAAAGATCATTTTGTGATGTTTTCTTATTCGGTTCCATTTTGTAATATAAGTTTGAGAAACAGCGTACTCCGAGAAACAGGCCTTTTATGTCCATTCTCACTCAACTGCACGCAACGGTGTGATAAATTTCAAGATTCGACGCGTTCCAACAATGGACCATATGCACTGAATCATTGCTTCTTGCTCGAGTTGCTTCACCACGATGCATGCCTAGTTTGCTACGTGTTCATACGATCCGAGTCCTAGGGAAGATAAATCAGGTTCTGTCCTAGCTAGCGAACGTCGTCAGATTACATTTACCGTCAGGAGGATATATTTACAAGGGTTTTCGAATCGAAATAAAAACACGGGTGTCCCTTGTTTCTTATTTCCAGTCGACTTCTTTATCTGCATGTCTATTTTCAACACTAGGATTGGGAGTGCGCAACTTTGCAAGCAGGAGCCCCAGGATAATTTGCTAGTTCTCATGCGCCTGAGAACTTTTTAAGTCTCAGTCTTTCACCGTTTGATTTACCTCGTGATTCGTGCTATATATGAGTTGCAACTTAGGTGTAACTGAGAATTGAATGAGTTGCAACTAGGTTGTAACTGAGAACTAGTACAAATCTTATAAGTTGCAAGTAGGTCGCAACTGAGAATTAGCACAAATATTACGATGACATCAGCGACTTAGACATAACTAATTCTCAGGCGCCTGAGATCTAGGCACTCCCAATATACGTACAAAGGTTCTCATGAATTTTAAGAAATCACAATCAAGTTTATCCTGTCCTTTTAAATCATTTATTTTAGAGTACGCAGAGGCATACCATATTCTTCTACAAGGCAGACTTATAAATACATGACGACTACAAGTCGCTCCAAACAATGAGAAACTCCACACCTGGCTAGTCCACCCACAAGAAAACAACTATAAATAAAGCAAAAGAGTATGGACTAAACTCAACACACAACGATCGCCACTAGTACTGAACCCACACTTAGAGCCGGTTCTCATACACAGGCCTCGGCCTGTTTTTCCTTCCGACTCTCGCACACAGTCTCTAAGACTGTACCGCCCTCAGCCGGTTTTTCGTTTGGGAAGAACTACACCCTAAGGCCCCGTTCGGTGTGTGGGAATCTAAAACAAAGGAACAAAAACCTGTATAGGATTAGGATGGAGCGCAGAGTGTGAACCTAAGGGCTTTTAAAACAGAGGAATCAAAACATTTGAGGTGTTCTGGACGCAGGAAATTTTTGGTTCGGCGAGTACTAATGGAGCACTGTGTAGCATTACTTTATTAGGGCGCAAGCAAAGGCGGAATGGACAAAAATAACCCAAATTTGAAAGGATTTCACAAAATGACCCATCTGGAAAACAATTTTACTGGACTAACCCTTTTTGTAGCGTCTAACAGCTAGGCGCTGCGCTACACTCTACAGTGTAGCGCCTTTCAGCTAGGCGCTATGCCCCCTGCCAGCGTGGCACCGCCTGGCCCCTCCCTGGCCCCACCCCGCCGTGTGACGCCCAGGCGCTATGCCTGGGGCGAGTAACGCCCAGACGCTATGCCTCAGGTGTAGCGCCTATCTGATAGGCGCTGCACTTTAATGTGTAGCGCCTAGCAGACAGGCGCTACACTTTGAGACTTAACCTGTCGGGCGCAGCCCCCCTCCCCACCCCTCCCCATTCACTCCCAGCTCAACCCAAGCAAGGAGAACAGCAAGGAGGCGCCCCCTTCTCCCTCCCCCTCAAATCTCTCACATTGGAAGCTTTATTTGGTGGATTTGTGCCTCTCCCCAGCTGCTAGAGGTACCCTCCCTCATTCCCCTCCGTTTTGACCTTTGGAAATCTTTCATTTTGGTTGGACTTGGCTTGAAACCCTAGAAATTTGATTTGGAGAGAAATGTTTGGAAATTTGTTAGATTCATTGGCCAATGTTGGTTATAAAGATGTGTATGAAGCATTTAGTTAGGTTTAGGGTTGTTGAAATGACATTGTTTGGTATATTGGAATGTTATGGCTAGGGTTAGGGTTAGGGTTAGGGTTTGCTTATGTAAGAGAGGGTGTTCTTGTTAGCTTTATGGTTTGGTAATGTGTCTAGTATAGTTTTGTTTATCTTGTCATGGTTAGTTAATGAACATATTCTCCTATGTGTTAGGGATGGCAAAAATTGTTCATGTTCATCATGTGGACAAGGATGCCTTTTTGAAAGGCAACATAGAACCGGACCCGGATGAGCTAGATATTGTGTTTGAGTGTAGTCCCACCTATGCCGAGGTCTTGGAGCAAGTGAGGATTGAATTGAAATGGATGGACCCATGTGATGTTGTTGAGTTGGAAGGAAGACATAATGTGGGTTTTGGAGTGTATATCCGTTGGAAGACCATGCGTATCTTCTTCGAGGCTCGTTGGCTTGCATACAAGGAGGTGGTGGCCGAATCACTAGACAAGGCTCTTGAGCTATTTGCCACCAAGAAGGTTGATAGTTCATTGCCTTTGGACTTGAACCGCCGTGCTTCCCCATTGGATAGTAGGAGTCCTCCACCCGTGGAGCAAGAGCTATGGATTGAACCTCCTTTGAGCCAAACATTGAGCCCGATTTCAAGACACCAAGACGAAGTGTTGAAACAGAAAGCACTAAATGCATGTAAGGTTGTCTCATACCTCATCTTCCGAACGAATCGCCGAAGTGGTGTCATCCTCAACATCATCCTGAAGATGGGCCGACGGATCAGTAGTGGACTTGGACCTAGAACCGGACGGGGTTGTGTACTCGGGATCGCGGCAACCTAGCACGTTAGATAAGCGACGCATCTTTTGGGCCGAGCGCTGTAACAAATAACAACATAAGTCAAAACAAGAACATGCCTATCTTGAGGAAGTCTCGCATCCATACCTTAAGGAAGTCTCGTATCATGCCTTCTCCCTTTTTCCCCTTAGGGGCAGCAAAAAGAATCGCCTCGGCATCGTCGGCATATTTCTTTACCTCCGTTCTCTACAGAGTCAAGAACAAGAACATGTTAGGCAAGAAAGAGATGAGAGTGCAAGGAAAGTAATGCGAAGGCAACGATAACTTTACCGCAAAGTTGAGTGAGGAAGAAAGCGGGATGTCGGTCCCCTTCCTGACCTGCCGGTTGTACTGAGTGTAGGCAAGTTCATCGAACTGGACTGGCTCCTCCAATATTTCTTCCTCGTAGGACGGCGGGCAAATGGAGACACGGGTACTACCAGGAAACCAATGGATGTAGTTGTTAAATGCAACTGGGCAATGTGCTCTTCCACTATTCCATTCCGTTCGTCGAGCATTCTCCACACAAATGAGGAAATCCATGACGTGCCTCCTATGATGGTGATCCCAATTCTTGATCTTCCTCTGCCTCTTTCTGTCCAACCTGAACAACAACAAAGAACCATGTTAGTACCATCCAAAGCAATTGAGCACAAGTTCTCATGCTAACTAACCGATGAAGCTCCTTGTCGGTGTCCTTCCACACGGGAGGGTTGCACTGAAACAACCCGAACTGCCTCATCACCCGTTGTGGCATATGAAACTCAACCGCCCAATTGCAAATCAATGAGCAGCACATGAGCCAAAGAGATTGTTCCTCCAAGCACTTCGGGTTAATATCAAACCCGGGAGCAATACCAAACTCGTCCCCACAACCATAAGGCTCCCACTCCACCTGCAACATATCACAAGAACATGTTTGGTATCAATTTTGACTCATGAAGTAAATATTATGGATAGTGACGTATAGATAAACATCTACCTGCTCGGGCGTAATCGCATCAAACTCGTTCGTGTACTTGAGGTACATGGCATCAACATCGCTTGTCATCTCCGATACCACGTCCCACTTGTAAGCCCAAGTCGGCTGGCGTAGAGGGTTTCTATTATACGCTGGCCAAGGATGGTGGCCCACCTCTTTGGGACGACCAATGTAAGCGTTCCCAGCTCCATATCGAGAGAAAAACCATAGCACCACCTATTCCGGCATTTTCGCCTGCCCTACGACAGGCATCGTCCAACTACAAGTGAACAAAAACGAGGTCAATATAGCATATGTGTGGACTCGACATATACAAATGAATATAGAGTGCACAGGTGATTACCTGCCGGTACAAGTAGGCAAGAGCCGCCGAACCCCAGCTGATATTGCTATCCCAGTTTTCTAGTGCCTTGAGCCACATCCACTGTTAGCAAACAGAGTCCTAGAAAGGACATACCACACTTACACACGAGCATGTGTCTCGATCACCTCAACCTCGGCGGGGTTCGGGCATTCCCTAAAGTTCTCCACGATCCACGCATATGTCGCGCCTGCTGGGACTCTATCTTTGCTCTTATCTTCAAGTTCTTCAGGAGCCATGCCAATAAGTAGATGCATCGCATTGCGCCACCCATCGGAATCTGTCCTCATACAGAGAGGCTCCCCCGCGATAGGAAGTCCAAAGATCATGGAAACATCCTGAAGAGTAGGAGTGATCTCGCCGGTCCGGAGGTGGAAAGTGTGCGTCTCCGGCCTCCACCGGTCGACAAGTGCGGTGATAGCAGCCGTGTTGAGGTTCGGCGTCGACCAGCTCACAAGCGTGATGAAAGGGAGGAGGCCTAGCCGCTTGATGTACTCGGTGTACCGCTCGTCGTACGACATGTCATTCGAAGACGCGCCATGAGACCGAATCTTGAGGGACGAAGCCTCTGCATAAATACAAGATCGAACATTATGCTTTTTCCAACACAATTGAATCAATAGAAAAATAAAAGCAAAGAAGTTCAACCATGGTTTTATTACCATATGCTTCTCCGCCATCAAGTATGCCCGGTGTTGATGATCATAGTAATCCTCAAGTAGCCACACCATCCTACATATATATTCCAAACATCAATAAAATGTGTGTGGTATGTGGCCATTGTTTCAATTTATACAATAAACTACAAAGAATATGGGAGCATATTATTCACACATCCATACAAATCCATATAAAACCATCATACACAATGCAAATCAACAACACACTTCCATTCCCCATCAAATACAACTAATACATAACTTCCAAATAACCAAAAACATACACAAATAGGTCATATTATGAATCCAACTAGACCTAGGGTTTGAGGATAATGTGCAAGATTCATTGGATGAAAGAGAGGAAAAAGGAGGGGATTACCTTGAGGGAGGGATGGGGAAGCAAATCCACGGTGAAATCCCTCAGATCTGTTGGATTTGAGGTGGGGATTTGAGAGAGGGGGAGAGAGGAACCGCCGGCTGTTCTTCTCTGTGTTCTTTCAGCGTCTGAGACTGAATGGGGAGGGGGGCTGCGCCCGACAGGCTATGTCTCAGGGTGTAGCGCCTTTCTGCTAGACGCTACACATAAAAGTATAGCGTCTGGGCGTTACTCTCCCCAGGCATAGCGCCTGGGCGTCACACGGCGGGGTGGGGCCAGGGCGGGCCAAGCGGTGCCACGCTGGCAGGGGGCATAACGCCTAGCTGAAAGGCGCTACACTCTACAGTGTAGCGCCTAGCTGTTAGGCGCTAAAAAAGGGTTATTGCCAGTGAATTTGTTTTCCAGATGAGTCATTTTGTAAAATCCTTTCAAATTTGGGTTATTTTTGTCCATTCTACCGCAAGCAAAACCTGCTACTCATGACATGGTCCATCGTACATGCAAGCATTGTTTAATTCACACATTTGTCAGCGCGCAGAGTGACCTGCCTCGGCCATCCGCGAAATCAGTCGCCGAAATCAGTGGGTCGAGACGTATCCTCCTGTTTAATTGGATTTTTGTTTTTCCGTGAAAAGTACTGGCAAGCGAAACTTTCCGGCGGAACAGAGCATGCCGATTCCCGTGAATCGAACGCATTCATAGGAAAACTTTCCGGTGGAATCTGGACCCGTAATATTCCTGTAAAATTCCTGCACACCGAACGGACCCTAAGACAGCTTTTATGCGAGGCCGTATGCAGAATTGCACATCCTTAGACGGATTCTATTCTAAACCGCTCCAATATTTTGACACCCTGAGACGGTTATTAATAAGGGTCGTCTCCAACTGTTTGGACCTGGAGACGGCTGTTATTGTTGGTCATCTCGAATACTTTGTCCTCCTAAGATGGCTTGTTTGGGCGACAGGCCCTAGAAAATGAGATGGGTTCGTAAAATAGATGTCTCGAATTACTCTTTCCGTTTTAAAATATAAGATGTTTTAGTTTGTGAAGAAAATAAATCTAGACTTTTTTTAGTGTGAGCTCACACTAAAAAAAGTCTAGATTTATTTTCTTCACAAACCTAAAACATCTTATATTTTGAAACGGGGGGAGTATTTGTCATCCTGAAAAGACTTATTTGTGTGACCTTCTCTAGATTTGACTTGCACGAAGACGATGTGCCGAAGATGTCTCTGACTTTAGACCTATTAGCTTAATCCACGCAACCTCCAAGTGTCGGTCCTGCGGGTTTCGGGGGTTAGCAAGCTCAACGGACTCCGGACCGGGCACTCCATGGGAGCATCATATCAGAAGGCCAAGGCACCTACCAGAGTAAATCATCCCGGGTGCTTGGCCCGGGAGTAAGAAACCAGAGGCCACCCCGGGTAAGGAAGAAAAGACAGCTGGCAGATGATTCCTGATCAGGGGATAGACAACCCTCTGGCCATGGCTCACCGGGCCCACCAAGGACGACGACAACACGACTTTTACACGTAGCGCATGCTGGAAGAATCAACGAGACACGTATCATCCATGTGTAGCTCGCGGTTCATGGGTCCCTTCCCGGGATACCGGATAGAAGCCCGCGTACAGCATGCCTGGGGAATCAACCTCTGACAAGAAACATGCTGGAGGACAGGCAACGGTGCCAGACTGCGTACGGCAAGTGACAAGCAATAAGGTGGCAGGAGCACACCGCCACGTTGACGGCATGCAGCTCATGTCCACGCCATGTTTCGACCGACCCTTGAGGATTCCCCTTACCCTTATAAAAGGAGGCCCGGGTCGGTCGGAAAAGGATTTTTTAGCAGAGATCCTTTTCGGGGAAGGAAGCATTGTAATTGTGATCTGATAGGTCGGAAACATATCTATAATTTTTTATGTTCCATGCTTGTTTAGTATCTACTTTGCTTTGCTTTGTCCATACTTTGAGATGCTTTTCATATGTTTTCTGGTACTAACCTATTAACAAGTTGCCACAGTACCAGTTGCCTATTTTCTGCTGTTTTTTGTTCTAGAAAAGCTAGTCAGGAAATATTCTCTGAATTGGACGGGACAAAAGCCAAAGTCAATATTTCACCGAGGAGAACAAGGAGTCGAGAGGAGAGACGGAGGAGCGCCACAGGGTGGCCACCCCCCCAGGCGCGGCCTAGGGTGGGCCCGCGCTTGGGCAGGGTGTGGGCCCCCTGGCCGCCTCCCAGCCTCACCTCTTCGCCTATAAAAAGCCCCCGATGCCGAAACCCTAAGTACCCAATCAATATTCCACGAAACCGTCTGTAGACGCCGCCACCATCGTCCCTAGATCGGGGGGATCTGAAGCTCTTCCCGGCACCCTGCCGGAGGGGGAGATCATCCCAGAGGCCTTCTTCTTCATCATGCCAGCCTCCGGTATGAAGCGTGAGTAATTCCACCATAGACTATGGGTCCATGTAGCAGATAGATGGTTGTATCTCCTCCTTGTGCTTTCATGTCTAGATATTGTGAGCTCTGTTCATGATCAAGATCTCATCTATTTGTAATCATGCATGTTGTGTTTGCGGGGATCCGATGGATATTGAGATTACTATGTCAGATTGATTAATGGTTTTGTCTTATTGATTCTATCATGTATGTGTTGTTTGTGATCTTGCATGCTCTCCGCTGTTAGTAGCTATCTTGTCCAAGTAGTTGCTAGTGACTCCAAGAGGGTGTATTTATGCTCGATAGTGGGTTCATTCCTCTACTTAATCAAGGGAAGTGACATAAATCTCTACGGTTGTAGATGTTCTGTTGCCACTAGGGAGAAAACAACGGTCTCTTGTTCATGGAACAAGTGGATTGTTTACCTTACACACTTTGCTTAAAGCAGTTGTATGTTGCTTGCAACTTAATACTGGAGGGGGTTCGGATGATAACCCAAAGGTGGACTTCTAGTCATAGATGCAGTTGGATGGCGGTCTATGTATATTGTTGTATTGCCCAATCGAATCTTATAGGATCTTTTTTTCTAGTATTGCATTGTTATGCCTTGTTCAGTCCTGTCAATTGCTCTGTTGTAATTTGTTTACCCAGCTTGCATGTTTGTTTATCTAAGGAGAGCACCTCTAGTGAACTATGGACCCCGGTCCAATATTTACCATTGATACATCCTTCATTGTTACTGTTTACTTGTTGCAAACCATCATCACCTTCCACACCATACAGTTAATCCTTTGTTACAGCAACCGGTGAGATTGACAACCTCACTGTTAGTTGGGGCAAAGTCTTGAGTTTGTGTTGTGCAGGTTTCCACGTTGCTTGCAACACCTTTGAGACGTTTCCTTCCTCCTACTGGTTCGATAACCTCAGTTTCTTACTGAGGGAAGACTTGCTACTATGCTGCTTCACACCTTGCTCTTGGGGTTTCCTGACAAAGCGCTCTTAGGCGCCATCAACAAGTTTTATAGTGCCGTTACCGGGGAGGCTAAAGACGTCTTCACAAGGGGAGTCCTCCTCAACCTTTCTCTTTACTTTGTTTTTAGTTTGCTTAGTTTGCTTTGCTTGGTTTTGTTTGCCTCTTTTTATCAAAAACTCCAAAAAAATAGTTTAGTTTGGTTTGCTTTCTCTTATCAAAAACACAAAAAAATTAGTTCCTACCTTAGTTGCTACCATGTCTGGTTTTGGTACAATCTCTGTGACACCCATGGAAGAGATCTTTACTTGTAAGCAAAAAAGTGAAGAGAGTTTCAAAGAAGCTTGGTCTAGAAATCTCTTCTTTACAAAGGGAAACTGAGCCTAAGATGAGTCTTAGCTTGGTTATTAATAGTTTCTACCACGGTATTTCTCTTTGTTATAGATATGCTTTGGATGCTGTGGCTGAGAAAGATATTTTTCAATGTACTAAGGATGAAGCTTTTGATTCCATAAAGAAATTGATTATAATTCACAATATGCCTGGCAAGTGTGATTCCTCTTTCATAGATATTTTTGCTAGGTTGAACACTCTTGAGTCCAGTAATGCTGTTTTGAGCAGTTGCTATCACACACTTAGGGAGTACCATAATTATGTTCCAATGAATTCTAAGCCTTCAAAGTGGTTTCCCACAATCAAAGTCACTATAAATAGTGCAACTTTTGATGCTCGCTGTGGTATCATGTTTGAATTTTGCCTTATGCCTAAAGATATTTATGAGTCTTTGAGTCTTTGGGGACTTTCTAAAGGAGGAGAAGAAATATCTCTTACTAATAATGCAACTTTATTGCCCATTGGAATAGCTTAAGGTGTGTGATGACCCACAAGTATAGGGGATCGCAACAGTCTTCGCGGGTAGTATTACCCAATTTATTGATTCGACACAAGGGAAGGCAAAGAATACTTGCAAGCCTTAACAACTGAGTTGTCAATTTAGCTGCACCTGGAAATAGTTCTTGCTCATAGAAGTTTATCAGTAGTAACGGTTTGGTAGTAGCAACAGCAACAGTGAAACAAGAGCAATAGTAACAGTAACAGTAAACAGTGGGATTCGAGTGCGGTAGGCATAGGGATGGATGGACGGGTGTTGCATGGACGAGTCTAAACATGTAACTTCAAGATCTAGGGCATTGCAGATAAATAATAACAAGCATCCAAGTACTAAACAATCCTAGGCATGTGCTCCAAATATAGTCATACGTGCTCGCAATGAGAACTTGCACAACATCTTCTGTCCAGCCATCCCGTGGCAGTGGGGCCTATAGGGAACTACTGGCAATTAGGGTGCTCCTTTTAATAGAGCACCGGAGCAAAGCATTAACCTCCGTGAACACATGTGATCCTCACATCATAGCCATCCCCTCCGGTTGTCCCAATTATTGTCACTTTGGGGCCTTTGGATCCGGACAATGATATGTGTACACAACTTGCAGATAATATCACAAACAATACTATCATAATGATTCAATAATAAGTTCAGATCTGAGATCATGGCACTCGGTCCCTAGTGACAAGCATTAAGCACAACAAGCTGCAACAAAGTCAAATAGCACTAATAGAGATACTAGGCACTATGCCCTAACAGATCTTATTCGATTACATGATAGAACTCATCCAATCCCTACCATCCCCAAGCCTACAGCGGGGGATTACTCACTCATGGATGAGGGAAAGATCGATGGTTGATGGAGATGCGTTGGTGATGACGATGGCGATGATCCTCTCCAAATTCCCCGTCCCATCAGGGTGCCAGAACGGAGTTTCTAGATCCGAATTTTGGTTTCTGGTGGTGGCGCCGGAGCGGAACTCTTTATGGAAAACTATCGTTTTTAGGTCGAAAGGCAACTTATAGGCGCAGAGGGAGGCCGAGGGGGTGCCTGGGGTGGCTGCACCCCCCTTCCCAGGCGCGTCCAGTGGTGGGCCCGCGCCTTGCATGGGTGTGGGCCCCCCAGGCTCCTTCTCCGTATCGTCTTCTGGCTCCGTGGATCTTCTGGTGAAATATAATTTTTGGCATATTTTCCGGGATTTTTCCTGATAGTTCATTTTCTGCACAAAAACAAGACACCAAGGTAATTCTGCTGAAAACAACGTCAGTCCGTGTTAGTTGTATCCAAATCACACAAGTTTAGAGAAGAAACAATAGCAAAGTGTTCGAGAAAGCAGATACGTTTTAGACGTATCAACTCCCCCCAAGATTAGCTTATTGCTTGTCCTCAAGCAATTCAGTTGAAAACTGAGTGCAATAAAAGAACTTTCACGAACACTTTGCTTCATATGATGTAAATATTCTCAGCACAGGAGTAGATGCTTCGACAATTCATAATAAAGAGTATGCAACTAAGTCTACTCAATAGTCATTGCAAGCTATGAAGAGAAACCAACTCAATAATAATAAGTAGCATGGGATATAAATGTAAGCAACATTGCAATGCTCATAATAAGGTATGATAGAGTGGTATCTCGCTTGCCTTTGTTTGTAGAGCACAATATAAATGCCAAGCCACCTCTGAAGTTCAATTTAAGACTAAAAGTAAAGATATCAGAGATACAAGCATCAAAGTCATGACATAATTAACCAAGTTTTGCAACAAACACAAGAATGACAACTATGCTCTCAAGAAGGTGCTCATAGAATAAGTGGTGACTCATCAAGGTGGTGAAAACGGTTTTGGAAAGTTTGAAAGGCTTCCAAATGCTGAAAGGAGGGTACTCATTAGCTTTGAGCTCTCATTGCCCCTATCATAGGCATCTTCATGTGGTTAAGGTGAAAGTGAGGTCCACTCTGAATCATATGCTTGACAGACCATAGACTGGAAATCCCAAGTCCCTTGAGTACGAGGGCCGCTCCGCATGCTACTCAACTTTAGTCACCTGAAAGTTCTTGTCATTGTAAATACATGCATATCATCGAGAACCGCCAACGGGGTACCCCTTGCACATGGTACAGGAGCATTCCCACAACCAAAACGACAAGGCAACCAGATAATGAGCATCTCAGCAATAATTTTTACCATATGCATAGCTTTTTATTGAGGATGCTTCATAAATGCTCATTATGGTGATGCTGCAAGTTTCCACCATGATTAGGCATGGCTTAGGCTAGCGGCCCAGGCGTTTCTCTAACACAATGTATAGACTCCATGAACTCACAACCTCCCATTTTATTTCACATCGTCGACATCAGTAAACAAACGAGCAAGGTATCAACTGGATAGGATATCCAACAAGTGTTGAAAGCGTTCCCCCTGACAGCACGGTTCTGTTGACTCCCAGCATGAATATAACTTTCATGGACAGGTCACAATGGTTCAGGATTATTAAGCGCAAGGAATAAAGTGTGCCATCAAGTTCGTTAGAGTTTTACAAACTAACTTTCTCAAAATAGACAAACATTTTATTTTGGAAGAAAACATGGCATATAGAATATGCACTGAAGTAGCAAATGATGCTAATAGGTAGGTATGGTGGACACAGCTGGCAATAGGGCTGGAATTATAACTCGAAACTTGCGAGCTAAATGAGTAACTCGTGACTCGGCTTGACTCGGCTCGAACTCGATGTCTAACGAGTCGAGCCAAGTATTCGATTTGAGCTCGTTTGTTCACCCCAAGCTAAATGAGCTACTCGCGAGCTACTCATTTAGCTCGTTAAACTCGTTCAAATACAAAGTTTGAAAATTTTCATAGATGAGTGCCATACTATGAATATTTCTTGAACCTATAATGGTGTAGAGCTACTATATTTTTCATTGATCTTCTTTCATGTTATTATGGAAGTACTATCGGTGTTTTAATTCCAAATTAGTATGATGATTACTATTTTTCTTATATGTGCTCCTAATCGTAACTTATAACATGCTAAACGAGCTACTCGTGAGCTACTCGTAAGTTTACCGAGTCGAGCCGAGTTTCAAATATGAGCTCGTTCTATAAACGAGCCGAGTCGAGCTAACTCGTTAGTTGAACGAGCTTTAGCGAGTCGAGCCGAGTTGGCTCGGCTCGGCTCGAATTCCAGCCCTAGCTGGCAATATTGGTTTTGGGGAGTTGGAAGAACAGGTAGAGCACATACTCAGTGCAAGTGAAGGCTAGCAATAGAGAGGGAGCGACAAACGAGATAGCAATAGCTGCCATAATCATGCTTGCAACAAAAAAGGACTAATTATGGCATAAAAGTGATACAAGAACTCTGAGGCAAAATAAATCATCGAGGCTTACTGACTATTGATTAGTCATATGCATGCGTAAGCATGTGCCAAGTCGATTCACATAAACAGTCAGAGCAGGATACCACAATATCATACCGTAATATGAATAAAACAATGCAAGCAAACATTCATATGACAAGCTACAAACTATTAGCAAGCTGGAGCTAATCATAGACAAGCAAGAACTACTAAGCATCCATAATGACATACACCTTACACAAACAGGCTAAGCATGCTCACAATGATGAGTATATGTACAAAAATGAAACAAATAGAGTTTGTTACCAGCCTCTTACCACACCTCAAGTTGTCTTAATCTTTATTAGTGCCCTTCACTTGTGTGACTTGAATAATAACATGAAACCAAACTCCACTGAGGACGGCTGAACCCTGCAAAGAACTCACAAAACCAGAGAAGAACAACAAATATTTTTGGTGTTTTCGATTTTTAGAAACAAGCAAACAAAGCAAAACCAAACAAAGAAAAAGGCAAACCAAACGAGAAGCAAACAAAGCAAAATCTTTTTGGATTTTTCTTTTTTCTAAAGCAAACCAAAGCAAAGAAACAAACCAAGAGAAACAACGAAAATATTTTTGGTATTTTTGGATTTTTAGAAAGAAGCAACAAAAACCAAAAAGAAAGTGAAGCAATTGATATACAAAGAACCGACCGAACATGATATATAGATGAGTGTGATGTCGGTATACCTCCCCCCAAGCTTAGGCTTTTGGCCTAAGTGGGGCTCAATAGCACGGGTAGTAACCCCATGCCGGTGGGTCATCATAGGAATGATCATAGTCAGGCGCTTGCGATGAAGAAGAAGACGCGCCCCAATCAAATAAGGGCTGCTGGTATGAAGACTCTCCCAAGTTGGAGGGTTGAACCGATTTGTCTTTGGCATCCTCTTAAACATTCTCCTCTTGCTGGGAGAGCTCCGCCTCATATGTGTCGACCTCCTCCTCCGTAAGCGATCATCCTTGCCTATTATCAAAATTAAATAAAGCAGGTGCAGGCAAATAAACTATTTTCTCAGTCCTACCCTTTCTCCTACCTTGCTAGGCAAACGATAATTCATACGGAAAATTTCTCACATTAGCTCCCAACAAAACAAAACCATGCTGAATCATGGATTCAATATCAAGCCTCTCTATGGGAAACTAAAAAACGGAAAAGTGAGGATCTAAACCATGGAAAGCTAGCAACCTAGAAGCAATGAGACCCCCACAAATTCCACTCTTCTCACGATTGGTGGTGAGACGGTGAGCTATCAAAGCACTCAGGCTATAGGATCTATTCCTATTCAGAGCAGCTGCAATAAAAGCTAGATCAAAAGAAGAGAACTTTCTAGCAATCTTTCTAGCAAGAACGCACTTGGTAATGAAATAGGCAAAGTATCTAAGAGCTGGGAGCTGAATGTTCTGAATTTTACCGCTTTCCTTTGAGAATTCAAAACCTTGGCAAATCTCAGCATATAAATCCATAAGTGACTTGGGCCTTTCCTTGATCTTCTCACAAGATCCCTACTGAGGTACTCTAATTGCTGCATAGAAATTAGCAAAAGGCAGGTCGACAGGTATATTATATATATTGTAATGGACCATGGGATTAGATGTAGACCAAGTGAACCGGAAGTCCTGCACAAAATCCACGGTTAGCTTGACATATTGGAACGGTTCACCTTCAACAAAGTGTTCCAACCATGCATTTGTAACCATAGTTTGGAAATGTTGGAGGATCCCCGCAGTTCTCATAAATTCATGGCATGGATATATGGAAGGAAAAACTGCCTCCTCACTATGAAACTTCATTGGCTCATGCACCATCAAGTCATATTGATTCAGTAGATAAGCACTCATCTTCCTTGCTGAAATTTTTGACAACCATCAAACCAAGTGATTTCTAAGTTGATAAATGATGAGCAACTACTATAGGAACTTGCTAGAGGACTACACATGCATCAAAATAAAGTTTTGTAACATCCCAGCATTTAGGAACTAACGAAGGGTAGATTTAGGAATATGGAATGTTGCATGCATTCATTTGTGAAAATGTGGGTAAAATTTTCGCCAAATAAAAATCTTAAGTGATCAATGTTTCTTTCATACTTTGAGATTAGGTTTAGTCTTAAAGGATGATTGTTATAAACTTTGACATGATCTTTAAGGAGTTATGTGTTTTGAAATGAGTTTGAATTTTAAACTTGAGTGTTTGAATTATAATTCAAATGAATTAGATATAATTTTGAATCTTAATTTAATTAAGAGATAAATATTACCAATTAAATTCTATCCAAAGAAAAACAATAATGAATATGAAACTTATTTCATATTATCAATATATAAACAAGTTACAAAAAATGTAACTTACTGAAACTATTTTCAAACTTCACAATTTACAAAAGAATAAAGAATAAGAATAGTCTTTATTAATAATAATATAAGCTTTATTACAATTGAAGAAAATGAAAATTACAAAATAATAAAATGAAAAATTACAAAAGAATAAGAAAATCACATTGGAACATTCTATAACTATCCTATAACTAAACCTGAACTAAATATTCATCCATATATCTATACCTGCAAAACAAAGACTAAATAAAAACAAAAGAGGGTTAGTGTTAGTATTATTTCTCTCAGATATGTCAGTGAAATGCACTTGACAAATTCATCATTGAGAAATTTATAAAAGGGGGCAAGTTTCACCAATCTGAAAGAATCCATCTTTCATAAATTCAAAGCCAGAAGTCAAATGACAGCCAAGAGGGACAAATTCACCAGCCAGGTGAAAGTAACCTGGTAAGAATAAGTTCAAAATTCTGAACATATCCACAAGTGCATAGCAAGCACACATGGAGGACACACACCAGCATGCATGTGGTGTGTTGTCAACCTCACAGAACAACCCAATCTCACAAAACCACAAGCACAGCCGTGGGAGGCACTAGTGCATCACTCCACTGCACATCACACAAGAACAGCCAGTGTAGACAACAGCTAAACCAAGAACCACAACCAGCAACCAAACCAACTAAGGATTAACCAAACATCACCAGGATGGTGACATGAGGAGGGGGATGGATCAGGTGGACAGCAAGATCAAGCCCAGGAGTTAGGAGGAGCGGGATAGCTCAAGATCAAGCACGGGGGTCCAGCAAAACCAGATCAAGATCATCATCACCAACTTACTCCACAAACATCAGATTTTGTGGTGAGTTTGATAAAACCTTCACATGATCTAATCATCTTATTTAGAGAAAGGCATGTGTTGCTTTATAAAACAAACCCTCAGAAAGCACCCAAGTGGGGTGAATCCATCATAGGGATTTCTGAAACTCTAAAGGCAAACAACAAAGTACCAGGATCCAACCAGAGCTTAGAGCAACATCATTGCTCTGGTTGTCAAACTATATTTTACAATTCAATCATACATATACATATGATCTATTTCTAGGCACATCCCTAAAGGAAGGGTAGCACCTTAGAAACAAATATTTGGGATCCATAGATTGATCAAGCTCACTATCATTTTTTCCAAGCTTTGATTCAATAAAGAATAGCTGGTACCACTACCAGGACTATCTAGATGAACCAATTAGATAAGATTTGAATCCCTAAGCCTCAGACCAACATCATTGGTCTTAGGGAATTCAGAGAAGGGCATCTCTATTTATCTTATAAAGCCAAGTCTGTCTCAAGCCTCAAACAACCCAATCAATGGATTAGAGTATTCTTGTGTGCCATATCATGATGGTGTCACAAGAACAATCCATTATGAATCAAGAAAGACAGTAAATCATCATAGATTCAGATAATCAACTAACTAATCATTTTCATGTTAACACAGGAATCATAACTAGGATATTCCTATGATACACTTGACTGTTTGTGATGATCTCAAACCACATGTTAATTCCCAAGCTAACAGCACTAAGACAGTAGCTGTATCCTATCATAATCATGACCATGAATCAAATAAACAGTGGAAAGCTATCAAATCATTGGCTTTACCAACCATGTTTCCCATACAACCACATCATCTGAATCAGATGCAATTCAAGAATCAAATCATCTAGTAAGCCACCAAAAACATCATATATCATTTTAAGCAACAAGCCTTAGGCCAATAATAATTTAGCATGTGTACAGACCATCCAAACATGATTCAATTCATCCAGCACATGATCAATCACATCACAGGAACCCTAAATGGATAATCATCCTAATCTGAATCAGACAGTAGCCAGAGAGGACACTGCCAACATCTAGCATCGAATCAGCAAGCACAGAGAGAACCAGGGGAGGGGAATCAAACTCATCGTAGGTCCTCGCTAAAGGATAGAAGAGGAAGCAGAGGGGTCGACGACCATGTCGGCACGGGGAGCACCCCAGAGGGGGCGCTGCAACCCGCATGGCGAAACGGCAACGGTCCTGATCATGCCTGGAGGTGCAGAGCATCACCTCGACGCACGACGACTACGACAGCACTTGAATCCATGCTAATCCCCAAACCCTAGGGTTCGGGACGACATCGATCCATCGCAGGAGAGCCCTAGGCTCGAATCCAATTGGATAAAACGAACGGGCGTCGTCAACAACCCCCTAATGCACCATGACAGCGACTAGAACGGCCTACGGCGGCGGGAATCACCAGTGGCGGCATCGCAGGTTAAAGGGTCGGGGTCAAAGGAGGAGAAGATGAACTCGAGAGAGAGAGAGGCAGTGAGGAGTGGGCCGAGCTAGGCCAGGCCCTTCGGGGTGGCTCTTTTGTATAGGACTAATGGGCCACCAGGGCCCAATAAGAATAACCAACCCAGAAACAATTTTAGGCCTGTTTTAATAAAAAGGAAAAGACGAAAATACCCCTAGAGTTAATTAAATTTTAGAAAATAAAATAAAAGTCAAAAAATAATAAATAAAATACTTTTGGATTCACAATAATCCATACTATTCAAATAAAATGAAATATAAAGTTTTAGACATTTAAAATTTTATAAGAATTTTGTAATTTATATATTACTTATGGAATTTTACAAAAATTATTGAAAGATGATAAAAATAAATAAAAATCACTTTCATTATATATTAATATTATAGTATTTTTGAAAAATACTAATTAAATATTTAATAACAATTTTAAGGTATAATTGATAATTCCTAAAATAATTATTAAATCAATAAAAGTCAAATAAAAGGGAAATAAAATAAAATAATTCAATATGTGTTATAAATATTAAAAAGTAATATTTATAAATCCTTTATTATTAAAAAGAACTTTTTATAATAATGGGGTGAATGCATATCAAGTTAAATAATGCATTACATTACTTGCATAATCATTTTGCTTCTTTAAATATTGTCCTTACCGGGCAATAATGATTTTTTTGTAGACATAGAAGCTCAAGGTCCAGTGCAAGCATCAGACTTCACTACCTTGCCATCACAAGGCAAGTTCATCACTTGATCATGTCCTTTGGAGAGTCTTTATCAAAGTATTTGCAAATTGTGTGTTATCATATATGCTATAAAAGAAAGAAAATATTATTTTCACAAATAAAGAAATTTTAGATATCATCCTAAGTGGTGATATAATGGAGCAATAGAACTTATAGTTCTAATATCAATAATGATGATCAAGTAGGGACTTAATAACCCCTGACATCAATGATTCTAGCGCCGTATATTACACGTTAGCCATGAGATTTGGAATGGGACAGAGAAGTCAGCTGTATCTTCTTCCTCTCGCATGAAGCCGGATGTGCAGGTCGTGGCTGTTATCCTCGTAGTGTGCATATTAATTGGTAATTCGTAGAGGATATGCAGCATATGGGTGGGAACCCTCATCGTCCCACGATAGTTCTGGCATCTAACGGTTTGTACAAACCATTGCTGTAATTCATTATGTGGGCATGGTGTACACCAAGGAGGCATGCGGGGTCGCGAAGGGGGCAGTGATTGGCTTGGACCAACTACTGGGACCCACATCATGGAATTGTGGACGGGAAAGTACGCCCAGTTGTGCAACAAGGAGTTGATCTCTCATGGGTAAAGTAATGCACCTCTGCAGAGTGTAAGAATTGTAACTTGTTACTCCCTGTTCCGGAAAGGAGATACGAACACGGCAGGAAAGGAACTCCATGAAAGTTTTGGTCAACCTGTGAAGGCTGATTGTCATAGTTTTTTAGAATAAAATCAATCTTTGAAGAAAGATTTACAAAAAATTCATAGTGCCAAGGATTTATAATCCGAGGTGGTCGCTAGAGCATCAAACTTCCCACCTTGCATATAATGAACTTGTTGGGTAACGCTGTTACTCATTCTTTCCTTTGATCCCTTGCTTAGACTCTAAGGATCCCGAAGACGTGTCAATGTATGCAGCCGAATGCCAAGAAGATGTGTTCTACGAGGAACCTGATCTGTCCGAAGGAGTTGAAGGAGTGGATTACGAAATCCGCTATGGTGTCGATGATAACGAGTCCAACTAAGTATTCCTAGTTAGTAGTAACCATCGGAGCCGAGCAGCATGAACTCTATAGAATAAGCTGATGAGCTCAACTCCTAGACGAAGTTGCTACTTTTAAATTCCGCTGAACACTTTATATTTTGGTTTGTAAGTTGGATATTTTGGAAGTCTTGAACTTCCGGTATTGTAATAATAATAATGTGTGTACTTTTGTAATATGGACCCGCAATGTTTCTGTTGTACCACTCTAAGGGATGTGATATTTACGGAACGGTGTTCTGTGAATGTCATGTCAACGACTATAGTGTACTACACATGCAGTGGTATGCTGGGTCACCGCAAGTTTCTAAGCATAGAACAAGCATGCAAGCTCAAACAACCTAACACCTATAGCAGCAAAATACTCAAGATACAATCTACCAATCACAAATCTAATTGGACAAGTGGAGGAGGCACATACCAAGGAGCAAACCCTCCAAAAATCAGCACTTGCGATGGGCTGAACAAGGAGATCGAAAATCGCGAGCAAGAACAACAAGAACTCAAGCTTGAGGAAGTTTTCCGGTGTTTTTCGGGAGAGAGAAAGAAGATGGCTTTGAAGAGGCAGCCTAGAGGGGCCCAGGTGGGCCAGACCCCCTAGGTGCCACCCCCTGGTAGGTCGCGCCTACCATGGGTGTGGTGTCCTGGGGTGGCCCCCTGGGTCACTTCAGGTGTCTCTCTGCCCCTTTTTTCGAGGAAAAATGTACTTTGAATTTTCTAGGATTTTTTAGGAAACTTTATTTTTGGCCAATTTTTAGGGTATGAAAATTGATTTTCTCGCAGAAATAGTTTTTTTCAGAAGAAGCAAAAGAAAACCAAAAGCCAAACTACAGGAGCTCTAAGATAAACTAACAAGCAAACAACTAACAAAACCAAAGCTAGCAAAAGAAAGGCGAAGACTATGAAGGAGAAAAGTAAAAGAAAGCAAGTATAACCACGGTGAAAACATTATTTTGTTCATAAAAAATCCTTTTGTTAACAAGGTTGATCAAGTCTTGTTACCAAAACAATCTTATATGAAACAAAACTTTGCATTCACAAGGTGATTATGTTACCTCATACTTGATAGCAATGGTCCCAATCATAATAGTTTCAAAATTTTCTTGTGGAATGGGACAATATATTTCTCCAACCTTGATGCTCTCAATATTTTCAATGGAATTCAGGCAATATCTTCCAACAACTTTCTTGGGGAAATAAACAGTATGCTCTTTGTCATCAATATTGAATGTTACTTTTCCTTGATTACAATTAATGACAACACCTGTAGTATTAAGAAAAGGTCTCCCAAGAATAATAGACAAATTATCATCTTCAAGCATTTCAAGCACAACGAAATCAGTTAAAACCATGCAATTATGAGCAACTTGAACAGGAACATCCTCACATATACCAACAGGAATAGTAGTTGACTTATCAGCCATTTGCAAAGATATATCAGTTGGTATCAACTTTTCTAGATGGAGTCTCTTGTAGAGAGAAAAAGGCATAACACTAACTCCAGCTCCCAAATCACATAAAGCAGTTCTAACATAATTATTCTTAATAGAGCAAGGAATGGTTGGTATACCTGGGTCACCAAGTTTCTTTGGAACCATGCCATTGAAGTAATAATTAGCAAGCACAGTAGAAATCTCCTCATTAGAAATCTTCCTTTTATTAGAGACAATATCCTTCATATACTTTGAATAAGGAGGTAATATAATAGCACCAGTCAAAGGAATTTGCAAGAATAAAGGCTTCATCCACTCGCAAAACTTGTTGTAGTGTTCTTCCTCCTTTGACTTGTGTTTCTTACCTGGAAAAGGCAAAGGTTTCTTCACCCAAGGTTCTCTCTATTTACCATGTTTATTGGCAATAAAATCTTCCTTTGTATACCTAGTGTTCTTAGTGTGCTTCTCAGGTTCTTCCTCACCTTCCTCCTTATCAGGAGCATCATTTTTATCATTACCACTCTCAGTTTCAGCATCAGAGACAAATATACTATTAGGATCTATAGCAGGTTCAAGTGGTTCCTCAACTATCTTATGTTTCTTTTTCTTTCTCTTATGAGGACTACCACTATTCTCACCTTGTTGAGAATCCTGCTCAATTCTTTTAGGGTGTCCTTCAGGATATAAAGGATCTTGAGTAGCTATACCACTCCTAGTTCTAATTCCATAAGCATGTTTATCTCCTAAAGCATTAACTAGCATATCCTTTTATACCTTATCAAGTTGATCAAGTTGGGTTTAAACCATTTGAAAGTGTTTACAAAGCATTTTAATATCATTATAAGTTCTTTCCACAATATATTTCAACTCATGGATAGCTCTAGAGTTTTCCAACAAATGATTCTGAACTTGTTTATTAAAATACCCTTTGTTTAACAATAAATGTTTCAAGTTCCTCTAAACATTGATCAGGAGGCTTACCATAAGGAATAACACCTTCATCAAAGTGTTGGAGAGAGTGTACCTCAGTAGTAGATGAGTGGGGAATTGGCTTACATAATTCTTCTATAGGAGGTAGATTCTTCACATCTTCAGCTCTAATACCTTTCTCCTTTAGACACTTCTTAGCTTCCTTCATCACTTCATCATTTAATGCAATAACTCCCCTCTTCTTTGTTGTTGGTGTTGGAACTGGTTCAAGCATAATTGGTTCAGGAGTAATAGGCTCAGGTGCATTCAGCTCAGTTGAAGTCCAATCATCATAATTCTTGCTTATCTTAGCCATTAACTCTTCAGCATCTGTAGGAGTTCTTTTCCTGAAAACACAATCAACAAAGCTATCTAGGTAGGTCCTAGAATCATCAGTTAGTCCATTATAATAAATATCAAGAAGCTCATTCTTAGGTATTGGACATCCAGAATGTGCATGAATCAAGGCACAGAATCTTGTCCATGACTCAGGCAATTTCTCTTCTTCTCCCTGTTTAAAATCAAAAAGTCTCTGCAAAGAAGCATTTCTAGCACTGGGAGGAAAATATTTCTGGAAGAAAGAAGCAATCAAACAATCAGGGCTATCAATGGAACAGGAGGTAATCTATTAAACCAAGCCCTAGCTTCTCCTTTTAGTGAAAAAGGGAATATCTTAGTAACAAAGTACTTGCGCATCTTAAAATCATCAGAGAATAAAGCACTCATAGTAGAAAGCTCATTCATATGAGCCACAACACTCTCATTTTCGGTCCCACAGAAAGGTTCTTTCTCAACAATATCCAAATAAGATAAATCAAAAGAGAAATCATAATCTTTATATCTAATATCTATGGGAGAAGTGGCAAACTTAGGATCAGAGGACAACTTAGGCATAATGGTGCGTCTAGCAAGGAGACTCTTAATAGAACTAGTACCATGTGTGTTTCGACACTCTTCAACAAAATCATCAGTGAACTCAATGTAACCATCATTAATATCACAACTCTCACTAGACTCAGGTGAGCTAACAGGTGTAATAGTGTCTTCACTAGGAGTTTCGGTATTTCCTAGACTAGCCATAGTAGCATCTAGAAAAGGACCTAATGAACCACTCGCATCAAGCACAGTAGAAGTAACATCATGAGTATCAAAAGCAGTTTCAGATTCAGCAGTAGTAGCAGTGTGTGTAGCATGAGTATGTGGTGGTGGTGTGACAAGCTTACTTATAACAGACGGTGAATCAAGAGCAGCAGAGGTGTTTAGGACTGTACCTCTTCTTGTAGTGGATGGTAAAATAGGGAACTTTCCATCACGAGACTTCCCCATGATTAAAGGTGTAGCAGTGAACAATAATAGATCCAAGTGAACTTACAAATAAAGCTATGCTCCCCGGCAACGGCGCCAGAAAATAGTCTTGATGGCCCACAAGTATAGGGGATCGCAATAGTCTTCGCGGGTAGTATTACCCAATTTATTGATTCGACACAAGGGGAGCCAAAGAATACTTGCAAGCCTTAACAATTGAGTTGTCAATTCAGATGCACCTGGAAATAGTTCTTGCTCACAGAAGTTTATCAATAGTAACAGTTTGGTAGTAGCAACAACAACAGTGAAACAAGAACGATAGTAACAGTAACAGTAATAGTAAACAGTGAGATTTGAGTGCGGTAGGCATAGGGATGGATGGACGGGCGTTGCATGGACGAGTCTAAACATGTAACTTCAAGATCTAGGGCATTGCAGATAAATAATAACAAGCATCCAAGTACTAAACAATCCTAGTGTCGTGGTGGTGGCACGACAGATGCCATGGGTAGGCTAAAGTATGGGGCCAGTGGATGCTAGAGGGATCTGGGGAGGGAAGATGTAGTTGATTCTACACACAGAAAACTAACGTAAAGATCTTTATTTCTCCTTTCTTGGGCTACAAGTGCTCCTTGAGCTGTATACAAGTGGAGAAGAAGAACTTTATAAAGGGGAGCCCTGGGCTCCTCTAGGGCTGACGTGGCAAGCATATTCGAGGAATATGCTTGTCCTAATATAGTAACTCGGCGGCTTCCTTTCCGTGTCACCCTTATAATGATGACAAGGTTCCAGAGAGGACCCCGCCTGCATGTCTCGGGCTTCAGGACTGTCACCTCCGTGACCTCCCTCTGCCCTTCTGTCGCTCTGCGCCTTGTCCTTTGTGTTTGGCTCTGCTTAGATTCTTCCTAGCCCGTGACTAGAGTTTGACTATAGGCATCTCCTTCTCCTGCAAGCTTCATATCATTCGGCCCTGTCTTGCTTAAATCGGTTTGGCCTTCACCTGCATTCAGATTATTTGGGCTGACCCAGCCGACTTACACAGTATGTCGGCCGGGTAACTCCTTGCTCTTCTCATAATGGTCCTGCTCTTGCTTACCTCGGCGACCTTTACAGGATTCGGCTGATTTAGACTGTAACTCGGAAACTGGACGGGGAACTTCCTTTCGTCTTTCCCCGTCCTTACCCTATCCGGGGTCACCCCCCAACATTAGTCCCCGAAGCTGGTATGGTCCTGCCTATAACCTCGGCCGGGCCGTATCAGTTTCACAATATTCATTTCTCCTTGTTTCCGAGTTACTTTTCCCTCGTCCGAGGTATCTGTGTATCTTCTCGCGTACGCCTCGTCCTATGTGTCACACTCATCATTGTTTCTCTAGTTTTTTGTTCCTCTACAGTGCCCACTAATAGGCTATAGTAATTACTGCGCCTGTCGCGTCAGCGCTGCAACGCCTCGCGCACCGTTTCCGTGAGAGATCGTGATCCTTTCTTGCATCGTGTGGTCGTTGGTGTGGCTCCACTCAGCGGCGTGCGGTTGTGCCGCAGACACGATCTACACAGTTTACCTCCGCACGCACGATCCCACTACCACTCAGGTCGCGTGGTTATAAAGAGGGGCACGGGGCCAGGGGATTTACTTTTCTCCTCCGCTTATCGTTGCCCTTCTTCCTCCTCTCGCTTCTTCGCATGTTCGTGCTCCCGCCACTGTGCGCCCATCGGAATCTTCGATGGCGAGGCTCCCATCGCTCTGCTCCGTCGACCTTGTCCCTGCATACTTCCTCCGGCGCCGTTGCCGGTGAGTTTATCCGATCTCATTGCTTAGTTTATCCTCTAGGTGCATCTGCTTCTCTCTAGATTTCCCGCGGCGGTTTCGTTTCCGCTCCGCCACCATTTTCACGTAGGATCACGACGGGGCCTTGCAGTTCTAGGCTTCGCTCCGCCGCTAGTTCATCCTCCGTAGGTTCCTCCGGCGACCCTATGTCGAGCTCCGTTAGCGGTGCGCTTATTGAGGATGACGATGTAGCGTCTGGGCCCGAGCGGGGCTCCTGGCAGGGCTCTTCCGTCACCCGCCGAGAGGTTGAGTGGTTAATCCGAACTCGCCGGATTCCTGCCGAGGTAGCCTGTCGCTTACCCGGCAGCGAATCTTCTCCCGTTCTCAACAAGGGCGAGTACGTCGTCTTTATGTCACACTTCGCTCGCGGGTTTGGTCTCCCCCTTAGCGATTTTGCTAGGGAGTTCCTTGATTACTTCGGCCTACAGCCGCATCATCTTCCGGCTAATGCCATCGCTTCTCTTTCCACCTTTATCTCTGCTTCGGAAGGATACTTCGTCCTATGGCCGTCTGTGCATGTTTGCTCGAAGTTCTTTCAGATCCGTTCCAATGTTGTCCCAGACAAATCCCTTCAACCTTCCGAGAAACTGCTCACCCAGTGCGGAGCTACTTCAATCACACCTCGGAGGAAGTCCGAGTTTCCTCGCATTGCTGGCCTAGAGTCGTGCAAGAAATGGCATAAATCGTTCTTTTATGTCAAGAATTCTGGGAAGGAGGACATGATTGGGCTCCCTGCTTTTTCCATTGGCCCACCCTCCAAAAAGAATTGGACTTATAATCCGAAGAAAAGTCATGCTCTGGCCGAGGCCTTCGATATTCGGCTGAAGGAACTGGTTCGCTCCGGGCTACGCGGCGAGGATCTCATGACCACCTTTGTCAGCAGCCGGATCTGCCCATTCCAGAAATGCACGCATAAGCTCTGCTATATGAGCGGTCCCCTTGATCCCAATTGAGTCTCCACGGTGGAGCTCGATAATTATCTTATCTTCAAGCGTGTCTGGGCTATCTTTAAGACGGAGATGCCGGAGGACTGGGCCTGGGGATTAAAGCCATTCACCCGCGAGCATCCCCCTCCCAGAGTAAGTTCTTGCAGTTGTGTTTTACCTTTTAATCGCATCTGTGATTTCTCTTGTTAACTTCTCTCTTTCTTTTCCTGCAGAGGTTTGAGGAGCAGAAGAGTGAGGATGCCGAGGTTTTGTCTCTCCCGTGGCCCGCGGATCGGAACGCTCCGGACAGTGGGGAGCCAGACTCGGAGGAGTTCGTTCCCAAGTCGGACCTTGCTCCGGCTCGTGCCCGTGGCAAGATCCCGGCCCACGAGGAGGAAGGTGATTCGGACGAGGTCCAAGTTTTTGAGGTAGTTGCCGCAATGCCAATTTCTTATGCATTTCCGGCCTCTACTTTCTCAGCTAATCCGGCCGGTCAGGTTCACAACGCCGAGCCTCTCGCCTCCCGACCTCCTGTTACCTCAGGGAAACGTAGCGCTCCAGCTGGTGCCTCGGAAGCTGTTCCCAAGAAACGGATGAAGAAGTCAGCCCCCGCACCCTCCTAAGCGTAAAACTATGCCCGGGGTTAATGGGTGAGTTGCTTTTTTATTTGTATTTCTTGTTTCTCTCGTTCTGCCTTTTGACCTAATCTTTCTTGACTTTGCAGGGCTCCTCTTTCTATTAAGCCTAGTGGTCCTAGCATGACGAGTCACACGACTCGGCCGCCTTCTCCTCCGCCTCCTGAAGATACTAGAGTTCCTAGTCCTGCTCGTGTTGACTCTCCTCCCTCTCCGAATCAGATGCCATCTCGCCAGGATGCGCCCGAGGTCTCTCCTGTTGATGCCGATACAACTCGGCCCGTAGATATTTCCACTGAGCCTGCTGCCTCCTCCGTGAATCCTGAAGTTTCCCCTGAGATCCCTTTGACCCCCACCACCTTTACTGCGACTCTGATTCCAGCCGAGGATACCAATGTCTCGGCGCCCTCAGAAACCATAATCCCTCCGGCCCCCAAAGATGCCATTCCAAGTGCCGAGGTAACGGCTCCTGCCGACGCCTCTTCTAAGGCAAGAAAGGTCGTTGTCACCAAGCCTCCCTCATCTCAGAAAGGACTTGCCAGCTCTTCTCAGCCTACAATTGCTGATGCACTGTGCAAGGGGGTTTCTTCTGCCAAGAGTATTGTTACCCCGGCTGCTGATACACAACTCGCTCTTCACAAGAGTCCCGCGGCGGCGGTGGCTACCCAACACGTCCGAGGTAAAGTCCTGACTCGCACGGAAAGTGGGAACAACCTCGGCTCGTTGGTTGAGTATGCCAACAATTGGAACACTGCTGATCAGCTCGAGGGCAATCCAAGCAGCCAGCCATTTCAACTCTCCGACATCAGCAGTCGCTTACATCTGGCTGCCAAGATCGTTCTTGACAGCGACAAGATGAATGAGGTAATTGTTTTTATGGATGTTTGATTAGTCATTCGAATGCTATTATATATACTCTAGTCCCCGAAGCTTGCAACCGAATAATTTGTTATTCGTTTGGAAGTTTATTAGGCTTTACCTGGTTCAGTTTTGCGTTAGTGTTCGAATATCCATCCACCTAGATCCGAATTACGCTTTTCTTGATTTGGATCTGTCTGAGCTTCGAATATCCAGCCACCTAGATCCGAGTTAAGCTTTGCTTGATTCGGATCTGACGTAGCTTCGAATATCCAGCCACCTAGATCCGAGTTAAGCTTTGCTTGATTCGGATATGTCGTAGCTTTGAATATCCAGCCACCTAGATCCGAGTTAAGCTTTGCTTGATTCGGATCTGTCGTAGCTTCGAATATCTAGCCACCTAGATCCGAGTTAAGCTTTGCTTGATTCGGACCTGTCTTAGCTTCGAATATCCGGTCACCTAGATTCGAGTTAATTTTTGCTTGACTCGGATCTGACTTAGGCTCGAATATCCAGCCACCTAGATCCGAGTTAAGTTTTGCTTCACTCGGATCTGTCTTATGTTCGAATATCTTATTGCTATTTGTTTTGTTGCTTAGGTTGCGCATGACCGGCGGACCGCCGAATTCCAAAGGCTGCTCTTCGCTCATAAAAAATTGCAAGATAAGTACGAGAAGGTCATTCCCTTGGTGAAGAAAGCTGGTAAGTTAACAAGCTTTCACATTATCCCTAAAGTTCTTATTGTTTTGGACGTGAGGTGTTAGCTGATTTTGCTGGTGAATAGGTAATATCAACAATCTTAATATCCGTCTTGAAAAGAAAGTCAAGGCCCTGGAAGGTTAGTTACTCTTTTTTCTTTTACACATATCTATTTGAAATGTGCACCGGGTTTCTCTTAACCCTTTTGGCTTCGGTATAGCCGAGTTACAAACTTTTGCAGCGTCACATCAAGAATGCATACCCATGCCTAATATGATGCCGCATTTTTTAGAACAAGCCGCCACTCACTCGGCGCAGCTGAAAGATAAAGATGACGAGATAACTCGCTTGCGCGTCGAGGTGGAGTCCCTCAAGATTTCTCAGAAATCTGAGTTAGAGAAAGTTGACCAGGATTTCTCCGAGGAGAAGTATCGGCTGGCTCTGCAATTGCAGAAAAATAAAGAACTCGTCGAGGCTGCCGAACTCAAGACATGGGCGATGAGCGAGGAGATCACTCGCTTCGAGAAAACCAAGGGTGACTGGGCTAAAGATCTTCAGATAATGCTGAGTTATATTCACCGTAAGCCTCTGATCGCGGCCGAGTTATATTTTTTCCTTTCTTACTGTTGACCGGCGTACTTTTGTTTTGCGCAGACCATTTTCCAGAAGCTAAGCCCGTGAGCTCTAAAGCGGTGATTAATGCTCGTGTGCGCCGAGGTGTTCCTGCTGATGCGAGCCCAGAATACTCGATGGAAGATTTCTTGGTTGCCGTTGGCGCTGCCGTTGGTCCGATGAAGATTATGGGCAGGGACTTGGTGCAAGAAGCCATTCAGGCCTACCATGTTCTCTGGCCTAATACTTCTGGGACTCCTGATATTGATGAAATCAAGATACTGGTAGAAAGATTGATGGCATCCCAGAACCAGTTGAATCTTTGGAGGGAATCCGCTGGACGAGCCGGTGCTGATATGGCGCTCACAGTCGTTATGTCATGGTACGAGGATATTTCCCTCGATACCCTGATAAATTTGCGCACTGGCTCCCGTTGGGTTGAGGATCCAGAATTCGTCGCTCGCCGACAAGCTCGTGCCTTCCAGCTCGTTGAGTATGCAGACGTGCATATCTGGATTGAAGGGCCGAGTTTCCTTTCTAACCCGGCGGATGAGGTCGAAGTTGAAGATGCCTCTGATGATGATTCAGCCAACCAAGACGAGGCTGAGGGCGACTCGGATACTTCTAGTGATTCTAGCTCGAGCTCGGATGGCAATGGCGACGCGCGATCCTCCTCCAAAGGTACTGGGCATTCCGCAGCTCAAGCTGATGTTTCTCAACAGCCTCGGGCTTTCCCCGAAGTCGCTCCTGGTTCTGTGGAGGGCGAAGCAACTTCGGCCGAGGTGTCGCCTACCTCGGAGCGCCCAGTTCCTGATCAAGTCACTGCCCCTTAAGTTTAAAAAACTCTAAGTCGTTTCTTATCCCCGGTATGCCGGGCGTATGATGTGTGTCAAACACTTGTCCGACTTTCTGTGTGGTATGAACCTTTTTTGCCTTTTGCCGCTGAGGCACACATGGTTGTGATCTTTATTATTCCATTTAAACTAATCCTGTTTTTTTAAATCTTGGCTTTGGTGGCCTTTAATTTCTTAAGTTCGGATTGTGTGTTTGCCTTTGTCGTACGGTAGTTCGGCGTCTAATATTGGCTGACCTTGATGAATTTGACACTTCAACCATTGTGTTCTTTAATTTTATCCAAGTTGTCAATCTCGAAGCCTATATCTGGGGAGAACGAAATAATATCGCTCTGGATGCCGAAGTTTGATACCCATTTCTGTAACAAGGGACAGTTGTGGGGCAATTCTCTAATCGCTACTCTAAAAATTGAGGCTCAATATATCACTAGAAATGCGAAATAATATTGGCCAGTCTTCAAGTCATTGCTGGAGGTGCCGAGGTCTTATACATAACTCAAACTCAAAAACAAAATATGGCAGTCCCCGAGTCATTGCTCAAGGTGCCGAGGTTTAATTTGTACCCAAAACTCAGAAGCAATATAGGACAGTCCCCGAGCCACTACTCAAGGTGCCGAGGTTCAATACATAACCCAAACTCAGAAACAATATAGGACAGTCCCCGAGCCACTGCTCAAGGTGCCGAGGTTTAATACATAACCCAAACTCAGAAACAATATAGGACAGTCCCCGAGCCACTGCTCAAGGTGCCGAGGTTTAATACATAACCCAAACTCGAAAACAATATAGGGCAGTCCCCGAGCCACTGCTCAAGGTGCCGAGGTTTAATACATAATTGATACTTTGTCCTGGAGCGTTACTTTACAACGTGTCGTAGATGACTCCTACGAGTAAAATGGACGAAGTAAAGCTACATTCCATGGTCTTTTCGATTCTTCGCCGGCTTTGTCTGCCTTGTTCTTTTCTGGTGACTGAGCATCAATTAGGGAATACACATCATTGTGTAATGCTTTGCTCACGATGAAAGGTCCTTCCCATGGGGGTGATAGTTTGTGCATGCCGGTCGTACGTTGCACTAACCGTAGAACCAAATCTCCTTCTTTAAACACTCTTGGATTTACTTTCTTGCTGTGATATCGCTGCAAGTCCTGCTGATAAATAGCTGATCTTGATAGTGCCAACTCCCTGGCTTCTTCTAGCACATCGACATCATCTTGCCGAGCTATTTCATTTACCTCGGCGGTTGTATACTGGGTAACCCTTGGTGAGTCATTTATTATGTTGGCTGGAAGCACAGCTTCTGCCCCATATACTAGAAAAAATGATGTATACCTTGTTGATTTGTTTGGGGTAGTTCTGAGGCTCCATAGTACTGCCGGTAGTTCCTCAATCCAACACCCTGCTGACCTTTGCAGTGGTTCGACGAGTCGTGGTTTTATTCCGGACAGTACTAGTCCATTAGATCTTTCTACTTGCCCATTAGATGCTGGGTGAGCCACCGAGGCGACATCTAGTCTTATGTGCTTTTCTTGATAGAATCTAGCAAAGGCTCCTTCAGCAAAGTTTGTACCATTGTCTGTAATAACACTGTGTGGGTAACCATATCTCAAGATAATATCTTTGAGGAATTTTACTGCTGTGGGCCCATCACACTTCTTTATTTGTTTTACTTCAATCCATTTTGTGAATTTGTCGACCATGACTAAGATGTGGGTCATCCCGCCTCGGGCCGGCTTGAATGGTCCCACCATATCTAAGCACCATACAGAAAATGGCCAAGTAATTGGTATCGTTTTTAACTCGGACGATGGCGTATGTATCTTGCTGGCATATCTCTGGCAACCATTACATTTTTCGACCAGTTCTTTGGCCTCTTTCAACGCTGTTGGCCAATAAAACCCATGCCTGAATGCTTTGGCCACTAAAGCTCTGGACGAGGCGTGATGCCCGCATTCTCCTTGATGTATATCTAGGAGGATCTCATGGCCTTCCGTCGAGTTCACACATCTTTGCAACACGCTTGTGACGCTCCTTTTATACAGCTCATTGTTTATGATTGTATAAGCTTTAGCTCTTCTCACTATCTGTCTTGCCAATACCTCGTCATTCGGCAAAATCGCATCTTTAAGGAAAGAAAATATGGGTTGCGCCCATGTTGGTATGATTTTTTCTGGGGTAATCTCACTATCTATTTCCATATTTTCCGCCGACATAACTACCTCGGATTTCCCCATATCCATCCTTGCATTGGTCGGGTTCATTTTTGGAAATTCCGGGTTACATTCCTTGTCAATCTCCATCGGCACACTATATTCTCTTGATTTTGCCGGAATAAAGATGGATTCGGACTCTGGTGATGGTGTTATTGATGGTTTCCTAGGGTGCTCTAGGGCGATACCTGGGGGAATTGATTGTCTGGTTGATCCGAGTTTTGACAATGTGTCTGCAGCGTCGTTTTCTGCCCGAGGTATATGATGAAATTCACATCCATCGAAGTATCCACTGAGTTTTTGCACATGAAACCTATATAAGGCCATATTGGCATCTAATGCGTCCCAATTGCCTGAGACTTGTTGTACTACTAGATCTGAATCTCCGTAGCATAAGATTCGGCGTATGCCAATCTCTTTCGCCACCTTCAATCCATGGACCAGTGCTTCATATTCGGCTACATTGTTTGATGCGGCAAAATGTATTTGCAACCCATATCTCAGCTGATCTCTTTTTGGCGAGGTTAACACTATTCCTGCCCCCAAACCATTTCTTAGTTTGGAACCGTCGAAGTGCATCGTCCAATAATTCGGATCTGGTAATGGTGGCTCATACTGTACCTCGGCCCAATCCACGAAGAAGTCGGCCACAGCCTGAGATTTGATTGCATCTCGCCTATCAAATTGCGGAGCATAAGGTGACAATTTAATTGCCCATTTTGCTATTCGGCCACTTGCATCTTTGTTGCTCAATATGTCGGCTATGGGTGCTTCACAGATCACTTTGATGGGGTGCTCTTCGAAGTAATGTTTAAGTTTCTTTGCTGACATGTATACAACATATGCCATCTTCTGATAATATGGGTAATTTTGTTTTGAGGCTGATAGTACCTCGCTTAGGGAATACACCGGCCTTTGTACTGATTTATCATCTTCAATTCGTTCCACCACGATCACAACACTTACTACTCTGTTCGTGGCGGCTATGTAAAGTAACATAGGCTCTTTCGACAATGGAGAAGCCAGGATTGGCGCTGTGACCAACATCTTTTTCAATTCATGGAACGCGTTGTCTGCTTGTTGTGTCCAAATGAATTTACCAGATTTTTTCATCAGTTGATAAAGTGGTAATGCTTTCTCTCCCACCCGGCATACAAATCGGCTAAGCGAGGCCAGGCAACCTGTGAACTTATGTACGTCATTTAGGCATCTCGGCAATTCCATCCTTTCTACTGCTCTTATCTTTGTTGGGTTGGCCTCTATACCTCGGCTGGATACGAGAAAACCGAGTAGTTTTCCTGCCGGTACACCGAAGGTGCATTTTTCCGGGTTAAGCTTCATTCGGAACCTTCTCAAGTTCGCGAAAGTCTGCCGAATATCATCTAGTAGCGTTTTGCTTTCTTTGGTTTTGATAACCACATCATCTACATATACTTGTACATTTTTTCCTATCTGGTCATGCAGACATTTTTGCATACATCTCTGGTACGTTTCCCCCGCGTTACGTAGGCCGAATGGCATGGTGCGATAGCAATAAGCCCCATACGGGGTAATAAACTGTAACACCCTCAGAATCGGACCTATGCAAGTTTGAGCGAAATTTGCCAAACCCGCATAGAAACGATTCAAAGGTGCCCACCAGGCACTTTCGTGCGGGTGGAAAACGAAGTAATAACATTACACAACAGTCCTCGATGGGACCCACAGAACAGATATATATAACAGCGACTCCATGAGCCAAGAATACAGATATAATATACAAAGATCCAAAACACCTTGAAAACGATAGAGCGTCCAGCTACGGACAAGATGCAAATGGGGCTAAGAGCCCTGAACAATAACCAATGGCGTCCATAACCCTGCCCAGGCCAAGCCAGAAGGGTAACCCTGCTAACGACGTCGATCTCAGACCTGTTTAAACAAAAGGGGTGCCGACAAAGGGCAAAGGAAAAAGAAGGAGCGTCAGTACTGAGGCCAGTACACGGCGAGGCTAGAATTCGGCGGTCCTCGCCTACATAGGTATGGTGGGCTAAGCGACAGCGGCAGCATGCACTGATCAACCTATAGAGACTCGATACAACTGGCGGTTATCAGAGAGGGGTGAGAATGACCTATCCGGACCCAACCTGAAGCTAACACCAAACAAACCCATCCTGGTGTTTCCCCCTCGATACCAAACGAGGAAGTCAACCGAGAAACTCACACCGTTGGCAGTTTTACTTATTCAATTATCGTTGCAGCAATTACTAGTCAGGTTTAGATATTCATCCTGATAAAGTAAGCAGTTGGCACTTTTAATTAACCATTCCGTTGTAGTTGCAGCAATTACTAATCAGATACAGATAGCATGATGTAATCCCGAAACCCAGCAGCTGTTGGTACTTTTATTCAGCCATTTCGTTGTAGTTGCAATACTTACTAGTCAGGTACAATGGTCGCAAGCGACACTCCAAACAAGCAATTGTGGGCAGTATTAATTAGCCATTCCATTATAGTGAAGCTGATTACTAGTCATTATAAAGTCAAATTTATAGCAATAAACTTTAGTTATGCTTGTCTATGGTCGAGATACTGTGCTCCAAGTCGTCCATAACCGCGGACACGGCTTTCAGAAAGTTTTACCCGGCCGGGGTGCACAAATAGCAACACACACACGATCAACCTCGGAAAAACCAAATCAAAACCCAACGAGGTCTTCACGACAGAGCAATCACAAGATTCAGAAATATTTCAGGGGGCCACCCCATTGAGTAGAACCGCAACAAAGTAAGCAAGCTCCGAGACGGACTCAAGGTTTGCGACAATGGCTGTAAGCGACTGGGAACCCGAAAGTGTGGCTGGGCTTGTCGATACCGCGTAATCACTCCGCTTACCTAAACAGTACAGTGTGCTCCTCGCACAAACGTAAATAAAGCAGTAGCATGGCATAAGTACAGGATAGTAAATAAAACCTCAAACTAGTTTGTGGCCCCAAGAAATAAGACGGAATCAAGCTCTGGCTAAGGGGGGCCCATACTCCCCATATGTGGATAGCGCGATAAAACAAGGAACAGGTATCAAGTACTCGGGGTCCTACGGGACACAAGTGGGCGTTCGGAAACCAAATGTTATCTATCACCCACCGATGCCTCTGCTTACTTCAATTTTAGTTGTTAAACAGGAATTAAAGTGAACAATAAGTAAAACTATGATCATCTACAACATCAACATGTGGCAATACATCAACAACTGTGGCACTTGACGACACGCAACAGCACTTGAGCAAGCGACTACGACGCGCAAGTCCAACTATCTACCAAACAATAGGTAATAGGATGTGTCCGAGGCAATATAGGGCTGCAAGGGATATCACGGGTACGGGAAACTAGAGCATCGCAACACAGATAGCAATAGATCAACAGGAGGGAAGTAAATACTATAAAAGTAAGATAGGTAGAAAGGGGGAGATGCTCGCCTGAAAACATTGTCGAAGGTTCAACCGAAGATCGGGGCGAAGCTCACATCAACTCAACGGCCTTATCCGCGAAGAAGCAAAACACTAGAAGAAACACCGGATGTACTATTTAATACAACGGCAGAAGATCGGCATGATGCATGTATGATGTATGACATGGCAAGGTGCGATGCAATTAGGTCAATATTAAGTGGAACCGGGGTCCCGACAATTAATTAGATGGTTCATGTTATTTATCTATCCCTCAAATTAAATGTTGTATTAGCATGGCAAAAGATAGTACCGGGTTCGCTACACAATTTTAAATGAGGCCAATATGAGACTAGATTTGCCCGCATATGGGCCCCATATTTAATTATGAGGTGAATCGGCATAAGGCCCCCAAACCACAGATATGCATGCGAGATGACAATTAAATATGCAACAAGTTGTTATGTTATTATAAAATAGGGTGTCGGGAAGGGTTCACACATTGAGGGGTCTCGACGGTCTTGGGGTTCCGGGGTCGGTCTCGGGGTCCGGATCTGGGGTTCGGGGTTCGACGGGATCGTTCTCGGATAACTGGGGTAGGTCTTGTCGCATCCGGGTTCTCGGCGGTCTCGGTGTCCGGAAAGGGGTACTTGGTTCGGTGCCGGGGCGCATCGGGTGCTTCCGGGTCGGTGTCGTTCTTGTCGTCGTGCCGATCTTGTCGGGTCCCACAGGGTCGATCTTGTCGGGCGAGGGTCTTGTCGGGTCCGCGCCATCGAGTCGATCTTGGCGTCCGGGGGTTCGTCGGGGTTCAGGGTTCCGTGTCGAAGGCCTTGGCGTGCCGAGGGACGATCTTGGGGGTTCGGTCCGGACTCGCATCCGTGACGAAGACCTTGACATCCCGGAACGGTCTTCGGTTCCCGGGACGATCTTGCGGTATGGTGTCGTGGTCTTCGGGGAGCACCTTGTACCTTCTTCGGCATCACGCCGGTCTTGTCGGTCTTGTCTGCGGACGAACTTGATTTGTCGGTTCGGTGTCGTTGCGACTCTTGACGTCGGTTAACCAGAGTACACGTGTTGGGATCTTGGCACGAAGCAGGCGTGGCCCAGATGTCAGGTACTCAAACACACGCGCGATGCAGCGAGCTCCTGGAACAGGGGGCGGCCGCGGCGTTGGCGTCGCCGGCTCTGGGGCGGTGCTCGGCTTGCGGGGCGGAGGGGGCTGAGGCGGCGAAGAGCGGAGGCCCGCAGCGGTGGTGGCGGAGGTTGGCGGAGTCGGGCGCCGGTGGGGCGAGCTCGGGCCGGAGGAGCCCGCTGGCGAGGCTGCGGGGGAAGCTCGACGGGGAGAGCGGCGAGGCGAGGCGACGGAGGAGGCCGGAGGGACGAGGGGAGCGGCCCAGGCGGCGGGGACCGGCGAGGCAGGGCGGCGGTGGAGCGACCTGAACGGGGCGGCGCTCGGGCCTGGAGGCGGCGGAGCCGAGCGGCCGCGCTGCGGGGCGGAGAGGACCGTCGTGGGGCTCGCGGGTCGACGGCGGCCGGCCGGGGCGGCGGTTGAGCGGGGAGGTGGCGCGGCGGGGCGCGTGCTCGGGGCGGCGGACGCGGCAGGCCCGGGGCGTGGCGGCGGCTCGGGGCCGGGCGAGGCGGCGCCGGCGAGGAGCCGGGGAAGGCGGGGCGGCTGGGCGCGCATGGATGCAGGCGAGGAGGGAGGCGGCGAGGGACGGTGAGGGCGGACGGCGGCGCGCGCTAGGCGGAGGGGCGCGCGGGCGGAGGAGGGAGCGGCCGGGGAGGGGGAAGACGGGCTCGGGCGGTGGCGCGCGTCGGGGTAGGTGGGGGAGCGGGCTAGAGGTGGGGCGCGGGACAGGAGGGAGGGAGGGCCACCGCGTGGGGTGCGTGTGTGGCTTGGGGACGTGGGGCCCAGCGAGGGAGAGGGGCTGTGTGGGGCTTGCAGGGTGGTTGACCGGAGGTGGTCTGGGGCGGTTGGTGGCGACCAGGGGGGTGGGAAGGCGTGCAGGTGCATGGGGGCGCGCGCGCGAGCGGGAAAAGGACGGTGGGGCCAGGCTGGGGGTTGGGAGAGAGAGGAAAAAGGAGAGGGGTGGATTGGTCTAGGTGGCGGCTCCCTAGAGGTGGGGATATGGGGAGGGGTGAGGTGGCGTTTCGGGATTGGCCCGGGTGATGTGGCTGGGGTGGGCTGGGTAGGAAGACTGGTAGATGTAGGTTTTAGAAGGGCGGGTGTAGGTGGACCGTTTTAATTTCTGGGGCGGTCGTTCGGGTCAATCGGCCCGTTCGACTGCCCCGCAAAAATAATAAATATTTTTATTTATTTCAAACAAGGCTTTTGCAAACCGATACCGGGCAAAACAAAATATTCCGGCGACCCGGATTTTTGGCGTTTGAATAAAGACGAGGTGTTTGGAAAACAAAATAGGTTTTTCTGAAATAGTTTTATGCAAACAATGCATGATGATGACGATGCAATGCACAAATTAAACGCGATTTTCTAGTAGTGGTTTTGCGGGATGCCACAATTCGACACCACTAACAATGGATCTCTCCCTCGAGATCCGCCTCATGGTACCGGAAAGAAGGTCGGCGATCTGCATCTTCTCGCACTTCGTGTAGATCCTCGCGACACCACTAACGAGGGTCCATCCTCCATCTTGAAATCGGCGACACCACCAACAAAGGGTCGTTGTTCCTGATCGTCGAGAGAACACTCCGGAGAAACAAAGGACGAAGGTAGAGGTATCAAACGATAAGGCCACCTCTAACTTCCATGGACGGAGTAAAACTGCTGGATCCACTGATTTCGATGTACAAGAGCGAATGATAAGAGCAGTGGTAGGGTAGCTACTCCATCCCGCACTCAAACCATTACTCTGCACACGAATAGGCGGATTAAGCAACCAACTCTCGGAATTAGACTGAAGATCTTCATAGGTGGTATCCGGAACAAAGGGATGCTTCCAACAGAAATCGTATGTAAGACACACTGATTAGGTTCCGCGATGGTTCCATTGGCATGAACAACACATGCTCAAGGTATACTCCAACTTCACCAATGCTCGTCCTTCTCATATGTTTTTCAACGACACTGATATCCAGCAAGGAACACATATGGATAAGAGACCTCAAGAACAAAAGATCGGATGAAGGGCACAACAGAACAGTTGCAGATTGATGTTCGTAGCACCTCCGTTACAAAAGGGGAGAAAGAGAAACCCTGAAGGTACGACGGAAACCCAACCACGAGAAATCCTGGACTCGAAGAAAGAGAAGAGAGCGGATTCAAAACACGTAGAGGTAAGAGGAGAACAGCAGAGGGGTAAGGAGTAAAATTAGACCTATCCAGAACCATCCATCCGATTTTTCAAAATAATTTTGGACACTCTACTTCGGCCGTTAGCTAGGTTATCCTACAGGCTGGACTTGTGGGGTATCGCAACTGCTGAGCTCTGATACCACTCTGTAACACCCTCAGAATCGGACCTATGCAAGTTTGAGCGAAATTTGCCAAACCCGCATAGAAACGATTCAAAGGTGCCCACCAGGCACTTTCGTGCGGGTGGAAAACGAAGTAATAACATTACACAACAGTCCTCGATGGGACCCACAGAACAGATATATATAACAGCGACTCCATGAGCCAAGAATACAGATATAATATACAAAGATCCAAAACACCTTGAAAACGATAGAGCGTCCAGCTACGGACAAGATGCAAATGGGGCTAAGAGCCCTGAACAATAACCAATGGCGTCCATAACCCTGCCCAGGCCAAGCCAGAAGGGTAACCCTGCTAACGACGTCGATCTCAGACCTGTTTAAACAAAAGGGGTGCCGACAAAGGGCAAAGGAAAAAGAAGGAGCGTCAGTACTGAGGCCAGTACACGGCGAGGCTAGAATTCGGCGGTCCTCGCCTACATAGGTATGGTGGGCTAAGCGGCAGCGGCAGCATGCACTGATCAACCTATAGAGACTCGATACAACTGGCGGTTATCAGAGAGGGGTGAGAATGACCTATCCGGACCCAACCTGAAGCTAACACCAAACAAACCCATCCTGGTGTTTCCCCCTCGATACCAAACGAGGAAGTCAACCGAGGAACTCACACCGTTGGCAGTTTTACTTATTCAATTATCGTTGCAGCAATTACTAGTCAGGTTTAGATATTCATCCTGATAAAGTAAGCAGTTGGCACTTTTAATTAACCATTCCGTTGTAGTTGCAGCAATTACTAATCAGATACAGATAGCATGATGTAATCCCGAAACCCAGCAGCTGTTGGTACTTTTATTCAGCCATTTCGTTGTAGTTGCAATACTTACTAGTCAGGTACAATGGTCGCAAGCAACACTCCAAACAAGCAATTGTGGGCAGTATTAATTAGCCATTCCATTATAGTGAAGCTGATTACTAGTCATTATAAAGTCAAATTTATAGCAATAAACTTTAGTTATGCTTGTCTATGGTCGAGATACTGTGCTCCAAGTCGTCCATAACCGCGGACACGGCTTTCAGAAAGTTTTACCCGGCCGGGGTGCACAAATAGCAACACACACACGATCAACCTCGGAAAAACCAAATCAAAACCCAACGAGGTCTTCACGACAGAGCAATCACAAGATTCAGAAATATTTCAGGGGGCCACCCCATTGAGTAGAACCGCAACGAAGTAAGCAAGCTCCGAGACGGACTCAAGGTTTGCGACAATGGCTGTAAGCGACTGGGAACCCGAAAGTGTGGCTGGGCTTTTCGATACCGCGTAATCACTCCGCTTACCTAAACAGTACAGTGTGCTCCTCGCACAAACGTAAATAAAGCAGTAGCATGGCATAAGTACAGGATAGTAAATAAAACCTCAAACTAGTTTGTGGCCCCAAGAAATAAGACGGAATCAAGCTCTGGCTAAGGGGGGCCCATACTCCCCATATGTGGATAGCGCGATAAAACAAGGAACAGGTATCAAGTACTCGGGGTCCTACGGGACACAAGTGGGTGTTCGGAAACCAAATGTTATCTATCACCCACCGATGCCTCTGCTTACTTCAATTTTAGTTGTTAAACAGGAATTAAAGTGAACAATAAGTAAAACTATGATCATCTACAACATCAACATGTGGCAATACATCAACAACTGTGGCACTTGACGACACGCAACAGCACTTGAGCAAGCGACTACGACGCGCAAGTCCAACTATCTACCAAACAATAGGTAATAGGATGTGTCCGAGGCAATATAGGGCTGCAAGGGATATCACGGGTACGGGAAACTAGAGCATCGCAACACAGATAGCAATAGATCAACAGGAGGGAAGTAAATACTATAAAAGTAAGATAGGTAGAAAGGGGGAGATGCTCGCCTGAAAACATTGTCGAAGGTTCAACCGAAGATCGGGGCGAAGCTCACATCAACTCAACGGCCTTATCCGCGAAGAAGCAAAACACTAGAAGAAACACCGGATGTACTATTTAATACAACGGTAGAAGATCGGCATGATGCATGTATGATGTATGACATGGCAAGGTGCGATGCAATTAGGTCAATATTAAGTGGAACCGGGGTCCCGACAATTAATTAGATGGTTCATGTTATTTATCTATCCCGCAAATTAAATGTTGTATTAGCATGGCAAAAGATAGTACCGGGTTCGCTACACAATTTTAAATGAGGCCAATATGAGACTAGATTTGCCCGCATATGGGCCCCATATTTAATTATGAGGTGAATCGGCATAAGGCCCCCAAACCACAGATATGCATGCGAGATGACAATTAAATATGCAACAAGTTGTTATGTTATTATAAAATAGGGTGTCGGGAAGGGTTCACACATTGAGGGGTCTCGACGGTCTTGGGGTTCCGGGGTCGGTCTCGGGGTCCGGATCTGGGGTTCGGGGTTCGACGGGATCGTTCTCGGATAACTGGGGTAGGTCTTGTCGCATCCGGGTTCTCGGCCGTCTCGGTGTCCGGAAAGGGGTACTTGGTTCGGTGCCGGGGCGCATCGGGTGCTTCCGGGTCGGTGTCGTTCTTGTCGTCGTGCCGATCTTGTCGGGTCCCACAGGGTCGATCTTGTCGGGCGAGGGTCTTGTCGGGTCCGCGCCATCGAGTCGATCTTGGCGTCCGGGGGTTCGTCGGGGTTCAGGGTTCCGTGTCGAAGGCCTTGGCGTGCCGAGGGACGATCTTGGGGGTTCGGTCCGGACTCGCATCCGTGACGAAGACCTTGACATCCCGGAACGGTCTTCGGTTCCCGGGACGATCTTGCGGTATGGTGTCGTGGTCTTCGGGGAGCACCTTGTACCTTCTTCGGCATCACGCCGGTCTTGTCGGTCTTGTCTACGGACGAACTTGATTTGTCGGTTCGGTGTCGTTGCGACTCTTGACGTCGGTTAACCAGAGTACACGTGTTGGGATCTTGGCACGAAGCAGGCGTGGCCCAGATGTCAGGTACTCAAACACACGCGCGATGCAGCGAGCTCCTGGAACAGGGGGCGGCCGCGGCGTTGGCGTCGCCGGCTCTGGGGCGGTGCTCGGCTTGCGGGGCGGAGGGGGCTGAGGCGGCGAAGAGCGGAGGCCCGCAGCGGTGGTGGCGGAGGTTGGCGGAGTCGGGCGCCGGTGGGGCGAGCTCGGGCCGGAGGAGCCCGCTGGCGAGGCTGCGGGGGAAGCTCGACGGGGAGAGCGGCGAGGCGAGGTGACGGAGGAGGCCGGAGGGACGAGGGGAGCGGCCCAGGCGGCGGGGACCGGCGAGGCAGGGCGGCGGTGGAGCGACCGGAACGGGGCGGCGCTCGGGCCTGGAGGCGGCGGAGCCGAGCGGCCGCGCTGCGGGGCGGAGAGGACCGTCGTGGGGCTCGCGGGTCGACAGCGGCCGGCCGGGGCGGCGGTTGAGCGGGGAGGTGGCGCGGCGGGGCGCGCGCTCGGGGCGGCGGACGCGGCAGGCCCGGGGCGTGGCGGCGGCTCGGGGCCGGGTGAGGCGGCGCCGGCGAGGAGCCGGGGGAAGGCGGGGCGGCTGGGCGCGCATGGATGCAGGCGAGGAGGGAGGCGGCGAGGGACGGTGAGGGCGGACGGTGGCGCGCGCTAGGCGGAGGGGCGCGCGGGCGGAGGAGGGAGCGGCCGGGGAGGGGGAAGACGGGCTCGGGCGGTGGCGCGCGTCGGGGTAGGTGGGGGGAGCGGGCTAGAGGTGGGGCGCGGGACAGGAGGGAGGGAGGGCCACCGCGTGGGGTGCGTGTGTGGCTTGGGGACGTGGGGCCCAGCGAGGGAGAGGGGCTGTGTGGGGCTTGCAGGGTGGTTGACCGGAGGTGGTCTGGGGCGGTTGGTGGCGACCAGGGGGGGTGGGAAGGCGTGCAGGTGCATGGGGGTGCGCGCGCGAGCGGGAAAAGGACGGTGGGGCCAGGATGGGGGTTGGGAGAGAGAGGAAAAAGGAGAGGGGTGGATTGGTCTAGGTGGCGGCTCCCTAGAGGTGGGGATATGGGGAGGGGTGAGGTGGCGTTTCGGGATTGGCCCGGGTGATGTGGCTGGGGTGGGCTGGGTAGGAAGACCGGTAGATGTAGGTTTTAGAAGGGCGGGTGTAGGTGGACCGTTTTAATTTCTGGGGCGGTCGTTCGGGTCAATCGGCCCGTTCGACTGCCCCGCAAAAATAATAAATATTTTTATTTATTTCAAACAAGGCTTTTGCAAACCGATACCGGGCAAAACAAAATATTCCGGCGACCCGGATTTTTGGCGTTTGAATAAAGACGAGGCGTTTGGAAAACAAAATAGGTTTTTCTGAAATAGTTTTATGCAAACAATGCATGATGATGATGATGCAATGCACAAATTCAACGCGATTTTCTAGTAGTGGTTTTGCGGGATGCCACATAAACGCAGTCTTTATTTGATCAGCCGGATTTAACGGTATCAGGTGAAAACCAGAATACGCGTCTACAAATGACAATATTTCACAACCAGCGGTCGAATCAATGACTTGGTCTATTCTAGGTAAAGGAAAAGGATCTTTTGGACACGCCTTGTTCAGGTTCGTGTAATCAATACACATTCGCCATACAATGGCAACATTTGGATCATCCTTCTTCTTTTCCACTAGCACCGGGTTCAATAGCCAATCCGGATATAGCACCTCCATGATGAACCCGGCCGCAAGGAGCCGAGCTATTTCATCCCCTATTGTTTTTCTCCTGTCTTCGGCCAAGCGGCGGAGAGGTTGCTTCACCGGCCTTGCTCCTGGCCTTACATTCAGAGAGTGCTCAGCCAACTCCCTCGGCACACCTTGCAGATCCTGAGTTGACCATGCAAAGATATCCCGATTCTCACGGAGGAATTTGGTGAGCTCGCTTTCCTATTTAGCATCTAGGCCGGCACCAATGGTGACGGTGCGCTCTAGAAACTGCTCATCTATCTGGAACTTTTTTGTTTCTTTAATCGGCTGGAAAGAGACACTTCCATGCAGATTGGCCAATGCCGGCATATTCAGTTGTGCCGACTGAGCGAGGGCCGCTACCTCCTAAATCCTTCTTTTTTTTCTCTTGCTATTACCAATGATTCGGCCAGATTTGATCCGGCTGAAGCACATTCCATTGACTTCCTGTAATCTCCTGCTACTGTTATCACCCCTTGTGGTCCGGGTAACTTCATTTTTAAGTAAGTTATGTGGTAGCTGCCCATGAATTTGGCCAATGCCGGCCGTCCGAGTATAGCATGATAACAACTCTCTAGATCCACCACTTCAAACTCCAAATTTTCTGCTCTGCAGTTATCTCTTGTGCCGAATAACACATCCACTCGAACCTTGCCAATGGGTTCGCATGAAAGCCCTGGTACTATCCCATGGAATGTGGTCCTCGTGGATTGCAGCATATTCTGCGATATTCCGAGTTTATGCATTGTATATTTGTACATGATATTGATACTGCTCCCATTGTTAATGAGTACTTTTGAAAATTTCACATTAATGCTCGGTCCGACAAATGTCGGATCTAGTACGAGTGCGTATGACCCCGGATTCGGCATTATTTTGGGGTGATCCTTTATGCTCCAAGTTATTTCTTGATCTGACCAAAGCACATATCTTGGTACTGCCGGCATAACTGCATTTACTTCCATATGCCGGCGCTGTACACTTTGCTTGTCTTGCTGTTCTGTTGTGAACACTTAATATGATTGATGATGTTCCCTGTAATCATTGCGTCCACTATTTCCTGGGTTCGTCCTTCCATCCGGACCCTGATTTATCACTTGATGTACTGCATCTCTCCGGTCCGAGTTATCATACCTCGGGGGAGGAGGTGGTAACATTAGTTGCTGTGCATTTGCTCCAGTCAACTGTGGCTGATGTTGCTGATGTGCCTGGTGGGATGTTGCTTGCATGCCTGCCGGGTTACCCATTGCATTTTTCATCCAGGCACACTGCCGAGTTGTATGATTGGCCGGCTTGGCCGGGTTTGACGTGTGAAATTTACACGGTTGATCTAACATAGACTCAAACGTGTACTTCGTCCTTTCCTGCCATTGCTTCTTCTGTTCTGGTGTCCACTGTCTTTTCCCTTCATTCCTTGGTGTCCATTGCCGAGGACCATTCTTTTGCCGCTGATTGTTTCCGTGACTCGGTTGATCTTGCACTACCGCTTCCACCTGATTTGAGCCATATCTATAATCCGGTCTTTCTTCTCTTCTTCTTCCTCTGAACTCATTGCACCTTGATGAACCGGCCGCATCTCTTGCATATTGATCTTGATGTTCCCGATGATCTGCTGACATTAGTTCTGGTTGCGTCGGATCTCCCAATGCATAGGAATCTGCTATCCTGATGGTTTCTGCCAAAGTGGTTGGCATATCTCTTTGCAATCGCTGAATACACTGCCATAGCGGCATCCTTGAGCGAACCAAGCTATCTCCTGTGATTCTATAACTCCTTCGCATGAATTCCTGAGATTACACCACCGAGTTAAGAATTCTCTGTCTGTCTCATTCAGCCTTTGCTTGCACATGGCTACCTGCTGCGGCCTGTTTGGCCTTTTGTAAGTACTGGTGAAGTTGCTAATGAACATTTCTTTAAAATCCAACCAACAGTTGATACTGCCTGCTGGCAGGTTATTCAACCATACTCTAGCTGGTCCTTCCAACATTTGCGGGACATATCGTACTGCCCATCGCAAGTTTTCGCTAGCTATTTTTACAGCAGTGGCATAATCAATCAACCAATCCTGTGGTTTGGTGCTCCCATTATATGTTTTTGTGCCTCTTGCCAGCTAAAAGTTCGGCACTGGAGGCTCGCCCATGATCCGTGCTCCGAAGCATGCCAGACCTGGTGGACCTTGTTCTTCTAACAATTCGGACAGGTATAGCCGGTCCAGCTTTACTCTCGCATCACTTGACGGCAAATCTCTGTACAGAATTCTCTCCTGCATTCCATAGTGGTTATTTCCACCATGAAACACATATTCTCTCTCGGAATAACCATCATTATACCTCTCATTCACCTGATTGTGGCGAGCTGGTCTAACTTCTCTTTCCTACCGAGGTTCATGTCTCGGTTGCGGATTGGGTGGCGGTTCTCTCCTTCCTTCAGCCGGGATATTATTCTCGTGATTTCCTCTACTGAGTTCTCCTCTTCCGAGATCTCCATTACCTCGGCTTCCGTTGCCTTTCTCGGCACGGCCGGGGTTTCTCTCGCCACTGTTACCTCGGCTTCCATTGTCTCTATTCTCATTTGCTTTTCCGGCTATCGCCGGATCATATGGAACAATTTTCTTATTTATTTTTCCCGAAGTTACCGCTCTGTCTTTCCGCGCATTGTTTCCGGGCGAGGATGCCGCTGCCACAGATAAGGCAGGTGCTGAACCAGCCGAATGAACCATTCGTGAGGCACCATGCCTTTCCGGGTCTTACCTGAGCATTTCTTCATTCTGCTGGTTCGCAATGCGCACCAGCTCATTCACTCTTTCTTGCTGTTTTTGTCGGGCTTCGCCGGTCAATCCTTCTAACTCTAGTGCAACGGCATTTGCCGCCCTCAAGTTCTTTGCCGGGGTACTGTACCTCGGCAAGCCTAGATCAACTGATTCTGCCTTATGAGCATCATGCTCCTTGTTGATATCATCTATGAGGTTCTTCCCTCTTAATCTTAACTCGTCAACCCGCTCGGGGGCGACGTCAAGCTTGTTTGCCCTGGCATATTCTCGCAGGGTCCTGTTTAAGGACTCCCGCAATGCTGATACCTTTTTTGCCTCTAGCAGCACTTTTTTCCTGGTCTCTTCTAACTCTGCCTGAGCATTGGCCGGATCAAGTATCGGCGCTATAGGTGTAGTCAGATTATCTATAGTTGCCTGGAGAATGTTTTCTGGTCTTTCCAGAGGTAGCCCTCTTACCCTTGGTGCTTTTGGGGTCGTCTCCTGCACCTCGGCTGGATTGGCCGTTGAAGGAATTATCTCGGTGGGCTGTGGAGCTGCCTGCTTGGTGGCCACCTACACACCCGTCGTCAGATCTTTGCTTGATCCGGCGCCCGCTGTTCCTGCCTGCACCCCGGCTGCGACCATCACCTCGACGCTGCTGACGGGGCGCACTCCGCGCGGACCGTTTGCGGGGCTAAGGGGAGGCTCTCCTGCAGCAACAACAACTTGGTGAGGATAAACGTCGGAGGTGTCGACGCCGACGTAGATCTGGTGCATGCCCAAGTTGATGAAGACGCCGTTGCACGGAGGAGTTTTTCCCTTGAAGCTGCCTGCGTTGTCGCTGACGTAGTCACAGAGATCAAATCTCCGGACTAAGCCAGAGAAAATGTGCTCGCCAGTGTGGATGAAGTTTCCCGTCCGGATCATGACTCCAGCTAGCACCACTGCTGGCCCCACGGTGGGCGCCAACTGTCGTGGTGGTGGCACGGCAGATGCCATGGGTAGGCTAAAGTATGGGGCCAATGGATGCTAGAGGGATCTGGGGAGGGAAGATGTAGCTGATTCTACACACAGAAAACTAATGTAAAGATCTTTATTTCTCCTTTCTTGGGCTACAAGTGCTCCTTGAGCTATATACACGTGGAGAAGAACTTTACCAGCCTAACGGTACCAAATGAGTCGATGCCCTTCTCAGAGTACAAGCCTCCCCTTATAAAGGGGAGCCCTGGGCTCCTCTAGGGCTGACGTGGCAAGCATATTTGAGGAATATGCTTGTCCCAATATAGTAACTCGGCGGCTTCCTTTCCGTGTCGCCCTTCTAATGACGGCAAGGTTCCAGAGAGGACCCCTCCTGCATGTCTCGGGCTTCAGGACTGTCACCTCCGTGACCTCCCTCTGCCCTTCTGTCGCTCTGCGCCTTGTCCTTTGTGTTTGGCTCTGCTTAGATTCTTCCTAGCCCGTGACTAGAGTTTGACTATAGGCATCTCCTTCTCCTGCAAGCTTCATATCATTCGGCCCTGTCTTGCTTAACTCGGCTTGGCCTTCACCTGCATTCAGATTATTTGGGCTGACCCAGCCGACTTACACAGTATGTCGGCCGGGTAACTCCTTGCTCTTCTCATAAGGGTCCTGCTCTTGCTTACCTCGGCCGACCTTTATAGGATTCGGCTGATTTAGACTATAACTCGGAAACTGGATGGGGAACTTCCTTTCGTCTTTCCCCGTCCTTACCCTATCTGGGGTCACCCCCCCAACACCTAGGCATGTGCTCCAAATATAGTCATACATGCTCGCAATGAGAACTTGCACAACATCTTCTGTCCAGCCAGCCCGTGGCAGCGGGGCCTATAGGGAACTACTGGAAATTAAGGTGCTCCTTTTAATAGAGCACCGGAGCAAAGCATTAACACTCCGTGAACACATGTGATTCTCACACCATAGACATCCCCTCCGGTTGTCCCAATTATTGTCACTTTGGGGCCTTTGGATCCGGACAATGATATGTGTAGACAACTTGCAGATAAGATCACAAACAATACTATCATAATGATTCAATAATAAGTTCAGATCTGAGATCATGGCACTCGGTCCCTAGTGACAAGCATTAAGCACAACAAGCTGCAACAAAGTCAAATAGCACTAATATAGATACTAGGAACTATGCCCTAACAGATCTTATTCGATTACATAATAGAACTCATCCAATCCCTAACATCCCCAAGCCTACAGCGGGGGATTACTCACTCATGGATGAGGGAAAGATCGGTGGTTGATGGAGATGCGTTGGTGATGATGATGGTGATGATCCTCTCCAAATTCTCCATCCCGTCAGGGTGCCAAAATGGAGTTTCTGGATCCGAATCTTGGTTTCTGATGGCGGCGGAGCGGAACTCTTTCTAAAAAACTATCGAACCCTCCTCGGTTTTTAGGTCGAAAGGCAACTTATAGGCACAGAGGGAGGCCGAGGGGGTGCCTGGGGTGGCTCCCCCCCCCCCCAGGCGCGACCAGTGGTGGGCCCGTGCCTGGCATGGGTGTGGGCCCCCAGGATCCTTCTCCGTCTCGTCTTCTGGCTCCGTGGATCTTCTAGTGAAATATAATTTTTGGCATATTTTCCGGGAGTTTTCCTGATAGTTCATTTTCTACACAAAAACAAGACACCAAGGTAATTCTGCTGAATACAGCGTCAGTCCGTGTTAGTTGTATCCAAATCACACAAGTTTAGAGAATAAACAATAGCAAAGTGTTCGAGAAAGTAGATATGTTTTGAACGTATCAGTGTGTTTACAAAAATCTCAGGGAAAATAGTGTCTACTGATTATATTGTTATTAAATGTGTAGGCAAAGGACAGATTACACTTGAGAGATCCCTACTGAAAAACCTTGAAGCACTAATAGATGTGGGAAAATGCATTATGCATTTTTATCCTCGAGTAAGCAATCATATTTTCTCTAAAGAGAAGAAGAAAGGTAAGAAAGGTAGCAGCAAGAGAGTTAATGCTTCTTCATTTGAAAATACTTGATTTCTTGCTTCTTGTGCCTAACTTAAAGGCGTTAAAGAAAAGTACTTGTTGGGAGATAACCCAAGAGTTTCCTTGAGTCTTGAAAGTTATTACTTCAGTAATGACCTCTCCTTATCCTTTTTGTTTGCTTTTTGTGCCAAGAATGACCTCTAATGAGAGGGAAGTAAGATTTGGAAAGTTGCTTTCTCAAAACAGATTTCTGTCCTCCACCATAAAAATTCGTAAGGAGTCTCTGTAAGTCGTATTGATATGAAAATTTATGAATAAATCCGCCGGTAAGTTAGCTAACTTTTGTTAGTTTAACACTTTTTAATTTGAGCAACAAAAGGTCTTCGCAAAAATCGGTTTCTACCTGCTGGTCTGTTTTGACAGATTTCTACCATTATTTGTATTTGCTTCTTATTGAGTCCTTTTTGGGTTCTTTTTGGGAAATTGATATTTTTAAGGAGTTGCTACAGTATCTTGTGTTTTTAGTGAAAAGTTTTTCTGCTGTAAAGCTAAGCCCAAGGGTCTATTATCTTTTGAATACACTAATGTTGCTAATGAAGATTGTGTGAATTTTTGTATGAAGGAAAAATTTCAGGTGTAGAGAGAGAATGATGTAATGAGATGAAGAATAGACAAAAGATAAAGCTTGGGGATGCCACCCCGGTGTCACCCCAAGAAATATCCAAGAGTTACAAGCGTCAAAGCTTGGGGATGGGGGCATCCCCTTCTTCATTAATAAAAAGCTTAGCGCTTTCTAGACACTTCGTTTTTATTATTTCATGCACTGTTGTGTTGTTCTTGGAGCGTCTTAGTTTTCGTTTGCTTTGCTTAGTTGTTTAGTTTGATTGAATAAAGTAGTTTGGACCCCATTCTCGCTGTGTTGTTTCAAATAAGTTGATTGGTGTTGGAAAGGAGTAGAAAGTTCTTGCCTGAAAATGCAAGAGGTGCTTGCATTGACTGTGACTTAGACTTTAACATGTCATGCTTGGTGTTGTTTTGACCTTATGTTTAGTGTTTATTGTTGTAGCATGACTTGTTTCAAACAATTTGGATTGCTTAGTGTGCCTTGAAGTAATTATACATTTTTTTAGCATACAAAAGCATAGTATTGCGGTATTCTCCTTTGATGTTTTGTTTGGATTGACTTGGCACATGCTCACACCATGTTATGACTATGAACAAGTCACCATAGCCTCTATGATCATTTAGTCTTTGACTTGTAGTACCACTCTATGCTTTGATTACTAATGTTTTGTCGATCTACATGATTATGGCCATTATTGCTCTCTTAGTTGGTTGCTCCCAGTCTTTTGCTAGCCTCCACTTGTATGAGTAAACTCTACTCATGCTTCCAACTCCCAAGAAACCAAGTTATTCCAAAGTGTCCACTATAAATTCCAATGCATGGTGTGTTACACCATTCCAAGTATATTCTTGTTTTCAACTATCTTCCAATTAAAAAGTATTTTGTTATGTGAAAACTTAGTGATTAAAGCCCTCACGAACTTGATGGCACACTTTATTTTCCTTGCCCCTAATAAACTTGAACCATTGTGTCATCTATGTTGTATATGCTTGCACTTATATGTTGGAATTAGCAGAACCGTGCTGTCACGGGGAACGTTTTCAACATTGCACTTGTACTTTGTACTCAGTTGATATCATGCTCTTTTGTCTATGGATGTCGCCGGTGTGAAATAAAAAGGGAGCTTGTAAGTCAATGGAGTTATGTATTTTGTGTTAGAGAAACGCCTAGGCCGCTAGCCTAAGCCATGCCTAATCATGGTGGAAACTTGCATCATCACCATAATGAGAAATCTGTGAAGCATCCTCAATAAAAATCTATGTAAATAGTAAAAGATCACTGAGATGCTAATTGTCTGCTTGCCTTGTCATTTTGGTTATGGATAGCTCCTGTACCATGTGCAAGGGGTACCCCGTTGGCGTTTCTCTATGATACACATGTACTTACTATGACAAGAACTTACAGGTGACCAAAGTTGAGTAGCATGCGGTGTGGCCCTCGTATTCAAGGGACATGAGATTGCCAACTTATACTTTGTCAAGCATATACTCCATAGTTTGTTCACTTTAACCTTTTAATCACTTCAAGATGCTTATGATAGGGGCAATGAGGGCTGAAAGCTAACAAGTACCATAATTTTTGGAAGATCTTTTTAAAACTTGAAATCCCTGCTTCCCTTTATGAAGGGCCTTTCTTCCACTATTATATTGAGTCTCCACCTTCTACCTTTAGGCACCAGTTAAGAGATCATAGTTGTCATTCTTAGTTCTATGTGCAGTGTCCCAAAACTTATTGATTGATGCATATTGTTGATATTGTTTGTTCCTGTGCTATTTGTATATAGTCACTCATATAAACTTTGAAGGTGTCATATGCATCTATTTGCTACTCTATGAGGGACAAGTTGAATGCCACTATGTCATGTTTTCTGTATGTGAAATAAACAAACGTTTTTTATGTCATGCTATTCATGATATTTGTTTGTATCCTTTCATGTTGCATGCATAGTTACTTTGTCTTATTGTTAGAACACCATCTTTCATGCACATGTTTAGAGTTATTTGATCCCAGCTTTCAATGCTTGCAAATGGTTTGACCTTGGTTTTGATGGTGTATGTCACATCAAAAATTATTCTTTTATCACTTCCCTACTCGAGGACGAGCAGGAGTTAAGCTTGGGGATGCTTGATACGTCGGAAACATATCTATAATTTTTTATATTCCATGATTGTTTAGTATCTACTTTGCTTTGCTTTGTCCACACTTTGATATGCTTTTCATATGTTTTCTGGTACTAACCTATGAACAAGTTGCCACAGTGTCAGTTGCATGTTTTCTTCTATTTTTGGTTTCAAAAAAGCTAGTAAGGAAATATTCTCGGAATTGGACGGGACAAAAGCCAAATTCTTCACCGAGGAGAACAAGGAGTCCAGAGGAGAGACGGAGGGGCGCCACAGGGTGGCCACACCCCCAGGCACGGCCTAGGGTGGACCCACGCCTGGGCAGGGTGTGGGCCCCCTAGCCGCCTCCCAGCCTCGCATCTTCGCCTATAAGAAGCCCCTGATGCCGAAACCCTAAGTACCCGATCAATATTCCACGAAACCGTCTATAGCCGCCGCCACCATCGTCCCTAGATCGGGGGGATCTGAAGCTCTTCCTGGAACCCTGCTGGAGGTGGAGATCATCCCGAAGGCCTTCTTCTTCATCATGCTAGCCTCTGGTATAAAGCGTGAGTAGTTCCACCTTGGACTACGGGTCCGTGTAGTAGCTAGATGGTTGTATATCCTCCTTGTGCTTTCATGTCTAGATCTTGTAAGGTCCGTTCATGATCAAGATCTCATCTATTTGTAATCATGCATGTTGTGTTTGCGGGGATCCGATGGATATTGAGATTACTATGTCAGATTGATTAATGGTTTTATCTTATTGATTCTATCATGTCTGTGTTGTTTGTGATCTTGCATGCTTTTCGTTGTTAGTAGCTATCTTGGCCAAGTAGTTGCTAGTGACTCCAAGAGGGGGTATGTATGCTCGATAGTGGGTTCATGACTCTACTTAATCAAGGGAAGTGACAGAAATCTCTACGGTTGTAGATGTGTTGTTGCCACTAGGGAGAAAACAACAGTCTCTTGTTCATGTAACAAGTGGATTGTTTACCTTACACACTTTTTTTAAAGCAGTTGTCTGTTACTTGCAACTTAATACTGGTGGGGGTTTGGATGATAACCCAAAGGTGGACTTCTAGTCATAGATGCAGTTGAATGGCGGTCTATGTATATTGTTGTATTGCCCAATCGAATCTCATAGGATCTTTTTGTCTAGTATTGCATTGTTATTCCTTGCTCAGTCCTGTCAATTGCCCTGCTGTAATTTGTTTATCCAGCATGCCATGTTTGTTTATCTAAGGAGAGCACCTCTAGTGAACTATGGACCCCGGTCCAATCTTTACCATCGATACATCCTCCACTGTTACTGTTTACTTGCTGCAAACCATCATCACCTTCCACACCATATAGTTAATCCTTTGTTACAGCAACCGGTGAGATTGACAACCTTACTATTAGTTGGGGAAAAGTCTTGAGTTTGTGTTGTGCAGGTTTCCATGTTGCTTGCAACACCATTGATACATTTCCTTCCTCCTACTGGTTCGATAACCTCGGTTTCTTACTGAGGAAAGACTTGCTGCTGTGCTGCTTCACACCTTGCTCTTGGGGTTTCCCGACAAAGCGCTCCCAGGTGCCATCATGATCATCCACAAGATAGTATATAGTTGCAGGACATAGGGATCCTCACATCGAGGACCTGAACCTGGGTAAAAAATCTCTCTCTCTATGTGTGTGTGTGTTCGTCTAGCTCACCTATTGATTTCGTCGAACGTTGCACCCCTGGCCAAACTAACAAAGGGGATCCTGATCCCTAGTGTTGAAAATTGAGACACGACACCAAGCTCATTTCAAAGATGATGGTGGTCGGTCTTGTTCCACGCATGAACAAACTTTTCTCCAATGCCCAAAGTGCATTTATGAAGAAAAGGACTACACATGACAACTTCTTGTATGTAAGAAACCTTGCCTTGCAAGCAAGTTACATAAATCAAAGTCTCCAACTCTGATCTTCGAGGTCGACATCAAATAGGCTTTTGATTCTGTTAGATGAGACTACTTAATGGACATGTTGCAACATGTAGCTTTCCCTAACAAATTCATGGATTGAATTTTGCCGTTACTTGCTACCGCTACATCGAGAGTTCTTCTCAATAGAGTTGCTGGTAACCCAATCAAGCATGGAAGGGGCTTAAGAGAAGGAGACTCCCTCTCACCGCTTCTTTTTGTTTTGGCAATAGACCGTCTTCAACACATTCTATGCAAGGCCATGGAGCAAGGGCTCCTTCATAATCTTCGTGGGAGTCTGGGAGAGTGCCCATAGTGAGGACCTCCTTATATGCTGATGATGCGGACATCTTTGTAAAGCCTTCCAATAATGCTATCAACTTCCTAGCCTCCACACTTGCTTATTTTCGTGAGGTCATCGAACTTGTGACAAATTGCACTAAAAGTCGAAGTGGCCCTAATCAAATACGATAATATTGATCTTGACGACATCCTTCAAGCATTCTTGGCTTCTCGCACTACCTTCCCAATGAAATATCTTGGGTTTCCCTTGTTGGTGACTCGCCTTAAAATAATACATTTCCAACCCCTTGAAGATAAGGTGGCGACCAAAGTCATACCATGGATTGTGAAGCATGTTACGTACAATGGCCGGGAGGGCTACCCAAGCATGATACTTTAAGAAGAGCGTATTTGTGGGAGGTAGGCTTGTGACAAGGTTACCAATGGAAAATGTAAAGTGAATTGAGATTTGGTTTGCAAGCTAAAAGAAAAAGGAGGTCTTGGAATTTTTAACCTCAAAAAGTTTTTCGGTACTCTTAGGCTAAGATGGCTATGCCAAGAGTGGATATCGAGGACAAGCCATGGGTGGGGCTCGACAATCCGTGTACCCCTAAGGATCATGATCTTTTTGTGGCGACAACAAAAGTAACAATTGGAGATGGGAAAAAGGCCCTCTTTTGGGAGGCAAGTTGGCTTGATGGAGAGAGGCCAAAAGATGTGGCTCCTCTAATCTTTGACATCTCGAAAAATAAGCTGTGTTCGGTTCATAAAGCTTTTCAAAATAACTTTTTGGGTTCCCAAATTAATACTCAAGATGGCCTCTTCGTCCAAAATATTGAACAATTCAACAAGTTATAAAAAAAGCTTGCCAATATACATTTAGACCCCCACGCTCCGGACGACATCTAATGGAAGCTAACAAGTGATGGAGACTAATGGGCTAAATCGGCGTATAAGATGCAATTCTTAGGGCAAACCACCTCTTTGATGCCTTCAATGGTTTAGAAGCCTTGGGCAACCCTAAAATGCAAGTTTTTTTTTGCGTTGTTGGTTCTCTATAATTATATTTGGATGGCGTATAGGCTTGCCCATAGAGGTTGGTCCAATTGTGACCGTTGCAAACTTTGTATTCGGATGCATGAATGCATGAGAATCCATTCATCTCTTGGTTGGTTCTCCATAACCATATTCCGTGTAAAACTTACGTGGTTTTTTTTTCGTTGCAAACTTTGCCCGTAGAGGTTCTCCAATTGTGCCAAGGTTGTCGGATGGTTGGTGGTTTCGGATTGATCTTTTGTATTCGTCTCGTAACTGTGTATCCATGGGACTACGTACGGCGGCCTTTTGTGCCATGCATGCATGAATGCATCCTCTCAGCCCAGCCGGAGTCTTAAGTTTTACACGGAATATATGCTGCATTATTCGTTTTGGAGAAGATAGAACATCGAAGGAAGGGCCGTGTGGACACAAGCAAGCAGAGGGTGATTGACAATTGAGCGTGTTACGCCTAGCCTGACCGAGGCCGAGGCCGACATCGATCCGTGCGTGCATACACGGCGGCCGGCGCGGGCAGCTGAGCTGATCCACCAAGCATGGTCACACTTGTTCCTTCATTGACGGTGCGTTTTAGTCCGACCTAGTACGTATACAGTATTAAACTAACTAATACTAGCAGGCAGGCAGGCAGTCAGGCAGGGCAAGATTCCCTAGGCGTGCCCTGACAGAGGTTTGACGATTCGACCCATCCATCCATCACGGTTCACGTGACATGTCTTGCCTTGGTTCATCCGGCCTTGACAAAACCACCCACCCACCTGTCACGTGCATACATTCCATGTTTACAGTAGTAGTAGGCTCCAACTTGCGAGTCCCAACAGTCCACTACTCCTCCAAAATATCTCTCTTTTTCGAGTACTAGCAGCAGCCTAGTACTAGTAGAAGGCATGCAGACAATGGAATATATGAGGGCGAGCTTTTGTTGGATCGCTGCTGCATGCATATGCGGTGGGTGCCGCTTTTCAATTCGACGACGCCCTTTTTTGACTGACCGACCGACCGACCGACCTCCGCTAGCTAAGCTAGCTCGGGGGTCCGGATTCTTCCTGGGTTTCCGTGCCGCTTGTTGGCCACTCCTCCAACATCTCATCATCGCCCGTGTCACCCCTGCCCTGCCCTGCATGCCCCCAGTTCGTTCTTGCGTGTGTTTCCTCCCTACCCGAACCGAGCGAGAGAGAGAGAGAGAGAGAGAGAGAGGAGAATCTTGTGCGTGAAGAAGGAAGGAAGGAAGGAAGCCGTTGCCGTTGGGCATGCATGGCCGACCTTCATCATTCGTGCATGCATGCATGCATCATGCTCCCTCTCCAGCCAAAGGTGGCCGCGCGATCGAGTCATCATGCTCATGCTGCATCGTCTCGGTCCATCATCTTTCCGTCTTCCGTACAACTCGATCGTCTCCTTTTTCCTACTGCCACTACTGGCTAGCAGCGTACTAAAGAAAAGTCTAGATATATTAGGTTCACAAAGCTAAAACATCTTGTATTTGAACATTAGCACGTACTATACGTACATCCAACCAGAGTACTACTAATAGTACAGAAGAACGTGGTGTCCTGTAGCGAGAGAGAGACGTACGTATACGTACGCGCAGGGATGCGGTTGGTTGTTGACACCCCATGTGTGTGGATCATGGTCAAAACTGCCAAGGGAAAAAAAATATAAAGTCATGATTGAGACTGTTCGATGGTGATGTGATACATACTTTACCTTACTATACTAGCTTTGTCGCGCGCGGTTGGAGACACGTCGCGTCCATGCAAAACCTAGCTAGCTCCGTACGTCCACAACAACAATCATAGTCCTCAACAGCTATACTAGCTGCTAGTACTGCCCAAAACGGGCCATGCGGCATGTGCCTATGCTCAAAAGCCAAGATGGGGAGCGCGGAACAAACTGAGTATAAGTACTATTAGTCCAACATTTCAGCATACTTCATGTAAAATAGGTTAACCCAAGGAGTAGGTAAAATATCTCTTCAGCTAAGTACCTAAAACTAGAACAAATATTGGATTGTGCCACACGCTAACCGTTTAGGTGAGTGCACACATACATTGATACACATGTATATGTGGGTTTTTTTTTTTTGATAAAGAGCGTTTTATTAATTAAAAGGTTTAAATATTGGACAGTGTTGGAATACCCCTGCCGACTGGCCGGTCCCGGGGCTGTTCCACGCCGGAGAAGAAGACTAGAAGAAGGCACACGGTACAAAGTAGATGAAACAGGGAACTTTATTGATAACTCTCTCGGTAAACTCACGTACAAAGGTTGTTCCTCTATTTATAGGCTAAAGGGGGATACGATACCCACATGGGCCAACCCTAGCCTGGTAGAAGCCACACCGAGTGGGCCTCTACCGGCCCAGTTTCCCAACACTCCCCTGGGTATCTTATCTGTATAACCATGGCTTAAAACTCCAAAAAACCTAGTGGAAAAAATATGGAGAAATGCACACGATATACTTCTTACTATGTTGCACGAATTGCCTCATTAAAAACCTCATGTGAGAAACTTCATAAAAACTCACTAAGGGAAAAGGAGTACAATTCACTTAAAAGTTAAGTACTCAATCATCGGGATTAAGATTTCAGCGATGAGTTTGTGAAGATTCTCCCCCTGAACCTTGCATCTCCCTAAGTCTCATCATGCCGATCCCTCGGACACATCTCTCGAAAGAAGACGCTGGCAATGATTTAGTGAACAAATCAGCGAGATTTTCACACGACTTAGTATGCAAGACTTTCACTTCGTTCATATTTTGCAACTCATGTGCATAGAAGAACTTGGGGTTTATATGCTTTGTGAGATTGCTCTTCACGTAACCCGTCTGGACTTGTGCAACACAAGCGGCATTATCTTCATAGATAATTGTTGGGGTTTGTACGGTGTTCAGTCCACATGACATCTGGATGTGACTGACTACTCGTCGAAGCCATACACATTCTCGTGATGCTTTATATAATTATATGATTTCCGAGTGGTTCGTCGAAGTCGACACAAGAGTTTGCTTAGACGATTTCTAGGAAATAGCTGTTCCACCACAAAGGAAAACATATCCAGTCTGCGACTTGGATGTATGCGGGTCCGAAAGATACCCAGCATGTGCATAGCCTACAACAGATAGGTCTTGGTTCTTTTGGTAAAACAAGTCAAGGTCCTTTGTCCCTTGTATGTATCTAAAGATGTCTTTAACGCCTTTCCAATGCCTGTTGGTAGGCTCAGAACTGTATCTTGCAAGCAAATTAACGGCGAATGCAATATCCGGCCGTGTACAATTTGCGAGGTACATAAGTGCGCCAACTGCACTTAAGTAGGGGAATTCCGGTCCCAGAATTTCCTCCCCCTCTTCTTTAGGCCTGAACGGGTCCTTGTCTTGCTGCAAAGATCTTCCGACCATCGGGGTCTTAGAAGGATATGCCTTTTCAAACCCAAATCGTTCCAACACCTTCTGGGTGTAGGCCGACTGGTGAACTAGAATCCCAGCAGGGGAATGCTCAAGTTGCAGACCGAGGCAGAACTTGGTTTTGCCAAAGTCTTTCATCTCGAATTCCGACATCAGGTAGGAACTCGCTTCCTCAATATCGTCAGGTGTACCGATTATATTCAAATCGTCCACGTACACCGAGATAATACAGAAACCATCCTGGGATCTCCGTATAAAAACACATGGGCAATCTTCATTGCTCGCGTAGCCCTTCTGATGAAGGAAATCGCTTAAACGATTATACCACATCCTACCTAACTGTTTTAGTCCATACAATGACTTCTTAAGCTGAACACTGTATAAGCTCCTGTTTGCTCTATCCTGGTTCGGGACAGGGATACTTTCTGGTACTTTCATGTATATGTCCGAATCCAAGTTACCATATAGGTAAGCGGTGACAACATCCATTAGTTTCATTTTTAAGTCCATGTTTACTGCCATTGAGATCAAGTATCTAAAGGTAATTCCATCCATGACTGGGGAGTAAGTTTCCTCAAAGTCGACACCTGGTCGCTGAGTGAAACCTTGAGCAATGAGCCTTGCTTTGTACCTTACTATCTCATTATTCTCGTTTCTCTTTCGAACAAAAACTCACTTATGGCCAACGGGGCGAATGTGGGGAGGAGTTAGACAAACAGGTCCAAATACCTCTCTTTTATTTAACGATAATAATTCAGCAGTAATTGCCTTCTGCCAATCTTTCCAATCCGACCTTTTCTTGCAATTAGCGAGCGTGTTAGGCTCAGGGTCAAGATCTATGATTGAGGCAATTTTCTTGGCAAAATTAACGTCGACATTTGCCATGGCTCGGTTGTATGACTCGCCCGAATTAACATAGTTAATGCCCATTTCGTCATGGAGTGCATCAGGCACATCCTCTTGCTCCACCGGATTTCCCAATCCAGGAGCTAGGTTCTTTAGCTTTCCCGTTCCGATGTGTGCGCACACAACTTCGCTGGGTATTTCCGATATAGGAAAGTTCAAGTCCAGAATTTCGTGCACTGAAATATCCGTACTCGTGCCAGGTCTCAACTGGCTCCCCTTAACAGGGGTAGACTGTAATAAATCTCTCTTATCCTTTTTCTTCGGGCGTCCCCGGGTACTTGAGATTTGAGGAACCGGAATCCGCGTCCTCTTAGGCCTTGGAGAAGGAGCGGGTATACCATCATTTTTCTTTGGTATTTCAACCCTTTCCGGTGCATTGCGTGCATGCACATGCGATTTTGTCACAGTCTTTAAATCACTAAAATGATCGGGCATTGATTCGCTAGGGAGTGAAAATCTAGTATCTTTTGGACTTCTCTACTAGTCTCAACAGTGTGCTGGTCATGAGCGTGGATCCTCGTGGCTTTCCACGTGATTTCTCGACTTTTGTCATCCAGGGGTTGATTACCTCCCCCCAAAGTCGGGAAAAGATCCTCGTCAAAAATGCAGTCAGCAAAACGGGCCGTGTGACAGTCACCTGTCAAGGGGTCCAAGAACCTGATTATGGACACAGTCTCATAACCAACGTATATCCCCGACTTACGGAGCGGTCCCATTGCTGATCGCTGGGGAGGTGGTATAGGTACATATACCTGGCAGTCGAACCTACGTAGGTGGGAAATTTTCGGTGCCGACCCTTGCGCAAGTTGGATGGAAGAGTGGATGTTGTAGGCCGATGGTCGAAAGTTTATGAGATTAGCGGCGTGTAACACCGCGTGTCCCCAACATGTAGTTGGTAAATTACATACCCTGAAGAAGTGGTCTGGCAATGAATTTAATTCTTTTAATCAATGCCTCCGCAAGTCCATTTTGAGTGTGGACATGTGGTACGGAGTGCTCAAGTTTGATTCCAGTTGCCATGCAATAATCATCGAATGCCTTTGAAGTAAATTCTCTAGCATTGTCCATTCGAATAGACTTTAAACAATAATCAGGAAATTTATTCCTTATTTGTATGATCTGGGAGATCATCTTTGCAAAAGCATGGTTCCTTGTTGACAGCAGGCAAACATTGGACCATTTAGAGGAAGCATCGATGAGGACCATGAAGTACCGAAACGGCCCTGAGAGGGGCTGAATTGGACCACATATATCCCCTTGAATGCGTTCCAAGAACGCGGGGAGTTCATCCTTCACCTTTAGGGGGGACGGTCTAATGATCAATTTCCCCGTAGCGCATGCGGAGCACACGAAATCATCGGGATTCGGGAAATTTTTCACATTAACATTATGACCGTTCGAGTTGCTAATTATATTTCTCATCATCCTAAGACCGGGGTGGCCTAACCTATCATGCCAAAGGCAGAATAGTTCGGAGCTTCTAAAGACAGTCTTAAGGGTAGTGTAAATAGGTGGTGCTACTATCTTAGTGTAGTAAAACCCAGTAGCTAATGAAGGGAGTCTTTCGACAACATGTTTACCATTTTCGTCGCGCTTGGTAATGAGTAGGAACTCCTTTCCATTCTCATCATCATCGGTTTCGACATGGAAACCATTTGCGCGGATGTCTCTAAAACTTAAGAGAGTACGAGTCGACTCCGGATACAACAATGCCTCTTCAATGATCAGAGTTGTTCCATTTGGGAGTATGATAGTTGCTCTTCCGGAGCCAACTACATTCGGACCGCAGCCGGCGATCGTCATTATGTTACCAGGGTTTTTGGTAATTGACTCAAATACTTTGTTTCTCTAAAGATGGTATTGGTGGTGCCGCTATCAGCAAGGCACGTTTCCTCCATTTGTGCGCCACACGCGTTCTAAAATATAGTGCCTAATTAATATAATGGAGCGAGGAAGTTGCTACATCAAGTAAGTAAAACACATAGACATTTCAGAACATCACATAATCAAATAATGGAATAAATGAATGAAATAAATGTCATCCAATCGCCGAAAACAAATAAGTGTTATGCTCTCATAGATCTTACAACCATATCGGAAAAAAAAATGTATCTGATTATTACGGAAAAGGAATCATCACAACAAAAGGAGCTCAGGTGGATTCTGTGAGGAAATCACCAAGCTCAGCCAGTATCTCAAGGTCAGTGGGCGGCTCTTCATTGGCCATCATCATGGACAAGGGGCCTAGCTGAAGCGGCGGGGGCACAACGTGCTCAACCTCCATGGGCACAGCGGCGTCCGTGGGGACCGCCGAGGGTGCTGCCACTTGTGCTACGTCCGGCGCCACTACGTGCGCGACGTTCTGCACAGGCGCCTCTCCGGGCGCCAGTGGTGCCTCAACCTAGACAAGATGCGCCTCGCGCTCCTTCTTGTTGGCCTTGAACGCGTCCACGACGTGTTTAGGGGCCAAACACTGCCTAGAGAAGTGAGTCTTGGAGCCACAGCGGAAGCAGTCTTGGGGCCTCGCCTCCCCCTTGCCCGCCTTGCGTTGCTTGGCCGGATTGGAGGAGTTGGGGCCCTTCTTGCCCTTCTTGCCTCTGTTCTTGTGGATGGGCTTGCGCACCTTGTAGGCACCAGCATTGGCCTCATGACTTGGCCCCCCTGCGAAGGGTTGCGCAGAGAAGTTCTTTTTCAGAACATTATCCTGCGCCTCGGCCACCTGGAGAGCATCGATAAGTGCTGCATATTCCGTGAATCCTTCCTGGCGAAAGTTTCGCGAGGACTGGATGTTGTCCGGATGGAATGTGGAGAGGGTTTTGTCTATCTTCTGCTGATCGGTGGTACTGGTCCCACACAACTGAAGAATAGTACAAATCTGGTGCAACCTGTAGTTGTACTCTCCCACCGTCTTAAAGTCCGCAAACCTCAAATGTATCCAATCTGCCTCCGCCTGTGGCTGAATGGTGTACTTCATCCTAGAGAACCGCTTGTTGAGGGCGGTCCAAAGGGTAGAAGCACTCCGTTCGGCCATGTACTCATTCTTGAGAGTCTCACACATGTGATGGCGGAGGAAGTGCAGGGCTTTGGCGTTATCCGCCGGGATGGTTTTGCTGGGGGCCGTCGGGGTCCCCTCAATCAACGCATCCTTGATGCATCGGCCCTCAAGGACGATCTCAACGTCCGAGGCCCAAGTCAGGTAGTTAAGCCCATCCTGGGTCAACTCCGGGAACTCGCGGCTGACGATTCCGGTCATCTGCAATTTATGCAAAGTGTGTAAGATTACAGCAGGTAATCGGTTGCATAAATGCGATAATCGATACAATAATTCAAATATGACGGCGTTCCAAAATTTAATGTAAAAACGGTACAAGGTATCTATGAGATACAAAGTATTAAAAACATGCGTTAACTAACAACTATAGTAAAACATAGTTCAAAAGGCTTGTGAAAAATCGGGCCAAAAACAGAGCCAAAATGGTCCAACAGCCCCGCAAACGCGTGTTCCCACGCCCAGAAAACGGCCCAAAACCGGCCGAAAAACGCGTGGTATCCCGTGGGCCGGTCCACCCCACACCGTCCCTGCCCGAGAACGGGGGAACAGAGCACGGAAGTGCTCTCAAGTGGGGCGACGGCGGCAGCAGGCCGCTCCGGCGACGGGAGTGCGCGTATCGACGACGCGGCGGCGCATGCGGGCGCGGGCGGCCAGCGGGGCCGTTTGGGAGTGCGCGGCGGCGAGCCAGCAGTGCGGCCGGAGGCCAGCAGGCGGGCGGCACGCGGCGTCGCGAGCGGGAACGCGCAGCGGCACGTCCAGGGGCCGGCAGGTGCGCGGCGCAGCCAGTGGGAGGCCGTCAACGGGCGCGAGCACGCGCAGCAGCGCGCGCGGACAGCGGCCAGCGGGGCCGTCGCGGAGACGCGCACGGGCGGCGGCCTCGAGCGGCAGCAGCAGCGGCCAGCACGCGCAGCGACATGACACACGGCGGCTGCACACGGTGCTTGGGCTCTGATGCGGCAGTTGCGCGCAGCGGCTCGCAGCAGCATGCACGCACCATAAGCGCCGGCGCGCTAGCTTGCACGCAGCCGGCACGGTAGCCTTGCACGCACACGCCATCGGCAGGCTTGCGTACAGCACGCATGCAGCAGTACTCTAGCAGGAGCATGGGCCAACGCAGCAGTACGCATGTAGCAGTACTCTAGCAGGAGCATGGGCCAACGCAGCAGCACGCCGCCAGCAGCAGCGCGTTGCGCGGCGGCCAGGTGCAGTGCAGTGGCAGAGGGCGCGGCGAGCGGGGCCGGCGGCTACGACCGTGCGCGGCAGCGACCTGCCTACTTGACCATCGGGGCCATGGCGGTTTTGGATGCAGAGAAAAAAACATTAAAAAGGTAGATCGATCCGATCTACTACTTAAAACCGGCCAAGATCAGTCCGATCTACTAAAAAAGTCCAGATCGGCACAGCAGGTGCCAGCATCGACGGTACAGTCAACAAAATTCTAATCCGGGAGTGATTAGATCGACAATGGTCGGCGACATCTGGTCAGCTCGACTCCCGGGAAGAAAAATCCGCACCTTAGATGGGATCTGATCTAAGATCTGAACGCAAATCTTGAAAGAAAATTGCGAGACGAATCCATTTTTGCGGTCAGATCGGGGTTACCTTCAACGAAAGCCTGCGTGATGCAGGCTCGACGGTGGCTTGACGGAGGCTCGACGGACAGACACGTGCTGATAACGTGTTGGAACACCCCCTGCCTACTGGCCGGTCCCGGGGCTGTTTCACGCCGGAGAAGAAGACTAGAAGAAGACACACAGTACAAAGTAGATGAAACAGAAAACTTTATTGATAACTCTCTCGGTAAACTCATGTACAAAGGTTGTTCCTCTATTTATAGGCTAAAAGGGGATACGATACCCTTATGGGCCAACCCTAGCCTGGTAGAAGCCACACCGAGTGGACCTCTACCGGCCGAGTTTCCTAACAGACAGGACTAGGACGCGGCGCCGCATCTTGGCGATTTGGTACGGCGGTTGTTACCCGTGCGCGTCAAAGGTGTCTCCCATGGCTTGGCCCATGTAAGCAAAGCGCAGATGCACTTTGTTGGGCCCAAGTGTCAGCTTTAGTTTTGCTTCTCTAAAAAAATCCCTTACTTCTCTTTTTTTACACGCATCAGCACATTGTATCACAAAATCAGTTCTGATGCTATGAAAATCTACAGCGATAATACTATAATAAAATAAAAAAAATCTTTTTAGGAGAAAAAATTCGGTCAAGCTGCCAGATTAATTCGGTCAAGCTGACAGATTGATTAGGACTAAGTGCCAAATTAATAAAAAAATTATTGGCCTAGTTGCCAGATTACTAGGAATAATTGCCAGAATTGCCGGATTAGGAGTCAGAATAATTGCTAGAATTAGTAATTAGGAGCCATCAACACATTAATTAGGAAGAATTGCCAGATTAGTAATTAGGAATCATCAACACATAAACTAGAAATAATTGCCAGAATAAATTAGATCCTTCCTATTGCAAAGTTAATTTGTTCATTGATTACGGGTAATTGCCAGATTAATTAGGTCATAGTTGTCGTATTACTAATTGCCAGATTAGTTTGGTACTAGTAATTGCCAGATTAATTAGGAGTGATTGCCAAATTTAAATTAGACTAATTGCCAAATTAGTTCGGGAGTAATTGCAAGATTAATTAGGAGTGATTGCTAGGTTTAAATTAGACTAATTGCCAGGTTAATTAGTGCTTGTGCTCGTGAGCCTCCTGCTTGCGCACGTGGCTCCATGTTCTCGTCGGCGCGCACCACCCCGTTGCTTGGCGCTTGCCCGTCGGAAACCTCCTCCTTGCATCCCCACGCGGCTCCACCTCCCCGGTACGGCGATTCCCCACTGTGTGTTCAAAAGAGACAACTCGCTCCTCGCGTGCCTGCCGATGAGGAATTCCTCAGCCTCCATTGCAGCACCTCCTTGCTGCTTTCTCGACGACGGTGTCTCCCTCCTATCGTTCATATTGGGCGACGTCCGTCCACCTCCCGGCGCGGCGGCGAGCCGCCGCGTGCTCAACGGCGACGACCATCTCCTCCCATGTCGGCGCGGTGCCTCCCGCCGTGTGCTCGATGACGACGACCCACTCCTCCTATGCCGGCGGCTCCCCGCGGCTTGCTCGGCGGAGACCCCATGGTCTAGAACTCCCGCAGATCCTCGCCTCCTTTGGCCTCCCTTTCCTTGCCAACCACTCAATCACTTGATTTCTGGCCGGAGAAGCAACACGGCAAGGGGAGATGGGAAGGGAAGTTTTATCATGAAAGAGAGAGGGTCGTGTGGCTATGGTTCGTTCAGAGGAGATAAGACGACAAAAGAGGAGATAAGGTTGTTCTATATTCAACGGACACGCACGCGCTGCACGTATAGACGCCGTGTGCGGCGTCTCTAGATAGAATTTTCCTTAAATATTATATTCGGTCTCTGCATAATTAGAATGCATATGGCAAAGATAGTCCACAGATTCAAACAAAGGCAATAAAAAGGCGAATTACATATCATAGTAAATGTAAAAACGCCTAAGATGTTGAAGGAGGGCCTATCCGAAGATTATGCTGCCATCCATGACAGATAAATAAATCCTGAGCTGTATCCTCCAGCCTCGAGCACATCTCCGTAAAAAGGTCGTGATACTCCGCACGATGTAGGGACTGACCAAAAATGTAGGGTATTGGTACATTGCTAAATAACCTACAGAAGAGAACAATTTATATCATTAAACACTTTATCATTTCTACGTAGCCATATGCGACCATATAATGGCAATTGCTCCTACCCTAAGTAGTAACATATACTTGTTATCTATACCATTTAACCAATTCTTAAAAATATTGGCAATACTACGTGATGAATACAAGCCTGAAGCTGCTTGGGTAACTGACCATATAGACCTAGCGAAATTGCATTGAAAAAACAGGTGTTTGATTGTATCTCATTATGATGACATAACACACATATAGGATTCCCATGCCAATTTCTCCTAATAAGATTATCTTTAGTAAGGATTACCCCTCGACGAAAATAAATATTTTATTTTTCAGAGGTATCTTCATCCTCCAGATAATCTTATTATCTAAAACTGGTATAACTGGCTAGACGAGTGCATTGTATAAGGAACTAACGGATAATGAACCATTCTCAGATAAGTCTGATACGCCCAATTTGCATCATCTTTCTATATCATAATTTACCTCTATTTATTGATATTTGTCTTATTATGAGGTATTACTTATGGCTTTTCATCTGTTTATGCATGTTGGATGATTCTTGGAGGATGGACTACCGGAGCCTGGATTCTGATGGAAAAGAAGGCGTTTCGGTGCAATTTCACAAAGATCAGAAAAATACTAGAAAAATATGGAAACATATTATTTTACCAGAAGAATGAGGAAGCCAGAAGGAGGGACGAAGAAGGGCCTCGGGGGGGGGGGCACACCCCCTAGGCGCGGGCCCACCTGACCCCGCCCCTAGGGTAGGTGTAGCACACCTGTCCGGCCTCCGACTCCGCCCCTTCGCCTATATCTTTCCTACGGAACCCTAATCCTAGGGGAGCGACCACAGATAGATTTCCGCCGCTTCTAGGGGCGGAAAACACCGAGAGAGAAAGATCTCTCCGGCAGACAGATTTCTGCCGGGGGAATTCCTTCCCGGAGAGGGGAGACCGTCGTCATCAAGCTAGGCTTCATCGGGATCATCATCATCATACACACCATCATCTCTACCAGCACCATCATCACCACTCCGTCCCGCTGTAACAATTATGTTGGATATTGCTTTAGTTCTTAGGGGAAACTTTTCCGGTGTTGATTACTATTGTAGTTGATGCTTGTGAGTGGAACCATTGTATTATTGTTTATGTTCAGATTATTTTCCATTACCATATCATCTTTGATCTTGATTCATATGATGTCTTGTGAATAGTTCGTTTAGTTCTTGAGGACATGGGAGAAGTCATGTTGTTAGTAGTGAATCTGTGATGAGTTATTATTCAATGGTTTAGTATTTAAGTTGTGGTGCTATTCTTCTAGTGGTGTCATGTGAACGTCGACTACATGACACTTCACCATTTATGGACCTAGGGGAATGCATTGTGTATTTGGATAATAATTGTGGGGTTGCCGGAGTAACAGAAACCTGAACCCCCGTTAGGACACCTTTGCACAAGGGAGTGTAGGATCTCAGAGTTTAAGGCTATGGTTAGATTTATATCTTAATTACTTTCCTGTAGTTATGGATGTTTGCAGGGAGTTTAATCACAAGTATGTATTAGTCCAAGTACGGATGGTACATTAGCACAGGTTCACCGACACAACACTTACAACACCAGAGAAGAGTACTCAGCTATTTGAAGCGAAAGCACTTGACAGAATTCCCATGTGTCCTCGAGAACGTTTGGTCCTTATAAGTATTTCCACCGGCTTGTCCTTTGCTAAGAAAGCATTGGGCCACTTGATCCGTTTGTTCGTTGTCTTTATTACTTGCTCTTCATTTTGTTGCCTTATCATAAAACCACTAAAAATCCGTTTGCTAAGTATTTGCAGAGAGTTCCTGCTCCATACCACTGTTCAGCACCTTCTGCTTCTCGTTGGGATCGACACTCCTATTTATCGAAAGTACTACGATACACCCCCTATACTTGTGGGTCATCAAGACTATTTCTGGCGCCGTTGCCGAGGAGTGAAGGGCTATTGAAGAGTGGAACTGGTAAGTGAAACTTTTACTGTGAGTATTGCTTTTGTTACTACTTGTTACTTTGTTTCCAATATGGATAACCCGCTTGATTTTCTGTTTGGGAAAACTACTACCACTGCTAGGGTAGTAGATGAACCACCTCCTGTTGAGATAGATCCTTTTAAGATACCTACAAGTATTGTTAATCGTGTTATGGATAATTATTATTTAGGGGTTGGAACTGTCCATCCTAGTGATCACTTGCTTTTTATCCATGAATTATGCGGGTTGTTTAAGTGTGCAGGTATCACAACTGAACAGGTAAAAAAGAAGTTACTCTCCATATACTTGAAAGGGAGAGCTGAAGAATGGTATAAGATGCTGAAGAATGGACAATCCATGGAATGGGAGGAGATGGCATCTCTCTTTTACTCTATATTTTATCCTCCCAGTGAGATTCATAAGGATAGAAATCTTATATATAACTTTTGGCCTCTTGATGGAGAGAGTACAGCTCAAGCTTGGGGGAGATTGAATTTACTAATGCTCAAATGTCCTATTCATGAACTCCCTAACAATATTATTCTCAATAACTTTTATGCTAGACTTTCTCTTCATGATAAAGATTTACTAGATGCTTCTTGTGCTGGATCATTCACATGTATGAAGGAAGAAGCTAAATGGGATCTCTTAGACCGTATTCAAGATAACACTGAAGCTTGGGAGAATGACAAAGGAAGAAAGTCAGGTATAAACTATGATTATGAATGCATTAAATCTTTTATGGGTACTGATAACTTTCGTGATATTAGCAATGAGTTTGGCCTTGATCCTCAAGTTCTTGCAAAAAAAAGTAATGCCTTTGCCTCTTATATTGAACTTCCCAAGAAAGAGTGGGACAAGTACCATGCTCCTTATAAAGACATTGTTACCCATGTTCCTGCCAGCGTAGAGGTTTGTACTGTTGAGCCTATTTTGCCTGAACCTTATATTGAGAAAACTCCTTTTCCTTCCAAGGTAAGGGAGCATTCTATTATGGCTAATGTGGTTAGAAAAAGCGCAAAGAAAACTGTAGGGTCCGATGAGCTTATTGATATTGAACCTATGGTAGCTATTGTGAAAGATCTTGTCACCAGAAATATAGAGGATGAGCATATTATCTTCTGTGAAGACGCTACTAATATTGTTTCTCATGCTAAGAAAGTTAGAAAATCTAGTGTTCCCGTGCTTTCTGTTAGAATTGGTAGTCATAGCTATTATGGTTTATGTGATACTGGTGCTAGTTCTAGCGCCATTCCTTATGAGCTTTACAGGGAAATTATGCATGAGATTGGTCCTTGTGATGGTTATTCAGCTTGGTAATGGAGAGAAAGTTTGCCCCATTGGCATTGTAAGAGATGTGTAAGTTCTTTGTGGTAAGATTAAGTATTCTGCTGATTTCCTAGTGCTTAATTCAGCAGCTAGCAAAACTTGTCCTATAATTTTTGGTAGACCTTTCTTGAACACTTGTGGAGCTATTATTGATTGTAAGAAGGAAAAAGTTTTAACTAAGTTTGATGGAGATTCTTATGAGTTTAAATTTTCCAAATTTGCTAAAGCTCCTTTTGAAAATAGCTTGCCTAATAAAGATTTCAGGATGGAACAACTTGCTTCTATTGATCCGGTTTATGACCTTGGGCCTCTTTTTGATGACTGTAAGTATGCTTATTCTGACAAAAAAGTTGTTTTCAGTGATAGTTATATTGTCAACTTTATTCAAAGTGCTACTGAAAGTTATATTGAGAGAGGGAAACATGGTTTTATGCATCTCAATGATGTTAAGTTTCCCCATTTTATGTTGAAAGCTTTAAAGTTGCATTTGTTTTGTCTCCCTATGCTTATGGCTTTTTGTTTCAACAATTCGTTTTCTCATGATACCCCCATGCATAGGAAGTGGGTTAGACTCAAGTGTGTTGGTTATTTGCTGCTTGATGCTCTCTTTCACTTCAAATAGATATATATTCTATGTGAGCATCTTTGAAAGTTTCAAGCCTAATTTAAAGGCAATAACGAAAAGTACTTGTTGGGAGATAACCCAAGAGTTTTGTCGAGTCTTGGAAGTTATTACCTCTATAATAACCGCTCCTTATCCTTTTTGTTTTGTTTTTTGTGTCAAGTTCACCTACTTTTGTGAAGTAGAGGAGTTGTGAAAAGTGGCTGTCCTGGAACAGATTTTTTGGGCTGCATTATAAAAATTCGTCAGGAAGCTCAGTACTTCGAATGGAGCTGCATTTTTCTGTGCTTGTTCTCCAGGTTGTTACCCAAATTTCATCAGTTCTGCACTTTTTGATTTGAGCAACAAAAGGTCTTCGGAAAAATCAATCTTTACATGTTGGTCTGTTTTGACAGATTTCTGCCATCATTTGCATTTGCCTCTTACAAAAGCTTTTGTTTTGATGGGTTTTCAGTTGAAGTGTGTACCAAAGGTTTATTATTTTTGCTTAAACTAATGTTGTCATTGAGTTTGTGCAAGGGTTTTGCAAGAAGGAAATTTTCAGGAGAAAGAGAAAAGGAATCTGCAGAGTTCGTCTTTGAATAGGTAAAAGTGGTGAAAACAGAAGGTTCGTGAAACCCCAATCTTTTTATATTTTTGATGTTTTTAATACATAAGGGAAGTTATGAGACGAAACTGAAGAGGAAACGGAGTCCGGGGTGGACAAACCCACCCCAGGCACGGGCCCAGCCTGGCCGCGCCTGAGGGGGGTGTCCTCCCCTCGAACTCCGTCTCTGCTTCGTTTCCGTGCCAGTACCTTACTTATGCATTGAAAATCCGTAATATATAACCCCCGGATCCCCCAAGGTTCGTGCATCATGTTTTTGTTTCAATCTGTTTCTGTCAGGAAATCTTCTCAAGTTTAGAGCACCATGGCCTCCGCCAACGACAAAGGCAAGAAGCCCGTGGAGATAGAGTTGGAAGAACAAACCACCGCAATAACAAGGGGAAGGAAACCTACTTTTGTAGGAGCAATTAACAGTGCGAATGATTTTTCTCGTCACATGCAGGGAATCATAGCCTTCGGTCCAGAACTCAGATACTGCCCTGAGGCAGCGGAAGCCCTTCGAACCACCAACGATTTTTGCGATAAGTACCGTGCTTTGAGGGTGAAGGTGGATATGCTTCAAGAGGATAATAAGAGGCTTCGTAAGATGCTGGAAGATTTTCTGACCAATGACAAGAGAACACCACCACCACCGAAGGAGTAATTCATCATCAGGTTTGGCATCCCCTTGGCTTGTTCCAAGCTTGGGGGAGTGCCGCGGTATCACCACCATTATCTTTTATCTTTTACCTTTTTAGTGGATTCATATCTGTGGTAGAGAGGTTATCTTATAGTTTGGTTTGCATGTGGAAGTATCTCTCCTTTAGTTGATTATCTATGTATCCCTTGGTGTGAGTGCCTTTATTGGAATATTAATGAGAAGTCTCATCTTTTACTTTTTGCACTTCTTATTTTAGTTTGCAATCTCTATTATATGATGGATCTTGTTGATCAGTATTGGCACCACTTTGGGATCATCAAGTAGATCTAAATTGGTTCTGGCAAACCGAGTTTTGGTCAGTAGCATTACTATGAAAGAAAAAGAAAGAAAAAGCTTACAGGTATTTTGTATCATTTGTTTTCTTTCTTGTTGGCTCATAAGCTTAGTATTCTTTATTTAAGATCCTTTTGTGTCTTCAAAGAAGATTGCATGTTTGCCTTTATTACTTGTATGTTTGCTTGTTTCTTTCAACTCTCTTGCTTGCTACCCAGCCTTGCTAGCCAAAAACCTGTTTTGAGAAAGCATACTTCTCATGTTTTCAAATTATTTTTGAACCAAAACCTTTGCCACTTGTGTCCACCATATCTACCTAGTAGCTTTTGCTATTCCAAGCAAAATCTCAAGCTGCATCTACCTTTCGAATTAAAAAGTATTTTGTTATGTGAAAACTAGTTAGTACAGCTCTCACGAACTTGATGGCACACCTTATTTACTTGCCCCTAACAGACTTGAACCATTGTGAACATCGAAGTTGTACATGCTTGCATCTATACGTTGGAATTAGCAGAACCATGCTGTCACGGGGAACATTTTCAACATTGCACTTGTACTCTGTACACAGTTGATATCATGATCTTTTGTCTATGGATGTCAACGGTGTGAAATAAAGAGGGAACTTGTAAGTCCATGGAGTTTGTATCATGTGTTAGAGAAATGCCTGGGCCGCTAGCCTAAGCCATGCTTAATCATGGTGGAAACTTGCAGCATCACCATAGTGAGTCATCTATGAAGCATCCTCAATAAAAAGCTATGCACATAGTAAATAAAAAGATCGCTGAGATGCTCATTGTGTGCTTGCCTTGTCATTTTGGTTATGGGAAAGCTCCTGTACCATGTGCAAGGGGTACCCCGTTGGAGGTTCTCAATGATATGCAAATACTTATAATGACAAGAACTTACCTGTGACCAAAGTTGAGTAGCATGAGGAGTGGCCCTCATATTCAAGGGACATGAGATTGCCAACTTATATTTCGTCAAGCATATACTCCATCTTTGTTCACTTTAACCTTAATCATATCAAGATGCTTATGATAGGGGCAATGAGGGCTCAAAGCTAGTAAGTACCATAATCTTTTGGAAGCTCTTTATGACTTGTAATCCCTGCTACCCTCTATAAAGGGACCTTTCTCCCACTTCCAAGTTGAGTCAGTAAACCTACTTCCTCTCTTTCTCCAGCAAGCATTTGAGTTGTTGTCAAGCATTCATATGGTGATTTATTCAACCATGTTCTTTATCTTCCTTGTTTGCACAAAACTCGTATCTATTGAGTATTACTTTGAAAGACTTCACTTGTGAAAAACCTTTTTGAGCAAAGAGTGCTCCTGTTTTGAGACTTCTACAAAAAGCTTTTGTGAAACTGTTTGCCAGGTGTTCTCTGACCAAGAACAAGTTTTCCAATTCCAATTATGATTTATCTTTATGCATCTCTATTGTGACTACTGTAGTAGGTTGCAAGCTAAGTTATAAAATGGTGAGTTGCTTTCTTCTATGAGTTGTGCAATGGTAAGTGTGATGCTTCTTGTTCGTATTCTTTTATCGACACTTCACTCCAGAAACCTGTGGACATGTTTACTGAGCTCAGTATTCGCTTGGGGACAAGCGAAGTCTAAGCTTGGGGGAGTTGATACGCCCAATTTGCATCACCTTTCTATATCATAATTTACCTCTATTCATTGATATTTGTCTTATTATGAGGTATTACTTATGGCTTTTCATCTGTTTATGAATGTTGGATGACTCTTGGAGGATGGACTGCCAGAGTCTGGATTCTGATGAAAAAGAAGGCGTTTCGGTGCAATTTCGCAAAGATCAGAAAAATACCAGAAAAATATGGAAACATATTATTTTACCAGAAGAATGAGGGAGCCAGAAGGAGGGACGAAGAAGGGCTTCAGGGGGCCCACACCCCCTAGGCGCGGGCCCACCTAACCCCGCCCCTAGGGCAGGTGTGGCCCACCTGCCTGGCCTCCGACTCCGCCCCTTCGCCTATATCTTCCCTATGGAACCCTAAGCCTAGGGGAGTGACCACAGATAGATTTCCGCCGCCTCTGGGAGCGGAAAACACCGAGAGAGAAAGATCTCTCCGGCAAATAGATTTCTGCCGGGGGAATTCCTTCTCGGAGAGGGAGACCATCGCCATCAACACCGTCATCAAGCTAGGCTTCATCGGGATCATCATCATCATCCACACCATCATCTCCACCAGCACCATCATCACCACTCCGTCCTGCTGTAACAATTGTGTTGGATATTGCTTTAGTTCTTAGGGGAAACTTTCCCGATGTTGATTACTATTGTAGTTGATGCTTGTGAGTGGAACCATTGTATTATTGTTTATGTTCAGATTGTTATCCATTACCATATCATCTTTGATCTTGATCCATATGATGTCTTGTGAGTAGTTCATTTAGTTCGTGAGGACATGGGAGAAGTCATGTTGTTAGTAGTGAATCTATGATGAGTTATTATTCAATGGTTTGGTATTTAAGTTGTGGTGCTATTCTTCTAGTGGTGTCATGTGAACGTCGACTACATGACACTTCACCATTTATGGGCCTAGGGGAATGCATTGTGTATTTGGCTACTAATTGCGGGGTTGCCGGAGTGACAGAAACCTGAACCCCTGTTAGGACACCTTTGCACAAGGGAGCGTAGGATCTCAGAGTTTAAGGCTGTGGTTAGATTTATATCTTAATTACTTTCCTGTAGTTATGGATGTTTGCAGGGAGTTTAATCACAAGTATGTATTAGTCCAAGTACGGATGGTACATTAGCACAGGTTCACCGACACAACACTTACAACACCAGATAAGAGTACTCAGCTATTTGAAGCGAAAGCACTTGACAGAATTCCCATGTGTCCTCGAGAACGTTTGGTCCTTATAAGTATTTCCACCGGCTTGTCCTTTTCTAAGAAAGGATTGGGCCACTTGCTCTGTTTGTTCGTTGTCTTTATTACTTGCTCTTCATTTTGTTGCCTTATCATAAAACCACTAAAAATCCGTTTGCTAAGTATTTGCAGAGAGTTCCTGCTCCATACCACTGTTCAGCACCTTCTGCTCCTCGTTGGGATCGACACTCCTATTTATCGAAAGTACTACGATACACCCCCTATACTTGTGGGTCATCAAAGTCCACCAAAATTCTTTAGGCCCAGGAGACAGTTTGTCATTTGCTAAGCGATACAGCAATGCGATCCAAGAGTCAAGTCTGGTTCCTATTAAATCTCATCTGAAAGTCACATTTGGGGGGAAACGATTCCAACACAGTTGCAATCGTTTCATCCTGATATCGGACAATGAAATACACCGCGGGATATTGTTTGCGGAGTGTGGCATTACCAAACCAATTATCCTCCTAGAACCGTATCCAAGACCCGTCCTTAATAGAAAATGATCCGAAGCGGAAGAATTTTTTCTTCAATGCCATCAGACCAGCCCAAAAATGAGAGTCACTGATGGCGCCCAGTACTTGTCGTGGGACGCTTCATTGGAAACCCCAAGAGCAAGGTATGAAGCATCACAACAACAAGTTTCCCTCAGTAAGAAACCGAGGTTATCGAACCAGTAGGAGGAAGGAAACGTCACACAGGTGTTGCAAGTAACGTGGAGACCTGCACAACACAAACTCAAGACTTTGCCCCAACGAATCAGTGAGGTTGTCAAGCTCACCGGTTTGCTGTAACAAAGGATTAAACGTATGGTGTGGAAGATAATGGTGGTTTGCAGCAAGTAAACAGGTAACAGTGGAAGATGTATCAATGGTAAATATTGGACCGGGGTCCATAGTTCACTAGAGGTGCTCTCCTTAGATAAACAACATGGCATGAAGGATAAACAAATTATAACGGGGCAATTGACAGGAACTGATCAAGGCATAACAATGTAATTACTAGTCAGAAAGATCCTATGAGGCTGATCGGGCAATACAAAAATATACATAGACCGCCATCCAACTACATCTATGACTAGAAGTCCACCTTCACGTTATCATCCGAACCCCCTCCAGTATTAAGTTGTAAGCAACAGACAACTGCTTTAAGCAAAGTGTGTAAGGTAAACCGTCCACATGTTCCATGAACAAGAGACCGTTGTTTTCTCCCTAGTAGCAACAACACATCTACAGCCGAAGAGATTATTGTCACTTCCCTTGAAAACTAGAGGCATGAACCCACTATCGAGCATAAATACCCCCTCTTGGAATCACTAGCAACTACTTGGCCAAGATAGCTACTAACAACAAAGAGCATGCAAGATCACAAACAACACAGACATGATAGAATCAAAAAGATAAAACCATTAATAAAACCAACATAATAATCTCAATATCCATCGGATCCCTGCAAACACAACATGCATGATTACAAATAGATTAGATCTTGATCATGAACGGAGCTCACAAGATCTATACATGAAAGCACAAAAGAGGAGATACAACCATCTAGCTACTACATGGACCCATAGTCCAAGGTGGAACTACTCACGCATCATACCGGAGAGAAGGCCTCCGGGATGATCTCCCCTCTGGCAGGGTGCCGTGAAGAACTTCAGATCCCCCTGATCTAGGGACGATGGTAGCGGCGGCTACAGACGGTTTCGTGGATTTCTGATCGGGTGCTCAAGGTTTCTGCATCGGGGGCTTCTTATAGGCGAAGGGGCAATTGACAGGAACTGAGCAAGGCATAACAATGCAATTACTAGTCAGAAAGATCCTATGAGGCTGATTGGGCAATACAACAATATACATAGACCGCCATCCAACTGCATCTCTTACTAGAAGTCCACCTTCAGGTTATCATCCAAACCCCCTCCAGTATTAAGTTGCAAGCAACATACAACTGTTTTAAGCAAAGTGTGTAAGGTAAACAGTCCACATGTTCCATGAACAATAGACCATTGTTTTCTCCCTAGTAGCAACAGCACATCTACAACCGAAGAGATTATTGTCACTTCCCTTGGAAACTAGAGGCATGAACCCACTATCAAGCATAAATACCCCCTCTTGAAGTCACTAGCAACTACTTGGCTAAGATAACCACTAGCAACGGAGAGCATGCAAGATCACAAACAACATAGACATGATAGAATCATAAAGATAAAACCATTAATCAAACCAACATAATAATCTCAATATCCATCGGATCCCCGCAAACACAACATGCATGATTACAAATAGATTAGATCTTGATCATGAACGGAGCTCACAAGATCTATACATGAAAGCACAAAGGAGGAGATACAACCATCTAGCTACTACATGGACCAATAGTCCAAGGTGGAACTACTCACGCATAATACCGGAGAGAAGGCCTCCGGGATGATCTCCCCTCCGGCAGGGTGCCGGGAGGAACTTCATATCCCCCCGATCTAGGGACGATGGTGGCGGCGGCTACAGACGTTTCGTGGATTTCTGATCGGGTGCTCAAGGTTTCTGCATCGGGGGCTTCTTATAGGAGAAGGGGCGAGACCGGGAGGCGGCCAGGGCCACCAAACCCTAGCCAGGCGCGGGCCCACTTGCCCCAGCGCCTGGGATGGGTCTGGCCGCCCCTGGCTGGCACCCCCGGCTCTCCTCTGGACTTCTTGTTCCCCACGGAAAGTAATTGACTTTGTCCTGTGTCCCGTCCAATTCCGAGAATATTTCTTTACTAACTTTTCTGAAACCAAAAACAGCAGAAAACATGCATCTGACACTGTTGCAACTTGTTAATAGGTTAGTACTAGAAAACATGTAAAAAGCACCTCAAAGTGTGGAAAAATAAAGCAAAGTAGATACAAAACAAGCATGGAGCATCAAAAATTATAGATATGTTTCCAACGTATCAACATCCCCAAGCTTAACTCATGCTCGTCCTTGAGTAGGTAAGTGATAAAAAGAATAATTTTTGAGGTGACATGCACCCTCACAATAAAGATCCAACCATTTGCAAGCATTGAAAACTGGGATCAAGGAACTCTAAACATGTGCATAAAAGATGGATTTCTAACAATGGGACATAGTAACTATGCATGCAACATGGCAAGCTACAAACAAAGATCATGAATAACATGCATTGAAAAACGTTTGTTTGTTTCACATGCAGAAAACATAACATAGTGGCAATCAGCTTGTCCCTCATAGAGTAGCAATATAGATGCATAGGACACCTACAAAGTTCACAAGGGTGACTAGAAACAAGTAGCACAAGAACAAGTAATAACACAATATGCATCAATTAATAAGCTTTGGAACACTGTACACAGAATGACAACTATGCTCTCTTAATGGTGCCTAAAGGTAGAAGGTGGAGACTCAATATAGTGGAAGAAGGGCCTTTTATAAAGGGAAGCAGGGATTTCAAGTTTCAAAAAGAGATTCCAAAAATTATGGTACTTGTTAGCTTTCAGCCCTCATTGCCCCTATCATAAGCATCTTGAAATGGTTAAGGTTAAAGTGGCAGAGCTGGAGTATATGCTTGACGAAGTATAAGTTGGCAATCTCATGCCCCTTGAATACGAGGGTCACACCTCATGCATACTCAACTTTGGGTCCAGGTAAGTTCTTGTCACTGTAAGTATTTGCATATCATTGGGAACCGCCAACGGGGTACCCCTTGCACATGGTATAGGAGCTTTCCCATAACCAAAATGACAAGGCAAGCAGACAATGAGCATCTCAGCAATCTTTTTATTTACCATATGCATAGCTTTTTATTGAGGATGCTTCATAGATAGCTCATTATGGTGATGCTGCAAGTTTCCACCATGATTAGGCATGGCTTAGGCTAGCGGCACAGGCGTTTCTCTAACATAGGATACAAACTCCATGGACTTACAAGTTCCCTCTTTATTTCACACCGGTGACAACCATAGACAAAAGAACATGATATCAACTGAGTACAACAAGATACAAGTGCAATGTTGAAAACGTTCCCCGTGACAACACGGTTCTGCTAATTTGTGGCATCCCGCAAAACCACTACTAGAAAATCGCGTTGAATTTGTGCATTGCATCGTCATCATCATGCATTGTTTGCCAAAACTATTTTTGCAAAGCCGTTTTGTTTCTAAAACGCCCCGTCTTTTATTCAAACGCCAAAACCGGGTCCCCGGAATATTTTGTTTTGGCCGCTATCGGTTTGCAGACGGCCCGTTTAAATCAAATAAAATATTTATTTATTTTGGCCGGAGCAGTCGAACGGGCCGACCGACCCGAACGACCGCCCCAGATTTTTAAAACGGTCCACCTAACCGCCCTGTAAAATCCTAAACCCACCAACTATCCTACCCACACCCCCTGGCCACCTCACCCTGCCCAACCCCCATGCGCCACCTCACCCTCTCTCCCCCTCTACCCAATCCTAACCTGCCACCTCACCCCTCTCTATCTCTCTCCCTCCCTCCAAACCGAGCCCAGCCCCTGGTCCCTGCCCGCGGGACCCACCCAGGATCCCCACTCCCGCAACCAGACCACCCCACGCGCCTGCCCAGTACCCCAACTCCCCCAGTCCGCGCCTCCCCTGGCCACCGACCCACCACGCGGGACCCGCCTTGGGCCACCTGTCCCCCACTCACGCACGCACGCTCCCTCGCGGTCCTCCCCACCCCGATACCCTCTTCCTCCCTGGCTCCTTCTCTCTCGCGGCCGACGCCCTCTATCTTCCCCCACCGCCGTGCCGCCCCTGGCTCCCCGCACAGCTCCTCCACCTCCTTCCCTTCCTCCTGCCGACCACCCCCACCCTCTGCGCCCCGCGAGCCGCCCCTGCTCGAGTTCCCCAACCGCCGCTGCTTCCACCCTCGCCGCCCGCCGCTCAGACCCGTGTCGCCGCCGCCCCGCGCGGCAGCCCCGACGCCCGCGCCCGCCACCGGAGCTTCCCCGCACCCGCTCGCCATCACCGCCTCCGTCCGCCGCCAGAGCCGCCAACCGCCAACCCCCGCCGCCCCGCGCCTCCTCCTCCGGCCGACCCCGGCGCCCCCTCCGCACGCCGCCTCGCCGCCGCCCCGCGCCGCCGCGCGCCCGCAGACCCGCCTCGCCGGACGCGAGCGCCGCCGCGCCCCTGCACCGTGCGCCCCCGCCTCCGTCCTCCCGCGCGGCCCGCGACGAGCTGTGCCCACCTCGCCTGCGTCGCCGCGCATGCTCCGACCTCCGCCTCGAGCCCCCTCGGCCTCCTCCCCGCTGGACCCCGCCGCCGCCGCCCAAGTCGCACCCTCCGGCCCCAGACTCGCCATCGCCGTGCCCGCCGGCCACCTCAACGCCCCGCGCGCCCACGCCCTCCAAGTGCTCTGCCTCGACCCGGAGACCGCGTTCCCAGCACCCTCCCTCGTCGCTGGTCTAACACGTGCTTGAGCTCGAGCCTGGGAGTGATGAAGATCAGGTGGAGAACGACAACCTTGACCCTGGAGCGAGCCAGGACGGGATGTTGCTGCGTCAATATGTGAAGATGGTGTCGCCTCTAGAAACCCGGGCGTCGAACCAAGATCATCTTGACACTCGTAGTCGGATCCCCAAGGCCGTCGACGCGAAACCACAAGATCGCCTACACGGATCTCCATGTTCTTCCTTCCGTCGCCGAGACCCGGAACGACAAGCACTCCGTCCCGAACGCCAAGTGCTTCGTCCCGAACGCCATGACCGATCACATGACCCGAGGACCCGGATGCGCCAAGACCGACCCCGGAATCCGAGAACGCTTCCGCCGAACCCCGAACCCCAGATCGTCGAGACCCCTCAAAGTGTGAACCTCTTATCCGAGAACCCTATTTTACAACATAATAACAACTTGTCGCATAATAATTGTTCATGCATGCATCTTGTCATGTGGTTTGGGGGCCTTATGCCGATTCACCTAATAACTAAATATGGGGCCCATATGCGGGCAAGTCCAGCCTTATATTGGCCTCACCTAAATTTGTGTAGCGAACCGGTGCTATCCTTTGCCATGCTAAACCACATTTAAATTGCGGGGGTTTAAACAACTTGAACCATATATTAATTGTCGGGACCCCGGTTCCGCTTAATATTGACCTAATTGCATCGCACCTTGCCATGTCATTCATCATACATGCATCATGCCGATCTTCTGCCGTTGTATTAAATATTGCATCCGGTGTTTCTTCTAGTGTTTTGGTTCTTCGCGGATAAGGCCGTTGAGTTGATGTGAGCTTCGCCCCGATCTTCGGTCGAACCCTTCGACAATGTTTTCAGGCGAGCATCTCCCCCCTTTCTACCTATCTTACTTTTATAGTGTTTTATTCCCTCCTGTTGATCTATTGCTATCTGTGTCCCGATGCTTTAGTTTCCGTACCCGTGATATTTTCCCCTGCAGCCTATATTGCCTTGGACACATCCTATTACCTGTTGTTTGGTAGATAGTTGGACTTGCGCGTCGTAGTTGCTTGCTCAAGTGCTGTTGTGTGTCGTCATATGCCACAGTTGCTGATGTATTGCCGCATGTTGTTGATGGAAATGATCATAGTTTTACTTATCGTCACTTTCATTTCTGTTTAACAACTAAAATTGAAATAAGCAGAGGCATCGGTGGGTGATAGATAATATTTGGTTTCCGAACGCCCACTTGTGTCCCGTAAGACCCCGAGTACTTGATTCCTGTTCCTTGATTTTTCGCGCTATCCACATCCGGGAGGTATATGGGACCCCCCTGAGCCAGAGCTTGATTCAGTCTTATTTCTTGGGGCCACAACTAGTTTGGGGATTTATTACTATCATGTACTTATGCCATGCTTTACTGCTTTATTTACGATTGTGCGAGGTACTGCACACTGTACTGTTTTGGAAGCGGGATGTTTTCGCGGTATCGACAGTCCCCGATTGGGGATCTGCTGTCGTTTACAGCCATCGACGCAGACCTTGAGCCCGTCTCGGAGCTAGCTTACTTCGTTGCGGGTAGATTAATGGGGTGGCCCCCTGAAATATTTCTGAATCCTGTGATTGCTTTGTCGTGAAGGCCTCGTTGGGTTTTGATTTAGTTTTTCCGAGGTTGATCGAGTGTGTGTTGCTATTGGTGCACCCCGGCCGGGTAAAACTTTCTGAAAGCCGTGTCCGCGGATATGGACGACTTGGAGCACAGTTTCTCGATCATAGACAAGCATAACTAAAGTTTACTGCTATAAATTTGACTTATAATGACTAGTAATCAGCTTCACTATAATGGAATGGCTAATTAATACTGCCCACAATTGCTTGTTTGGTTGTCGCTTGTGACAATTGTATCTGATTAGTAAGTATTGCAACTACAACGGAATGGCTGAATAAAAGTGCCAACAACTGCTGGGTTTTGGGTTTATCTCATACTATCTGTACCTGATTAGTAATTGTTGCCACTATCAAGGAATGGTTAACTAAAAGTGCCCACTGTTTACTTTATCAGGACGATTATCTAAACCTGACTAGTAAAGTGCCGCAACTATAACTGAATAAGTAAAATTGCCAGCTGTGTGAGTTCCTCGGTTGACTTCCTCGTTTGGTCTCGAGGGGGAAACACCAGGATGGGTTTGATTGGTGATAGCTTCAGGTTGGATCCGGTTAGGTCACTCTTATCCCTCTCTGATATCCGCCAGTTGTATCGAGTCTCTATAGGTTGTTTAGTGCATGCTGCCGCTGCCGCTCAGTCCACCATACCTATGTAGGCGAGGACCGCCGAATTCTAGCCTCGCCGTGTACTGGCCTCAGTACTGACGCTCCTTCGTTGTTTTTCTGCTTTGCCCTTTGTCGGCACCCCTTTTGTTAAGCAGGTTTTGAGATCGACGCCGTTAGCAGGGTTACCCTTCCGGCTTGGCCTGGGCAGGGTTATGGACGCCATTGGTTATTCTTCAGGGCTCTTAGCCCCATTTGCATCTTGTCCGTAGTCGGACGCTGTATCGTTTCTCAGGTGATTTGAATCTTTGTATATTATATTTGTATTCTTGACTCTTCGAGTCGCTGTTGTATATATATCTGTTCTGTGGGTCCCATCGAGGGCTGTTGTGTAATGTTATTACTTCGTTTTCCACCCGCACGAAAGTGCCTGGTGGGCACCTTTGAATCGTTTCTATGCGGGTTTGGTGAATTTTGCCCAAACTTGTATAGGACCGATTCTGAGGGTGTTACAGAGTGGTATCAGAGCTCAGCAGTTGCGATACCCCACAAGTCCAGCCTGTAGGATAACCTAGCTAACGGCCGAAGTAGAGTGTCAAAACTATTTTGCAAAAATCGGTTGGATAGTTCTGATTAGGTCTGATTTTACTCCTTACCCCTCTGCTGTTCTCCTCTTACCTCGACGTGTTTTGAATCTGCTCTCTTCTCTTTCTTCGAGTCCAGGATTTCTCGTGGTTGGGTTCCGTCGTACCTTTAGGGTTTCGCTTCCTCCTTTGATAACGGTGTTCCACCATCCGGTGTCAAGCTGCCTGATGAATCCGTCTACGGTGTTACCATTCTTTATTCCTTGTTTGATCCTTCCGGTGTTTTCTGACGCGACGACATCATCCTCTACGCCAGATCCGATGCAGAGTCTGCATCACTCCCTTTGTTTCTGAACCTCGCTTGTCGACATCTTCAGTCTGAATCCGAGGGTTGGTTGCATAAACTGTCTATTCGTGTACAGAGTAATGCTTTGAGTGCGGGATGGAGTCGCGACCATACCACTACTCTTATCATTCGCTTATGTATATTGAATGGTGGATCGATGCAATTTTACTCCTTCCATGGAAGTTAGAGGTGGCCTTACCTTTAACTTCGTCCGTTGTTTTCCGGAGGGCTCTTTCGACGATCAGGGACAACGACCCCTTGTTAGTGGTGTCGCGAGGATCTACACGAAGCGAGAAGACGCAGATCGCCGACCTTCCTTCCGGTACCATGAGGCGGATCTCGAGGGCGAGATCCATTGTTAGTGGTGTCGAATTGTGGCATCCCGCAAAACCACTACTAGAAAATCGCGTTGAATTTGTGCATTGCATCGTCATCATCATGCATTGTTTGCCAAAACTATTTTCGCAAATCCGTTTTGTTTCTAAAACACCCCGTCTTTTATTCAAACACCAAAACCGGGTCCCCAGAATATTTTGTTTTGGCCGCTATCGGTTTGCAGACGGCCCGTTTAAATCAAATAAAATATTTATTTATTTTGGCCGGAGCAGTCGAACGGGCCGACCGACCCGAACGACCGCCCCAGATTTTTAAAACGGTCCACCTAACCGCCCTGTAAAATCCTAAACCCACCAACTATCCTACCCACACCCCCTGGCCACCTCACCCTGCCCAACCCCCATGCGCCACCTCACCCTCTCTCCCCCTCTACCCAATCCTAACCTGCCACCTCACCCCTCTCTATCTCTCTCCCTTCCTCCAAACCGAGCCCAGCCCCTGGTCCCTGCCCGCGGGACCCACCCAGGATCCCCACTCCCGCAACCAGACCACCCCACGCGCCTGCCCAGTACCCCAACTCCCCCAGTCCGCGCCTCCCCTGGCCACCGACCCACCACGCGGGACCCGCCTTGGGCCACCTGTCCCCCACTCACGCACGCACGCTCCCTCGCGGTCCTCCCCACCCCGATACCCTCTTCCTCCCTGGCTCCTTCTCTCTCGCGGCCGACGCCCTCTATCTTCCCCCACCGCCGTGCCGCCCCTGGCTCCCCGCACAGCTCCTCCACCTCCTTCCCTTCCTCCTGCCGACCACCCCCACCCTCTGCGCCCCGCGAGCCGCCCCTGCTCGAGTTCCCCAACCGCCGCTGCTTCCACCCTCGCCGCCCGCCGCTCAGACCCGTGTCGCCGCCGCCCCGCGCGGCAGCCCCGACGCCCGCGCCCGCCACCGGAGCTTCCCCGCACCCGCTCGCCATCACCGCCTCTGTCCGCCGCCAGAGCCGCCAACCGCCAACCCCCGCCGCCCCGCGCGTCCCCGGCCGCCGCCGGCGAGCCCGGTGGCTCCTCCTCCTCCGGCCGACCCTGGCGTCCCCTCCGCACGCCGCCTTGCCGCCGCCCCGCGCCGCCGCGCGCCCGCAGACCCGCCTCGCCGGACGCGAGCGCCGCCGCGCCCCTGCACCGTGCGCCCCCGCCTCCGTCCTCCCGCGCGGCCCGCGACGAGCTGTGCCCACCTCGCCTGCGCCGCCGCGCATGCTCCGACCTCCGCCTCGAGCCCCCTCGGCCTCCTCCCCGCTGGACCCCGCCGCCGCCGCCCAAGTCGCACCCTCCGGCCCCAGACTCGCCATCGCCGTGCCCGCCGGCCACCTCAACGCCCCGCGCGCCCACGTCCTCCAAGTGCTCTGCCTCGACCCGGAGACCGCGTTCCCAGCACCCTCCCTCGTCGCTGGTCCAACACGTGCTTGAGCTCGAGCCTGGGAGTGATGAAGATCAGGTGGAGAACGACAACCTTGACCCTAGAGCGAGCCAGGACGGGATGTTGCTGCGTCAATATGTGAAGATGGTGTCGCCTCTAGAAACCCGGGCGTCGAACCAAGATCATCTTGACACTCGTAGTCGGATCCCCAAGGCCGTCGACGCGAAACCACAAGATCGCCTACACGGATCTCCATGTTCTTCCTTCCGTCGCCGAGACCCGGAACGACAAGCACTCCGTCCCGAACGCCAAGTGCTTCGTCCCGAACGCCATGACCGATCACATGACCCGAGGACCCGGATGCGCCAAGACCGACCCCGGAATCCGAGAACGCTTCCGCCGAACCCCGAACCCCAGATCGTCGAGACCCCTCAAAGTGTGAACCTCTTATCCGAGAACCCTATTTTACAACATAATAACAACTTGTCGCATAATAATTGTTCATGCATGCATCTTGTCATGTGGTTTGGGGGCCTTATGCCGATTCACCTAATAACTAAATATGGGGCCCATATGCGGGCAAGTCCAGCCTTATATTGGCCTCACCTAAATTTGTGTAGCGAACCGGTGCTATCCTTTGCCATGCTAAACCACATTTAAATTGCGGGGGTTTAAACAACTTGAACCATATATTAATTGTCGGGACCCCGGTTCCGCTTAATATTGACCTAATTGCATCGCACCTTGCCATGTCATTCATCATACATGCATCATGCCAATCTTCTGCCGTTGTATTAAATATTGCATCCGGTGTTTCTTCTAGTGTTTTGGTTCTTCGCGGATAAGGCCGTTGAGTTGATGTGAGCTTCGCCCCGATCTTCGGTCGAACCCTTCGACAATGTTTTCAGGCGAGCATCTCCCCCCTTTCTACCTATCTTACTTTTATAGTGTTTTATTCCCTCCTGTTGATCTATTGCTATCTGTGTCCCGATGCTTTAGTTTCCGTACCCGTGATATTTTCCCCTGCAGCCTATATTGCCTTGGACACATCCTATTACCTGTTGTTTGGTAGATAGTTGGACTTGCGCGTCGTAGTTGCTTGCTCAAGTGCTGTTGTGTGTCGTCATATGCCACAGTTGCTGATGTATTGCCGCATGTTGTTGATGGAAATGATCATAGTTTTACTTATCGTCACTTTCATTTCTGTTTAACAACTAAAATTGAAATAAGCAGAGGCATCGGTGGGTGATAGATAATATTTGGTTTCCGAACGCCCACTTGTGTCCCGTAAGACCCCGAGTACTTGATTCCTGTTCCTTGATTTTTCGCGCTATCCACATCCGGGAGGTATATGGGACCCCCCTGAGCCAGAGCTTGATTCAGTCTTATTTCTTGGGGCCACAACTAGTTTGGGGCTTTATTACTATCATGTACTTATGCCATGCTTTACTGCTTTATTTACGATTGTGCGAGGTACTGCACACTGTACTGTTTTGGAAGCGGGATGTTTTCGCGGTATCGACAGTCCCCGATTGGGGATCTGCTGTCGTTTACAGCCATCGACGCAGACCTTGAGTCCGTCTCGGAGCTAGCTTACTTCGTTGCGGGTAGCTTAATGGGGTGGCCCCCTGAAATATTTCTGAATCCTGTGATTGCTTTGTCGTGAAGGCCTCGTTGGGTTTTGATTTGGTTTTTCCGAGGTTGATCGAGTGTGTGTTGCTATTGGTGCACCCCGGCCGGGTAAAACTTTCTGAAAGCCGTGTCCGCGGATATGGACGACTTGGAGCACAGTTTCTCGATCATAGACAAGCATAACTAAAGTTTACTGCTATAAATTTGACTTATAATGACTAGTAATCAGCTTCACTATAATGGAATGGCTAATTAATACTGCCCACAATTGCTTGTTTGGTTGTCGCTTGTGACAATTGTATCTGATTAGTAAGTATTGCAACTACAACGGAATGGCTGAATAAAAGTGCCAACAACTGCTGGGTTTTGGGTTTATCTCATACTATCTGTACCTGATTAGTAATTGTTGCCACTATCAAGGAATGGTTAACTAAAAGTGCCCACTGTTTACTTTATCAGGACGATTATCTAAACCTGACTAGTAAAGTGCCGCAACTATAACTGAATAAGTAAAATTGCCAACTGTGTGAGTTCCTCGGTTGACTTCCTCGTTTGGTCTCGAGGGGGAAACACCAGGATGGGTTTGATTGGTGATAGCTTCAGGTTGGATCCGGTTAGGTCACTCTTATCCCTCTCTGATATCCGCTAGTTGTATCGAGTCTCTATAGGTTGTTTAGTGCATGCTGCCGCTGCCGCTCAGTCCACCATACCTATGTAGGCGAGGACCGCCGAATTCTAGCCTCGCCGTGTACTGGCCTCAGTACTGACGCTCCTTCGTTGTTTTTCTGCTTTGCCCTTTGTCGGCACCCCTTTTGTTAAGCAGGTTTTGAGATCGACGCCGTTAGCAGGGTTACCCTTCCGGCTTGGCCTGGGCAGGGTTATGGACGCCATTGGTTATTCTTCAGGGCTCTTAGCCCCATTTGCATCTTGTCCGTAGTCGGACGCTGTATCGTTTCTCAGGTGATTTGAATCTTTGTATATTATATTTGTATTCTTGACTCTTCGAGTCGCTGTTGTATATATATCTGTTCTGTGGGTCCCATCGAGGGCTGTTGTGTAATGTTATTACTTCGTTTTCCACCCGCACGAAAGTGCCTGGTGGGCACCTTTGAATCGTTTCTATGCGGGTTTGGTGAATTTTGCCCAAACTTGTATAGGACCGATTCTGAGGGTGTTACATAATTCCAACTTATAAGTGCAAGCATACACAACAAAGTTGTCACAATGGTTCAAGTTTATTAGGGGCAAAAAATAAAGTGTGCCATCAAGTTCGTGAGGGCTTTAATCACTAAGTTTTCACATAACAAAATAGTTTTTAATTGGAAGATAGTTGAAAGCAAGAATATACATGGAATGATGTAACACACCATGCATAGGAGTTTATAGTGGACACTTTGGAATAACTTGGTTTCTTGGGAGTTGGAAGCATGAGTAGAGCTTACTCATACAAGTGGAGGCTAGCAAAAGACTGGGAGCAACCAACTAAGAGAGCATAATGGCCATAATCATGCAATGCAACAAAGCAAACTAATCAAAGCAAAAAGTGGTATTACAGGTCAAGGACTAAATGATCATAGAGGCTAGTGGTGACTTGTCATAGTCATAACATGGTGTGAGCATGTGCCAAGTAAACCCAAGCAAAACATCAAAGGAGAATGCCACAATACTGGGCTTTTGCATGCTAAAACAACGCATAATTTCTTCAAGGCACACTAAGCAATCCTAATTGTTTGGAACAAGACATGCTACAACAATAATCACTAAGCATAATGCTAAAACAAAACCTAGCATGTAATGCTAAAGTCTAAGTCACAGTCAATGCAAGCTCCTCTTGCACTTCAAGCAAGAACCTACTACTCCTTTCCAAACACCAAGCAAACTTATTTGCAAAACAACACAGCGAGAACAGGGGTCCAAACTACTTTATTCAAGCAAACTAAACAACCTAAGCAAAGCAAACAAAAACTAAGACGCTCCAAGAATAACACAACTGTGCATGAAACAATAAAAACAAAGTGTCTAGAGAGACCTGAGCTTTTTATTGATGAAGAAGGGGATGCCTTGGGCATCCCCAAGCTTTGACACTTGTACCTCTTGGATATTTCTTGGGGTGACACCATGGTGGAATCCCTAATCTTGAGCTTTTGTCCATTCTTCATCTCATTGCATCATTATCTCTCCACACCTGAAATTTTTCCTTCATACAAAACTTCACACAATCTTCATTAGCAACATTAGCTTATTCAAAAGATATTAGACCACTGGAAAAGCTTTGGAATAGCAAGGCCTTTCACTAAAAACACAAGCTACTGTAGTAACTCCTTCAAAAATCTCAATTTACCTGAAGAGAACTCAAAAAGAAATCAATAAAAAGCAAATGCAAATAATGGCAGAAATCTGTTAAAACAGACCAGCAGGTAGAAACGATTTTTTTCGAACATCTTCAGTTGCTCAAATCAAAACGTGTTGAACTAACAAAAGTTAGATAACATACTGGGGGATTTATTCGTAAATTTTGAGCTCAATCTGAATTACATAGCCTCCTCATGAATTGTTTTGGTGGAGGACATAAATCTGTTTCAGGACAGCAACTCCCCAAATCTTACTTCCCTCTCATTAGAGGTCATTCTTGGCACAAAAAGGATAAGAAGAGGTCATTACAGAAGTAATAACTTGCAAGACTGAAGGAAACTCTTGGGTTATCTTCCAACACATACTTTTCTTTAACGCCTTTAAGTTAGGCACAAGAAGCAAGAAGAATCAAGTATTTTCAAATGAGGAAGCATTAACATCCATACTTTCTTTCAAAAGAGGAGAAAAAAGAAACTTCTCTCTTCTCATAGGGAAGTATTCAATACCTTTCTTGAATGGAAAATTATATTTAATGGTGCCTTCTTTCATATCAATGATAGCACCAACTGTTCTAAAAAAAGGTCTTCCCAAAGTAATAGGACAAGAAACATTGTATTCAGCATCCAAAACATAGAAATCAACAGGGACATAAGCATTGTTAACCATAATGAGAACATCATTAATACTCCCCATGAGTTTCTTCTTAGCATTATCATTGAGTGGAACATCCAAATAACAATCTACTAATGGTGGCAAATCAAGCGTTTCATAAATCTTCCTAGGCATAATAGAGACACTAGAACCAAGATCACATGAAGCTTTGAGATCAAAGTCATTCACTTGCATATTAATAATAGATTCCCAACTATCTTCTACTTTCCTAGGAATAGAAGCTTTGTGTTTTAGCTTCTCTTCCGTAATCTTAACAAGAGCATCTGTAATGTGTTTGGTAAAGGCAACATGGATATCACTAGCATCAGGACTTCTAGCAAGCTTTTGCAGAAACATAATCACTTCAGAAATATTGCAACCATCAATATCAAAGTCAAACTTAGCATCACTAGTGGTAGGCATAGTAGGAGGAGGAATAGGGGCTACTTGTGGTTTAGTGGTGATAGTCCACACACTATTGTTGCTATCAATTTCAGCTTCCCTTTCCCACTTAGCATAAAGTTGAGCTAACAACCTAACATTTTAATCAATAGTAACTTGTATGGCATGAGCAGTAGCAAAGGTGTTTTTCCATAGTTTCAGGTTTAGCAGCCATTTTATTAATCAAGGAGGACTGGGCTTCAGACAAAGAGGATATATTTTTCTCAACAGTTAAAAGCTTTTCCTCTATAGTCTTATTGAAAGTGGTTTGTTTACTAATAAAGTCCTTGAGCATGACTTCAAGTTCAGAGGGGGCACTTCTAGCATTATTGTAAGAGCTTCCATAGGAGTTGCCATTATTAGGAGGATAAGGCCTATAATTGTTGTTGCTACCAAAATTATTCCTGTAGGCATTGTTGTTGAAATTGTTGTTTCTAATGAAGTTCACATCAACTTGCTCTTCTTGAGCAACCAAAGAGGCTAAGGGAACACTATTAGGATCTAGAGGATCTTTCCCATTAACAATCATAGCCATAATAACATCAATCTTTTCACTCAAAGAGGAAGTTTCCTCAACAAAATTTACCTTCTTACCATGTGGAGCTCTCTCAACATGCCATTCAGAGTAGTTAACCATCATATTATCAAGGAGCCTTGTCGCAACACCCAAAGTGAGGCCCATGAAGGTACCTCCAGCAGCAGAATCCAACAGGTTTCTTGAGAAGAAGTTCAAACCTGCATAAAAATTCTGGATAATCATCCAAGCAGTGAGTCCATGAGTAGGGCAATTTTTAACCAAATATTTCATTCTTTCCCAAGCAGGAGCAACATGTTCACTATCAAGCTGTTTAAATTTCATAATGTCACTTCTCATAGATATAATCTTAGCAGAAGGATAGTACTTTCCAATAAAAGCATCTTTGCACTTAGTCCAAGAATCAATACTATTTTTAGGCAAAGAAAGCAACCATTCTTTAGATTTTCCCCTCAAGGAGAAAGGAAAAAGTTTGAGCTTAATAATATCTCCATATACATCCTTATACTTTTGCATCTCACAAAGTTCAACAAAGCTATTAAGATGGGCAGCAGGATCATCAGAACCAGCACCCGAAAATTGCTCTCTCATCACAAGATTAAACAAGGCAGGCTTAATTTCATAAAAGGTAGCATCAGGAGCAGGCGGAGCAATAGGAGTGCTTAGGAAATCATTTTTGTTGGTTCTAGTGAAGTCACACAACTTGGTGTTCTCGACAGAGTTCATTTTGGAAAAGGTGGGCAAGCCAAAAACAGCAGCAGCTAGAGCAGGAACTAATTTTTTTGTCTGTTTTTGAATAAGGCAAGCAAACTAAACTAGACTATTTTTTTGGGGTTTGTTGAAAAGAGGCAAACAAAACCAAGAAAAAGAAACAAAGCAAACTAAAAACAAAGTAAAGAGGAAGGAAGTGAAGGACTCCCGTAGTGAAGACGTCCTTAGCCTCCCCGGCAACGGCGCCAGAAAATAGCTTGATGGCGCCCAGTACTTCTCGTGGGACGCTTCGTTGGAAACCCCAAGATCAAGGTATGAAGCATCACAACAACAAGTTTCCCTCAGTAAGAAACCGAGGTTATCGAACCAGTAGGAGGAAGGAGATGTCACACAGGTGTTGCAAGCAACGCGGAGGCCTTCACAACACAAACTCAAGACTTTGCCCCAACGAATCAGTGAGGTTGTCAAGCTCAGCGGTTTGCTATAACAAAGAATTAAACGTATGGTGTGGAAGATAATGGTGGTTTGTAGCACGTAAACGGGTAACAGTGGAAGATGTATCAATGTTAAAGATTGGATCGGAGTCCATAGTTTACTAGAGGTGCCCTCCTTAGATAAACAACATGGCATGAAGGGTAAACAAATTATAGCGGGGAAATTGACAGGAACTGAGCAAGACATAACAATGCAATTACTAGTCAAAAAGATCCTATGAGGCTGATTGGGCAATACAACAATATACATAGACTGCCATCCAACTGCATCTCTTACTAGAAGTCCACCTTCAGGTTATCATCCGAACCCCCTCCAGTATTAAGTTGCAAGCAACAGACAACTGTTTTAAGAAAAGTGTGTAAGGTAAACAGTCCACATGTTCCATGAACAAGAGGCCGTTGTTTTCTCCCTAGTAGCAACAACACATCTACAACCGAAGATATTATTGTCACTTCCCTTGGAAACTAAAGGCATGAACCCACTATCAAGCATAAATACCCCCTCTTGGAGTCACTAGCAACTACTTGGCCAAGATAGCTACTAACAACGGAGAGCATGCAAGATCACAAACAACATAGACATGATAGAATCATAAAGACAAAACCATTAATCAAACCAACATAATAATCTCAATATCCATCGGATCCCCGCAAACACAACATGCGTGATTACAAATAGATTAGATCTTGATCATGAACGGAGCTCACAAGATCTATACATGAAAGCACAAAGGAGGAGATACAACCATCTAGCTACTACATGGACCCATAGTCTAAGGTGGAACTACTCACGCATCATACCGGAGAGAAGGCCTCCGAGATGATCTCCCCTCTGGCAGGGTGCCGTGAAGAACTTCAGATCCCCCCGATCTTGGGACGATGGTAGCGGCGGCTATAGACGGTTTCGTGGATTTATGATCAGATGCTCAAGGTTTCTGCATCGGGGGCTTCTTATAGGCGAAGGGGCGAGACCAGGAGGCGTCCAGGGCCACCAAACCCTAGCCAGGCACAGGCCCACCTGCCCCTACGCCTGGGGTGGGGCTGGCCCTCCTGGCTAGCCCCTCCGGCTCTCCTATGGACTTCTTGTTCCCCATGGAAAGTAATTGAATTTGTCTTTTGTTCCGTCCAATTCCGAGAATATTTCTTTACTAACTTTTCTGAAACCAAAAACTGCAGAAAATAGGCATCTGGCACTGTTGCAACTTGTTAATAGGTTAGTACCAGAAAAAATGTAAAAGGACACCTCAAAGTATGGACAAGTAAAGCAAAGTAGATACAAAACAAGCATGGATCATCAAATATTATAGATACGTTTCCAACGTATCAGTCACCGGGTTTCCAAACCACCTAGTACAATGCTTTTTAGCTAATGTATTTTCTTTTGAGAAGAGTTTGTCATACCCCATCTTTAGTTAGCAACTTGAAGATCCATTTACTGAGTAATGCTATATTCTTGATCTCAAGATCATGAATACCCAACCCACTGTTCTTTGGGTCGACATAGTACACTTCATTTGGCCAGTCGATATTTCCTTTTTCTCACTGTCTCCCTGCCAAAAGAAAGTTGACCGGAAATAATCCAACCTTTGTAAGACTTCTTTTGGAAGTTGAAAGAATGATATAATATACAATACCATTTTACTTAGTACCAAATTAATGAACACCAATCTTCCCTCTATGGAGGGCAATTTACCTTTCCAGCTACTTAATCTTAACTATAGTCTTTCCTCCACTAACTTCCATTCAACATTTGTAAGTCTCCGATAGTGAACCAAAATACCAATATATCTGATTGGAATTTCGCCCTGACTACATCCAAAGAGCTCGGTATAGTGGTCAGTCGCATCTTGAGCCTCACCAAAACAAAACAATTCACTTTTATGGAAATTAATTTTCAAACCCAAAAGTTGCTCAAAAGCTAAAAGTATCAGTTTCAGATTTTTTGCCTTTTCAAGATCGTGTTCCATAAACAGAATTGTATCGTCGACATATTGAAGGATATATAAACCTCAATTTACTAGATGGGGAATCACACATTCAATTTGGCCATCAGATTTTGCTTGCTCAATCATTATAGCTAACATATTAGCCATTTTTTGGTCTGGAAGTATTTGCCAATATCAGCATTGACTTCGATGGCAACACTACCTGCCAACACAAAGTTATTGATTAGAGCACACCATTCAGCTGGAAAACCTTTCATTCTAAGGGTCTGCTGAAGAAAAGACCATTTGATTTTGTCACAGACTTTTTTGAAGTCAATTTTTAGAATGACCCCATTTAGCTTTTTCATATGCAGTTCATGTACTATTTCGTGTAAGGTAACCACACCGTCAAGTATGTTACGACCTTGCATGAATGCAATTTGAGAAGGACGAACTACATGATCAACCACATAATTTAGCCTCATGGTAGTGACTTTGGTGAAAATCTTAAAACTACCATTAAGAAGGCAAATCGGTCTAATTGTTGGATCCATTCTGTCTCATTAACCTTAGGTAGTAAAATGATCTCACGAAATTCAACCGAAACAGATCTAGTTGTCCTTAATAGAAACCCAACTGGGAAGCCATCAGGGCCAGAGGCCTTATTATGTTCCATTTAAAAACAGCCCTTTTGATCTCCTCCTCGGAATAGGGATAAGTCAATAGATTATTTTCCTCAACAAAAACCTGGGATATGTCATCTGTTTGAGACTCATCCAAGGAGAAGTTATCTTCCTCAGGTTCCCCAAACAAAACCTTATAGTAGTTTCTAATGTAAGATTTCAAATGCTCTGTCCTTCAATCGTTCCATCGTCTTGAATCAAGGATAGACTAAGTTTCTTCTTGTGTCTGCCATTGGCAACACTATGAAAGTATCTTGTGTTCGAATCCCCATGCAAAATGAATTGAGCCTTGGAACATTGATACCATTTGAGTTCCTCCTCACGTAGAAGTTGTGCTAACTCTGCATTCGATTGGCTCTTAAGGTTAATTCCGTGCGCAGTCAACAAACAAGATTCTGCTAACGCTTCGAGATCATCAATAGTAGACGAGAGCCGTTGCTTTTCTTTTTTCATAATACCAGATGTGTGTCGTGCCCAACCAGCAAGGTGTTTTCGTGTCGCACGCACTTTATTATTCCACCTCTGGATTGGAGTACTACCCACAACCGGTCTATCCCATACTGCTTTGACCATATCGTGGAAGCCTTAACGATGTAGCCATCCTAGTTCAAATTTGAACGAACGGTTACATTGTGTTTTAGGCAAACCGGTTGTCACCAAAATGGAAGCATGGTCTGACAGAGCTTTAATACATTCTAGAGCATGTACCGAGATTAGCGGAAAATGTTCTTTCCAATCTGACCCCATCAGTACGCGATCAAGCTTTTCGTATGTTGGTTCTGAAAGACTATTTACCCAAGTAAATTGTCTTTCAATCATTGTGACCTCTTTTAAATCCAAGCTATCAATGGTAGCATTGAATAAGAAAGGCCAATGTGACGTCAAACCGACCTTTACTCTCCTCAAATGGAAAACGAAGCAAGTTAAAATCAGCATCTATAAGAATAGGGTATGAATTGCCCTTTGCTAGATTAACCGATTCTCGAAGGAAATCAATTTTAAACTCATCCTGGACTGCACCATACACAACAACAAGAATTTATATGAAATTATCAGCTTTATTACAAAAATGAAGTTTGATATGAAACTCACCATCCGAACAATCTCTATGGTATCAAAACTTGCGCCAAGTAAAATACCACCCGAACGACCACAGGGTAAATGTAAATGCCATACAAAATCTATACTACCAGAAAGTGGGTCCAGCAGACTTGTAGTCCCCATGCTTTGCTACTACTTTGCTAGTATAGCGTTCTTCTTTTGCCATGGCCACCAGGCAGGTGGTCCTCGATTTTACCATATCCGTACACACCTCATATATATGATGGCACCGTTCACCAAGATAGAAAGCGGATGTGCTACAGTGTAACTAGACTAGTACTACTAGTCAACTGCTCCTCAGACACTTTACTTCCGCTTTACTACTGTACAGGGCTCGCACACTCCAAACGACCAAGCGTGTTCGACGCCGGTGTGAAGCGAGGCGAGGCGCGCGCACCGGTCAATGCAAGTCCTCAAGCCGATCGAGAGGAACAAAAGCATGGATCGGGGAGTGGCCGATTCAGTTCCCGATCGAACAAATGTATTCTTGCTTCGATCGAGTACTAGCTAGCTTTAAACCTACACTCCCGAATCCCGATCGAACTATAACATGTCTTGGAAGCTCTCAGAATACCATCTTATAGTTTTGAATGGAAGGGGTATAGTTTGCTATACGACTTAGGTAGAGACGAACATGAATTCCCTTCCGTCTCCATCCATCTGTTCAGAAATATAAGATATTTTAGCTCCATGAAACAAATATATCGATACTATATTTTAGTATATATATTTGTCTAGATGTATTTTAGTATTTGTTGTTTTACATAAAACGTCTTATATTTCTAGCCGGAGGGAGTATAAACAAAAAGGACTACCGGCCGCCGCAATATAAAGCTTTACCTTTCTAACTTGACTGGTAAAGCTTTTTATGAAGAGGCATATGCAAACGTTGAAGTTTTATTGCAGAACAAGTGATGGAGCAGCACGTGGCGGTGGGCTCGTGTTAGTGTTTGTAGTCACTGCTAGTTAGTTTTGTGCCTATTTGTATTTTTTTTATTAATTTTGGTGTTATTTGTATGGTTGCCGATGATTATTATTTGATGGGTGAAATTTTCGGAAAAAATAAATGTATACTACGACAAGTTTGCCCGGATCCGGTGATGTAGGAGGGACGAGAACCACGGCGTGCCCTCGGCTCGTGCTAGTTTCTGTAGTCGTTGCTAGAAGGTCCATCGATCTATTTATGATTTTTATTACTTTTAGATTTCTTTATACTGCTATTAATGATTATTAATAAATTGGTAGAATTTTCGTAAAAAAACTCTAAAATTTGAGAATGACGAATATATACAGCAGGCACCAGAATATAAAAGGTACCGGTCCTTTTTCCGTGCGACCAGGAGCCCAGGCGGAAGTGGAACATTTCCAGAGAAAATCAAACCCATTTGCTAGACGGGCCTTAGTATAAAGCCATAGTCCATAAGGATGTTGGTTCGTACCAGGTGGACTTGTAGGGTAACCAAAAGAACTGTAGGCCGCTAGTGTGCTATTTGGGCCAGAGAGCCGTACTTCTTAAGATCGCATGGGCAGATGGCACCGGGCTTCAAGTTCGGAAACTTCTCCTCCCTCCGCGTTTTAATTTGTGAAAAAAATAAATCTAGATTTATTTTAGATATAGGTTTATTCAAATTTGGGATGAATCTACACATTAAAAAAATCTAAATTTATTTTTCTTTACAAACCTAAAACGTCTTATATTTTGAAACAGAGGGAGTAATTTCTAAGAAAAAGACCGACCTTTTCAAACTCAATCTCGCTCGCCGTCGTCTGGTCACTTTTTGTTCCGCGGACCGTCATCTCACCAAGTCCCGGTTTCTTTCATATGGATCATTTCAAGGGTATTCTTAAAAAAAAAGACCTCCAGGTAAAGGTTTATTTGAGAAGCGCGCACGTTTACGGAGAGTGTCACGTGCCGCGTGGGTATGAGTAAGTTTATTCTCGTACATAATTTTAGATTAAAGTACACAGACATTCGAGTACAAATAAACATACACATGTACTTGCAACTAAAGTACGCGAAATTAAAGTAGTATAACTATAGTGAGAGTTAAAATATAAAAAAAATACAAATTTACTTACAGCCGAAATACACGAAAGTACACAAAAAGTACAAGTTTACCCATAGCCGAAGTACGAAAGTACAAATGTGTAACAACCCCAATACAAAGTACACTAAGAATCCATACATTTAAAGTACAAACACAACAGTTTTAAAAGTATAATTTTTTTCAAAACCTATCAACATGGGATCTAGTTTAAAGCTCTCGGCACGAAGAGCTCAAAAGTGAAAATGGTTCGTAATTTGGACAAATGGTTCTCAAAATATTTTGTTTTGAATCATCGGATTTGAAAAAATAAAAGGGAAAATCTATACGCTCGCTGTTGTATCTCTCTGTCTCTCATCTTAATCGCACTTTCATTCTCGTTGCGACACTTGACAAGCATGCGAGCCTCACTAGGAGGACCGCGCGAAAGTAAAACCGCCACTTGGCACGATGACAGCGCACGTGACATATCTGTGCGAAGGTCGGCATTTTTTAGGATTTATGTCATTTTGATTGTTAGCTTGGAGAATGAAAGTGGGATGAAGATAAAAGAGACACACGAAAGGTTAAGAGCTATGATTTTTATACGTATTTTTCTAGAAAACAAAAATTCTTAAGAAAATATCTATAAAATTATTTGTCCAAATTACGAGCCGTTTTCATGGTTACATTCATCACATCGAGATTTTTAAAACTAGATCTCATCATACAATTGTATTCCGTAGTACTTTGATTTTTTCTATTTAGTGCTTCAGCTATTTACTGTAAATTTTAGTTTGGTTAGTGTAATTTGTACTCCACTATACTATACTTTGTATTTTCTTTTTGTTTTTTGTATAATTGTTCTTCTAGATATACTTAGAGAAACAACTGAGGACGATTCATGTGCTTCCAATTTTAGTACTATCCTTTCATACTTTAGTTTTTAATATAATTGTACTTTGCAATTCATTTTTTTAATTTCTAGATGCTGGCCGCCTGGCCTACTCGCTAGTTAGGCGGATAACGAACCAGTCCAGAAAATAACCGCTAGTTTTTGGTTTATAGGTGAAAAACGTCCTAGGCACATATCGGAAACTGGGCGGCTCGTATAATTTTTTGGGGGGAACAAGACATCGCGCGCCGAGACCTCAATATAAAAGGGATGAGTTATTGTTTTCGCCGCGCCCTCAATCTAGGATGGTAAGTTGACAAGGTGGACATTTTAGCTCGCCTTCCTCCACGCCACCGTCGCTGATGTATCTTTCCCACTCCCTTCTCGCATTGCCGTGTCACCCAGTTGCCTGCATGGACGCAACATGGTAGGTGCTTGTTTGATCCAGGGTCGCACATCCGCCTCCTATGGCTTTGGCGGCTCCCCGAGCTTCCGAACCTACTGCCGGCAATGTCATGCCCCCAATTTGGGTGCCACCACAGCCAAACGGAAGCGACATGGCAACCACACCATGCAAGTTGGCTTTTTCGGGCCTATTCCCGCAGCACCGGTGCCGGCGGTCATGGTGGTCAAAATATTGCCGTCTGCTGGCCGGGCCAAAATCGAAGCCCCAAGGGGCACACAGAAGTCGAAGAAGCCTTCTGGGCGAGGCCGAAAACTCAACGAATCGTCTGAGGGGTATGAATTCTACACCTTTTTTCCAACGTCTAGTCTGAATTGGTCACACATCGCTCGGTTCTTTTGATTTTTGATTGTATAGATTGCATTCTGTTCCTTGCTCATATATGGATTCATTGGTGTCGAATGAGATCAACATTGGAACTGTTCCACTTGACCACTTTGACGCCGACGTGAGTATGGTGACAATGAGGTGGGAGGGATGAGAATGGGGAGGGTGATTGTTGGAATTTGGTGAGTTTTTGTGCCGTTGGCCCATTAGACAAATTCTGAAATTCTCTTTGGTCCACTTTTTGGTCCACTTGTATATGGCAGCATATGGCTGTGCTAGTGGTGCTAAAGTTTAGTCCCACATTGCTAGTTGGAGGAGAGTTGGACCACCTTATATAGTAGAGTGTTGCACCACTCACTAAGGTGTGACAAGGAGAGAAGCCCTCGCGCACTCCTCCTCCGACGCCGCCTCGCCACGCCTCGCCATTGACGCGACGCGCGGATTGCGGGAATCTCGCCGAGCCGAGCTTTATTTTGCTGGTTGGTAAAACTAATTATGAGTCATTAACGGACGCGTTAATTACAACCGTTTCTACGTCTGCGCTAAACCTAATCGGTGAATCAATCCACACACACGCGCCGAATCAATCCACACACGTGCCTATCCTCTAGAACCTTGCGCCGCCGCTTTCATCTTCCCCATCCCGGCTTGCGGCATGCACCACAGATCGGGACAGTAGGCCTCCGGAACCCCGCCTCTTGTGAACCTGTACGGGTGAGGGGCGATCAAGTTTTTGGGAGCGCTCAAGCGCGACTACTGGCAACCACGGCGTCGTCCGACGACGAGTTCCCGAACGACGACTTCTTCCCGGACGTCACCAATCTCTTCGATAACCTCAACATGGACGACGCTACTGCAACCGCTACGGCTTCTATTCAGCCTACATCGTATGTGATCTCGATTTCTCTCTTTCGAATTATGCTAGATTTCTTTGTTCTAGCGTTTGGTATAGATGTGATAGGTTTATCTCCTATAGATGTAATCTGTTCATCTACTTTGTTGATCTGCATAATTGATTTTAGTACCGTTTGTATGATCATGCTTTATCAATTTATTATTCGGATTAAATCATATGGATTATTGCTTATATTTGCAATAATCCAAAAACCTGATTATAGGCAACTGAATTCCACTGGTGTAGCCGCGGCTACTAGTCCGCCTCCTTTTGATGGCATGCACTATAAGAGATGGCGCAAGAGAGCAGTTCTCTGGTTTGAAAACCTAAACTGCTACAGCGTCACTCTTGGCAAGCCTAAAGGAGATCTTTCTGCTGAGCAGGAAGCGAACTTTAAGAAAGCCGATACCATGTTTATGGTGGTTTTGTTCAGTGTTCTTGGGGAAAACATTGTTGACCCATATATGTCATTTTATAATGGCAAGGACGCGTGGGAAACGCTCGAGGCCAAGTTTGGGGTCTCGGACGCTGGCACTTAGTTGTGTGTCATGGAGCAATTCTATGACTACTAGATGGTTGATGAGCGCTCCGTCGTTAAGCAAGCTCATGAGATACAATCACTTGCCAAAGAACTTGGGCAGTTCAAGTGTACCCTACCGGACAAGTTTGTAGCCGGTGGCATTATTGCCAAGCTTCCTTCCTCGTGGAGGAACTTTGCTACCTCTCTGAAACATAAGAGACAAGAGTTTTCTGTTACGGATCTCATTGAGTCTCTTCATGTGGAAGAGAAGGTGAGAGCTGTAGGGTTCGCAGCATAGAAAACAAAATTTTTCCTACGATGTGAACTATGTACCAAGATCTATCTATTAGATACAAACAACGGGCGGATGTATATCCGTAGAGAACATACCCTTGAAGACCGACAAAGCTTAATGAGTTCAACTCGTGGTTGATGTAGACGATCTCTTGCCGATCTCAAGATCGAGAGGAAGTCCTAGCGCCGCAAATCAGCAGCGCATCCGTGCTCGCACACACGTTCGAGGCACCAAGCAACCTCCGCCTCCTCGCTCCAGCGATGCAGCAGAAGCACAACTCTTTATTGCCTAATAGCCACCGGGAACATGTATCTCGCTAGTCCGATACCATGGGTGATAAATTCTAGAGGGGGAGAGAGATCCTTCACGAGGAGGTGTGAGTGAGAAGTGAGGAGAGGGGGTGCCTTTTATAGGAGGAGGGGGGAACCCCAAGGGGGTGGCCGGCGCATGGGGGCTGCCCCTTGCCCTCCCCTCTTCATGTGGGTGGACACTCCACTCACAAAATTCCTTTAAATTCCCTCCACTCAAAATCCCACTCAAACATGCCATTAAATTTCCACCAAATTTAATGCAAACTCTCATTAAATAAAACTCTTTTATTTTATTCAGAATTTTGTCAATTACTTTAATGACAAACATTCACAAATAACCCCTTGCTAGAATTCTATTTCACATGCATAACCACATTATGCAATTTCACCCGAAACCTGTTTCGGTATCTAGTGAAATAAATTCCTGCGCTTGTTCATTCTTTCGGCATGAAACTTTTGCTCCAATTGGATGTCGGTGTCTCTTAAGTGTGTCACCCTACGGTTCGTGAATAATGGGGACATGATCGAGACCCCTCTCGGATCAATAATCAGAAGCGGGATCTGGAGACCCATACTGACTCCCACACATTCAACGATGACTTTCTTGTGATCGTCGGAACCTTTTATGCTAGTATCTTAATCCCTTTGTTTCACGATATATTACATGTCCGAGATTCGATCATCGGTATCTCCATACCTAGTTTGATCTCGTTACTGACATGCACTCTTTTCTCGTTCCCGTGATATAACATTCTAGTGATCAAATCACTTGCTTGCAAGCTAATCAATATTATATCACCGAGAGGGCCCAGAGTATATCTATCCGTCATCGGGATGAAAAAATTCCACTCTCGATCCATGAGCCTCAACATAACACTTTATTAGTTCTGAATCCATCTTTATAATCACCCTGTTACGGTGTGACGTTTGATGTTATCAAGAAACTCTTCCGGTGTTAGTGATTGACATGATCTCATGGTCTAAGGATTAGGATCACTTCGTAAGTTGTTATAGCAATATAAACTCAATGACTTTGATCGTAATGCTATACTTCAGATGAATGTTCATCACACCATTACACTAATGTTGTGATCCCGTTATTAACAACATCCAATGTCCATGATCAGGAAACCTTGATCATCTTGTTAATCAACGAGCTAGTTTATGAGAGAGGCATAACTAGGAACTTTCTGTTTGTTTATTAAACACACATGTATTAATGTTTCCGTATTAATACAATTATAGCATGCAAAATAAACATCTATCATATACTTGGAATACACATAATAAACATTTTATTATTGCCTCTCAGGGCATATTCCCTTCAGTCTCCCACTTGCACTAGAGACAATAATCTAGTTACATAGTGATAAATCTAACACCCATTGAGTTCTGGTGTTGATCATGTTTTGCTCTAGGGAGAGTTTTAGTCAACGGATCTGCTACATTGAGATCCGTATATACTATACAAATCTTTATATCTCCATCCTTGACATGCTCGCGGATGGAGTGAAACCGGCGCTTAATATGCTTGGAATGCTTGTGAGACCTTGGCTCTTTGGCATTGGCAATGGCACCATTGTTGTCACAATAGATCACCATTGGGTCCAACGCGTTTGCAACCACTCCTAGTTCCACTGGCGGAGGGTAATGGAGGCGATACTGGGCTGCGACCCCCCCTTTCCAAATTGGAAAAAACATTTACTACGTATTAGTCGGCAGCCAGGCCGAAACCAAGAGCAGATCATTCCTTTTTTTCTGATTCCCCCCAATTTGACCACACAGGGACGAAGCAAACCGTGCCGTATCGCATACGCCTGTGCCCTCGATGGCGTCATCGGCAGCAGATTGCTAAGTCATCCTCCAATTCGATCAATCGATTGGTCTACATCCTTGTCCCTTGATCCTCCTCCTCTCCAATCCCCTTCTCCGCGTCTTAATTCCGCTCCGTCTTGCTGCTGCTACTCCGATCTGCGAGCTGCACCCCACTCCGGCACTCCCACTAAAGACCAGCCAGACTATTCTCCACCGGCCAGGGCAGGCTGCCAGCACCCAGCAACCCAGATTAAGGTAATAAAGTCTAGTGTCCTACTGTATTTCTAAATTCTAATTGTTTCAGTATAAATTGAGAAATTATTTCTGAATCCACTTCCTTTAGTTATTTCAGTACGCCACTGTTACTTGTAACTAGATGTACTGAACTTGTTTGATTACTTTTGATGAAAAATTGATTCAGTAAAAAATTCTTATTTATGTAGCAACGGGGAAAAACAGAAGATGCGGTCTTTTCTTAAAGCGGAGAAGTAAAAAGGATTTCTCTAGCTAGTTATTGGTCAAATTTAGTTACCTTTTGGTCATTATATGCGTTGTTTTCTTTGGAGTGTAAAAAATTACTTGTTCACAACACTTAGATATATTCAAACCAGTTATATCTGTTGTATTTGCATAAACAAGATATGTATATATCATCATGATATTGCCATCTAATATACTCCGTATATCTTATAGTTGCTCTATAACTAGCCCAACTTTTATGCTTATTTGCTCTTTTCTATGAAATTCGCCCCCTCTTGTGTTTTATTCACGCTCCGCCACTGCCTAGTTCGGATATGAACTCCTTCATCCAAACTGCTTCCTGAGCCGCTTCTGAAGCAGCAACATATTCGGCCTCCGTTGTTGATCCCGCTACCACAAGTTGTTTGGAGCTCCTCCAACTAACCGCTCCGCCATTCATGAGAAATACGTATCCGGATTGAGACTTAGAGTCATCCGGATCGGTGTCAAAGCTAGCGTCAACATAACACTTAGCGACGAGCTCTTCTTCACCTCCGTATACAAGAATATCCTTAGTTCTTCGTAAGTACTTAAGGATATTCTTGACCGCTATCCAGTGTTCCGAACCTGGATCCGATTGGTACCTACTAGTCAAACTAATAGCATGTGCCACATCCGGTCTTGTACATAGCATGGCGTACATTATAGAACCTATGGCTGAAGCATAGGGGACTTTGTCCATTATCTATCTTTCTTCCGCCGAAGCCGGACTTTGAGTCTTACTCAATGTCTTGCCTTGCAACATAGGTAAGAACCCCTTCTTACTTCCGTCCATTTTAAAGTTCTTTAAAATCTTATCAAGGTATGTACTTTGCGATAGCCCTATTAGGCGCCTAGATCTATCTCTATAGATCTTTATGCCTAATATGTATGACGCTTCACCTAGGTCCTTCATTGAAAATTTGCTGTTTAGATAACTTTTAACACTGTTTAAAAGATCTATATCATTTCCGATCAATAATATGTCATCCACATATAATATAAGAAATGCCACATTGCTCCCACTCACTTTCTTGTAAATACAAGCTTCTCCATAAGTTTGGACAAATCCAAACTCTTTGATCACCTCATCAAAGCGGAGATTCCAACTTCGTGATGCTTGCTTCAATCCATAGATGGATCGCTGAAGCTTGCACACCTTGTTAGCATCCTTAGGATCGACAAAACCCTTTGGTTGTATCATATACAACTCTTCTTCAATATTACCATTGAGAAACGCGGTTTTGACATCCATCTGCCATATCTCATAATCGAAATATGCAGCAATTGCTAACATAATCCTAACTGATTTTAGCATCGCTACGGGAGAGAATGTCTCATCGTAGTCAACTCCTTGAATTTGTCGAAACCCCTTTGCGACAAGTCGAGCTTTATAGACGGTCACATTACCATCAGCATCAGTTTTCCTTTTGAAAATCCATTTGTTCTCCACGACCTTTCGGTCGTGAGGTAATTCCACCAAGTTCCAAACTTGATTTTCATACATGGATTCCATCTCGGATTTCATGGCTTCTAACCATTTGTTGGAATCCGGGCTCATCATCGCTTCTTCATACGTCGCAGGGTCATCATTTTCATCAACCATGAAATTCATGACAGGATTTCCGTACAGCTCGGGAGCTGCACGCGTCCTGCGAGGTTTGGTAGTACTCTCTTTCGGAGTTTCATGATCATTATCATTAGTTCCCTCTTCAACAGGTGGAGCCAACTCCGGAACAACTTCCGGCGCTGCGCTACTCGCCATACTTTGAAGAGAAGGTTCTATAACCTCTTCAAGTTCTACCTTCCGAGTACTCACACCTTTCGCGAGAAACTCTTTCTCTAGAAAGGATCCAATCTTGGCAACAAAAACCTTGCCTCGGATCTGTGATAGAAGGAATACCCAATAGTTTCCTTAGGGTATCCTATGAAGACGCATTTTTCCGCTTTGGGTTTGAGTTTATCCGGTTGAAGTTTCTTCACATAAACATCGCATCCCCAAACTTTAAGAAATGACAGCTTAGGTTTGTTTCCAAACCACAATTCATACGGTGTCTTTTCAACGGATTTAGATGGTGCCCGATTTAAAGTGAATGCAATAGTTTCTAGTGCATAACCCCAAAATTACAACGGCAAGTCCGTCAGAGACATCATAGATCGAACCATATCTAATAAAGTACGATTACGACGTTCCGACACACCATTTCGCTGTGGTGTTCCGGCAGGCGTGAGTTGTGAAATAATTCCACACTCTTTCATGTGAGTGCTAAACTCATAACTTAGATACTCACCTCCACGGTCGGACCGTAGAAATTTGATCTTTCTATTACGATGATTTTCCACTTCATTCTGAAATTCCTTGAACTTTTCAAAGGTTTCAGACTTGTGTTTCATAAAGTAGATATAACCATACCTACTCAAATCATTCGTGAAAGTAACAAAATAACGATATCCACCTCGCGCCGACACACTCATTGGACCACATACATCAGAATGTATGATTTCCAATAAATCTATCGCCCGTTCCATTGAACCGGAAAACGGCGTTCTAGTCATCTTGCCCATAAGGCATGGCTCACATGTATCAAATGATTCAAAATCAAGTGATTCCAAAAGTCCATCCGAATGGAGCTTCTTCATGCGTTTAACGCCAATATGACCTAGACGGCAGTGCCACATATATGCGGATATATCATCATTATGTTTAATCCTTTTAGCATCAACATTATGAATATGTGTAACATTATCATCGAGATCTAATATAAATAAACCATTCATCATCGGTGCATGACCATAAAAGATTCCATTCATATAAATGGAACAACCATTGTTCTCGGATTTAAATGAATAACCACTTCGCATCAAACATGATACAGATACAATGTTCATGCTCAGTGCAGGCACCAGATAACAATTATTCAAGTTTATAACTAATCCCGATGGCAAATGGAGAGGCAGCATTCCGACGGAGATCACATCAACGCTTGATCCATTGCCGACACGCATCTTGACCTCAACCCTTGCTAGCGGTCGCTTGTTCCGCAGCCCATGATTCGAGTTACAAATATTAGCAACTGAACCGGTATCAAATACCCAGGTGCTACTGCGAGAACTAGTCAAGTACACATCAATAACATGTATATCATATATACCTTTGTTTGCCTTGCCGGCCTTCTTGTCTGCCAAATACTTGGGGCAGTTGCGCTTCTAGTGGCCAGTCCCCTTACAATAGTAGCACTCGGTATCAGACTTAGGTCCAACTCGGGGTTTCTTTTCAGGCACGGCAACAGGCTTGTCGCCCTTACTTCCCTTCCGTTTTCCCTTCTTGTCTTTCTTGAAACCAGTGTTCCTATTGATCATCAACACTTGATGTTCCTTTTTGATCTCCACTTCTGCAGTTTTAAGCATTGATAGAAGCTCGGGGAGAGACTTCTTCATGCCTTGCATATTATAGTTCATCACAAAGCTCTTATAGCTAGGTGGCAGAGACTGCAGAACACGATGGATGCCTAAGTCAATGGGAATCGTTATTCACAAGGACACAAGCTTATTGGCGTAACCCGAAATCTTGAGTACATGCTCACTAACGGAGCTGTGCTCTTCCATCATGTAGCTAAAGAACTTTTCTGAAGCGTTGTAGCTCTCTACAGCAGCATGTGTGTCGAAAATCATTTTCAACTCACCCATTGTATCAAATGCATTGCCGTTTTCGAAACGCTTTCGAAGTTCCGGATCTAGCCCATACAATATGCCGCAATGAACTAAGTTGTGGTCCTCCTGACGAGTCTGATAGACATTCTTCTCCTCGTCAGGGGCATCCTCAAAAGGTGGGGGGCCTAGTGGCGCTTCTAGCACGTATTGCTTTGGTGCAGCAGAGAGGAGAATCCTCAAATTCATGGCTCATTCGGTAAAGTTGCTACCGTTCGTCGCTAGTTTCTCTTTCTCCATGAACACATTGAAATTAAAAGCAGGTGGTGCCATCTACAACAGAATTTGTAAAGTTTAGACTAAGTGTATGATAGATTGAGTTCAACTAATCCATATCACGAATGAACTCCCACTCAAAAACGACATCCCTCGTGCCTTTTTGGTGATTATATGAACCAAATCCACTATACCAAGTCCGATCATCACGTGAGTCGGTATAGCTTCAAAGGCGAGCATCAAATGGGCATCATATCAACTATATGACTCATGCTTAACCTTTCGGTCCGTGTTCCAAGGCCATGTCTGTACATGCTAGGCTCGCCAAGTTAGAACCTTAGTATTCGCATGTGTAACTGTTTTACACCCGAAATATGGTCGTGGATCCAAGAACACCCGATCATCACGTGATGTCTTGGAGCGACGAAACATAATCGGTGCATACTAAAGGAAGAACACATTCTTATCTTGATATTTAAATGAGGGATCATCTTATTATGCTAACAAAGCGCTAAACAAGAAATATAAGATGCAATCAAACATCACATGTTTATTAGTGAAATGATATGGTTTCCGCATATGATCTCTATCATGTGTATCGTGGTATGATCACTATCATACCTATATGTGTAAATCCAAGGTCTATGGAGTTTACACGCTATGTGTGTTGTAAGAGTATCATCTCATACTTTTACTTACAACATCACCATATCATAACACTAGCCCAGCAACAATCTAAACTAGACGCCTCTAATTTATCCATTGCAAGTTTTACGTGGCTTAGGGCTTTCGAGATAGAACCGTTCTTACCTACGAACATGAACCACAACGAGGATAACCAAATTTTTGACAACTCGTTGCAAAATAGATATTGACTATAATAGGAGAGACAGACACCCGCTAGCCACTTATGCAAACTAGTTGCATGTCAAGCGTGGAACATGTCTCATGTGCGAGGACATGTAAAGTTTGTCCGGGCCGCTTCATCCCACTATGCCACCAATATCCAAAATTACAACTAAGGAGCAACAACATGATCATAATCGCCCACATACTCATATGTGTACTACCCGTGTAAAGCATCTACGCATAGATCCGGCTCTGATACCACTATAGGGTTCGCAACATAGAAAACAAAAAAATTCCTACGATGTGAACTATGTACCAAGATCTATCAATTAGATACAAACAACGGGCGGATGTATATCCGTAGAGAACATACCCTTGAAGATCGACAAAGCTTAACGAGTTCAACTCGTGGTTGATGTAGACGATCTCTTGCCTATCTCAAGATCGAGAGGAAGTCCTAGCGCCGCAAATCAGCAGCGCATCCGTGCTCGCACACACGTTCGAGGCACCGAGCAACCTCCGCCTCCTCGCTCCAGCGATGCAGCGGAAGCACAACTCTTTCTTGCCGAATAGCCACCGGGAACATGTATCTCGCTAGTCCGAGACCATGGGGGATAAATTCTAGAGGGGGAGAGAGATCCTTCACGAGGAGGTGTGAGTGAGAAGTGAGCAGAGGGGTGCCTTTTATAGTAGGAGGGGGGGAACCCCAAGGGGGTGGCCGGCGCATGGGGGCTGCCCCCTTGCCCTCCCCTCTTCATGTGGGTGGACACTCCACTCACAAAATTCCTTTAAATTCCCTCCACTCAAAATCCCACTCGAACATGCCATTAAATTTCCACCAAATTTAATGCAAACTCTCATTAAATAAAACTCTTTTATTTTATTCAGAATTTTGTCAATTACTTTAATGACAAACATTCACAAATAACCCCTTGCTAGAATTCTATTTCACATGCATAACCACTTTATGCAATTTCACCCGAAAACCTGTTTCGGTATCTAGTGAAATAAATTCCTGCTCTTGTTCATTCTTTCAGCATGAAACTTTTGCTCCAATTAGATGTCGGTGTCTCTTAAGTGTGTCACCCTACGGTTCGTGAATAATGCGGACATGATCGAGACCCCTCTCGGATCAATAATCAGAAGCGGGATCTGGAGACCCATACTGACTCCCACACATTCAACGATGACTTTCTTGTGATCGTCGGAACCTTTTATGCTAGTATCTTAATCCCTTTGTTTCACGATATATTACATGTCCGAGATTCGATCATCGGTATCTCCATACCTAGTTTGATCTCGTTACTGACATGCACTCTTTTCTCGTTCCCGTGATATAACATTCTAGTGATCAAATCACTTGCTTGCAAGCTAATCAATATGATATCACCGAGAGGGCCCAGAGTATATCTATCCGTCATCGGGATGAACAAATTCCACTATCGATCCATGAGCCTCAACATAACACTTTATTAGTTCTGAATCCATCTTTATAATCACCCTGTTACGGTGTGACGTTTGATGTTATCAAGAAACTCTTCCGGTGTTAGTGATTGATATGATCTCATGGTCTTAGGATTAGAATCACTTCGTAAGTTGTTATAGCAATATAAACTCAATGACTTTGATCGTAATGCTATACTTCAGATGAATGTTCATCACACCATTACACTAATGTTGTGATCCCGTTATTAACAACATCCAATGTCCATGATCAGGAAACCTTGATCATCTTGTTAATCAACGAGCTAGTTTATGAGAGAGGCATAACTAGGAACTTTCTGTTTGTTTATTAAACACACATGTATTAATGTTTCCGTATTAATACAATTATAGCATGCAAAATAAACATCTATCATATACTTGGAATACACATAATAAACATTTTATTATTGCCTCTCAGGGCATATTCCCTTCAAGAGCAAAGGACAAAACTGCTCGAGGATTTGAGGGAGGTTCTACTGCCAATTTGGTGCAGAGGAAAAACTTCCAATCCCACAATTTAAAAAACAAGAACAAATCTGAAGGAAAAGGGAAGTTCGATGGCAAGAACAAGGCCACACACTCAACCAACTTCAAGAAGAAAATTGATAAGAGGAAAGGATCTTGCCACGTCTGTGGTGATCCTGGTCATTGGGCTCCTAGCTTCCCTAATCGCTTTGACAAGCATCAACATGGGAATAGTGGAAATGTTGCTAATGTTGTTATTAGTGATACTGAGATGAAGGATGCTGGGTACGGTATTTTACCTACTATCCTTTCAGTATGTCATTCTCCTGATTGGTGGATAGACACAAGTGCTAATACACATGTATGTTCTGATATTTCCATGTTTTCCTCTTATCATGTCGGGTATATACCCCTGGGTACACCAGAGTTGGTGTGTCAAGTGATTCGATAAAGTGTTGAATCAGTCAAATAAAAGATGAAAGATATAAATAGAGTAAACAAAAAGGAGAAGAGAAAGGGAACTAGGCTGAATCAGTACAAACCCGGCCTGATCAGAATTCGTCCCAGGCCTGAGTTACTCCTCTCGGGCCGAATCAAGGCTGATTCGGCCTAAACAGCATAGCAACCATATAGTTGGGCCGGGTTAACCTTCCCTCGGCCCACTTACCCGTCGATTCCAGTCCTGCTCCCGCATAATCAGGCGACACTCCGCATCGCTAGCTCCCGCCAAGTCGTCATCTCCCGCCAACATCGCCGTTACCCCTTGGCATCCCCGGCACTCCCCAGCATCGCCTGGATGGGCCGACAAGGAGCCAACCCGACCCACCACGGGACTCCATCCTCGCCGAACAGCGCTGCCACGCCAAGTCAACACGGTGCTCGCGCTGATGCCTGACGAGCCGAGCTCCCCCCGGGTGGGCCGGTGAAAGGGCATTTATTGTCATAATCACTTTTGGTGTTCGTAAACAACAAGTAGATCATTTTACTGTTTGTTATTATCCACAGGTTGGTATTACCATTGATAAACTGCACACATATTCTTGGGAAAAGACCACATTCATTTGTCACTGATCTAGAAACTCTAGACCGGAGTCTCCGGTGTGGTCCGGAGTTTCCGGTTCTGGCTCCAGTGGTGCTTCCCAGGACCTAGATGGGACAGTCTGACTAGTGGTCCGGAGGCTGCACCGGAGGTTACTCCGGAGTCTCCGGACTTTGGTCAGTCCGGAGTCTCCGGTGTTGGAAGGCCGGAGTCTCCGGTGGTGCTGGTGCAGAATTGGCCTGGGTCAGTCAGAAGGGCAGTCCGGAGGCTGGTCCGGAGATTGGCCGGAGTCTTCGGTGTAGACCGGAGTCTCCGGTCTCCAGACCGGAGTCTCCGGTCTGACTTTTCTACAACGGTCAAAAAACGGTTCGTGGAGGGGGCTGCCTATAAAAAGGGACCCTTGTCTTATTCCTCCTATTGCTCGAGCTGCTCAAGAACACCAACCCCATTAGAGCCACCAAATCTACAAGATCTCTTCATCCAACCATCCAAAGTCATTGATCTTTGGAGAATCGAAGGAGGAGGCCTTGATTTACATCTTCACCAAGAGAGATCTTCATATCCCCCTCATTCACTTGAGGCCCCCCAAGCTCTAGTGTTTCTTTGGAAACCCTAACTTTGATTTGGTTCTTACAAGCTTGTCTTTGATTTGTCTTGACAGCTTGCTTGTATTTGGGAGCCTCCAATTCAGTTGTGGATGTGTGTCCCAAACTTGTTGTAAAGGTGCCGGCTTCCACCTCGAAGGTTGCCGATATAGTGGAAGGTGAATAGAGCCCGTTGGGGTGAGGTTCATCGGAGAACAAGGGAGGCCTCTCGTGGTGTTGGTGGTTTGAAACCACCCCCTCTCCGAACGTAGACGTACTTCCCCTCAAAAGGAAGGAACTATAGGAAACAAATCCTTGTGTCTCCATGTCCACTCCTTTCTTGTCAAACCCTAATTTGAAAAAGAGTAAAATTTGAAGTAGCACCTATTCACCCCCCCCCTCTAGGTGCCCATCGATCCTTACAATTGGTATTAGAGCCTCGGCTCTTTATTTGGGCTTTACCGCCTAAGAGAATATGGGTAGCCAAGAAGGGGATGGTGGTAGTGAGCCGACCCCGGTGACCATGGAAGATCTCAGAAACTTGGAAACAAGATTGAGCTCTTCCTTGGTCAACGAAGTCAAGAATATGCTTGAGCAACTTCTTAAAGAAAAGGATGGCTCATCACCCCCATCTCCTCAAGAGGATCTACCATCCGTTGTACCTAAAGGGAATACTTCGGTATTCCCCGAGGGTATGGTGGTAGGGGGTAAACTAGACAACGCTAATTCCTCCACACAACTTGATGGGGGGGAAGGGTGAGCACCGTGATTCTTGGTACTCTCCCGATCCTCCCATCCCTCACCCTCATGTGTACAATAGAGGTGACCCACCTAATCTAGAAGAGTCTGCTACTTTTGCTCAATGGCAATCACTAATGAGAACTAATGTGCGCAGCTCTTGCATTGAACTATGGAACATCATCGAGCATGGACTCTTTATTGGAGATCCAAACAACTTGACAAGAAGAGAGGTTGTCAATATTCAACTCAATGCCACTGCTTTGCATATGATTCAACAAGGATTGGGAACAAAGGATTACCCACACATTGAGCACTTTAGCATTGCCAAGGAAGCTTGGGATGCTCTCACTATGTTGTTTGTTGGAAATGAGAGCATGAGGAGGAACCGATATGATGCTCTAAGCAATGAAGTCGAAGGCTTCTACATGAAAGAAGGTGAAGATCATGAAGACATGTACCGAAGGCTCAAGACCACCGCCACCGCTTTTAGAAATGTGGGTGCCTCACATGTGGATGATGCATGGATAAAAAGGAAATATGTGAGTGCACTCATGCCTTTTGAGCCCACCGACTTGAAGAGTCTACAAGGAAGACATAACTACCATCTCATGACCTCAAATGAAGTTATGCAAGAGATGGCCGCTTTCAAGGTTGCCGCCAAGAATGCCAAAGATGCCCGTGCTCGTGCCCTTGGTATGAGCAATGTTGTCAATGTTGCATTGAAGGCCAAATTTGTGGACCATGGGGATGAAGATGATAGTGATGAAGGGCTTTCCATGGACCACCCCGATGAAGCCAAGATTGCTCATAGTCAATATATGGATTTCTATGCAAAGAACTTTTGGAAGAACCCCGCCAAGGCCAAAATGGAAATGCAAAGAAAAAGCAACCCAAATGGGAAAAGAGAAAATACAACGAGGTTGAGAACTTGCTTCAATTGTGGTGACCGCTATCACTTTGTAGCAAGTTGTCCCTATGAAAAGAGAGAAGATCATGGTGGTAAGCTTGTGTTGAAGAAGACTCTCAAGGCACCCTACAAGAAACCTTTCATCAAGAAGAATCCCATCAACAAGAAGTCAGGAGAAATTGTCTTGATCACTCATGAATAATACTCCTCCGACAATGAAGATGATGAAGATGAGGAAGAGGAAACTTCTCATGGTGTGGCTTCTCTAGCCACCACCTCTACTCCGACATTCTCACTCTTTGATTCTCCAAATGAGAACTCTCCCACCAAGAACGTCACTTGCCTTATGGCAAGAGGAACGGAGACTTATGCTTCCGGAGGGTCAAAGTGGGTGCTTGATAGTGGTTGCACAAGTCATATGCCGGAAGCTCATATATTGTCAAGGACTTAAAGCCAAATGATGATCTAATCACCGTGACATATGCCGACAAGTCAAAGTCTAAGGTAATGGGTTTTGGCAAAGTTGTGGTTGCTCACGACATTACACTCGTGAACGTCATGCTTGTTGAGACCCTTGGGTACAATTTACTTTCAGTCTGTGCTCTTGGAAAGATGGGTTTTTCCATCTTTATACATAATGATCTTGTGGTCCTCATGTGGAGCAAGTCTCTCAAGGTCGCTTTCGTTGGGTATGTCGAACATGACTTGTATGTGGTGGACTTTTCGGGGCAAGCCACTACAAGTGCGATGTGCTTATTCGGAAAGGCCGATGTGGGTTGGTTATGGCATCGCCGACTGGCCCATGTCAATATGAGAACTTTGCAAATTCTCCACAAGGAGGGCCATATTGTTGGACTAAATGAAAGTGTTTCCTTTGCCAAAGATCGTGTTTGCAGGGCATGTGTTCTAGGGCAGATGCATGATGCTCCTCATAAGCCTAAGAACCGCATCAAGTCCACCAAGATTTTGGAGCTCCTTCACGTGTACCTCTTTGGTCCTCCATCTCATGCAAGTCTTGGTGGGAAGAAATATTGCTTGGTGATTGTTGATGACTTTTCAAGATACTCTTGGTTTTATTTCTTCAAGTTGAAGAGTGAGACTCAAAAGACTTTTATCGACTTCATCAAGTTGGTTCAACGGCAATACAATGTTCCCGTGTTGATCATAAGAAGTGACAACGACACCGAGTTCAAGAACTACACCTTGAATGATTTCCTTAGTGATGAGGGGATTAAACATCAATATTCCGCTGCATACACCCCTCAACAAAATGGTGTGGCCGAAAGGAAGAACCAGACTCTTATTGAGATGGCTAGGACCATGTTGGCGGAGTTTAAATCTCCATACAACTTTTGGGCCGAAGCCATCTCCACCGCGTGCCATGCTTCAAACCGTCTCTACCTCCGCAAAGAAATCAACAAGACTCCATATGAAATACTTACCGGTAACAAGCCCAACATATCTTACTTCCGGGTGTTCGGTTGTAAGTGTTTCTATCTCATAAAAGGTGTTAGTTTGTCTAAATTCGAGTCTAAAGCATTAGAGGGTATTTTTGTTGGCTATTGTCTCGAATCTCACACTTATAGAATCTATGATAAGCTCTCCGGAGCCGTCATATAATCTTGTAGTGTGACCTTTGAAGAATATGATGGTCCCGAAGGGGGGCGTGTTGATGCTTGTGATGCAGATGATGAAATGCCTCAGGATGCCATAGGAAGAATGGGTGTGGGATATATCTGCCCCGTTGAGGAACCCCTTATGGTGGATCGAGAAGAACTATGCTCCACTCAAGTGGAGCCCTCATCTTCACAACCTCAACATGCTCCATCCACCGAAGAGGACATTGACTCAAGCCAAAGACAAGATGTGGACCCTCAACATGGTGATCAAAGTGTCAACTCCAGTCAATGGGGGCTTGGTCCATTCGACGGATTGTCAAGTGGTGCCAAGTCAATTTGTCAAGGAAGATCCGTACAAGCTGCTTTGAGACAAGCTCAAATCAACGCTAGAAGTGCACTTGATCAAGACCAAGGTCAATCTTTGCCTCCCAATGTAGAGGATGACTCCAATGATGATCAAGGTCAAGTTGATGGTCAAGACGAGGATCAGAATGATGAAGAGGGTCCTCCAAGAAACAACACGGAGATCCACACTCGTCACGAGGCTAGAAAGGAAAGAATGTTGGAAATAAGAGATCACACTCTACAAAATGTAGTTGGTGATCTAAGGAAAGGTATTTCCTCAAGAGCACAATTGAAGAGGTTCAGTGAACACCAAGCTCACATCTCCATGATTGAACCAAAGAAAGTGTGGGAAGCTCTTGAAGACTCGGATTGGTTAGAGGCCATGCATAAAGAGCTCAACAACTTTGAGAGAAACAAAGTATGGAAGTTAGTTGAAAAGCCAAAGGATTGCCGCAATGTTATTGGAACAAAGTGGATATTCAAGAACAAGCAAGATGAGCATGAAATTATTGTAAGGAACAAGGCTAGATTGGTTGCACAAGGGTATTCTCAAATTGAAGGCATTGATTATGGAGATACTTATGCGCCCGTGGCTCGCCTTGAGTCCATCCGTATCCTTCTTGCTTATGCGGCACATCATAACTTTAAGTTGCAACAAATGGATGTAGAAAGTGCATTTCTTTATGGTCCATTAAATGAATTGGTATATGTTAAGCAACCCCCGGGATTTGAGGACCCCAACTTTCCAAACCATGTATACAAACTTGATAAGGCGCTCTATGGGCTCAAGCAAGCCCCACGCACGTGGTATGAGCACCTTAGAGAGTTATTGTTTGACCGTGGCTTTGAGGTTGGGAAAATCGATCCCACTCTTTTTACTAAGATGGTCAATGGGGAGATTTTTGTATGCCAAATATATGTTGATGATATTATCTTTGGCTCTTCTAACAAAGCTTTTAATGATGAATTCTCAAAGCTTATGACTAGTAGGTTCCGGATGTCCTTGATGGGGGAGTTGAGAGTATTTCTTGGCTTTGAGATCAAGCAAGTTAGAGGAGGGACATTCTTCAATCAATCCAAGTATACTCAAGATATGCTCAAGAGATTCAAAATGCAAGATTTAAATGGAGCTCCTACTCCCATGGCTACAAAGACTCATCTAGAACAAAACCCAAATGGTAAAGATGTGGATCAAAAGGTATACCGGTCTATGATTGGTTCTTTGATTTACCTTTGTGCATCTAGACCTGATATTGTGTTGAGTGTAGGTGTGTGTGCAAGATATCAAGCGGCTCCTAAGGAAAGCCATTTAATGGCGGTCAAGAGAATCTTTCGATATTTAGTTCATACCCCATTTTATGGTCTTTGGTATCCTCGAGGCTCAACATTTGCTCTTTGTGGATACACGGATTCGGATTGGGCGGGGGACAAGGATGATATAAAATCAACATCCGGGGCTTGCCAATTCCTTGGTAGGTCCTTGGTATGTTGGTCTTCCAAGAAGCAAAATTGCATATCTCTCTCCACCGCCGAAGCCGAATATGTGGCAGCTGCTAGTGCTTGCACCCAATTGCTATGGATGAGGCAAACTTTAAAGGAATACGGTGTCCATTGTGACAAAGTGCCTCTTCTATGTGACAATGAAAGTGCCATCAAGATTGCCTACAACCCGGTGGATCACACAAGGACAAAGCATATTGAGATTTGCCATCACTTCATTAGAGATCATGTTGCTCGAGGTGATATTGATCTATCATATGTATCAACCAAAGATCAACTTGCCGATATCTTCACGAAGCCACTTGATGAAGCAAGGTTTTGCTACTTGAGGAATGAACTAAATGTCATAGATTCAAGGAGCTTGACTTGATTTTCTTGCATTCTCACCTATGTTTCATCTCATATTTGGTTTAGGTGTAGGCATGGATATAGGGGGAGTGCAGTCCTAATTGATTGGACTATCCCTCCCCCCATTATGCCCAAAGCAATCAAAATCATTCCTCTTACTATCATTTAGTGATATGTGAGCTTAATGATGAGTTTTGGTAATGGACCCAAGATATATCTTCGTGGTGCCAAGCCAAGTATACTCAAATATGGTGGCCTAGCCCACCACCCTCTCTCATTTGAGAGGTTAGCATTTACTCATGTTTGTCATTTGCTTGATTCTAGTCTCTTGGAGTTTTTTTTCTGAACATTTTTTAATCCCTATGGCTCTTGTTGGTTCTTCACAGTTTGATGTCTCTACCCAAGCCTTCTCCCTATCTTAAAAACCATCTATCTCTCATATATGTCCCCAAACACCTGAAAGGACTATATCTTCCCATGATGTTTTTGGTGTTAAAATGACAATCCCAACCGTGTTTTTAACTGTGCTCTTGAGTTTCAGGGGAAACGTCGTTGATGTCTCCTTCTATTGTGATGGATGCTCTCTTGTGATCTTTTGAAGACGGTGGCCTTTTAGTCTTCTCCTAGTTTCTTTCCGGTTGTTGTTTTTAGGTCACCGTACTATTAAGAGGGGGTCCATTTTGGAAGGCTGTGGGAAATCACTTGTTCTTGCACAAACCTATATGCACCGCCACAGCCATCCCATTATCCTGTGAGAGAGAGCGTGTTCCTGTTATGTTGGGGCCTTTTGTGTCTCACCGGAACTTCCGGTCATAGGCCGGAAGTTCCGCTCAAACTTTTCTGCGGACTGTTCTACAGTTTGTTCCGACGCTAGTTCCGTCCCAAGTTCCGGTGGCGGCTCAGTAACCTTCTGTTTTGAAGTGTGCTATTTGCCGGAACTTGGCCGGAACTTGCATCGGAACTTGTCCTGCCAAAAGTTCTTGAGCGGAACTTCCGCCTGAACGCCGGAACTTCCGGTCAGACTCGCTTCGCGACCCAAAAGTTCCGCCCCTTGTTCCGCCCCAAGTTCCAGTGGAGGCTCAGTAACCTTCTGTTTTGAAGTGTGCTATTTGCCGGAACTTGGTCGGAACTTGCTCGGAAGTTCACCGGAACTTCCGGTCCGTTTTGACCGGAACTTCCGGTTGCACTTCTGGAGCGGGCGCCAACGGTCTCATGACCGTTGGAGCCAGGCTGGGCGGAACTTCCAGCCCCTCACCGGAACTTCCGGTGAGGTCGCGGGGAGGCTGTAACGGTTCAGCGTGGGGGGGCCTATTTAAGGCACCCCCTTCTTCCTCCCACTCTCTCTCGAATTTTTCTCTCTCCTCCATTAATGCTTGAGCTTCACCTCACTAGATCTCTCTCTCTAGCCACTCAAATGACTTGATCTTTTGAGAGGTGAGGGAGGTGACCTAGATCTACACTTCCACCAAAGAAGAATTGATTTCCCCCACCCATCCTTTGTGGATCTTGTTGCTCTTGGGTTTCTTGGAACCCTAGACGGTGTAGGGCATCCTCGGAGCTGAGGCGTGTGTTGTAAAGCTTCGAGGTGTCGTTGAGGGCCTCCAATTGAGTTGTGGAGCCTCCCCCTCAACCTTGGTGTAAAGGTTTCGGTTGGCGCCTTCAAGGTCACCGGTTAGTGGATTGTGAGGCCTCCTTTGTGGGGGAGCTCACCGGAGAAGAAGGTGAGGCCTTTGTGGAGCTCGGGTGACCTTGTGTGGCCCCGACACCTCTCCAACATAGACATAGCTCCTTGGGAGTGAACTACGGGAATTACATCTCCGTGTCCCCTTGCCGGTTACTTCGTTCCCTTCCTTTACTCCTTGCTATTTACTGTTTTTGTTGTTGGTGTTTGTTTTCTTGCATTTAGGTTGTTCACTTAGTTGCATCTCTAGATAACTTCCTTTCTCGTTGAGCCTAAAAGTGAAAAACAAATTAAAATTGGTAGACGCCTATTCACCCCCCTCTAGTCGTATCAAGTCGGTACTTTCATTTGGTATCAGAGCACAGGCTCTTACTTCGGGCTTTACCGCCTAAGAGACTATGGCCGACAAAGGGGGTAGTGAAACTGAAAAATCCAAGAACTTGGCCACTATGGATGACCTCAAGCAATTGGAGTCATCCATGATGTCCAAGTTCGAGGAAATGATGACTCCCTTGCAGTCTCTCAAGCCAAACCCCATGGTTGCTATTGACACACCCCAACCCAACGAGGCTCCTCCCACCGTTACGGTGTCCGCCCCCGGGGTAACTCCCGCGGCTGCCACCACTCACTTGGGACTTGGTTTTGTTGCTCAAACCTCTACCAAGGTTCCAAGTGAGAACATCGAGGAGCCCGAGAACCCAACTTCCAAAGGGGAAAATGAAGGAAAGGACTACTCGGCGGTACCCCCACCGCCGAAGTACACTCCGGATCCACCCATCCCCATGCCACACATTATACCTCAAGGAGCACCACCCATGCTAGATACATCTAATTTTGCCAACTGGCAATATCTAATGCGCTCACATATTTCCAGCTCATCCATTGAGTTAATGAGGATTGTGGAGGATGGATTCTCTCCATTTGACCCAAAGAAGTTGACACGAGGTGAAGTGGTGGACAAGCAACTCAATGCTACAGCTTTGGGAATGATTCAAAACGCCTTGACTCCAAAGGATTTTGCTCACATTCGCCAATTTGACACTGCCAAGGGAGCTTGGGATCAACTCACCGAACTCTTTGTTGGGAATGCTAGCATCCAAAGCTCCAAGTTTGATGATATCAACAACGAGTGCGATGGTTTTGCAATGCAAGATGATGAGACCCCTGAAGACATGTATAGGCGCCTTAAGGTCCTTTGTTCCACTATGAGGGACCTTAGGGCTCACTATGTTGATGACAAGTTTATGAAGAGGAAGTTCATTCAAGCTCTTCTCCCATTTGAAGAACAAAAGCTCAACTCTATCAAGGGAAGAACCAACTTTCACTTAATGACCTCCCAAGAAGTCTTGAGTGAAGTAATTGCCATGACTATTGCTAAGAAGAATGCGGAGTCCGCTCGAGCTAGAGCCATTGGTTCAACAAAAGTGAACCTTGCTTTGAAGGCCAAGGCTATTGAAGTTGATGATGATGATACATCAAGTGAGTGGTCTCAAGAAGATCTCAAATGTTCCTTCAACGAACATCTTGCTCTTCCTTCAAGGGCCTTTTGGAACAAGTCCGGATTCAAGTCAAGATCAAGGGACAACACAAGATTCAACTCACCCAACAAGTCTCCCAAAGCAAGGTCATGCTACAATTGCAACGACAAGAGTCACTTCGTGGCCAAGTGTCCCTTTGAGAACCGTGAAGACAATGGTGGTCGTCTAATTCGCAAGGTCAAGTCAAGACCTCCTCATCCCTTAAACAAGAACTACGCCGTCAAGAACGCCACTAACAAGGAACGATCAATTGTGGTCCATGAAGAATATCTTTCGGGCACGGATGAAGATGATGATGATGAAGTTCATGGTGGAGAGATTGTGGGAGTTGCTGCTATTGCCACTACGTCAACTCCACGTCTATCCCTCTTCGACTCGCCAAATGAAAATGTCATCTCCTCCAACCAAAAGTGCTTCATGGCCAAGGCCACCGAGGTATCACCGAAACCCACTCCTCAACCTATCTCTAGTGAGCCTTCCTCTCTTGATCTTGTTGGTCTAGAGGTGAAGAAAGAGATGATTGACATGTGTGAATTTGTTGCTACCTTAGATGAAGAAACTAAAAAATGCTTTGAGTCCTTACTTGCACAACTTGAAAATGCTAGAGATGCCTTAGATGAAAAGGAAGAACTTCTTGACTTGCTAAGTAAAAATGAAAGAGATGCCGCCGATGAAATTGCCTCTCTCACTCAAAGTCTTGAGGATGAACAAAATATGAGAATTAATCTCGAAGAAAATGTGTCTAAGCTTGTAGATGATCATAACAACACTTTGACCTCTACAATTAAAGAACGTGACCATGCTCTTGCTTTGATTAAGGTTCTCAAGAAAGAAAATGCTGAGTTTGTGGGTGGTCATGATAGGACTCAAAAGGATCTTGAGAAACTCAAAGAGGAACACAAAGCCTTGGAGAGTAAATTCTCAAATCTTTTTGAGGCTCATGAACAGCTTCAGACCCAATTAACTTGTGATCTTTCTAAGTCTTCCGCTGTGCAAATTATAGACTTGTCTAGCTCTCCTAACCCTTGTTGCAAGCATGAGCATCTCATAGAGGAGGTCAAGGTTTTGAAGGATCAACTTGCCAAGACTAAGAAGAATAAGAAGAAGAACAAGAAGAAGAAAAAGAACAAGGGCATGGCCCAAGGTGTACCAAATGGCCTAACCCTCTTGCAAAGTGACAACTTTGCCGGAAAGAACAATCCCTCTTATATTCTTTGCAAATCTTATGATGGTCATGTTTATGCTAGATATGTGGGGACATCTTACATGCATGATTATCATTGGGCCATTTGGGTGCCAAAGGTTCTTGTCACTAACAAAAGGGGACCCATTGCAAAATGGGTACCTAAAACCAAGGCTTGATTTTCTTGTAGGACTATGCTTCCGGCGGATCAAAATGGGTGCTTGATAGTGGTGCCACGAGTCATATGACCGGAAGCAAGTCTATCATGACCGAATTGAGACCCAATATTGCCAACACCATGGTCTCCTACGGTGACAAAACAAGATCTCAGGTTTTCGGTTTTGGCAAAGTGGTGGTAACCCCGGATGTATCCTTGGTTGACGTCATGCTTGTCAAAACTCTTGGTTACAACTTACTCTCTGTTCGTGCTCTTGCTCTTATGGGTCTTTCTTCTTTCTTTAATTCTCATTCCGTGGTCCTCATGTGGAGCAAGTCTCTCAAGGTGGCTTTTGTAGGATATGTGGAACATGACTTGTATGTGATGGACTTTTCAGGGACCACTACTCCTCATGCTCTATGTCTCTATGCTAAAGCCGACAAGGGCTGGTTGTGGCATCGCCGCCTAGCCCATGTTAACATGAGGACTTTGCAAAGACTTCACTCTGAGGGCCACATCCTTGGAATTAACGATGTTTCTTTTGCCAAAGATCGTGTTTGCAGGGCTTGTATTGAAGGGAAGATGCATGAAACTCCTCACAAAGCGCTCAATCAAATCACTACCGAGAGATGTTTGGAGCTCTTGCATATGGATCTCTTTGGTCCTCCCTCTCATGATAGCCTTGGAGGCAAGAAGTATTGCTTGGTTATTGTGGATGATTTCTCAAGATACACTTGGGTGTTCTTTTTCAAGTACAAGAGTGAGACTCAACAAACCGTCATTGACTTTGCTAATGAGGTTCAACGGAAGCACAATGCAACTATTATCTCAATTCGAAGTGACAATGGCACCGAGTTCAAAAACTATACCTTGGATGAGTTTCTCAGTGATGAAGGAATCAAGCATCAATACTCCACTCCCTACACCCCTCAACAAAACGGAGTTGCCGAAAGGAAGAATCGCACTTTGATGGATGCGGCTCGGTCTATGCTAGCTGAGTTCAAGTCTCCATACAACTTTTGGGCCGAGGCCATCTCCACCGCTTGCCATGCAACCAACCGGATTTATCTCTGCAAGAATAAGAACAAGACCCCCTATGAACTTCTCACCGGAAAAAGCCTAATGTTAGCTACTTTCGGGTGTTTGGTTGCAAGTGCTACATCCTCAAGAAAGGAGTTCGGTTGTGAAAGTTTGAATCCAAGGCTCAAGAAGGAATTTTCGTTGGTTACTCAAATCAGTCCCATGCTTATAGAGTCTACAACAAAGCCAATGGAAGAGTTGAAGAGACGAGCAACGTGAAGTTTGATGAAAATCATGAGTCTCTTGTTAGGCAAGATGGTGTTTGTGATCCAAGTGATGAAATTCCTCCCAAGACCATAGGAATAATGGGTGTGGGTTTCCACCTCCCCATTGAGGATCCCCTTATGGACGAAGGAGAAGGACCAACCTCTACTCAAGTGGAGCCCTCACTCTCACAAGATCATCTTGCACCTCAAGGACCTACTTTCTTGGCACAAGCTCCCTCAAGCTCTTCCGAAGCTTCCCATACTCATGACTCTCCAAGCTCTAAAGAACAAGCTCTTCATCAACAACATCAACCTCCCCACGATGGGGCTCCTCCTCAAGGCACCTCCCACAGACAAGCTCTTCATCAACCTCATCAACCTCCCCAAGATGGGGCTCCTCCTCAAGGTCACGTTTCTCCCTAAGGTCAAGGTCGTCGAGATCAAGAGCAAGTCAATGATCCTCAAGGATCCTCTCCAAGTGATGACTCCCCCGAAGTGGAAATTGATGAAGATGACCCTCGTGTTCGTGCTTATAGTCAAGGGGGCGGCTCAATTGGTGGAAATGACCAAGTGGTAGCTCAAGAATCTCGATTGAAGCACAAGCCCCTCGTCAAGCCTATCGTCTCGCCAAGCTTGTTCGAGATGGCCATATCCTTGATAATGTCTATGGAGATTTCAATAAAGGTTCCACTACTAGGAGGCAACTAGCTTCCTTTTGCTCTCACCATGCATTTATCTCTCTTGTGGAACCACAGAAAGTCTTCGAAGCTCTTGAAGATGATGATTGGCTTGATGCTATGAACGAGGAACTTCACAACTTCAAGAGGAACAATGTTTGGACATTGGTTGAGCGGCCTAAAGACTGTCAAAACGTCATTGGAACCAAGTGGGTCTTCAAGAACAAGTGTGATGCGAATGGAATTGTCGTGCGCAACAAGGCGAGGTTAGTTGCCCAAGGATACTCACAAGTTGAGGGCATCGACTACGGTGAGACTTACGCCCCCGTTGCTCGTCTTGAATCCATTCGTATGCTTCTTGCCTTCGCTACCCATCATAACTTTAAATTGCATCAAATGGATGTTAAGAGTGCTTTTCTTAATGGTCCTCTGAAAGAGTTGGTATATGTCAAGCAACCTCCAGGTTTTGAGGATCCACTTTTTCCGAACCATGTCTACAAGCTCAATAAGGCACTCTATGGCCTCAAGCAAGCCCCACGTGCGTGGTATGATTGCCTTAGGGAGCTCTTGTTAGACCGTGGCTTCGAAGTGGGCCTCATTGATCCCACTCTTTTTACTAAGAAAGTTGGAGGCCACTTGTTCGTATGCCAAATCTATGTTGATGACATTATCTTTGGGTCTATTAACAAAACTTTTAATGAGGATTTTGCCAAGCTCATGACCGACCGCTTCGAGATGTCCATGATGGGGGAGTTGAAGTTTTTCCTTGGATTTGAAGTCAAACAATTGAGGAAAGGGACTTTCATAAACCAAGCCAAGTACATCCAAGACATGCTCAAGAAGTTCAAGTTTGATCAAGTCAAAGGTGCCAAGACTCCCATGCCAACTAAGGTTAATCTTGATCTTGATCCCAAGGGTAAGTAGGTGGATAAAAAACTCTATCGATCGATGATTGGTTCTTTGCTCTATCTTTGTGCATCCCGACCGGATATTATGTTGAGTGTGGGTATGTGTGCAAGATTTCAAGCCACACCAAAGGAAAGTCACATGGTGGCTGTCAAGAGGATCTTTCGATATTTAGTTCATACCCCAAACTTTGGGTTGTGGTACCCCAAGGGAGCCAGCTTTGATCTCATTGGTTACACGGACTCGGACTAGGCTGGTGACAAAGTGGGAAGAAAGTCAACCTCCGGAGAATGTCAATTTCTCGGAAGATCTTTGGTTTGTTGGTCCTCAAAGAAGCAAAACTGTGTTTCTATGTCTACTGCCGAAGCTGAGTACATCTCTGCCGCAAGCTGCTGTGCTCAATTGCTATGGATGAAGCAAACCTTGAAGGATCTTGGACTATCTTTTGACAAGGTGCCTCTTCTTTGCGACAATGAGAGTGCCATTGCTATTGCTCACAATCCCGTGCAACACAACCGGACCAAGCACATTGAGATTCGTCATCATTTCATTCGGGACCATGTTGCTAGAGGAGACATTTCTTTGGAGTATGTTCCCACCAATGCAAATCTTGCGGATCTTTTCACGAAGCCTCTTGATGAAGCAAGGTTCCGAGAGTTAAGGCATGAGCTAAATATCATTAATTCGAGCAATGTTGCTTGAGCCCTTGCACACCTACCCGTGTCTCAATGTGTATCTTGTTTGGATGTAGGCATGGATTTAGGGGGAGTGTAGTTCCTCTTATGAACAAACACTATCCCTATTATGTGCACATTAAAGTTTTCATACTCTATAGTCTCTAAAGGAGACCATTTGAGCTTCATGATGAGTGTTGGTAATGAACCCAAGATATATCTTCGCGGTGTCAAGCCATTTACTCTTATATAAGGTGGCTTCGGCCACCGACTCGTTTTTATTTGGTTCTTTGACCTTCTTTTTGTTTTTCTTGGTTTTTGTTGGTTTTCGTTCTTCACAGTTTGAGCTATCTATCCTAAGCCTTTCCTTACCTCAAGCCCTCTCTATTCCCTGCACAAGTTCTTCCTTGTTGTCCTATCCTGAGATGGTCTTCCTGGCGTCAGCGGAACTTCCGGTCAGTCTGACCCGGAAGTTCCGGTCCACCGGAACTTCCGGTCCCTGACCGGAACTTTCGGTGGTGCTCCCTGTCCTATATAAGGTGGGCCCTGGGGGAAAACGGGATCTTCTTCCTTTTTTCCCCCAAGACCCATCTTCTATTTGGAGCGCCGCCGGCCAGGACCTCTCCACGAAGGAGCTCCGGCCCCTTCGTCTCCAACCTCTCCTCCGCAGATCTGCTCCGTGGGATCCTTCCCCACCTCGATCTCCCGCCATGGACTCCGGTATTTGCCCTCAACTCCCTCCATTAATGGAGATCTTGCTCTCACCATGGATTGAGTTAGGGAACACCTTGTCTAGGCTAGTTCTTTGGCTAGAACTTGTTGGGAGGTCTTGGTAGGTCTAGGGTATCATGCTTGAGTAGATTGGTCCAATACATCCTAGAAAAATCTGTGAACTTGTGGTTTTTTAGATCTACATCTAGTGAACTACTGTTTGGAACCGTCAGTTCGTGGCCTCACCGGAACTTCCGGTGAGCCACGACCGGAACTTCCGGTGGACCATTTTCACCGGAAGTTCCGGCGATTCAGCGGAAGTTCCGGCCACAATGCAACTTTTTCTGTTTGTATTTTTCCAATCTATTTCTTTTGTTTCCTCTTCCGAACTTGTGCACTTATCCCACCTTCCCTCCCTATTCTTGTGCTTTCTTCTCAGGGGAAGGAGATACTCGCCAAGGCAAGCGTGCCCGCCGACCATCCGCTGACATTCCTCCTGAGATTGATGAGGAAGATGCTGAGGTTGTGCGTCCAACCGCTCAGACTTCTCGCTAGAAGGCTGCTGCTGCTCGCCGTGCTGCTGCTGCTGCAGGGAAGAGGCCTGCTCTTGCTCAGACGGCCACTGCTGCTGGGCCAGACATGACCAAAGCCAAGATTTCCAAGTGGACTCAGAAGGCTTACTCTGCATTCAGGGCTACGGATCCCTACCTCGTGCCTCGTGATCGTCTTTGCTTGGACCATCATTTTCACACCTGCTGTCAGGAACAGATCTATGAAGAAATTTATACCTCAAATAAGAAGTTCGTGGTTGTTCCTCAGAAGTACATCAATGTGCCTCACATGGAAGAGAAGCAAGTCTACTTTGGAGAGGCTCTTGATATCTGCAAGAAGTTTGGGCTGATTCCCCTCATGGAGCACCGTCAAAACTTTGATGTGACTGCTATTGCTCAGTTCTACTCCACTCTGTTTCTTCACATGCAGTCCTCTACTGAAGGTGTGATGAAGTGGATGACCAGGGACGTGTTTCTTACCGCTACTTGGGCTGAGTTTGCTGAGCTTCTTGGCTATCCCATTCAGCCTGGCCGCGGGGAAAATGGTTGGCGTGTTCATGGTCCTGTAGCTGCTGATCCTGAGGTCCTGGAGCCTCTCTACATTGAAGGATGGGGAACTGCTGGGTATGTGAATCATCTGCTGCCAGTTTTTGACATCATGCGCAGGGTGTACTTGAACACCATCTCTCCCAAGGCTGGCAACTTTGATCAGTTTCATGGATATCAGGTTGACCTCGTGCATCAGACTTATCTTCGCCGAGACACTGACAGGTCAATGGATGTTATGCACTTCATCTACTCAGAGATGTGGGCGGATCTCATTGAAAAGCGCTCCTGCATCTATGCTCCCTACATTCAGACTCTCATCAATCACAAGTGGCTCGAGAAGACTGGCAACCCCTTCCCTCAAGACAACATCACCATTCATGAAGAGAAAAAGTTCCGTGTGAGTAAGCACCAGAAGCCTCGTACTCAGGAAGAAAAAGAAGCTGCTCTCAAGAAGGCTCAAGATGTTGCTAGTGGTCCCTCCTCTGCTCCTGGTGGCTCTAGTGCTGGTGGTCCTTCTCTCCAGAGGCAGCCATCTTGGGCAAAGAAGCTGCTTGGGAAAGTGAAGAAAACTTTCTGCTTTCTGTAGGACCGCGAGTATTAGGCTGATGTTGATCAGCGTCACAGTATTCAGCGCCAGATGGCCATCATGGCAGCCCTCAACATTCCTTGCTCACCGGTCTCTAGCTCTGTCACTGCTCCCAAGGAGGATTGGATTCGCAACAACTGCAACTGGTCCGAAGATGAGTCTGAGAAGGAGGTCACTGGTCCGCCTGAGTCTTCTCCTCCTCCCCCTTCTCGTGGCTGGGACGAGTAGATTGATCTCTTCTTCCTTTTTGGTGTCTCGATGCCAAAGGGGGAGAAAGATGTCTATTAGGTTGTCTCTATTCTTGCCTTTGATCTTTTCTTTCTCGCGAACTCTCTAGTTTATTTGTGTGCTTGTGGTTTTATGTCCGTGAACTTATGGGTGCTTGTGGACCGTGTGGTATGTTATGTTTGAGACTATGTGGTATCTTATATTTTGCCGTGAGTGTGGTATCTTGTTGTCATCTCTTGAGCTGTTGCTATGGTGGTGGAGCCTCATTGCTCTTATTGTTATTATTACTCTGTTTGTCTCCACCACATTTAGTTGGTTCTGGTATGATCTCTATCCTTTTTTTTGTACCTTGAACTTGTGATATCTTTGCAATTGTTGGGGGGAGCCTCCGTGTATGTGTGCTAGTCCTGTCCTTAGAGGTCTTCTCTCTACCTTGCACACATACAGGGGGAGCTTGCCCCGTCCATTGCAAAGATTGCTTTGTTTCTATGCAAATCTGTGGGATTGTCATCTAACACCAAAAAGGGGGAGATTGAAAGGACTATATCTTCCCATGATGTTTTTGGTGTTAAAATGACAATCCCAACCGTGTTTTTAACTGTGCTCTTGAGTTTCAGGGGAAACGTCGTTGATGTCTCCTTCTATTGTGATGGATGCTCTCTTGTGATCTTTTGAAGACGGTGGCCTTTTAGTCTTCTCCTAGTTTCTTTCCGGTTGTTGTTTTTAGGTCACCGTACTATTAAGAGGGGGTCCATTTTGGAAGGCTGTAGGAAATCACTTGTTCTTGCACAAACCTATATGCACCGCCACAACCATCCCATTATCCTGTGAGAGAGAGGGTGTTCCTATTCTGTTGGGGCCTTTTGTGTCTCACCGTCCGCTCAAACTTTTATGCGGGCTGTTCTACAGTTTGTTCCGACGCTAGTTCCGCCCCAAGTTCCGGTGGTGGCTCAGTAACCTTCTGTTTTGAAGTGTGCTATTTGCCGGAACTTGGCCGGAACTTGCATCGGAACTTGTCCTGCCAAAAGTTCTTGAGCGGAACTTCCGCCTGAACGCCGGAACTTCCGGTCAGACTCGCTTCGCGACCCAAAAGTTCCGCCCCTTGTTCCGCCCCAAGTTCCGGTGGAGGCTCAGTAACCTTCTGTTTTGAAGTATGCTATTTGCCGGAACTTGGTCGGAACTTGCTCGGAAGTTCACCGGAACTTTCGGTCCGTTTTGACCGAAACTTCCGGTTGCGCTTCTGGAGCGGGCGTCAACGGTCTGATGACCGTTGGAGCCAGGCTGGGCGGAACTTCCGGCCCCTCACCGGAACTTCCGGTGAGGTCGCGGGGAGGCTGTAACGGTTCAGCGTGGGGGGGCCTATTTAAGGCACCCCCCTTCTTCCTCCCACTCTCTCTCGAATTTTTCTCTCTCCTCCATTAATGCTTGAGCTTCACCTCACTAGATCTCTCTCTCTAGCCACTCAAATGACTTGATATTTTGAGAGGTGAGGGAGGTGACCTAGATCTACACTTCCACCAAAGAAGAATTGATTTCCCCCACCCATCCTTTGTGGATCTTGTTGCTCTTGGGTTTCTTGGAACCCTAGACGGTGTAGGGCATCCTCGGAGCTGAGGCGTGTGTTGTAAAGCTTCGAGGTGTCGTTGAGGGCCTCCAATTGAGTTGTGGAGCCTCCCCCTCAACCTTGGTGTAAAGGTTTCGGTTGGCGCCTTCAAGGTCACCGGTTAGTGGATTGTGAGGCCTCCTTTGTGGGGGAGCTCACCGGAGAAGAAGGTGAGGCCTTTGTGGCGCTCGGGTGACCTTGTGTGGCCCCGACACCTCTCCAACGTAGACGTAGCTCCTTGGGAGTGAACTACGGGAATTACATCTCCGTGTCCCCTCGCCGGTTATTTCGTTCCCTTCCTTTACTCCTTGCTATTTACTGTTTTTGTTGTTGGTGTTTGTTTTCTTGCATTTAGGTTGTTCACTTAGTTTCATCTCTAGATAACTTCCTTTCTCGTTGAGCCTAAAAGTGAAAAACAAATTAAAATTGGTAGACGCCTATTCACCCCCCTCTAGTCGTATCAAGTCGGTACTTTCAACACCTTTCGTGGAACTTTTGGTTGAGGAGGACCGGAGTCTCCGGTGTAGACATGAGTCTCCGGTCTGGACGGTTTCTGTCACTTAAAGAAGGGGGCACGGGGTGAACTGGTACAGCAGTTCCTCATTCTTCACCCCGTCCCCTACCTCCAAACCCGTCGCATCCTCCTCCAAAAATCCTCCCCGGAGGTCAAGAAGCCCCCGGGATCCGCCGTGCCGCCGGCCAACCTTCCCCTCCCCTCCATTGGGTCATTCTCACTGGAGGAATTGATCCCATGGATAGATGTGGTACCTCTCCTCTCCTTTTTCTCCTAGGGGTTCATCCCTAGATGTGTTTTTGAGGATTGTTGCTGATTTATCCATTGGAATCACTTGTTTGCGTGCAATCTTGTACTTTAGCCTTGTTGCATTTCCCGATCTACTAGATTCACCCTCACCAGCGTCTTCCCATCTCATACCTGAGCCTCCTGACCGGAGACTCCGGTCCAGGCCGGAGACTCTGGTCCCCAGGACCGGAGACTCCGGTCTGAGCCGGAGACTCCGGTATCTGGTGCGGAGGCTCCGGTGTTGGGTGAATCAAAGTAGTCCAGAAATGCATCAAAGCTCTTGTATTGCATCTTTGGGACATATATACTCATCTCCATGCTATCTCCCTCACTGTTGTTCACAGGTGATGGTTCTGGTCGTCCTCGTCGTACCAAGGCCAAGTCCCAAAGGGGCAATCCTCGCTATGATGAAGCTCAAGGTCAGTTTATCGTGCCTCCGTCCAACCGGAAACAACGGGCACGTGATGCAGCTTACATGAAGAGGGATCAGGAGAGGGCTGAACGGGAGGAACGTGCAAAGAGAGCCAAGTATGACAACCTCCAGTCCCTAGCCAAGATGTCTAAAGAGGAGTACCGTGAGCTGAGAAAGACATATTTCTATGCGCTGCCTCGTACCAGTGATGACCCTCGTTTCTGGAGGAAAGAACAGGCTGTGTTCATGAAGGATGTGTATGGTGTACTCACCAGATCACCTGTCTGCCCTCAGAAGTTCATGAGTGTTGAGCAAATGCGCTAGAGCCCTTACTTCAATGATGCCCTGTGGATCTGTGAGAAGCTGGGTCTCTACAACTTGAAGAAGCTGCGCGAAGACTACAGTGTACACCTTGTTCAGCAGTTTTATGCCACAATTGTGTTTGGGTCTGATCTTGATAGGACCATGGTGTCGATGACTGGCACTACTCGCTGCACGGCTACATTTCATGACTTTGCCAATGTCATCTTTGAGACCTTTCATGGTGTATCTACTCCTGTAGGGATGCACATGCACTCGGCAGCTTTGGGTGAGAACAAGATGAAGCTGGCACCTCTGTATGATGATGGTGTTGCGGGGGGTTCCAAGGGACTCAAGACCCTCTACAACCTTATGCTGAGGATTTTCCGTCACACTATTGCTCCAAGTGCTGGAAATGATGATGCTATCAGGGGTGGGCTTGTCAACCTCCTGTACCATACTCACCGGACCTTCAATGTTGGACCCGAGGCTGATGTTGCACCCATTGATGTGATGAACTTCATTTTCGAGGAGATGTTCCATGCCATTATTTACAAGAAATCTCCTCCATATGCACCCTTGGTTATGAGGCTCATCAACTCCCAGGATCATGATTCTCCACATGGCATACCACCACACCTCACTGTACACACTCTGGTCTCTCTGCAGCAGAAGGGGCACATGGGGCCTGCTCCCAGGCGTCGCTATGGGAATGATGATGATGAGGAGATTGAGACGGAGAGGGCTCCCTCTCCACCTAGATTCGGAGGAAGAATGCCTCCAATGCCCCTATGCCTACTATGACTCGAGACTATGTGCATGAGAGGATCAAGAAGGCCAGCTTTTGGGAGAGGACCCTCTGTTGCATGAACATTGACATTCGCAAGCAGCAGCATGCATCCTACCAAAGCAACCGCCGCATTGAGAAGCTTCTCAAAGAGATCAAGGACCAAGGTGCTGCGGATACTGAGGAAGGTGAAGATGAATACAATGATGAGCATGGGGATCAGCAGTCCACAGAGTCTGATCACACTCTCTCATTTGGGGCATGGAATGCTCAACATGATAGTCTAGTGGACTGGAAGACATTTGCTGATGTCACCTCAGGGTTTGGATACCAGGTTACTTCCTCTTCTCTCCCTCACGGCAAAGGGCCTGCTGTCCCTGAGGATGATGATGATGACTATGACCAGGATGAGGGTGACCAGGATGAGGATGACTAGGATGAGGATGAGGATGCCAAGGATGACGAGGATGACGATGACTACTAAGTTATTGGGGCGCTAGTATAGGTCTTTTCCCTTTTTCGGTGTTTCGATGCCAAAGGGGGAGAAGACATTCTCATCGCTTTTCATGGGACTTGGGATTTGCGACTATATGCCTTTATTCGCCTTTTATTTGGATATTCAAACTTGAACTTTATGTGTGTTATCTGTTGTTCTTATGTGTGTCTATGACTATGTGCTTGTGTTCAACACCTATTGTAACTCATGTGAGATCTATGTGTGCTATCGTTGATATTATCTTCCTTACATGATTTACTTCATTATCTTGATGCACATAGTCAGGGGGAGCCACATTTATATGTTATTCCATGCAAATTACTTGTTGTCATCGAACACCAAAAAGGGGGAGATTGAAAGGGCATTTATTGTCATAATCACTTTTGGTGTTCGTTAACAACAAGTAGATCATTTTACTGTTTGTTATTGTCCACAGGTTGGTATTACCATTGATAAACTGCACACATATTCTTTGAAAAGACCACATTCATTTGTCACTGATCTGGAAAATCCAGACCAGAGTCTCCGGTCTGCCAAGACCGGAGTCTCCGGTGTGGTCCGAAGTTTCCGGTTCTGGCTTCGGTGCTGCTTCCCAGGACCTAGCTGGGACAGTATGACTAGTGGTACGGAGGCTGCACCGGAGGTTACTCCGGAGTCTCCGGACTTTGGTCAGTCCGGAGTCTCTGGTGTTGGAAGGCCGGAGTCTCCGGTGGTAGTGGTGCAGAATTGGCCTGGGTCAGTCAGAAGGGCAGTCCGGAGGCTGGTCTGGAGATTAGCCGTAGTCTCCGGTGTAGACCGGAGTCTCCGGTCTCCAGACCGGAGTCTCCGGTCTGACTTTTCTACAACGGTCAGAAAACGGTTCGTGGAGGGGGCTGCCTATAAAAAGGGACCCTTATCTTCTTCCTCCTGTTGCTCGAGCTGCTCAAGAACACCAACCCCATTAGAGCCACCAAATCTACAAGATCTCTTCATCCAACCATCCAAAGTCATTGATCTTTGGAGAATCGAAGGAGGAGGCCTTGATTTACATCTTCACCAAGAGAGATCTTCATTTCCCCCTCATTCACTTGAGGGCCCCCAAGCTCTAGTGTTTCTTTGGAAACCCTAACTTTGATTTGGTTCTTACAAGCTTGTCTTTGATTTGTCTTGACAGCTTGCTTGTATTCGGGAGCCTCCAATTCAGTTGTGGATGTGTGCCCCGAACTTGTTGTAAAGGCGCCGGCTTCCACCTCGAAGGTTGCCGATATAGTGGAAGGTGAATCGAGCCCGTTGGGGTGAGGTTCATCGGAGAACAAGGGAGGCCTCTCGTGGCGTTGGTGGTTTGAAACCACCCCCTCTCCAAACGTAGACGTACTTCCCCTCAAATGGAAGGAACTACGGGAAACAAATCCTTGTGTCTCCACGTCCACTCCCTCGGTTATTTTCTATCCTTTACCGCACTTTACTTACTTGTTCTTGCTTAGTGTTGTGTTAGTTTGTGCTTGATTGACATGTAGGGAAATTCACCATAGTTGCATATTCTAGAGAATTTACCTTTCTTGTAAACCCTAATTGGAAAAAGAGTAAAATTTGAAGTAGCACCTATTCACCCTGCCCATACGATCCTAACAGCCGGCACTAGGCCGAGCCAGCCCACCACGGATCACACCTTCACTGTGCGCAGATCAACTCCACCAGGCCGAGCTCGCCAGCAAACCCAGCTGGTCTGACTCTTTCTTCTACCCGGCTAGCCCACCACGCGTGGATCCACTGCACTTCAGCTGGGCTCGCCTCTCCCTGGGCCGAATAAAGATAAACCCGGCCAGGACGCTCCAAGACCCCGGCTGGGCCATGATTCAACTCGGTGGGCCTTTATCTCCTACAGCTTGACCCAGGCCGAGTCAGGGAGGGCAGGATTCGGCCTGTTCATCTCCCTGGGCCGAATCAGATCATTCCGAGAAGTCTCCTATCACCCAGAGAACTCAGGAAATCGACTCCAACTTCTTCAAGAACACGCCGTCGGATCAAGACAAGACCAACAAGTATCGCGCCAGTCTTGGGACGCCCATGGCTCAGACTGGCACATGGGCATATGGAATATGACCTTGGCATCAAGAAGATGCTAGAGAATATGCCCTTGGCATCAAGAATATGTTAAGGAATATGCCTTGGCATCTCCAAAGATGCCAAGGCATATGCTGAGCATCTAAGAAGATGCCAGGAATATGCTACATAGATGCCAAGCGTGAGGAACAAGTTTTGTCCCCTGGGCTCCCCTTTATAAGGAGCACCAGGGGGATCGTTCACGGAGAGGCCCCGAAGGGCTCTTATCCTCTCTGCTCACTAGGAGCTCCCCTTCTTCTTCCTCCTCCAATCTCACAGAGAGATCTAGATAGAGGCATAGGATATACAGCTCAAGGAGCATGATTGCAGCCACAAGTATGCCAAGATTATAAGAGATTAGATGTATAGAATGAAGTGTTATCTCCACTTGAGAGCCTAAATCCTATATTCATTGTATTTCTCTGTGTTCATACGAGTGCGGTCTTCACTGCATCATCCCTCCCCGGATTCCTCCACGTCCATCGGCCAACTTTAGCCTACACATGGCATATGCCATGATACCACCACGACATTTGGCGCCCACCGTGGGGCCTTTTAGTGGCGTTGGTTGGGTTTCCATCCGGACGGGAGCATCTTCATCAACCTCATCTTCATAGAGCGCCTTCAGCCCCTCCAGGCAAACAGAGAACAGAGAGAGCACCTTCAGCTCATCCAGGCGAACAGAGAGATCACCTTCAGCTCCTCCAAGCGAACAATAGAACATAGAGGTAAGCGCAGGGATCTCCAAGTCTGACTCGGTAAGGCAGGTAAGACTCAGCAAGAGTGACTCAAACTCTTCTCCAACCTTACTGTAAGTAACAGATAACTTAGCCACCAACATCCGATCCTTCACCCCAGGGAGAAAATAACTTAACACGGGGACTAGTCAACGTATCCGTAGAGTCTCCTTTAGATTGAGAGAACATTATGTTGATTCAGATCTAGATTTGAGTCAGCTTATTTATAATTCGGATAGAATTTGAGTCAACTTATTGATGATTCAGATAGAATTTGAGTCAGTTTATTTATGCTTCGGATTAACCTTTAACTCAGCTTAGTAGCTTGCTTCTGATTCGGACTAACATTTTATTCAGCTTGCCAGGGTATATTATAATTTAGATTTGTATTCGGACTCGGCGTACTAAGCACATCTCTGATTCGGACTGAAGTTTTATTCAACTCGCCAAATTTCCAGGTTATGTTATGACTCGGATTGATATTTCACTATCTATCCAGGTTATCTCATATCTCGGATGACTATTTGCCAGCTTATCATATCTCGAATCTATATCTCATATCAACATATCGAATCAGATCTCTCAGCGATTAGCCCTATTATCATATCCCAAAACTTAATCTCGGATCTATATCTCGGATCCATATCAAAGGCAAATTGACATCACCTCATCGGATCAAGTTATATCGTGGCAAATAGATGACTCGGATTTGAGTCATATACCTCAGATTTGATTCAGATGACTCAGATTTGAGATGTAAGTCAAAATTGAGTAAATTAACTCAGATTTGGAATCAGATAACTCAGATTTGAGTCATATACCTCGGATTTGAGTCAGATGACTCAGATTTCAGATGTAAGTCAAAATTGAGTAAATTAACTCAGATTTGGAATAAGATAACTCGGATTTGAGTCATATACCTCGGATTTGAGTCAGATGACTCAGATTTGAGATGTAAGTCAAAATTGAGTAAATTAACTCAGATTTGGAATAAGATAACTCGAATTTGAGTCACATACCTCGGATTTGAGTCAGATGACTCAGACTTGAGACATAAGTCAAAATTGAGTAAAGTGACTCGGATTTGGAATCAGGTGACTCGGATTTGAGTCATATACCTCGGATTTGAGTCAGATGACTCAGATTTGAGATGTAAGTCAAAATTGAATAAAGTAACTCGGATTTGGAATAAAGTAACTCGGATTTGAGTCATATAACTCGGATTTTGAGCCACATAACTCAGATTCGAGACACAAGTCAAATATGAGTAAAGTAACTCAGATTTGAGTCATATAACTCGGATTTTGAGCCAGATAACTCAGATTCGAGAGATAACTCAAATATGAGTAAAGTAACTCGGATTTGAGTCATATAACTCGGATTTTGAGCCAGATAACTCAGATTTGAGACATAAGTCAAATATGAGTAAAGTAACTCGGATTTGAGTCATATAACTCGGATTTTGAGCCAGATAACTCAGATTCGAGAGATAAGTCAACTTTGAGTAAAGTAACTCGGATTTGGAATCAGATGACTCGGATTTGAGTCATATAACTTGGATTTTGAGCCAAGTAACTCAGATTCGAGACATAAGTCAAATATGAGTAAAGTAACTCCGATTTGGAATCAGATGACTCGGATTTGAGTCATATAACTCGGATTTTGAGCCAGATAACTCAGATTCGAGACATAACTCAAATATGAGTAAAGTAACTCGGATTTGAGTCATATAACTCGGATTTGGAGTCAGATGACTCAGACTCAATACATAAGTCAATTTTGAGTAAAATAACTCAGATTTGGAAACAGAAGACTCGGATTAAAACTTAACCAAAGAGGTTAAAAGAACAGTGCCAAAAATGGCCAGAAGTCATAACTTACCCAAAGAAGTTAAAAGACCAGTGCCGAAAATGGCCAGAAGTCATGACTTACCCAAAGGGGTTATAAGACCAGTACCATAAAAGTCCAGAAGTCATAACTTACCCAAAGAGGTTAAAAGACAAGTGCCGAAAATGGCCAGAAGTCATGACTTACCCAAAGGGGTTATAAGACCAGAGCAGTAAAAGGCCAGAAGTCATAGCTTACCCAAAAGAGTTAAAAGACCAGTGCCACAAATGGCCAGAAGTCATAAACTTACCCAAAGAGGTTATAAGACCAGAGCCGTAAAAGGCCAGAAGTCGTAACTTACCCAAAGGAGTTAAAAAGACCAGTGCCAAAAATGTCTAGAAGTCATAAATTTACCCAAAGGGGTTATAAGACCAGAGCCATAAAAGGCCAGAAGTCATAACTTACCCAAAGGGGTTAAAAAGACTAGGGACTATGAAAACGAATATCAAGATTTACCCAAAAGGGTTATATGACGAAGGACAATATGACAAGGAAACTATGGGTTGGAAAACAACTCTAGGAACATAATTAATATGAAGCCTATGAGCAACTCTACGAGTCCCACATAGCCTCGGGGACTAATGTCGGGGATATACCCCTGGGTACCCCAGAGTTGGTGTGTCGAGTGATTCGATAAAGTGTTGAATCAGTCAAATAAAAGATGAAAGATATAAATAGAGTAAACAAAAATGAGAAGAGAAAGGGACCTGGGCCGAATCAGTACAAACTCGGTCTGATCAGAATTCGTCCCAGGCCTGAGTTACTCCTCTCGGGCCGAATCAAGGCTGATTTGGCCTAAACAGCATAGCAACCATATAGTTGGGCCGGGTTAACCTTCCCTCGGCCCACTTACCCGCCGATTCCAGTCCCGCTCCCGCGCAATCAGGCGACACTCCGCATCGCCAGCTCCCGCCAAGTCGTCATCTCCCGCCAACATCGTCGTTACCCCTTGGCATCCCCGGCACTCCCCAGCATCGCCCGGATGGGCTGGAAAGGAGCCAACCGACCCACCACGGGACTCCATCCTCGCCAAACAGCGCTGCCACGCCAAGTCAACACGGTGCTCCCGCTGATGCCTGACGAGCCAAGCTCCCCCCGGGTGGGCCGGCACTAGGCCGAGCCAGCCCACCACGGATCACGCCTTCACTGCACGCAGATCAACTCCACTAGGCCGAGCTCGCCAGCAAACCCAGCTGGGCCGACTCTTTTTTCTACCCGGCTATCCCACCACGCGTGGATCCACCACACTTCAGTTGGGCTCGCCTCTCCCTGGGCCGAATAAAGATAAACCCGGCCAGGCCGCTCCCAGACCCCGGCTGGGCCATGATTCAACTCGGTGGGCCTTTATCTCCTACAGCTTGACCCAGGCCAAGTCAGGGGGGCAGGATTCGGCCTGTTCATCTCCCTGGGCCGAATCAGATCATTCTTAGAAGTATCCTTTCACCCAGAGTACTCAGGAAATCGACTCCAACTTCTTCAAGAACACGCCGTCAGATCAAGACAAGACCAACAAGTATCGCGCCAGTCTTGGGACGCCCATGGCTCAGACTGGCACATGGGCATATGAAATATGACCTTGGCATCAAGAAGATGCTAGAGAATATGCCCTTGGCATTAAGAATATGCTAAGGAATATGCCTTGGCATCTCCAAAGATGCCAAGGCATATGCTGAGCATCTAAGAAGATGCCAGGAATATGATACACAGATGCCAAGATTGGGGAACAAGTTTTGTCCCCTGGGCTCCCCTTTATAAGGAGCACCAGGGGGATCGTTCACGGAGAGGCCCCGAAGGGCTCTTCTCCTCTCTGCTCACTAGAAGCTCCCCTTCTTCTTCCTCCTCCAATCTCACAGAGAGATCTAGATAGAGACATAGGAGATACATCTCAAGGAGCATGATTGTAGCCACAAGTATGTCAGGATTATAAGATATTAGATGTATAGAATGAAGTGTTATCTCCACTTGAGAGCCTCAATCCTATATTAATTGGATTTCTCTGTGTTCATACAAGTGCGGTCTTCACTGCATCATCCCTCCCCAGATTTCTCCACGTCCATCGGCCCCAACTTTAGCCTACCCATGGCATATGCCGTGATACCACCACGACATATCAGGTCTCAAGGACCTCTTCCGTGCTGATGGGAAACGACTCACGTGCTTCTGTTCATGGTGTTGGTACGGTAAATCTGAAGTTTACTTCGGGGAAGACCGTACAGCTGAAGAATGTGCAGAACGTTCCCTCCATCAATAAGAATCTCGTCAACAGATCGCTTTTATGTAGAGATGGCTTTAAGTTGGTTTTTGAGTCCAATAAAGTTGTAATTTCTAAGTATGTATAATTTGTTGGAAAGGGTTATGAGTGCGGAGGTCTGTTTCGCTTGTCTTTGTCAGACTCATGTACTAAAGTTATTAATCATGTTTGCAATGATAATGAGTCCAATGTTTGGTATTCATGACTCTGTCATATTAACTTTGGTTGCATGACGCGGCTAGCCAATATGAGTTTAATTCCGAAATTTACCACTATCAAAGGTTCTAAGTGCCAAGTTTGTGTGCAATCAAAGCAACCCCGCAAGTCTCATACGACTGCGGAACCGAGAAACCTAGCACCACTGGAACTTATACATTCAGATCTTTGTGAGATGAATGGTGTGTTGACAAAAGGTGGAAAAAGATACTTTATGAAGTTGATTGATGACTCCACTAGATAATGCTATGTTTATCTTCTGAAATCTAAAGATGAAGCTTTGAACTACTTCAAAATAATAAAGTTGAGGCAGAAAACCAACTTGATCTTAAAATCAAGCGGCTAAGGTCGGATCATGGTGGAGAGTACTTTTCAAACGAATTTGTTCTGTATGGAAATTAAGACAACTTTTTCTAAATGGAGAGCTAGATGAGGAAATTTATATGGAGCAGCCTGACGGATTTGTAGTAGATGGTCAAGAAGGAAATGTGTGTAAGTTAGTGAAGTCTTTGTATAGTCTTAAGCAAGATCCTAAACAGTGGGCACGAGAAGTTTGAAAGAACTTTAACTGCTGAAAGCTTTGTTGTAAACGAAGCTAACAAATGTGTGTACTATCGCCATGGTGGGGGCGAGGGATTTATTATGTGTCTCTACGTTGATGACATATTGATATTCGGGACCAACCTCGTTGTTATCGAGGAGGTCAAAGAGTTCCTATCTCGCTACTTTGAGATGAAGGACTTGGGAGTGGCTGATGTATTTTTAAACATCAAGCTACTAAAGGATGACAATGGTGGGATTACACTGCTTTAGTCTCACTATGTGGAATAGATATTGAGTCACTTCGGGTATAGCAACTGCAATTCTTCTCCAACGCCTTATGATCCGAGTGTGCTACTTCGAAAGAATCGAAGGAATGCTAAAGATCAATTGAGATATTCTCAAATCATTGGCTCGCTCATGTATTTAGCCAGCGCTACTAGACCTGACATCTCCTTTGCTGTAAGCAAACTGAGTCGATTTGTGTCAAATCCTGGAGATGATCATTGGCATGCTCTTAAAAGAGTTTTGGCGCTATTTGAAAGGCACTGCGAGTTATGGTATTCACTATACTGGGTATCCACGGGTACTTGAGGGTTATAGTGATTCAAACTGGATATCTGATGCTGATGAGATTAAGGCCACAAGTGGTTATTTGTTTACACTTGGTGGTGGCGCTATTCTCTGGAAGTCTTGCAAGCATACCATCTTAACAAGGTCAACAATGGAAGCAGAACTCATAGCATTAGACACAACCACTGTTGAAGCAGAGTGGCTTCGTGAGCTCTTGATGGACTTACCTGTGGTTGAAAAACCAATACCCGCCATCCCGATGAACTGTGATAATCAAACTGTTGATCGTCAAAGTAAACAGTTCTAAGGATAATATTGAAGTCATCAAGGCATGTGAAGAGGAGACTGAAATCTGTCAGGAAACTAAGAAACTCCAGAGTTATTGCGTTGGATTATATCCAAACATCTAAGAATCTGGCAGATCCCTTCACAAAGGGTTTATCACGCAATGTGATAGATAATGCATCGAGGGAGATGGGTTTGAGACCCACGCTATGAGTTGCAGTGGCAACCCACTCTATGTGATCGGAGCCCGTGAATTAGAGCTGGGAGACAAGCTGTTGGTTAGCTGAGAGGAGAGTATCCCTATACTATATTTACATCTCCATAAAGATGCAATACTCTCTTAATCTGCATGGCAGGTTGATATTTATCTTAATGTGTTCCAAGTGGCTTTTTATAGGCGGAGATGTTGTCCTGCAGAACATCTCTTGAGGAACACACCTATATGAGTCTGACTGTCAAACGTCGCAGTCCGTGAGAGTTGGGTGCTCTCTAATAAACTCATGAAAGGCCCTGGAGTATGACGCATAAGCTCCAAACCGCGGGGAAGCCGACGGCAGTCCTGTACCGGTCTAGATTTTGTGTGAAACTAGCGTGCAAAAAACTTGTAGTTCAAGGCATAGTCCACTATTCAAGTTGCTAGCTAGTGTAGCATAAAGTTTAACGTGGAAGTTCAACTTAACAGTCTCCACTACACACCGGTATATAAAACAATGTTTTGGAAGAAAAGTGATGTGATGTGCCAATGAGACTTTGTGGGAGATTGTTGGAATTTGGTGAGTTTTGGGTTGTTGGCCCATTAGACAAATTCTGAAATTCTCTTTGGCCCACTTGTATATGGCAGCATATGACTGTGCTAGTGGTGCTAAAGTTTAGTCCCATGTTGCTAGTTGGAGGAGAGTTGGACCACCTTATATAGTAGAGTGTTGCACCACTCACTAAGGTGTGACAAGGAGAGAAGCCCTCGCGCACTCCTCCTCCGACACCGCCCGCCTCGCCACGCCACGCCACACCATGCCACTCCTCGGCTCGCCTCGTCACGACGCGCGTTGCGGGTTGCGGGAATCTCGTCGAGCCGAGCTTTATTTTGCTGGTTGGGAAAACTGATTATGAGTCATTAACGGACGCGTTAATTACAACCGTTTCCAGTTTTTATGGACGTGCCCACAATCTCCCTAACCTGCACTATATAAGCGTCTGTGCTAAACCTAATCGGTGAACCAATCCACACACGCTCCTATCCTCCAGAACCTTGCACCGCCGCCTTCATCTTCCCCATCCCGGCTTGTGGCGTGCACCGCAGATCGAGACAGTAGGCCTCCGAAACCCCGCCTCTTGTGAACCTATACGAGTGAGGGGCGATCAGGTTTTGGGGAAGCGGTCAAGCGCGACTACTGGCAACCACGATGTTGTCCGACGACGAGTTCCCGAATGACGACTTCTTCCTAGACGTCACCAATCTCTTTGACAACCTCAACATGGGCGACGCTGCTACAACCGCTGCGGCTGCTATTCAGCCTACATCATATGTGATCTCGATTTCTCTCTTTCGAATTATGCTAGAGTTCTTTGTTCTAGCATTTGGTGTAGATGTGATAGGTTTATCTCCTATAGATGTAATCTGTTCATCTACTTTGTTGATCTGCATAATTGGTTTTAGTACTGTTTGTATGATCATGCTTTATCAATTTATTATTCGGATTAAATCATATGGATTATTGCTTATATTTCCAACAGTGATGAGGTGGAGGAGAATGTAGAGGACGTATTTGATGCTTCTCAACCGACAAAGTTCAAACCAATAAGTGCCAAATATACGGAGATAGAGGACATTTGTTTGGTGAAAGCATGGGAGCAAGTTCTACTCATTTCTTGGCCAATAGTGACCAAACCAGGAAGAAGTATTAGCAAAAGAATAGAGGACAAGTTGTATAGGCTCATGGACGGTGGTGATGAAGATAGTGTGGGATATGATCTTTATAACAACAGTGTTGTTTGCTCATCAACTACATGTTGAATTGAACATTATTTCAGACATGTTTTATAGATACTTGTGTGATTGATACTTGTGTGCATATATTTAATTTGATCCGAGACGTAACAATCTGTCTTGTAAAACATTTACAAACATCGTATTTATGTTGATTCATATGAAATCTATACCAATTTTTGCTGCCGTCCGGTCCTTGTGTGATTATTATTTTGTTTCGAATAGGTAAACATATTGTGATTTTTAATATATAATAGTATTCTTTTTCATAGAATATGATTCTGTTTTGGTAAGATATTCTCCTCATGTCGGTTGTGTGCACAGTAAATCTAAACCCTATCCGTAGCCCAAACATGTGTAATATTCCATCATCCGTTAAGGTTTTCACCTTAGCGAACTTTGGACTTTGCACATAAGATAAGAGTGTTGTGTTTAGCATACCATCTAACAGATAAATGATATGTGATGAAAATTCTAGGTTGGACCCCATCGAGAAGAAAAGGAAAACAAAGAGGGAAAGAGGATGAGAGGAAAAAGAAAGAAACTTTCCATCAAGCAAAGGTAGTTCCTACCGAAGGCCGTGAAGTTAAATCCACCTCATTTTCTCCTCCAAATTTTGGTCCCGTCATCTTTAGTGAGATTGTTTGAAGTCACAGCTCTTGAAGCACCAAATAGTGTATTCTTGATATATGAGATTCCCTTGTGGTATCTAAAGAAGAATTTGCTTGCCACATTCGACAATAGTGAAAGAATATTTAGATAGCTACAATCCGTGGGTTTTATCCCAATTTGAGAGTTTACTACGGTAGAACTTGATATCTATATCTAGATGTTGCTACTTCAGTTAAGAGTGGTTTCAAGAATTAAGGTGTTGCGTTGGACACTATCTAGGTGTGTCTTAAGCCATCTACTCGACATATGTTTATGCATATGTTTTCCTCCATGATGAATAATGTTACTTGAATGAATACACACAAGTGTTACTGGAATTATACTTTGTTTCGATGCAGTTTTCAGATTATATTAAGCGTGTTCTAATTATGCAGCGGTTTTTTGACTACCATACCAATGTCCAAAACGATGATCTTTAGAGGATTGGAGGAAGAATACACACAAGTGCAGTGTGACTTGGCAAGCTTGAACACTAAAACACTGGTAGAATGGTATTGCATGCCATCAAACATAGTATATAAGACCACTTTGATTATAGTATAGTATACGATAGCAACATCGGTACAAAGTATAATTTCATGCATGGCCTATTACAAGATAGCAACACTTGGATTGTTCCACATACCACACACCAACATATATATAGGTATATGCTTAAGATATAAACGATTGCAATCACGCTCGAGTTTATTTTTTTCTTGCGCAGGGTGCAAGCACGATCGAGTTTATGCCACGGCGCCAGCACCGGCGGCGCCGCTACCACCGGAAGGACCAGCTTCGTCGTCATTTCTGCGGGGAGGAAGGTCGCGACAGGTCTCCTTCAACACCATGCCCCAAAAATTGACGTACAATCCTCTTTCCTCGATCAGGAACTTATCCACCTCCCTTCTAATCTTGGACAGTTGACTCCCCTCATGCTTGAGCGACTCCTTCTCCAACATTCCCATCTTCTTATTGACTCTTACAATCTGCATCAAAATCCAAATGACACACACGAATTGTAATGCCTCGCTTCTTTAAATTGTAAATATAGCTTACTACCAAAAAAAGTTATATATTTAGAAACGGAGGGGTATAGTAGCTGTGCATGATTATGTGCACAGTGCACTTGTGCAGTATATATATACACATCATAAGTCGTACTCCCACTTACTATTACTTACCCGGCGATAAGTAAAGCCAAGATCCAGTGTTTTTTTGCGGCTTAACTTCTTGAGCAGAGGCTGCTGCTTTGTGAGCTCCTGTTTGGCCTCGGCAGCAGCGGCGCTCACGTACCGCCGCGTCTCCTCTTCCTCATCCCCCCTTCTACGACTCGCCCCCCTCGGCTTCTGCTGAGGAGGCATTCTGAGAACCCCCGTCACCTGCGATGGTTTTACTGACAACGAGTGTATATATGTAAAATGATTTTCTACAAACTGATTAACTTACTGACGATTCGATCGATCGGGGTGGTGATGGAGAATATTACTTACTCGGTAGCACGTCCGTCTCCGTCGCCCTGGACGGATCTTTGTTCGCCGGCGGCGCACGGATCGTGCTAGAGCTCGCGGCTAGCAAGCTGTTGAGTTCATCGGCCCGGATCCTACTCTTCCTCATCCTCTCGACGATAGCCGCAACATAGTCAGGCATCTCCTGCTGGTTACGAGGACTGAACCCAAAGAGAGAAGAAATGAAATTTGCAGTAGCGTAGATTATCCTGGCGTGGATGTTCAAACATTAACATTACCGGGTAATGGATGCAGCATCAATGCTGCCGGCGGCGTTGCCACCGCCGCCGGGGACGTGTTCTTCTTCGTCTACAATTTGGAGCGCATGGAGACCCAAATCGCCGTCCGTGTCATGCGGCGCGGCGGAGAAGGACTGGCCCTCTCCACCTCCCGAAGACGGCATCGGAATGTGGTTCTGCAGGCCACCGTACGCCGCCGGCGGATCGACCAGCATCTGCTGGTCTTGGTGTGCCGTCACCGCCTGGGACGGATCGCCGCCTTGGCCCAGCATATCCTCCTGCTGTTGGAGTGACAGCGTTGCGGACGATCCGCCGCCCAGCATCATTGCTTGTTGGTATTGGGGTGGCAGCATCGGCATCAACTCGCTCATCAGGTGGTGGCCGGGATGGAGTGGCATAGTTGCCTGCGATTCGCCATGAATTATTTGTTGATGTTGGGATGGAGTCTCCGGCGCGGCTGATTGGGGGTGCTGCAGATGGATCATGGGAGGTGCCTGCTGGTGTGGGAGTTGTATCGCCGGCTGCAATTCGACCGCCACCATTTGCTGGTGAGCGACGCCGGGCAGAACGTGCCCGGGGGCCGCCGGAACCTGTTGGTGGTGGTCGATGGGGAAATCTTCCACCAGAGGATCCAGAGATTCGAAAAAGTCGTTGAGCTCAGCGTCGGCGTTGTTGTTGTTCTGGCCGGCCATGGCGGCAACTCGATCGATCGCCGGAGTGGTGAACAAAGATCTAGGTGCGTGCGCCGCAAAGCAAGGCGAGGATGGTGGTGTTGGGAGTAGGTGCAGTGCACGGATGCGGCGGGGAGGTATATAGGAGGGGCGGCGGCGCGCGACAGTTGGAGCGGACACGGCGGTTCGCGCCCGCATTTGGCCTCACGTGCCAGCGGTTGGAGGTGAGGGCGGGAAGGCGGCGGTTTGAGAAGGGAGACCGAGGTGACGTAATAGCCGTCGGATGCGTATCGGAAGGCCTGCGCAGAAGCACGCGCTCGCGGGGTGATTATCGGCCAAGGCGGGCTTTGTTTCTTTCCTTTTCTTTTCGAGGTTATGATTCTTTCCAGTTCAGAAAAGGAGGTTGTGTTTCTTTCCTTTCGAAGCAACGATGCATTTGGCTCCTCCTGTGTGTATTTTTGCAGGCTTTTTGTTTTTATTTTCCACTCCCTCCGTTGGCTTGGCCCATTCGAGCATAGAAAAAAGAAAAATATGACAAATTTTGAAAAACGATGGCCCATTCAAATATGCATTGTTCACGCCCAGATCTGCAATTTTCTATTTTTTACTAAGGCCATAATACAAAGTATTTTCACATAAAATTTTACACGCACTTATTATAAATCATTATCTACATCCTGATATTTGTTTTCGTTTTTTTTTTGAAATCTTTAAATTTGATTTTTTTTTCAACAAAAAAAAGTTCTCCATAGAGGACGAGCTTTATATCGACGTTCTCACGTATCTAGACACCTTTTAGTACATAAGATATAATACATCGAGGCAAAAATATCTAACAAACCGAGTATATAAAATGAAAAACAATGGATGATCCATTACAAAAAGTCACAAAAACACTTACAATTGAGTCACTGTTCCCTACAACAAAAGCCTCCATGAAGAGAGTACACACCTGGAGTTGATGTCTTCGAGTCCACCCTGTGATGGCCAAGACATGATTATTGATCCTAATGCCAGTTGTCAGATCTAATCAAGGAAAAAGCATCTATCCAGCACAAAGAAAACCCCTTAGACAAGCACATGACTTAAATCTGGCATTATTGACTAGTGAAGGCCAAAATCGCATGTTTTCACTTTAGTAAACTAGTGACCGTGTGCATCCTCGAGATTTTGATGTTGAGTTCTTGCAGAGCTCCGGTGTAATTGATATCATCTTGCTATTAATATATTGCCCTTTAAAAAAAGTGTTCCGGTCATTGTATTGATGATGGATCTTATAACAGCTGCTCTATACATAACTTTGAGCAAATGCACCATGATGTCCTCCGAGGGTGGACGCCACAAGGTCACCACCACAAATCATCGCGATCATGCACCAATCTGCAAATATAATTTCCGATCAAATCCAATAAGTAGTCCAACACCCACCCCAACATACCTTCACTTTTCACTGAAGGGGAGAGGGCGATCTGGCCACGCCTGGCATGTCACGGCGTGCTCGCACATCACTAAAATCTCACGATAGATCCTTATCGCCAGAGAGAATATGGTTAGGCGTACACGATCATGTGTGGCACACGACTGCGTCATGGTCTCACGTCGTTGAGACTCTACCTTTGAGGGCATAGCAGTTCACCAGAGTGTCAGCTAAAGCAGCAACACACACTCTCTACCACCGAGTAGACAACCGCCTTGTTGCAGGTATAGAAGTTCATCCCCACCAGCAAGATTGTTGTTTGACTCTAGTCCCACAATGTTGCGCCTCCTCCATCGTCGAATCTGGGGTAGCCTCGTCGCCACCAAAACCAGCTTGTATGCAACGGTGTGAAATTAGACCAAACCAATATGATGATGAGGATAAAGGAGGACGGTGGCGAGATTGTGGCGGCGATTACGTGAGACAACGTAATTTTCATTCCAAGTGAACAATACTATAGGGCAACGTGAAGAGCCAGGCCGAAAACAAAAAAATCTGCTCTGGCTAGAACTCCGGCGAGCCACCCCAAGGTCTGGCAGGGTCAAAGGAAATAGCTCCTACCTCTTGGCGCGCAGGTGCGGAAGCTAAGAAAGCGTGTCGCGGTGGGGTCGTACGTTTCCCTTATTAACGATAGTATTATTTCTCTCCACGTATGTTTTTGTATCTGTGCGCGTCAGCTGTTTTTGTATCAGACGCCGCTTCTTCCGTGGCTCCAACTTAATCGTTCCAAATCGAACGTCTCCATCGGCTGACGTCGTCGCTTCATCGTCCTCTTCGCGTCGACATGTCGACCTCGACCTCGATGATCAACCTTGGCGCTCCACCATCAGACAAGCTGACGCGCGCCAATTATTCCATGTGACGTGTCCAAGTACTGCCGCCGATTCGCAGAGCTCGGCTCGTTGGACTACTTGATGGATCCTACGTTTCTCCGCCTAAAACACTGGTCGGGGAACCAGCGGACAAAGACACCGGGAAAGAAGCCAAGACTGCCCCCAATCCGGCGTACGATGCTTGGATTTCTCGAGATCAGATTGTTCTCGGGTATCTCCTTCAGTCGCTCTCCCCGGAGGTACTCCCTCATGTTCATCGGATCGAGCATGCTGCTGGGATATGGCAGGCCATAGAAGAGATGTTCGCCTCCCAGAGCGAAGCCAAGATCACGAATCTTCGGATAGCCTTGGCGAACACCAACAAACTCAATATGACCACATCACAGTTCCTCACCACGATGCAAGGGATTGTTGACGAACTCGCAACGGCAGGGTGCCCGGTTTCCACACGGGAGCATGTCTCCTTTATTCTTGCTGGGCTTGGCGCACGCTATAATGCTCTCGTCGCTGCTCTTGGGGTGGTCACCACTCCCATCTCCCTGAGTTCCCTCTACGCGTAGCTACATGCATATGAATAACGCCAAGAGATGCTGGGTGGCTTCTCCAGCACTGATTTTGAGACGTCGGCGAACCTAGCCTCATGCCAACAACGTCCGAACTACACCAACAGACCACGCGGTCATGATGACCGTGACGGTCGCTGGATCGACCGCCGTGATGACCGCCGCGGTGATGACCGTGGGCCTCACTGGACCGACCGTCGTGATGACCACCGCGGTGATGATCGTGGGCCTCGCCACGGACGTGGTGGTGGTCATGTGCCTTCTGGAGGAGGGTGTGGTCGTGGGCGTGGCCGTCGCCGCACTACTCCATGGGTGGATGTCACTTGTCAAATCTGTAACATGGAAGGACATCCCGCTAAGGATTGTTGGTGGCGTTTTGAGGATAATGCTGATTTTGACAAGGAGGCTCATGCAACCTCCTATGGCGTGGATACTAATTGGTACTCAGACACCGGTGCTACGCATCACGTCACTAGCGAGCTCAATAACCTGACGGTCTGTGACAAGTACAACGGCTACGGCAAGGTCAACACTGCCAATGGGCAAGGTATGGATATTACTCATGTTGGTCACTCAATTGTTCATCACCCTGTTCAGAATTTCCACCTTCGAAATATCTTACATGTTCCTACCGCTTCAAAAAATCTTCTTTCTGTTCATCGCTTTACTTGTGATAATGGAGTGTTTCTCGAATTTCATCCCTTCTTCTTTTTGACCAAGGATCGGGTCACACGGAAAATAATTCATAGAGGGCGGTGCGTTGGTGGTCTTTATCCCCTTATTTCATCTTTGGTGCCGTCGTCCTCGTCACAGAAGCATGCCTTTGTTGCCGCCAAGCCCTCCCAAGCACAGTGGCATAGTCGCCTTGGTCATCCGTCCTCCATTATCGTTAGTCAAGTCATTAGTAAAAATAAACTCCATTTTAGTCGAGATTCTAGTTTTCAGTCAGTATGTGATTCATGTCAAAAGGCTAAGAGTCATCAACTTCCCTATCCTATCTCCAACAGTGTTTCTACAACCCCTCTACAATTAGTTTTTACTGATGTATGGGAGCCTGCGTCTACTTCTGTTGGTCGTCATAATTACTATGTAAGCTTTATTGATAATTATAGTAAATTTATATGGATTTATCTCCTAAAAAAGAAATCTGATGTGTTTAATGCGTTTATCAATTTTCAAAAACTTGTTGAACGCAAGCTTGATAAGAAAATTCTTACTATCCTTTCTGATTGGGGATGCGAGTATGTTCGACTTAACTCTTTCTTCCAAACACAGGGAATTTCCCATCATGTGTCTTGTTCTCATGCGCACCAACAAAACGGCTCGGCCGAGCGCAAGTATCGCCACATAGTTGAAGTGGGATTATCTCTTCTTGCCAAGGAAAAAATAGCGCGCTATTTATTTTAGCGCCGTCTCTCTCCAGACGCTATGCAAGTTATAGCGCTATGCTATATTCAGAGCTTTGAAAACATGGGAGGTTTATTTGCTGCCTAAGGAGTTTCTTGTCTATACTGACCACTAATAGTGTGCTATTTTTCAAAATAGCGTTTTGCAAAATAATAAATTTTTTGATAGATATAGTATATATACTAAGAATTTCAGTAGCTAAAAAATTATGCAAAGTAATACATATAGAGCCAATTAACCAGTGATGACCAATGGTGACTAAATGATAAAGTACGGATCAAAATGATCACAAAATTAAAAATAAAGGACATATTTTTCATATAGTCACATCAACAGCCAACAAGGCATCCAAGCAAAAACATAGGAGAAACTACTTATTCAGAATCGGATGAAGTAGACATAGCCTATGGGTTCGAATGCTAGAGGATGAAGAGGAGGTTCTAAACTTACCCGATGGCTGACTTCTTTGGGAGATCTAGACATCGTGCCTGCCCTGTTTCAAACTTTCAATGCTCTCCAAGACGGAGGAGAAGTGGAGAATCGGTGGGGATGAAGCTAGGAGTGGCGTTGGTTGCTGACTTGCTACGGGAGATCCTAGGTCGATGGGGCGAATGGAGGCGGCCGGCTGGCCGGAGCTGGAGGAGATGGAGACGATGGGGGAGCCTACAGCCGTCACCATCGCCGCATGGTGGGGAATGGGATGCGACGTGGGGCTGAGAGTCGGTTTAGCTAGGTTTTTGAGTCGTGCAGACTGAATGGGCCAGATGGTGCCAATAATTTCAAGATTTTTGTAGCGCACTATTACGTTGTAACGTATAGCGTGTTTAGCGCCGCTAAAACACGAAGAGCTTCATAGCGAGAATATTATGCATAACGTAACGTTTGTCTCCTCAATACGCTATAGCGTCGCTATAGCGCTGAAATAGCGCGCTATTTTTTTCGTTGCTTCTTGCACACGCTCATATGCCTCTCAAATTTTGGGACGAGACGTTCCTTATTGCCACCTACCTCATTAATATGCTTCCTAGTAAAGTCATTAAGGACTATACCCCTGTTCATCGTCTTCTTCACACTCGGCCAGATTATGCTTCCCTTCGTGTGTTTGGATGTGCTTATTGGCCTAATCTTCGTCCTTATAATAAACACAAGTTAGTTTTCCGCTCCAAACAATGTGTTTTTCTAGGCTATAGCCCACTCCACAAGGGGTCAAGTGTCTCAACGTGTCTTCTGGGCGTGTGTATATTTCTCGTGATGTTGTATTTGACGAGGCTGTTTTTCCCTTCAAATCACTTCATCCAAATGCCGGTGACTTACTTCGACAAGAAATTCTTTTACTTTGATCCTTCACTTCTTAATTCTGAACATGGGGAAGAACATCTTAATGATTTAAGCATGACTAATATTCATGCTAATCCCGTTGCTAGAATTGTTCCTGATGTTGTACACTCATGATACGTACGACACGCGCGGGCGGCCTGCAACGCATCTGCATCTAGATGGAAGTGGTGTGTGTAACACACACACATGCAGCCTACAGCGTCTATGCACCTGGACGGATCGTCTGCGCCTGCTTCTCCTGTGCCATGCGCCCGTATCACAGAGCCGGACACACTGAAGGTCACAGGATCGTCTGCGGAGACTGCGGGGACTGATTCTTCTGCAGCTGATCGCGTGGGCGGGAATGGATCTTCCGCGGCGCGTGTTTCCGCACGAAATCCTGATTTTTCTCTTATTCGGCCAGCTACTCGTGCGTCCAAAGGTATAACTAATCCAAAACAGTATAAAGATGGTACTGTTCGATGGTGTTTGTCTACATCTACAGATGAACCAGCTAATCTTGATGCTGCACTTGAAAATAAAGAGTGGAGGAGAGCTATGAATGAGGAGTATGATGCTCTCATGAAGAATTAAACTTGGCGATTGGTTCCTCACAGGCAAGGTATAAACATTATTGATTGTTGTTGGGTCTATAAGATTAAAAGAAAGTCAGATGGCTCTGTTGATAGGTATAAGGCCAGACTAGTTGCAAAAGGTTTTAAGCAACGTTATGGAATAGACATGAGGATACTTTCAGTCCAGTGGTTAAGATTGCTACTGTTAGATTTATTTTGGCAATTGTTGTTTCCAGGGGATGGAGTTTGCGACACTTGGATGTCAATAACGCGTTCTTACATGGTGTTCTGGAAGAGGAGATCTATATGAGACAACCACCAGGTTTTGAAAACAAGCAAAGGCCTGACTATGTGTGCAAACTTGATAAGGTGTTGTATGGATTGAAACAAGCGCCTCGAGCATGGTATTCTCATTTGAGCTCTCAATTAATAACTTTGGAATTTGTTGCTTCAAAGTCTGACACTTCCTTGTTTATCTACCATAAGTCCAATGTTATCATCTTCTTGCTTATTTATGTGGATGATATTATAGTCGCTAGATCTTCCAAAGTTGCAACAGATGCTTTGTTGAAATATTTGAGCAAGGAGTTTGCCTTAAAGGATCTTGGTGATCTTCATTTCTTTCTAGGAATTGAAGTTAAAAAAAAGGAATGATGGTTTAGTCTTGAGTCAAGGAAAATATGCTCGTGATGTTCTTGCACGTGTTGGTATGCAAGGTTGCAAAGGTGCGCCCACTCCTTTATCTTCTTCAGAAAAAATTACAGCACATGAAGGGGAGCAATTGGGTCCTGAAGATAGCACCAAATACAAAAGCATGGTAGGTGCTCTGCAATATCTTACTCTTACAAGGCCTGATATATCTTATGCAGTTAACAAAGTTTGTCAATACCTGCATGCTCCCACTACTCTGCACTGGACAGCCGCAAAACGTATTTTGAGATATGTTAAGGATACAATTGATGCCGGGCTCACATTCATGAAGTCCAACTCTTCACTTGTTAGTGCCTTCTCAGATGCCGATTGGGCAGGTTCAACTAGAGGTTTTGCTATTTTCTATGGACCAAATCTAATTTCTTGGAGTGCTAAAAAGCAAGCCACAATATCCAGATTTAGTACAGAAGTAGAGTACAAATCAGTGGCAAATGCAACGGCTGAGGTAATTTGGGTACAATCGTTACTTGAAGAACTTGGAGTTAAATAGACTCAACTGCCATGTCTATGGTGTGATAACTTGGGAGCAACATACTTGTCAGCCAATTCTGTGTTTCACGCAAGAGCTAAATACATTGAGATAGATTTTCATTTTGTCAGAGAGAGGATATTTAACAAGCAATTGGAGATTCGCTTTATTCCCTCAAAAGATCAAATTGCTGATGGTTTCACTAAGCCGCTTCCTGCTCGTAACTTTGAGGACTTCAAACATAATCTCAACTTGACAAAGTTGTGATTAAGGGAGGGTATTAACGATAGTATTATTTCTCTCCACGTATGTTTTTGTATCTGTGTTTGACACGACTGGACTCCTAGTACTCCTAGTCCAATACGTGATGATGTAACCGACTAATCCCAGATATAAATATATGCTACGAGGGACTCGGAACTCGTCCGAGTAGAGCCTCTCTACCTGATCGTATTAGCAGTTTTTACACCCCTCGTCTCGTCTGGCTCCGGCGAACTGCTCGATCATGGAACCTCCTTGTCACCGGCTCCGATGCTCCTCCGACTTTGCCACCCAACCCCGCTGATGAGCACCGCAGATGTGGTATCTCTACTATCTCACACACGTACAAGGTGGAACAGCAGTAAGTGATATGCTAGTCTTGGTCTTGCTGCCGCGGGACAGGAGATGGGAATTGTCAAGTCTAGCGAAACCCTAGGAAATAGCACTGGATTGTCATGTCTGTCTGCCGCCACCAACCTTCCTTTATATAGGCGAGTAGGTGAGGGCACAAAACACTTGTGTCCCTCGGTCCTAAACCCTAACCCTAGTCAAAGTGGGTCCAACCCATTGACATGTGTCCCTATCCAAACAAGTCCAACTTGCCGTCTTGTGATAGTCGGATCAGCATCCTCCTAGTTCCACTCTCTTAAGTGTGCGATCCCGCGGGCTTACGGTAAGCCAGACACAACTCAGTAATCATTTAGTCCTCTAGCAAGACTTGCCGACTCCCGGTTTATGCAAGTGCCCTCAATGTGACGATCTGTCCAAGTCCCTTTGCCTCGCGATATTGGTGATAAATTGCAGGGGAGATTCCGTCATCCTAGTGCCGGTATAACTACCTTCTCGTTGCAGTGATAACCGATTCCCTCCGGCTTCACTAAGTCGGACTACCTCAATCAACACTTGCTCGAGTAGCGCATGGCCATGCTTCTGAATCATATCACATGAGAGGGCCTAGAGAATATCTCTTTGAGTTGGAGGGGCAAATTCTGTCTTGACTGATCCATGTCACGCAGCTTGCTTCGAAGTCGTCCCAAGACCACCCTTATTACTCCCAGTTACGATGAGCGTTAGATGGAGTCAAAGCTGTCTGTTCCACAACTCGGATCGTGTGATCCTCTTAGTTCTAAGGATTCCATTGTGTTAGCCGGATTATATGACGGTGTGCTCACGTCCTATTAACCTTTGGATCGGTCTGGCTATCGTACATCTTTCGACTAGCCAATGCAAGACGGATAACATCTTCATGCACATGGCATGTGAAACATTACATCTTCCGACTTACAAATTAGTCTCGGTAGTGGGTTTTCCTCCCAACCTCAAACGACTAAGGACAAACTGGCTAAAGCTAGATATAAGTATGTACCTGCAACAATTACAGTAACACATACAACTAGTTTTAAGCTGTATTCTGGGTTACAAATACAAGTCGGAACGTGAGCCTATAGGGCGTCATTCCTAACAAATACCTCTACCACTTTCCTTTCTTTTCCTTTTTATTGCATGTGTGACGAAGTGAGAGCATGCAAGGGGCAGTGTACTCAATTTAGAGGGAAATGGAAGGGCTCCTAGCTCGAGGATTTTGAAGCCCCTGATAAGCCTCGTGATGCAATCGAGCGCGTTGGTTCGGAGGTTGGAGGTCCAAGGGAGGTAGCAGAGCATGTTGCATCAGGCCAGTACTAGCATGTTGCATCTTAGGCCGACGGCATAGCCGTCGGCGTATAGCTCCCAGAGCTAACGGCCGTTAGCTGCTCCAGATGGGCCCCGTGGTCCCTAGGCCGACAGTATGTACACCGACGGCTCCGTGTAACCGTCGGACAAGAGTCTACGCTAACGGATATGTATACGCCGACGAGGTTCACGCATACGCCTACGGCCTGGTACGCCGACGCGCCTACGCCGACGGCCACCATCGGGCCAGCTTACGCCGACGGGGAAGCATGCCTACGCCGACAGGTCCCGGCTGTCAGCCTATCGAGCTTTTCCTCTAGTGAGTAGAGAGTATCAGTTTAGGAGTGGATAAGGGGAAAGCTTGGGGAGACAAGGAGCGGGATGATGTAGAGGGCAAGCTAGTCCGGCCACAGCTGCCAAGTGCACCGAAACACCATAGTACTTTCCGTAGGAAGTATTTAGCACAATATTATCAAAATACATAAGAAAACAAAGGCGTTTACCAAACCAAACCTAGGCATGGGGATAGATCTACTCATTTCTTGGAGTAGAGATAACTAAAATACAAAAAAAAAGTAAAAAGGTTTTAATAGGGTCTAGGTTCTTGGTCAATCTAAAGATGTAATTGGTGAGACCCCTGGGACTTACCACAAAAATCGGATCTGATTAGCCATTGATCTTGCCTCACAGTAAATCTCAGCCGTAATTTGCTTTTCAGCGCGTCGTATAAATGGAAGCACACCGAGAAAACCCTAACCACGATCCCCTCGCTCCCAAATCGCCGCGCGGCTGCTCCGCCTCCTCCCATTCTTCCCTGCTCGCGCGCCCCTCCCCACGCCCATCTCTAGGCTGAGCTGCCACCGGTGAGCCGCCTCAACCCGCGAGCAGCAGTACACCATGGTCCCTGCCCACGTACGGTCCCTCCTCCCTCCACCTCTGGCCATTGAGAAGGGCCGATGCCGACAATCCCTGCCTCCCCGCACCTCCCCCAGTCCACACCCATCTCCTACGCGGAAGCCACCGGTGAGCCCCCTCGACACGCAAGCAGCAGCACGCCATGACCCCAAAAGGAGGCGCCATAGGGAGGAGCAGGCGGAGGAGGTGGAGCGGTAACGGCAGGAGGCGGTGGTCTGGTACCACGGTCCCGGGAACCTCTACATCGGGCAGCGGTGGAGCAGTTCTTCTGCCACCCCCATGTCCGCTCTCCATGGGGCCGAATTAGCGAGTGAGGAGGCAGAGGAGGAAGTGCTCCATGGATCCGCTGGTGCTGAAGTAGGAGGGCCTCAGAAGCACTGGTTCGATCTCTCCCTCCCTTCCTCCCTCCCTCTGTCCTATGGCTTTGCTTAGTTGTGTATCGTACTAGAACTTCAGGACGAGATAATTGTCATACTGCATCTTGAATGGAAATGAGATTCTCATATATTTCAATCTTGCAGGGTTAAATATCAAATGAGATTGATTGGTTTCGAGAATCTGACTTGAATGAATTTTATTGATATTATCTCGGCAAGTACTACGGAATCATGGGTATCCCATATACTCTATTGTAAGTCATGATCTGAATATGCCCACGGTGAGCAGAATTAAAGATATTTTTTAAGTACATTACCTGAAGCCGGAAGCAGCAATGAGTACAAGCATTCTACGCGGTACAAGCCAACTTGCTCATTTGGTACCTCTGTTTGCCATTGATTGACTATACCCTAGCACATATATTGTCTACATCGGGCAGCGGCGGAGCAGTTCTTCTGCCACCCCCATGTCCGCTCTCCATGGGGCCGAATTAGCGGGTGAGGAGGCAGAGGAGGAAGTGCTCCATGGATCCGCTGGTGCTGAAGTAGGAGGGCCTCAGAAGCACAGGTTCGATCTCTCCCTCCCTTCCTCCCTCCCTCTGTCCTATGGCTTTGCTTAGTTGTGTATCTTACTAGAACTTCAGGACGAGATAATTGTCATACTGCATCTTGAATGGAAATGAGATTCTCATATATTTCAATCTTGCAGGGTTAAATATCAAATGAGATTGATTGGTTTCGAGAATCTGACTTGAATGAATTTTATTGATATTATCTCGGCAAGTACTACGAAATCATGGGTATCCCATATACTCTATTGTGAGTCATGATCTGAATATGCCCACAGTGAGCAGAATTAAAGAGATTTTTTAAGTACATTACCTGAAGCCGGAAGCAGCAATGAGTACAAGCATTCTACGCGGTACAAGCCAACTTTCTCATTTGGTACCTCTGTTTGCTATTGATTGACTATACCCTAGCACATATATTGTCAATTTATAGTTTCCATATTATTTTCCTAGAAGATTTTCATAGTGTGTGGTTAGAGGTACATAGTTGCGATGTTAAGCACGTTAAGCACAGTGCTTAGAAACTAAAAGTTGAACAAGCTGAACAAATTTTCCATTTTCATATGAATCTGATTGTTAAATCGTATGGTTCATTATTATAAAGCAACCATATTGTGAGGGATTAATGGATAAAAAACATATAAATTACTCACAGCCTCAGAGGTGGCACCATGGTTAGAAGTTAAAAGTTGAACAAGCAGAGCAAATTTTCTTATTTTCATCTGAATTGGATTGTTAAATGTATCCTTGTTCTTTTTCTTTTTAAGCCGCTGGAACATCGAGTTGTATAAATACAAATAACAGAATTTATGCACGGTATTATTATCTGCAGATGATTCTTATGAAGGTACCGGCAGTGAGTTGATAGTGCGCCAAACCAGTGTGGGTCTACTGCATTGACTGCTGTACTTGTTGGCAATTGTCTCTTTGTCACAAATTTTTGAGACTCCGGGCTATCATATGCAGGGGAGGAAAGGGTATTTAACATTTAGCTACTTCTGAACCCCGTTTATAACTATTTTTACTGCTTTTTCTTTATACTTTCTGATTATTTGATTTCATTTATATCTTTCTTAATGAATATATCAGAATATACCAAACCATTATAATTTGCATTGATTCTCGATACATAGTAAAACGTATAATTTGCATTGATTGACTATACCCTAGCACATATATTGTCGACATCGGGCAGCGGCGGAGCAGTTCTTCTGCCACCCCCATGCCCGCTCTCCATGGGGCCGAATTAGAGGGTGATGAGGCAGAGGAGGAAGTGCTCCATGGATCCGCTGGTGCTGAAGTAGGAGGGCCTCTAAAGCACTGGTTCGATCTCTCCCTCCCTTCCTCTCTCCCGCTGTCCTATGGCTTTGCTTAGTTGTGTATCGTACTAGAACTTCAGGACGAGATAATTGTCATACTGCATCTTGAATGGAAATGAGATTCTCATATATTTCAATCTTGCAGGGTTAAGTATCAAATGAGATTGATTGGTTTCAAGAATCTGACTTGAATGAATTTTATTGATATTATCTCGGCAAGTACTACGAAATCATGGGTATCCCATATACTCTATTGTGAGTCATGATTTGAATATGCCCATGGTGAGAAGAACTAAAGAGATTTTTTAAGTACATTACCTGAAGCCGGAAGCAGCAATGAGTACAAGCATTCTACGCGGTACAAGCCAACTTGCTCATTTGGTACCTCTGTTTGCTATTGATTGACTATACCCTAGCACATATATTGTCAATTTACAGTTTCCATATTATTTTACTAAAAGATTTTCATAGTGTGTGGTTAGAGGTACATAGTTGTGATGTTAAGCACGTTAAGCACAGTGCTTAGAAACTAAAAGTGGAACAAGCTGAACAAATTTTCCATTTTCATATGAATCTGATTGTTAAATCGTATGGTTCATTATTATAAAGCAACCATATTGTGAGGGATTAATGGATAAAAAACATATAAATTACTCACAACCTCAGAGGTGGCACCATGGTTAGAAGTTAAAAGTTGAACAAGCAGAGCAAATTTTCTTATTTTCATCTGAATTGGATTGTTAAATGTATCCTTGTTCTTTTTGTTTTTAAGCCGCTGGAACATCGAGTTGTATAAATACAAATAACAGAATTTATGCAAGGTATTATTATCTGCAGATGATTCTTATGAAGGTACCAGCAGTGAGTTGATAGTGCCCCAAACCAGTGTGGGTCTACTGCATTGACTGTTGTACTTGTTGGCAATTGTCTCTTTGTCACAAATTTTTGAGACTCCGGGCTATCATATGCAGGGGAGGAAAGGGTAATTAACATTTAGCTACTTCTAAACCCCGTTTATAACTATTTTTACTGCTTTTGCTTTATACTTTCTGATTATTTGATTTCATTTATATCTTTCTTAATGAATATATCAGAATATACCAAACCATTATAATTTGCATTGATTCTCGATACATAGTAAAACGTATAATTTGCATTGATTCTCAGTATTTAACATTGGTAGCGGGGCTTCTTGGATTTAGTGGATCATATGGGAGCTCGATTTCACATCCATCCAAGATTCAGCTGTTGTGATAAAATAGAATCTTTCAGCCCATATGTGGATTTCTTATTGATGACAGCGGCTCGCTTGGCCATGGTGTCGCCGACACCCACACTAGCCTCAGAGATGAGACACGCGACCGCTCGAGCTATCTAAGGTGTCCTTTCCAGTGACCTCACCACTATAACTTCTCTTCAGATTTACCATCAAATTTTCATTGTCAAGTTTTGGAGGCAAAATCTGTTAGCCAACCATCATGTCATGCATTATTTGTTGGTAACAGATTTTCTTTTTGTTTGTAGCATATGTCGTTGAAGCACATAAATAACTTATGTTTTTGCTGAGATGTTCTATTTGACATAAGACAGTTAGCCTTCTTCATTTGTGTCCATATGTGGTTGGCAGAATATGTTCTGTGTATTGATCTATACCAACTATGTTTAAACCTTGCTTGATTGTGTTTGCTTATCATTGGTTTCTACAAATGATTAATATAGAGTTTTACCATTGCAGAAGGCTGTAGAAACCACTGCTTATCATGGAATCAAAAGTAGTTGAACCTTGCTTATCATGGAATCAAAAGTAGTTGAACCTTGCCTGGAGGTTGCACAACAAATGCCCTCCTCTTAATTTTTATTTTCGCAACACATAATGTAAATTAGTGAAAACATCTCGAGGATGTGATGTGCCGCTGGTGGTGAGAACTAAATGGAAGAGGAGGATCAGAGAGGGAGAAGGAGCGGTGAAGAAGATAGAATTGAAGGATGTTGGTTTGAAGCCGATTCGGTCGGCCATGGCCAAGGTGACTCTCTTCCCTCCCAAATAGCTGTTTTCTAGAGTAGATACATTTTGTTGCGTTATTTTTGAATGGCCGCTAATGGATGAGTTCATAACCAATTATTTTATTCATTGCTATAAGATCTTGGTTATGTGATTTTGAAGTGGTAGCACCTTTACTTTTAAATGTAGAACCATATATAGTTTTCCAATTTAGACTATGTGACCTATATATTTTTCCCTTCTGTATGCACAGGTTATTATTTGCTTCAGACATTAGATGGCCAATCCTTACTCCACACTGAGGCAAGATTTTTTTTGTCATGTTTCTTCTATATGTATCAAGCAAGTTTTATGAGTATTTGCAGCTGATGGTTTTTTTTTTCATGCCAGTAGAGTTGTTCCTAGGAAAACTTTCAAGTCTACGTTTCTCATCAGTTTAGGCATTCATTTAGTGAAAGTCCATTTCAGGTGAGAAGATTCAATCTATGCGTTTTGTCATATTAGATGGTTTACAGATTCTGCATTATTGCTAATTGTGGTACTTATTAGATAAATCAATCCATCATTTTTTCGTTTTCCAGGCTAATTAATGAAAATACATTATTGTGAGGTGCTTTGGTGTACTGGATTTTTGTGCTCATTGTTCCAATGTCGAGCATGCCCTCACAGAGCAAAGAAAGAGGACACCTTCGCCCGAGGACGCCTCGCCCAGTATTCTGAGAGACATGAGATGCAATTTCATCGGGTGTCATAGCTAATGCCGATATTGGTTTACCCACAAATCTTCCCATGTGTAAGTTCCCTGGAGCTCTCTGCAATTCCTCTATGTGTGTGATGTTGTGTCGTTGCAATCTCAAGGCGTTAAATGATTAACAATACCATGTTGCATACATACTACTGTATATCTTTTCAATTAACTGTCTCTCTTTTTCCCTGTCTCCCCATTTTATCCCCTGAAGTTCTTCTGCAGGTACCGTGAAGGATTTGCAGACATCTCAGGTGTGGAGAAGTAGCCCAACTTATTGTGCAGTTTGGGATGAAAATCGCTCAGGCAAGAATTTTGTTTCCATTATTAACACAGAAATATTGTTTCATTTGGTGTTTTTGACAAGAAATTTCGTTTCCATTAACACAAGATTGATATCATGATGCATATGCTTAGATGATTTTGATCGAGATGGATTCATGTAGGATTGTTAGGTTCAGACTTGTTCCATTGGCATGGTTTATAATTGAGTGCATAACTCTGCCTTTGCCGCATTGTTCTTGCAAACTGTGTCGTTTTTATGAATTTCTTCTTTTAGATTTAGTTATTCCGTTAAAAAATAATTTATAACAAAAAAGATAAATGGTTTGTTTATGCTGGTGGGGTCTACCATTGCCCAATTATTATTCTGTTCATGGATTACAACATGTTATCTAGCTTTGATGTCTCTTAGGCACCCTGTGTTATGAGTTGTGTTATTATTGAATGTGGTTTCAGATGTGTAAATCAACCTGCTACTTCGGCCGACCACCAAGGCAGCAACTCTAGCATCGAGGTGACCAGTTCATCTCCTCACTTTTCCTCCTTCCCCTCAATTTAGTTGTCTATGTCCCATCTTATCTGTTTCTTTTTTTTTGTTCAGTCAAGTTGAAATAGAAGTCCAACTCATTTTGATTTCCTGTAATTCTTACTTCAGCGCATTCCAAATAGAGCTATAATTACACCCGGTATGATCGGGATATATGTTGTATTTTCCACACTAAGTTATTTCTCCTGTATGCAAATATTCTCTCGAATAGCTGCTTCAATCTGTTGCGCAGTTGATTTTTTGTCCATTATCTTGAAGGTTGTGCATTCCAAGCATAAGAAAGACCCTCTGACTCATTTGGCTGAAGCACCTGACGTTACAGAGGTGGTGATAGAGGGTGAGGTATGGATCAGACCATTTCGGTTGCCTCATTTTCCATTCTATAGTGTGTTATCAGGAACTGATCCTATATCTTCACACTATGGCAGCTGCTAGCTATCATTCATAGAATGGAAACTAAATGATAAAAACAGAAACTTAGCTTTCTATTATACTGCTTCTGAAGACAACCTAGAAGCTAGAATACTATGCACGGACTGGCATATATATAATTCATCTTATGCCTTCTGAAAATTCCAAAATAAATTAATTCATTCTCTGATGCCTTTAGCTGCACCTAATTTTTAACACCATTTGCTACAATTCAGGATTCCTCTGCTTGATTTGCTTTGAAACTCAGTTGTGTATTGTGTATGTATGATTTTAGAAGTGCAGTGAAACTGATGCAAGAAAAGCAAAGTCTGTGTTTGTACCGTATGAGCCGGCCATTGCTGAACCGGCCGGTGGGACTGATGCAAGAAAAGAACACATTGTCTAATTGTCTATTTGTAAAGAAGAGTTAAATCAGTCATGATCCTTCGCTACATATGATTTATTTTAGCACCAGGAATACTATAGCCACCTTATAGTACTTTGAACATTCGGCGACTTAGAAGTTATAGATTTCGGTACTGAAGTCGATGGATAAACACCACAACGGCGATTGTTTTGTAAAATTCCAGGGCAGCAACAGCGGAAATGCTAGCCATAGCACTCACAGCGTGAAGTATGGCACTAATTAAGATCATTATCTGTTCCAAGATAACTGCTGCCCCTGATTTATGGTTTACCTATTGCCGCGGAAACTTCTTTTGTCAGCCTAAGAAAGTGTATGCTGAATAAATATGTTGCTATTTAGTTTGTATGGGTACATCTGTTGCTCTGTCCAAAACAAGTATGATGCTCCCTTTCGATGTTCCTGCTACTCTTTCTGCTGTTACATTGTATAGGTGGATCTACCACTGTCTCTTTTGTATGGGTACATCTGTTGCTCTGCTCGAACCAAGTATCCTGCTCCCTTTTGATGTTCATTGTATAGGTCGATCTACTCCTTTCTCAGAAACAACTTTTTACGTTATACTTACTTTTTGCCATATATTCCCACTATTTTGTAAATACTCCCGTCGGTTATAGTCGCAAAATGCCTCTAAACCAACGGTATCGTGCGCCAAGGCGCACTATTCAATCTAGTAGTAACAATAGGGTGATCAGTGGCGTCACTATGCTACAATTTAGGTGGCTTCCCAAACATCACTAACTCCAAGTTGCCAATTGCAAAGGAAACTCAATTGTGCCCTCATTATCACTAGCGCATTGCATAGTGGTGGAAGTGAATAGGATCACAAAGACACAGACAATGTATTAAGTTCTATGGATAACCATCACTCCTTGGACGCATAAAATATCCTCAGAGGTTGCTCGCACTTAACACTCCTCGGGTGCGCTTTATATTCTTATTGCAATTGTCACTCTATGAGATACAAATAGCACATCTATCAGAGATTCTCTCAATCTATCTATCGCTCTGTTTGTGGTATATGAGTTTAGATGTGTTCAAGCATAGTGATGAATTGTACTTCCCTAATTACTCATGCAGAAATCACAAAGAGACATCACATAATAAAATACCAACTATGATCTTACTTTGTGTACTAGATCACGACAACCTAGAACAAATAATTAGTGAAACAAACATTATGTTAAAGATGAGGTTTGAGTTTACTATCTACCATGGAGGCCATGATGACGAGGAAAGGGGACGATTGGGTCAGTGGCATGGTTGGAGTGGCGGCGGCGATGATGGTGACAACGTCCCATATGAAGGCTCCTGGCAATGGATGTTGTGTCTCTCCTCTTCGTGTTCCTTCTTGGACTTCTTTTCAATGATGTGGATGGAACTTGGAGATGGAAGTTGGACACATCCCCAAAATAAATATGGAATGGAGTTGGTGATGAGCGTTGATGGAATAGGCATAGATCCTCTCGGGGGTGAATGTAACGAGTTGGGACCCTATCCTTCATCGATTCACCTCTTCTTATATTTTATGCCTAGTAAGTGGCTTAAATTCCTCAATTTATTTTACCATTTGGTAGATACAGTGCATCAAGGTGCACCGAAAATGGATATCGGGCCGAGAAGATTGGGCTTTTTCTATGCATCCCATGTGGTACGTCCGCCATCATGACCTGGTACCATTGAACTGGCACATATTTCCCTCTTCACAATTTTTCTTGCTTTTCTATGCATGTTCCTATAGCTCTCATGCGACGTCTTTACACGGAATTGGAAGGAACACGACATCGTTGAAAAGAATAGCTCGCATGCGACGCTTGTGAGGCAGCTAATATCCTAGGGCCACACGGGCCATAAAACGGTCGCTAAGGACACATTTAACTTTGTTCCAAGATTAGGGTTAAGCCAAACCGGTCGGTTGGGACAGCCAGTCAAGCCAGTCAAACCAACCGCTTCCGACCGAGAGCGCACGTCCCACTGACTGTAGCTTCCCCAACGGCAGCGGTGGACCTCACCCATCGTTCTCGGCGCCAGCGACGGCGGCAGGGCAATTCATTTAGGCGGTGGCGCTTTCGTTCGACGGCCAAGATGGTGAGTGACATTTGAAAGCTAATTCCTCTCCCATTCTTCTCAATTCGAGATCTGAGTGTGCCCATTGATGCTATATTATGGAGGCGAGGGTGTGCTGAACGGGGCGAGGGAAACGAGATGGAGCATGGAGAGGGGACTTCTAATCGGTATATCCCGTATCTATGCACTTAATTTCTCTAAGGTTGAGCTCTTTGTTCGCTTCCGCTAGCTCACAGTGCCCGCCAAAAACAGGAGAGACGATGTTGCGCGCCAAACCTTCGAATTTCGCATCAATTTCTTTCCCTCTAGGGCTGTTTTAGTTGATGGCAACACGCAGCTCATTGAGAGATACACAGTTGTTAAATGGGAGGTGGAATTAGAACATGTTGATCCCCAAGAGCTAATAAACATGGGAGAGGAGGCGGTGAGGAAAATGGTGGAAAAAATTGGGGATAGTGTGGTTTGGGGGCCAGAGCAAGAAGTTTCTTTGTTACGATTTGATGATTACAAATGTGACTATGTTAGGGTTGAGACAGGGGAACATATAGTTGATGAAATCGATGAGCGAAACGGTTGGACAAGCAAAACTGTTCTGTTTTTAGCAGAGCTCATTGATCTGAAACCTGATTCGAGGGTTGGATATGTGGCCTCGAAGCTGGCTGCTCAGATGGTCGAGGATGATTGGGCTGCACAAAGGCAAGTAATGCCTATACTTACTGAGTTGGAAGTGTTAACAGTGGAGGATGATGCTAATGCACAAGGGAGACTGCAGATGCTAATGCACGAAGGATTGTAACTGTTGATTGGAATTCAGTTGAGATACATGACCGGACTGATTTGGTCATTGCACCAATAGATGACATTGAAATGGCAAAGCTTTTTGGCATTCCTATAGATGACAGAGACAAGGAGAAGAAGAGGGATGAAGCTACAAATGATGGTGACAACCATTTAAGAGATGAAGAGGCAGATATAGATCTAGAGTTGTTGAAAAATGATGCAGTTCATATAGATCATGCACATGATGATGAGCTAGTAACAGTTTATGACAAAGAGGACTCAGTTATTGAAGTTGGGAGATTGTTTCCAAGCATGGATGAATTCAGGATGTGTTTCAGGACATATGCAGTCAAACGTGAGTTTGCTACCAAGACTATGTGGACTGATAAAAAGAAGTTCTATGCAAAATGCATAGGTTATGATGGTGGTGCCAAGCCTTGCAAGTGGTATATATCTGCTAGACGCCAACCTGATGGAAGGACAATAAGAGTGAATCAAATTCCAAAACCTCATACTTGCATTACAAGTTCTCAAATAGTTACAAAGATGACATCACAATTATGGGTTGCGGAAAAGATCAAGCCCATTTTAGCCACAACACCAAACAACACTGCAAAGAGACTGAAAATAGACTTGGAAAAGCAGTGCCCCATTAAGTTGAATTATACTACAGTGTGGAAGGCAAAGCAAAGGGAAATGAAAGAGCTATATGGTGATTGGCAAATACCTTTCGAATGCTTTATAACTTCAAAGCAGAAGTAGAGAAGAGGTCACCTGGCAGTGTTGTGGAGATAGATACTGAGGTAACAGCTAATGGGAAAGTCTTCTTCTCTAAATTCTTCATGGCTTTAAGCCTTGCATCGATGGCTTCAAAGCAGGGTGACGTCCATATTTGAGTATAGACTCATCTTTCTTGACTGGAAAGTGGAATGGTCAACTAGCAGCATGCAATACTTTAGATGGACACAATTGGATGTTCCCTGTAGCTATTGGCATGTTTCAGTCTGAGACAGAGGCATCATGGACATGGTTCATGATGCAGTTGAAAAGATGCATAGGGCCAGTCTCTCCATTGGCAGTGCACACAGATGCATGTAAAGGTTTAGAAAATGCAGTGAAGATTGTTTTCCCTCATGCTGAGAAGAGGGAGTGCTTCGGCCATATGTGGATGAATTTGATCAAAAAAATCAGAGGAGATGATTTTGGACGCATGTGGCCAGCAGCAAGATCTTACACCAGACAGACACATTCATATCACCTTGAGAAGATTAAGGCGACATGCTCTGAGGAGGATAGGGTCAAGTTTTGTACATGGTTGGAAACCTACCATTCTGTTTTATGGTACAGGTCAGGTTTTAACACTACCATCAAATGTGATCATATCAACAATAATTTGGCAGAAAGTTTCAACAACAAGGTGAAGGAGTTAAAAGACTTGCCTGTCCATGACATGGTTGACCAGATCAGGATCAGGATCAGGATCATGAGGTTGTGGGAATTGAGAAGAAGGCTTGGTGATGTTCTTCAAGGAGATAAGCTTCCTGATGGTTGTGCAGCAGGTGGTCAACAGGAGCAGAAATCTTGCACATTTGCGTGTTGAGAAATCCTCATTGTGGGGTGCTGAAGTCAGAGATACAAAGACTGGCAGGAGGCATGTTGTTGACACTCAATTGCATGAATGCACACCTTGAGTGGCAACACACTGGGAAGCCTTGTGATCATGCCATACTTTTCTTGGCCTCCAAACACAAGCTAAATATGCACCCATATTTGCATGAGTATTATTCTATAGCAAAATTCAAGGCTGCATATGGAACACCAATTCCAGCACTTACAGATCAGTCTTAGTGGCCTGAAGTGGACATTCAGTTCCCCTTGTGTCCTCCTTTGATGAAAAGAAAGGCTGGCAGGCCCAAGTAGAGTAGATTCAAGTCTTGGTTTGAGAAAGGTGGGAGCAGCAAGAAGGGAAAGAAAGATGAAAAGAAAGATGCCAAGCCAAAAAGGGCCCAAAAAGGTAACAAGAATAGATGCAAACTCTGTGAAGAACTTGGACACCGAGTTGGCTCTACCAAGTGCAGATACACTGCTGAAAAGCCAAAGTATGTTCATCCAAAATCTATCCCATTTCTTGTTGATGATTTTTCTCCCCCGGCTAACTTGCTTGTTTTCAGGAGGAAGCGTGGAGAAAATGTCCCACCTCTTGTTGTTGAAGAATGCTGGCCAGTGAAAAGGGCAAGAATCAATGGCCAAAGAAAGAAGAGAACTAACCAGATCATGTTTGGTGCTGCTGAGGTGCAATCTGAACTTGTTTTGGAGGATAATGTGCAAACTGTTGAGGCTTTAGGGCACACCATTTCTGATTTGGAAGCTCTGGTGCAAAATGAGGGGCAAAATGAGCATGTTGTTGAGGCTCCAGTGCAAAATGAACATGTTGTTGAGCCTCCGGTGCAAAATGAGCATGTTGTTGAGGCTCTGGTGCAAAATGAGCATGTTGTTGAGGATCTGGTGCAAAATGAGCATGTTGTTGAGGCTCTGGTGCAAAATGAGCATGTTGTTGAGGATCTGGTGCAAAATGAGCATGTTGTTGAGGCTCTGGTGCAAAGTGACCATGTTGATGAGGCTCTAGTGCCAGATTGTGTTGTTGAGGAGGTGCAGGAGGTGAAGGAGACTCTTTGACGTGTTGTGGGGAAGCCAGATGGTAATTGTAAGAAAAAGAAGAGCATAAACCTGTTGTGTGGTGTGAAACTTGTGAAGGAGAAGAAAACAAGGGGTAAGAAGAGCCAAAAGAAATAGACTTTGAATTTGGCACTTGTTGTTGTTGTAAACATTTGTTATTGTAATAATTTGGCACTTGTTGTAATAATTTGGCACTTGTTGTTGTAAACATTTGTTATTATAATAATTTGGCACTTGTTGTTGATAATTTGGCCGAAATTCAAATATGATGGTAAATTTGAATTTCAACAAATGTAGCTATGTGTACTTTTCTATGTTTGTATGAGCTTCCAACGTTTTTCTCATATGTAGAGTACAACTCATCCTCACCCTGATCCCTTTTGTGAAGCACAACTCACCCTCACCCAAAATGTGGTTGAAATGGGCTCCAAAGCTAGGGTAAACCACCCCATTTCTAAGCAAGTTTTTTTTGACCATTTCTAAAACCAAGTTTGATATTTTTCCTCACAACTATGTCACATAACATGACACCATGCGAAGGTTTTGTATTTTTTTGTTTATTTGAATTAGTTATGCACATTTGAATGTGTGGTCAAAATTTTTGAAGGGTTTTCATAAATATTCTTAGCTAGGGGCTGAGGCTCACAAAACTAGAATTGGATATCTTATGAAATAGCATGTTGTGAACCTAAAAATGATTTTTACAAAAAATCATCAGCATGAAATCATGTACCTATAGTTCATATCTTACCCACTTCCAACCGATTCGGCAGGATTTGTCTTTTTCACCAGGGATGGAATAAAAGGTTTGGGATAATAAAGTTGGGAAATTGTACATACTAGATGGTCTAGTATTTTTAAAAAATAGGATGTTACCATTTTGAAACTTCAATTTGGTGGTTGCTTCACAAATCCCCCCTCTTTCGGCACTTAGAAAATAGAAAATGGATTTTCTGTGCGTCGAAAAGGAAAACTTTGTACTACAACATTGTTAGTCATCCCATTATACACATTAATGCCCAATATGGGCACATTATCACAAACTATGCCTTGATTCTAGCCATATCATTGGTCATTTGACCCGAAAGCCAGAAAACCTCGAAGGAGATAGGTCATTTTGTGAAGGGTTTTTTGAAATATGATAAATAGACCAAGTTTTATATTTTTTCTCACAAATATGTCACATAACATGACACCATGCAGAGGTTTTGTATTTTTTTTATTTTTTTTTGAATTAGTTATGCACATTTGAATGTCTGGTCAAACTTTTTGAAGGGTTTTTATAAATATTCTTAGCTAGGGGCTGAGGCTCACAAAACTAGCATTGGATCTCTGATAAAATAGCATGTTGTGAACCTAAAAATGAATTTTACAAAAAATTATCAACATGAAATCATGTACCTGTAGTTCATATCTTACCCACTTCTAGCCGATTCGGCAGGATTTGTCTTTTTCACCAGGGATGGAATAAAAGGTTTGAGATACTCAAGTTGGGAAATTTTACATACTAGGTGGTATAGTATTTTTGAAAAATAGGATGTTACCATTTTGAAACTTCAATTTGGTGGTTGCTTCACAAATCCCCCCTCTTTCGGCACTCAGAAAATAGAAAATAGATTTTCCGTGCGTCGAAAAGGAAAACTTTGTACTACAACATTGTTAGTCATCCTATTATACACATGCATGCCCAATATGGGCACATTATCATAAACTATCCTTGATTCTAGCCATATTATTGGTCATTTGACCCGAAAGCCAGAAAACCTCGGAGGAGATAGGTGATTTTGTGAAGGGTTTTTTGAAATATGATCAATAGACCAAGTTTTATATTTTTTCCTCACAACTATGTCACATAACATGACACCATGCGAAGGTTTTGTATTTTTCTGATTTTCTTTGAATTATTTATGCATATTTGAATGTCTGGTCAAACTTGTAAAAACCCCGTTGAGTGCATCCTAAACCCAGCTAACCCTAAGGCCGAATGAGGAACGTAGATCTAACCCTAGCGTGACACTGTGGCCGTCCGATCGCATCTTCTAGAAGGATTCCGCAGGTGGCTGTGAACGATCTGTGAAAGGGCTTGTTCTGCAACCTGATTGGTTATTGTCTCTTAGAATGATTTCACGGCTAGCTCTTGGCGATCCGTGGGATGGATGATTCTGCAATCTAATTGGCTCGCATCATTTTTCCATGAACAGATAAGGTACAGCCGGGCATACTTCATTGACCGTTGGACCGAGCGTGGCATGCGAGGGCGCTGGGCGGGGCGGGCTGCACCATGCATGCATGCCATGCAGCAGCCTCTCGCGTCGTAGTCTAGCTATTTTGCGTGCAGCCAACCGACGCAGCAGCGCTACAGCGTATTTACTCCCTCCGTCGCATTAAATAAGTGTACGTCTAACAACTTTTTTCAGTAAAACTTACTCCCCTCCGGTTCATGCGCCATAGAAAAATTCAATATTTATAAACTTTGACTACGTATATAAGAAAAAATATGAAAATCTAAAATATGTAATAAATATAAGGTACATCATGGCACACTTCATTGACCGTTGGACCGAGCGTGGCATGTGAGGGCGCTTGGCGGGGCGGGTTGTACCATGCATGCATGCCATGCAGCTGGGGTGCAGCTGCCTCTCGCGTCGCAGTCTAGCTATTTTGCGTGCAACCAACCGACGGAGCAGCGCTGCAGCGTATTTACTCCCTCCGTCGCATTAAATAAGTGTATATCTAACAACTTTCTTCAGTCAAACTTACTCCCCTCTGGTTCATGCGTTATAGAAAAAGTCAATATTTATAAACTTTGACTACATATATAAGAAAAAATATCAAAATCTAAAATATGTAATAAATATAATTATATTCACCATAACACATACTTTTATATTATATAAAATTGATATTATAAATTGATATTATAAACTTAGTTTCATACTCCCTCTATTCCCTCCAATTGACATCCCTTTGATTATTTCCATCGATTTTTCTTGTCACCCGTTGAGTTTTCATGTGTGAGTTTGTTGCATGCGATGTGTAAAAACGAACGAGTTTGCTGCATGTCGTGTAACAACTACCTTGGTCCTAGATTCCTGCATTTATTACCGAGTAAATCAAGGCCAAATTATATTTTCTCTTTTATTTTTCACTGCCAATGAACAACTACCATGGACGTTTTTTCTCTTTCCCATTAATGCATGCATGCATGCAGGGGCGGGGGCGACAGTGCAGGGGTCACGTCGCATCCTAGCAATTTTTTACACTGACCGCATTGATCACGCACGCGGCTACGCCCGCTTCCTACACGCAACGCAGCACACTCGGCTGCGCCAACGGAGAATTCCCACGACGCCCTTCACGCTGAGCCCTCAATAAATAGGCAAAACGCATTTGCCTCCTCATCTCATTTTGCCCCTTATCTTCCACCTCGAGCCCATCCCTTTGCCTCCTACCAGCCCCAAAAAACACCCTGTCGACCATGGCGACCTCCCCCCCCCCCCCCCCCCCCCGCGCTTCCCTTCGGAATCCGAGGTCAGCGATGAGGACAACCACCCGGACCACAGGCAGGTCTAGGAGTAGGAGGCACCCACGCGGCCGAGGCATGGCAACAAGGGGGGGGGCGACGCAAAGCCCCGCCCTGCCCCTGGGCCGAAGGCCACTTCGTCCACAACCCCCTTCCCAGTGTCGGAGGCAACCTCCCCGACGACGGCCCCTCCGACGAGTATTGGAAGGCGGCGGAGAAGCAGGAGGCGAAGCAGCTGGCTGCTTACGCCAAGTGGGAGGAGAAGCAGGCCGCGCGCGCCTTGAAGAAAAGGCGGAAACGGGAGGAGGAGGACCGACAGGAGGCCAATCGTTGGGCCTTCCAGGAGGAGCAGTGGCGGCGGGAGGAACGGGAGAGGGCGGCGGCTTGGAAGGCGGCGGCGGCGGCTTGGAGGGCGGCGACACCGCCCCCACCACCGATGGAGTAGGGCAGCCTCCCGGCGGTGAGGTTGACCGGCAGACGGGCTAAACCCAGTAGTATCTAGGGTTAGGGTTTAGGCGTCGGGCCCTTAGGATTAGTTTCCCTTAGGGTCTATATTGTACCCCTTGTCTTTTATTGTAATGTTTTTTTGAATATTTACTGTAGGAGAGTCCCCCACAGCCCTTTATTTAAAGAAAGAGTCAAAAGTCTTATGTACAAACTAAAAAGTTAAAGAAAATAAAATGAAAAAAAGGACTATACAAAAGTTACAGTAGAGTATCTATCCAAGATATCAGCTCTGGAATGGTCTTCTTTTTAACTCTATATTTTAAGAGTGAGACATCAGTGATAAACCCAGATTTCCAAGAGGCAAATGAAGGTCTTCTTCCTTTGAAAATCTTATCATTTCTCTGTTTCCAAATATTCCAGCAGGCAAGTATAGCAATCTCAATGAAGCATGGACCCTTGAAATTCTGCTTCGCATGTTTCAATATTTCTGGCCCAGACCCTGACCCCCAGGCTACTTTCAGATATGTCCAAATACTTATACTAAAATTACACTCGAAAAAGAGATGTGACCAGTCTTCAAGGGTATGACAAGGACAAAGAACACATGCATGATTGTCTGAAACATTCCAATGTCTTCTGAGTAGCATGTCTTTAGTATTAATGCGGTCATGAATTATAAGCCAAGCAAAGAACTTGTGCTTGGAAGTACATTTGCTTTTCCAGATCCATTGGGAGGGGAAGTGATTTGATATGTGTTGAAAGTACATCTTGTATGTGGCACTGACAGAATAATCACCTGTGCTTGAATATATAGTTTTCCATTCATCATGCTTACTTTGATGAGGGTGACATCAGCTAATTGCAATTGTAATTGTTGTAACTCAGAATTAGCTTCAGCAGAGATTGGCATGTGAAAAGCTTCTGACATCTGTGTAATTGAAATTGCTTGCCAAACAGAGCAATCTTTATCAAGCACATGTGAGAATAAATGCGGATAAGTTAAATTGAGGGGTTTGCCGTTCCAATTATCCATCCAAAACAATGATGTGTCTCCTGTTCCTACAGAACATTTAGAAATGGAGAGATATTCCTCATGTAAGCTCATAATATGACGCCACCAAAAAGATCCACAGACAGTAACTGTATGAGGAACCCTTTCATGATAGTATGTGCTCCAGACTAGGTTGACCCAAGGCAGATCAACTTTATTATAAAATTTATGAAGGTGCTTCATAAGCAGGCATTTATTTTGAATTTGCAGATCTATGATGCCTAAACCCCCCTTATCTTTTGGTTTGCAAACCATCTCCCAGGAAGCCATAGAATGTGCCTTATCATCATCCTTACTCTTCCTCCATAGACAATGCCTTCTTGCTCTGTTTAATACTTCTATTATTCCTTTTGGAATACTTAAAGAACTTATGTAGTGCAATGGCAATGAAGATAACACAGAATTCACCAAAACAAGTCTGTCTCCATAAGATAAGAATGAGGCCGAGGCAGTCAGTCTTCTTTCCACTCTATCAGTCAAAGGTGAGAGATCTTTAATTGTTGGTTTTGTAATCCCCATGGGCAGACCCAGGTAAGTGAAAGGCATCTTTGCAGTAACACAACCAATTTCAAAAGCAAGTGAGGCAGCCTCCTCATGGCTTATATTTATGGGCACCAAAGAAGATTTATGAAAATTAACTTTTAATCCAGTGAAAGCTGTATAATCTTCAAGGATTTGTCTCAGAGTATGTAATTATTGTGGGTCAGCTTGCATGATGATAATAGTGTCATCAGCATATTGCACTACAGGGAAATTATTATTGCCTCTATTTGGGATTGGTGGAACCAATCTTCCTTCACTGAATGCCTTGTTTATAAAGCTCTGAAGCAAGTATCCCCCAAGAACATATAACAATGGGGAAAGAGGATCACCTTGCCTAACACCACGCTTACAAATAAAATTTCTTCCAGGAACCCCATTCAGTAGAATAGATGAGGAGCCAGATGCCAAGATTTCTTTAACCCAACCAATATAAACTTCATCAAAGCCCTTATATTTCAGAATTCTGAGAATTGCTTCATGTTCAATTGTGTCAAATTCCTTTTCAAAATCCAATTTTATTACCACAGTCTGTTTCTTTGAGGCATGACATTGATGTAAGTACTCAAAGGTCCAACCCAAACAATCTTGTATTGTTCTGCATTTGATTAAACCATATTGGTTTTCATGAATACACCTTTTTATTTGCTTCTGCAACCTGTTTGCCGCCAATTTTGTTAGAAAATTTAGACATGTGTTTGTAAGATAGATAGGTCTGAAATCATTGACAGTCTCAGGAGAATTCTTCTTGGGAACCAAAGTAATGAAGGATCCATTAATACTTGTAAGAGGAGTTAATCCCTTGTGAAAATCATGACATAATTTAATAAAATCATCCTTAATGATATGCCAACACTTTTTAACAAACATCCCATTGAAACCATCAGGCCCAGGAGCTTTATCAGTCTTCATATGTTTAACAACATCTTCAATTTCATTTGTGGTAAACTCCTCAGAAAGACATTCAAGATCATCAACTTTTGAGATAAAGTCAGATAAGTCTGGCCTGTAATCAGTAGGGAAAGAAACCCCCATTCTGTTCTTATAACATTTCCATAAAGCCTCTGCCTTATCTTTATGTTGCACCAGAGTATTTCCCTCTTCATCCATAATTTGATTTATAACATTATGCCTGTATCTTTCAGTAGCTTTAGCATGAAAATATTTAGTATTTTCCCCTCCAAATTTGACCCATCTTATTGTACATCTGTTTTTCCAATAAGTAGACTGAGTGTTGAGCAGCTTATTTAGGTGCAATTTAACAATATTCCTGAAATTAAACTCAGGTATGCTCAAAGTTCTCCTATCCTCGATAGCATCCAACTCAAAAATGACTTTATTACACTTGTCAATCAGAAGTTTGATGTGCGAAAGTTTTTTCCCCCATCGTTTCAAAGCATATCTTAAGTTTTTGAACTTTGCAGTAATGATATTTGCAATAGATCCCTGCTTCACTGGTTGTTTCCAAGCATTTTCCACTACTTGGAATAAACCAGGCTGCTCAATCCAAATATTTTCAAATCTGAAAATTTTTGCTCTAGGAATTGAAGTGGAAATACTGACCACACAGGGTACATGATCAGAAGTTGACTTTGATAAAGGGTTTACCAATGTGTTGGGGTATTTTAAAGTCCAGTCAGGAGTTGTAAAAAACCAATCCAATTGCTCTAACAGGGGGTTTGCTTGCATATTTGACCAAGTAAAATTTCTTCCTTTTAAAGGCAATTCCAGTAGACCAAGGTGGCTAATAATGCTGTTAAAAAGGAAGATGTCATTGAGATCAGCCCCATCCTTATTTCTATTATCCAAAGACCTAATGAAATTAAAGTCTCCCAAGAGCAGCCAGTCCTCATGATTTGGGATATTTAAATCATATAACCATTGCACAAAAAGATCTCTCTACAGTCCTCTACAAGGTCCATAGACATTAACAAGTGTCCAAGTATCAGAGTTATGAGTTGAGGCAAACTTGATTTTTATTGCTGAGACAGTTGTTTCCATTAATGATCCAATAAAAACAGATCTATTCCATAAAACTATTAATCCACCCGAAGCACCAACAGAGGGAGCAAACACAAACTGGTCAAAACTTTTTGGGCAGAAATTTCTAATAAAAGAATGATCAAAATCTTCACATTTTGTCTCCTGAAGACAAATCACTGATATATGTAATGTTATCTAATATATGTAATGTTATCTAATATATTATCTATATTAGAAAAGCTCGTGTTTTACTCATGCAATATTTATAATATGTTATCACTCGACTTGTGTTTTATTGTATTGTCATTTGTCAAAACACCCAAAACAACAAGTGCATAAAACAAAAGACACAAAAAAAGTTCTCATATAATACTCGTGAAATTAGAAAAGCTCAAAAGGAAGAATAAGTTAACGTTATGATGGTTGATTATTTTCAAACAACACATGCAACGCATGGTTCATTTTCAAACAACACATTTACATGCATATTTACATAAGTTAAAGGGACGCCCAAGTTAAAGTGCTAGGCTTGTTAGTTAAATGGATGCACATGGCCTTCATTTATATATTTACTTTCGCAAAAAATAAAGGATTGCGACTTGAGCACGAGTATCTGCAGATCCACACGTCCCTAGTTAGATTGTAACGTGAGTACTATTTTTTTGCCCAATCTACAAGTAGTTACTATTGGGCCTGGATACGACCATTTTGGCCTGGCTAAGTTCTATTTGGGCCTGGCCTTTTTCAATCACTCCTCGTCAATGTTTTTTTTAAAAAAATTCAACCCCTCCCCCTCCCCTGCACACTGATAAAACTGAAGGAACACTGACGAAACTGACGAAACTGAAGGAACACTGATTTCGAAAACAGTGCAGCTCAAAATTTGCCCGAATTTGTGTTGCATTTTATTCAAGCCAAAGACATAGATCATTACATCCATTACAAAGCATCACTCGAACACTGATTGCGTTGTCTAATGACTAATGATTAGGAGATAAACTAATCCGAGAGAAATTACACAAAAATAAAAAAATCGGCCATTAGATTGTCCTGCTTCTTTAATTTGATGATTTGCCTTAGCTGCTTGTTCATCTTCTTCAGCTCGGCCTTCACTTCCGTATCCACCGTAGTACCAGCAGAAATGGGGTTGCCAGATCCCAATTGCTCCACCACGGACGGGTTTTCGAGCTCCCGGGATGCTACCTCCACCCCAATTCACTCGATGTACTCATCAAGCCACTCAAAATGCCCACATTTTGGCAGTTCCTGAAATCGTAGAGATGAACCCTAAATCCCAAATTCGATGAAATGCATGAAATTTCGAAAGAAAAGCGAGAAATTGGCGCTTGGAACACTCAGATCTCACCTTTCTCGGCTCGGGCTTGCTCTCACACTTCACAAATTCCCGGCCAATGTTGTCGTTCTTGTCGGTGGATGTGACAAGCCGCTTCAGGGGCGCGGTACGGGGGAAATCGGGGCACCTCCTCATCGGCACCGCACCATACCGAGGCCATGAGCGGAGGGAGGCTGAAGCAGAGCTCGACATCCCTCACCAGCGTTGCCGCACTTGCTCGCCGGAGAAGAAAACGGAAGGGGATGAGATGCTGAAACGGTGGCGGGAGTGCTCGGGTGCGGGGACAGATCAGGCCAACGGCTCTCTTCAACCACAGCGTGGGTCCCACGATATGAGGTGGACATCAGGTGAGTTCCATCGTGACGTGGAGAGGTTGTGGGTCCTACTCTGCTCAGCTGATTCGAATTCATTAACGGTCTCGTGAGGTTAAGTGGAAGTGTCGCACGGGAGCTATTTGTCGCTTCAGAAGTTGCGCATGCGAGCTATTCTTTGCAACGATGTCGTGTTCCTTCCAATTCCACGTAAAGACGTCGCGTGGGAGCTATAAGCCCGGTAGCCCATGATTTCATACGACTTTGGATTGAGATGGTCCAAAAAAAAGTCAAGTTGCTTGTCGGACGAGACATACAACTTTCATGTTGCTAATTTTTCCATTTGATATCATATTGGTGATGCTCCTATTCAAGTCCAAATACAATCATCTTTACTTCTTCAATTTACTCAAAAATTAGCCTTAGTCATCATGAGAAGTCCATCATGGTTATGATCTGCCAAAACCCTACAAGGGAGAATAAGAAAACAAATAAACCAAACCTAATTAATTATGGTATGATCTTAGAATATCTCAATATTATCTTGATTAAACTAAAATAAACGAGGAGTACAAAATGCAATTACTAACCTCCTCAATCTTAAATCCTTGATCATCCTCATAGTATGTTCTAAGCTATCTATCTAACTAAACTAGAAGGTGAATCAACTATGTTTTTTCCACAACCTTTGAGAAATAAATATTTTTGTGAAGCCATAGTTGAGAAAAAGTAGTTGTCAAAAAGTCGCAAATGAAATGGAGTTTGTCTACTACACACATACACCTAGACTTAACTATTTATCCATTAGATCACAAGAATATCATGTTCTTGGTTCCTATAACCATGCTCAGAGAGAAACTTAAACTTCAAAAACTTGGTCGTGTGACCATATGAATTTGTACTATTTATGTTTTGTAACTTTCTTTGTTGATGATCCAATGGTTAAGACAAAAGTAAAGGTACAAACATAATTAAGGAGGCCCTAGAATAAACTCTAAAGTTGGTTACAAATGGTTTCTCAAGAAAAAACTTAGGAAACAATTTCCATGTCCGTAAATGTGCAAGTATTGGTCCTTTGTATTTACTAAACCATGGTGGCATTGCAGATGAATTGTGTCAGGTAGCATAATAGATATCCTATGGTACGATGGATGTTATCATAGGTTATTCTGGGATGTGTCGCCACTTGTACCGCATAGGGTTTATAGCTAATGTCCTTATCCTTGTGTAACACCCTACATTTTTTAACCTTCAATACTTAACTATAACAAACTTAAACTTTTGAATCGACAAGAATTTTCATTTGACTTCCTACACTAGTGGTTTCACTTGGAGTTATACTCTCCTGGACTTGTTTTAACCCAATAAAAGGAAATTAATCTCACTAATATTATAATCTTAACCTCTAAGAAACCAATCAACTTGAGTGGTCCAGGAGGGCGCAACCGAAGTGAGGTGGCTGGAGAGAGGAAAAGGAGAAGGGAGGAGAAGGGAAGAAGAAGGAGAGAGGAGAGGAAAGGAGAAGAAGAGGAGGAAAAGGAGAGGAGAAGGAGAAGAAGGGAGGAGAAGGGTGAGCAGAAGGAGAAAGGGAGGATAAGGAGAGAGGAGAAGTATAGGAGAGGAGAAGTATAGGAGAGGAGAAGTGGGGGAGAAGGTGAAGATAGGATAAGGGGAGGAGAAGGGTGAGCAGAAGAGGGTGGGGGTTCAGATTTGAACCCCCACCTATATGTGGTGTGCCACGAGTATACACCCGTGGGCACCTACTTTTCGTGTCTCACGGGTATGTGATTTATCTATAGTCGTTTTCCTAATAAGTGTTAGCAAGGGCTGCACCACGCACGCCACGTTCGTGGATGCTCATGTGCCAAGAGCACTCATAGCATAACAATGAACGACATGAATACGTGAAAGTCAGCTTGCGTCGCATGAGACACGCACTCTAGCCAAACGCCGGCATGGCCACAGTGCGACCGCGGTCTAGTAAAACAAAAGTCATGTTTCAGTATTAAGACCTGAACAATACAATACTTATGAGCAGCAGCAACCGGGCAAACAAGAGTGAAAATTATGCACACAAGCAAGGTGGAACAACAGACAGGTAACCTCCATAGATGCAATAGCCGGCGACTCTCGTTCTTTCTCTGGCCCGACTTACATCCACCTTATCAAGGAAAGATGTCTTGGCTCAGTTCACCGGCGGCCACAACGCGGCTACACGACGGAGCTGAAACCGCCATAAACTCCAACAGCCTCGCACAGGGAATTCCGGCAACCAGTTCATCTCACGTTTCGGAGCCATGGATCTCCCGGTCGATTGGTCCGCGGATAGGGCAAGCTAGGAAAAGACATAACCGAAAAGGAGCAGCAACGAGAGTCATATCAGGAGTTATCGCCGTCACGCGCGTAACGGTTGGCCATCTGCAAAAGGTTTCATGCTCTTTCAGGACTAGAAAATATTAGCTATTTGGATCATAGACAATTTCACGCTCTTCCACGATGCATTGTGAAAAGTCTAAGGTCCCGTTTGGGACACGAAATAGGAAAAATACAGGAATAGAAAAAAAAAACAGAATTAAGGTGTCATACCTCACCAATCCTACAAGGTTCCAAAACATAGGACAGAAAAAATATTTGGATTGTGGGATAGGAAAAGAAAAATAGGAACGACTAGCCGTTGTCTTCCCTTTTGCTTGGTGGCCTGCCTGGGCTTTGCACTCCTATAATCTATCTCCCCAACAACATCTAAATCTAGTTCCCGAACAACATCACTACGGTGGTAAAAGAAACATCACCGAGCAGGATACAAATTTCTCGATGAGGCTTGTATGATGCAGCGTAGACCCGCGCTAGCCGGCCGCTGAGTGCTGCGAGACCCCGCCTAGTGTTGGCCGGTCCTTGAACCCCGTTCGGCCGCCCTACACTGTACCAGGCAAAACCACTGGCACCATCAGAAAGAGGAGGCAGAAGGGCCTGAAAGGAGTTGTCCCGTGTTCCAAATGACGGCTTGTTTGATTTCAAAGGATTTATAAAACATGGAAATAAGAAAAATGCAGGAATAGAATGACATGACACTTGAAATTCTACAGGAATGAAAAATGTAGGAATCAGAAAAACAATGTTTGATTTCAAAGGATTTATAAAACATGGAAATAGGAAAAATGCAGGAATAAAATGACGTGACACTTGGAATTCTACAGGGATGAAAAATGTAGGAATCATAAAAACAAACTGTTTGATTGCACCTCGGTAAAACGCATGAAATTTTTGTACGGTTTAGGTACATGTTTTCATAGACACATAAGAATTTTCCAAGAGGTTCTCACCTCTTGTGAAAAAACAATTCTGAAACTCAACGTGATCTCGATGTTACTTGACATTACAGCACAGGCTTTTCAGATCAATATTAAAGCACCAGTTCGGAAACAGAAACTTGAGACTATAGCAGAAATTTCATTCTCTGGTTATTATTTCTTAGACAACTGTGACAGAGCAGCCTTCCAGAGGGAATGGCAAGAAGATTCATTCCAGCTGTCCAGGGTAGATCATCTAGTTTCTTGCAGACCTGTACGAAGGAAAACATTTCATGTCCGTCAGTATCTGGAAGGACCAGGACCGGACATAGAAAAGGAAAAAGCAAACGCATCGAAGCAGCTTGCGCAGATAAAGAACAGAAAACGAGAAAGTACACTTAGCACGAACACAACTGTGCTACGGCCTGATATCAAAAAGATGCAACTACAAAAAAGAATATGCAGCAAGCATAGCCAACAGAGAGTAGTCGTGTAATCGCTAGGGGGCTACCTCGTGCTAGAGTATTCTGCACAAAAATTGCATTAAGATGATCAAATGCCAAACATCTGCAGTCCTAGGAAACCATGAGATCAACAGCCCAGCACCTATACTTCCAGATTCCTATTGTGCATTCAGTACTACATAAAGCATACTGCATTTTACTGTTGTTGATCACAGTTACAATCTCTTAAACTTTTTAGAAAGCTCAAAGGATATCATGCATAGTGAACTGGCTGGTATACTACGATTTACAATAATCTTATTTATTTATTTACACATGCAATTGAAAGTTAAGTGCCTGGACTACTGGCTGACGATGCCCTGGGCGAAACATACAAATAAAATTTTATTGTAATAAATGCAGCATGGCTCAGTGCTGTACATCTGAGACATTCACTTATAAAACCTGGTGGCCAGGGATTGGAGTAAACTTTTATATAGACCAGCTATACACAACATCGGTAGAGTTATCTAAATCTAAACCTATATAGCTTGTAAATTTCGGATCTTCTGAATTACATAAGTTTGCTACTGTGTTCACAGCAAGTTTTATACAGTTCTACAGTGCAGAGGAGTTTCTATTAATATCAGTTGAAACCTAGACTAGAAGGCAATAGTATATAGGGCTTCCACAACCTCATAACGTTTGTGTTATCTCATTAATAATTGCCAGTAAAGTACATCATACAGCCAACATGAATGGGAATAATATCGAGCCTTTATTTGGCAAGTTTTGGTTCTCGAATAAGCAGAATGTCCAGAATAGATACATCTTTGACACGAAAATTACTGTTCCATTAGGGTCAAAGCCAGACACCAGAAACATCTGCAAGCAGTCCAGAAGTGTGTAACCTTTTCCACTACATGTTCATTGTTAAATCAGAACTAAAGAAAACAAAGTATTTTTTTCCGTGCCAAATATTAGAGAGGTGATTTAGAAGAAACATGAATGGTTGATTGATTTTCAGAGTGCACTGAACTACCAAAGAGATAAAAATTGAGCTGACCTCACAGCATGAACCTCAGAGAGGCGTGGTATGCAATATAGCCTGGAGAATTTTCGTCTCCATTTTCTCCTCGGAGATCCAGATAGAACTCTGCTTGCGCAGGAGCTCCCTGTGATCCGTCTTCTTCTGTGCTTTGAGCTTCTCCTTGTTCCTCCAGCTCTCCAGCTTCTGAGCTCTTTCTTTCATCTGCGCATCATTACATGTGCGTTATAGGGGTATTTTCCTGCCGAGTAGATCTCATTTAGCTTTACGAGCCTAACCTATCGGTGCCTAAAGATGCAGCAGCATCTTATTGAGAACGAACACACACTAGTTAGCTAGCTAAAGCCATGTTGGGTGTCATGGGCAGTTGTAGAGACAAAACACGTAAGATGTGCACTTGTTTCTCTTAAGATGTCCATATGCAAATTCAAGGCAATGGTAACTGGTAGCATACTAGCACTCTCCAAATTCAAGGCAATGGTAATTGGTAGCATACTAGCACTCTCCATTAAAGCTTGAATGGACGAGGCAATCCGTCGAACAAGTAACATGCAAGGATGAAACAGTGCTAGTAAGGGAATATGAACGAGAGAGAGAGGGCGGATTACGAGGGCCTGGCGGAAGTCGAGCTCGAAGGCACGGCGCTCGGCGGCCCTGGTCTGCGCGGCGGCGGCCTTGGCGGCCTTGCGTTCCTCGTTGGCGACGCGGACGGCCTCGGCGCGTGCCTCCTCCTTGCGCTGCCGCTCGGCTTCCAGCAGCTGCGTCTCGTAGGCGTACTGCCGGCGAAGCTTCCCCACGTCACGCGCGTACCCCTTGCGCAGCCGCTCGAGCCTCGCCCACGCCTCCCGCGTGTCGCCGCCGCCCGCTGCGACCGTGGTGGGGGCATGCTCCCGCCAGCTCCCGAGGTAGCCGCTCGGCTGCGAGTGCTCGTGCGGTTCGGCCCGCGCGAGAGCCTGAGCGGAGGCGTGGAAGCGTCGGAGGAGGTGGTGCGGCCGGGAGGAGGAGAGCGCCATAGCCGCCGTGGGACAGATCGCAGGTGGCTCGCTGACGAAGTGACGATGCGGCCGGACGAAGGAGTGAGAGTTTGTCTAGACAGCTCACGGCCTGCTTCGCCTGCAATTTATTCCAGCCCACTGTTGACACCTCTTACGGGCCGGGCCGGGCCGGGCCGGGCCGGGCTACATTCCCAGCCCCAAACGCCTACATATCGATCTACTGTATGTGGAAGAGAATCGTAAGGTTTCTGGTTTCAAAAAATGTTTGTAAGGTTTTTATCAAAAATATATACAGTATAACGCAAGGTTTCCAAAATACTGAGCGGTTGAGTGCAAATAAAGCTCCTAACACACGTAGTAACATTTTACCAGCTGAGAAAGTCAGAACCATATTGCAGCCAAAAGTCACCACATCCTTAGATTAGAAGGCACACGATTCACATAATATCGCACAGGCGTATTTGCTTCGTCGATGACCAGGACAAGAACAGGCAAGACGATGTGATGGTGACAAGGAAAATGGAATGGCTTTGAAGTTCCCTACAACCTGTTGCTAGAAGCATCCTAATTCTATGAATTTCCTCCAAAATAAACCGCACCTAAAAGAATGGAAGAGGCTCACAAGTGACTCGTAGCCTTTTCATATTTACAGTGTCAAATTTGTGATGATAGTTGCTATTCTAACTTTCGGATGGTATGACTACTCGTCCAAATAATTGCCAGCTTCCGAACGATCCAGATGGCGAATTTTCCATCGATATTTCTTCAGTGTCCTTCCTGAGATACCTCCAACCTAATAAACATAAAGCATGATCAGGCACAGTATATCCAATACCTGTTTACAGATATCAGATTGGTACCGAGATAGAATATGTTTCACACCGTGTTTACCTGACATAGTAATTAGCAGGTGTTGCTCTGCTAATTAAGCAAACACAAACAGTGTGGTGAAGTTCAAAGCTCGTCATCGCCACTCCCGGCAACCCCCACAGGCCCAATCAGCGCTTTCAGCAGGCAGGTCGCTTTCATCCCAAGGAGAGCACTGAAGGTGTATGCAGAGGCCACAGACTGAACATTTGAGATCAGGTGGCGGCTCAGACTTCTTGCACTTGGTACATGGTGCCTCGTCAGGAGCGGGGTAATTCGCTGGGAAGTGCATATTTGAAGACCCGTCTTCTATAATCAAATCCACATCATCAAAACTGATTGCTTCTTGGTCGAAACCTCGTGTGTAATTACCATTATCTTGCAGACCAGATGACATCCCAAAAGTATTAGCAAACCGTGCATCCTCAGCTTCAAGCAAGTCAGTGAATGGGGAAAAAGGCTGCGGTTCAAAATCCCCAGTTGCAGCACTGCCACAGCTTGCTTCATTCCACTGGCAATTAGCAGTGTGATCCCAGTCCAGCAGCTCTGAAGCATCCACACCATCAAGCTCCACTGGAATTGACGTCTGCATCGGCTGGAGGTTTGCATCCGCTGGACGTTGATTCTGAGTATGGTACCCATTCACAGGTATACCAGCTTGATCAACATATCCAGTAGCTTTACCTTGTGGCCTTCTTATAGATAGCTTCTGATTAGTTCCCGGAGTAAATCTTGCCACGTTCATTGATAAATCAGCATCAAATGTTTCTTCCCCAATTGGTTCCCCTATTCCACATAAAGCGAGCCGCGGGTCTTGATCTGATACAGAAGCAGCCTCCTCGCTAGACAGCATGCTTGATTGGGACGACGTAGCAACTGTTTTTTCACTGAATTCTGGATCAGGATCCTCATAATCATCTGAATGAGGACAACTTGGTATGGCTTGCCTTCGGCATCTGCAGCATCGGTATTGAACCACTTCTAGTATGCTTTCTTCATCAAGTCGCAAGGCATCACCATGAAACCAAGCTGTATATGCAGGGGAACATAAGAAGTTAGAATCTGAAAGATAAGACAGAGATATAGTTTTCAGTAACAATAATGATGAATGGAGTTACCTTTACATTGCTCGCAGCGGACATATAGGAAATCCGGACAATAAGATTTTTTACAGAGACAACAAGTCGGTTTAATTGCTGATCCCATACCATCCTTGCATTTTAGGATTACATCATTCGCCCTGAAAGCACTTCCACGATTGTCATCCATATTTTTCTTCCAACAGAGACCAAAGTATGTGACCGGTTTTTTTCTACGTTTCCTTGTTTTCTCTGGCATGGGTTTTTTAGCTTCAGTATTTGCCTGAGCCTGCAACCTTGCAACACTAAAAGAGGACCAATCAACTGGCCAGGGTTTCACCTCCGTAATTGGACGTGTTTGCACATTCGAGGAACGCAGGGCTTCCACCTTAGCAAGTAGCTCGTCTTCAGCCTTAATGACTGTCTTGGCTTCAACCTTAGCAACTGGCTGGGCCTCAGCCATAGCCATTGGCTGGGCTTGATCCGTTACCGCTGGTTCAGCAGAACGGGAAGAACTAACTTTGAAGATTATTTTGGGAGCACTCACTGGCAATTGGCCAGTGCTCTTCTTCTGAGGCAAGACATATCTCGCATTTGTAGTGAAACTTGTAAGGATAAGATTACGCTTCTGAAGGCATAACTTGCATATCAAACTAGAAGCACCATTGTCTCCTTCGCCACCAACAGATCTTACTGTGCACAACTTGTGACAATTACCTGGTAAATAGTATGAATTAGTTACCAATATTGTAACCAAGTATTGGACAGCTCAGAAAATGATTGATTATCTTTTTCACTGCATAACAAGAGAAGAAAAAAGAGGGACTTGGTAGTGTATCCATACCTTGACAAGAGGTACACCTTACGATATGCCTACATATGATTCGTCGAAAAGGCACACATCAGAAGTGAAGAAAATTTCAGTATCTTATAACAACAATAACTGAATGAGCACAACGAAGTTAGTCAAGGAACAAACCTGAAGGGAACATCTTTCTTGCATGAAGTGCAGGGATAGATATCCCCTTTGTGAAAGAGATAAGAAAAGACATCTCCAGTTGATGCTTTTACTCGCCTTTGGTACAAACTGGTGAAACAGTTAGACTGTACAATTCCTGCAGTAGGCAAGGAGGTAACCCCAGGTTTCTGCTCAAATTCTCGGACCAAGTACAGTGGGACATGGTTTTCAGAAAACCACAATTTGCCGATCCGATCCTGATTATCTTCTGCTTCCAAAATATTCTTGGTTACACGGACAGGGAGATGCTTCTGGTTGGGGAACTTAAGTGCATATCTTATCTTATTGTCAACTATCTTTTTATCACAAAGTACTGCATTTCTCAGAGCATAGAAATCAAGATCTGAACTTTTTCCATCTGAAAGAGTTTGATCTGGAGGTATGAATTCCTTCCATCTTATATGGGCATCAAGATATCTAACCTGAGAGAGATCGATATTAAGATCGTGGATAAATTATAGGTGAATGTAACACTCAGTCTGTCTATAAGATAATGACAGGAAGTGCTAACCTGCAAAGCAAGCTGAGATGAATTTTCACTTAAACCAACACATGCCCTCCAAGCAAATTGCCGAGTTCGTCTCGGAAGATTGGAACAATCATGATAAGACAGACCTGCTATCTTTTTTTTACCACCTAGTGAACAAAGAACACGTCAAGTTGTTCTCTTGTCAAGAAACATAAATGGAATTGTCATGACAATAATAACAACAATATTAAATGATTAAAATAATAGCAACACTCAAGATGTGCAAATACCTTGACGAGCAACTTTTCTTATGGCCGAACTAAGATAAGCCCCCCTTTGTAAAATACGTTTAGAAACATTTCCTCCACTCCACCAATTAACCTTTTTCCAACTCTTGCCATTGTCAGTAACAGCAGCAGATTCGGTCGCCAATGAACGTTTTCTGCCTCGCCTTCCACCAGTTCCACGTTTTTGGTATGCTGCAGGATGGGATGTGCCCACATATGCAGCAGGAGATTCCACAGGCCAGTCATCTAATAGCTTCACCCAGCTTGGAGAAAATGCTACTGAACGAATATTACTCTCCAACTGCAATCAACATGAGACACCATTTATAAGATAAGAAAATATCACTGTCATTTATTGCAAAGGATTTCAACATTCTTCGTGCTATTTATTGCACGTCCAATTTGATTAAACTAAACAACATTCACATAACTATGACCATTGACAGTGTGCTAAAGAGCCTTCCTGTTTCACATTTATTATTGGGAAATACAAAAGCCTCAAAGGAATGCTTCAAGAAACACGAACTCACTTCAAGCAAGAGGGGTATTATAGTTTTGCAGTTGGAAGCTTCCTGTAGCTGTTTACGCCACCGCTGTCTCTGTTGCATGTCTTGTAGTGAACCGACTAAAAGGCCACGCAAACTTTCCTCCATGTTCACCAGATAAGCAGCAATGCTGGGGAAGTGGCTCTCGGAACTTTTGATTACATGCATGGGACTAAGAACTCGAGCAGATCCCTTGGCAGCATTTGCAGTGGCCAAGTTAAGAAAACAAGCCTTTTTACCTCCAGATGCTGAACTTTTACAGGCAAGGCACCAACCACATTTATCCCTTGGAACTTCCATAATTTTCTTTTCAGTACTTGGCCAAACAAACTGTGCAGCTGGTGAGGAAAATGCTTTCACTTGTAGAGCACAGTCAGCAGCCGTTTTCTTTCTTAGGTTCGTGGTCAATTGGGATGTTGAAACCTTACCTTCATCAGACGTAAGAACAGCTAGATTGGCGGCAGCAGATGCTGCAACACTGCCATGATTGTACAGATTCACGTAAGCCCGTGGCTTAAACAATGACACTTTAGCAGACTTCCCACCACTTGAGAAGTCTGGACGAACTAACCCATGTGATGGCTGTGCGCGCGTTGCGCTAGACACACCTGTTACCACAGGCTCGTTCTGACGAGAAATTGAGGATATCCCAGCAGCTTCAAAAGCTCCATTTCTGGGTGCATTATGCATGTGCTTCGGAGCTAATGGAGTTTTCATACATACTCCATTATTCTTCTCAGTGGCAGTACCTACATTAGTCATCGTGCATTTTTGTTTCTCCAGGCGTTCCACTGAGCATATTGTAGATTGCTTAGCGACAGATTCATGCTGCACATTTATTTGAGGAATTACTACTGTCTTACTGTCCCTGCCATCTGTCTGCGTTGTCATCAGAACACTTCCAATCCCTGCTTTTACTGGAGTAACACTTGACGATGTATTGGATTGTGTTGCATGTTTTGTGCCAGCTTCTTTACCTATTTTTGATCTCTCATTCTGAAATATATCAAGCAGATGCTTCCAGTACTCTGTCATATCAAGCTGATACTTCCAGTACTCTGTCATTCTCCTACAAATATCTGTGTATGCATCTGAAGAGGCAAGTATCTCCACGACCTTGACTACATCATATTGATTGTAATATCTTGCATATGACCCTGCATCCGTAGATGTTCCAATCCTGCGTTGTTTTGCAGAATTAACATTAAAGGAACTATACATATGCAACTATAGTTCCAGGACAGGTAACAGAGAAAAGGCAGAACTACTGTTAAACTATACAAAGTGAGCACCAGGATTTCATGAGAATAGGAAGGACATAGGATGCCAGAGAACTTGCTTGCCCCTAAATTATGAGGTCAAACAGAATATGATGTTTGCCCTTTTATTATAGCATCCGACTTTCTACTGCTGACATGCTTATCATTATTTCATGATATAAAATGCAAACAGTGATATTCAAAATGAATCTGTAGGATTTTTCCATAGCAGAATGGAGATATAAAATGAATTCCAAGGTAGTGTAGAATTAAGATGCACAAACTTACACCAGCAAATAGTTGCAGGATCCTAGAAAAAGCCTTCCGCACATATCAATGCCAAACATTTGAGATCCTCTTGCCCCACGCTCTATTCTTGAAGAAGCTGGTCCAAGCTTGTTAACGACGCATTCTGGACAAAACCAAAGTCCTTGGGGCAGGAAAGCTTTGTTCTGACCAATACATCTTGAGTGGTATGCCCATGGGCAGCCATCACAGCATACCAAAGTTCCATCCATTCCACATATTTGACAATCATCACTGTTGCCGTCCTGAGAAGCATTCGGTAAAACAGCTTCTTGATTTGTCACATTTGGGGCAGTTTCGGAGCTTTGTAAACCCTCGATCTTTTCGCACACAGAAGCTTTTGAGGCTCTAGTGAGGACTGCTCTTGACCCAGACTCTGACAAAATAATAGAGTCGGACTCATATTCCATTTCCTCATTGTAGCCTTCCCGAGCCTCCAGTTCAGCTTTGAATACTTCTGATTCAGTGACATGATCACAGAGTATTTGGAGGAGCCTAAGCTTCGTTGTAACAGGAAGCTTATAATACTCCATGCCCAGGAGGGTTCTACCAAAACTCTGCCCCCCTAGACTCTTAATGTAACCCATTAGGTAGAGGTACTCCAGTAAGAAAGTTGGCCAAGTCAACACATCAAGTAATGCCCAATCTACATACCTGTGCATGATTAAAGTAAAGTGGGAACATCAGTATTGAACTAACAAAGCACAACATTCATGAATATAATTATTCTAGTTAAGCAAGGGCATACTTCAAGCAATTTGAAGCAAGTTCTGATCCGTGAGAGGATTTAGCCTCAAGATGCCGCCTCAGCGCCCGAAGTAGCGATACATGTACAGCATCCAGTAATGTATTCTGCACGGTGCAATTAATGGATGCGACAAAATCATCAAGCCCGAATGGACTGAGGAAGAGCTGCACATTGAATGATCGAAGGAAGTTGTAAACAGAAAACAGATGACTTATAGACTCCTCCGGAACAGCAATGTCTGCCGATGATGGAGGCAACTCGGGGCCCGGGCACAGCTCAGACGGCAATTCTTTAGTGAAAACTGATGAATTGGTAGAAGATTTTGCATTCCCGGATAAATCCGGATCACCCCCAGTCTGCTGTGATACATCAGGCCTGGCCAGCATCTCGCCCGCAACAACCCTTTGTCTAGTACTTGGTGGCCCTTTCGCCTGCTTGACACTCCCTGGTGAAACCAGCAAGTCCAGCTTCCTCTTCCTGCAGCTCACCTTCATACCAGATGCACCATTCTCCTGACCCATAAGCAACTCTCTGAGCTGAGGAAGCCCTAACTCCTCGCCCTGCCCATCCTCAAACACCACATTGTACACCCCAATGCTGCCATCATAGGATGCAACCTTCCCAAGGCGAATCGTCCCATCATCTGAAGCACTGCAACTGATGTATCGGCCCACCAAGCATTCCCCCTCCTCGTCCTCCTTCACCTGAGGGCCGCCATGAGATGTGTTGGGCTGTTGGTCCACCACTCTGCTGTCACCTTCCTCCATTGTCACCTCACGTGGTGCAACCACCACGGCATGATCTTGGTCAGAAGCGCTGGTCTCATCCACCTCCATCTTGGATTCGCTCACCACAGGCACCGCCACATCCTGCTGCTTGTCCGGGACGGCGCTCAGCAATGGAGTCACCGCAGGGGTATTTTCTGCTTCTCCCACCGCAGCCCGCAAGTCAACTTGAGTGATCTCCACTCCGCACCCCTCCCTCGCCTCGTCGGAGGTAGGAGGGGAGGCGCAGCCGAGCATCCGATGAGGAACCTCCAACACACGGTCCTCCATCCTCACCTCACTTGGCACAACCACCACGGCATGTTCTTTCTCCGGAGCGCTGCTCTCATCCACCCCCATGTTGGATTCGTTCAGCACCACAGGCGCCGCCACATCTTGCCGCTTCTCCAGAACGCCCACATCGTTCACCTCTGTCTTGGACTCGGTTGCTGCCTGGCGCTCTGTGGACAAGGGCGCCTCATCCACATCCATGTTGGCTTGGCTCACCGCGGGCGCCGCCCCGTCCTGCTGCTTGTCCAGGACGGCCTCCTCATTGCCCTCGGTCAGCAATGGCGCCGCCCCACCAGGGGGATTTCCTGCTTCTCCCGCCGCCGCCGCAGGCTCGCCAACCTGGGCGATCTCCACCCCGTTCCCCTCCCTCGCCTCTTCGGCGGGAAGAGGCGAGGCGCCGGCGAGCATCCGATGAGAAACCTCCGCCGCAGGGTCCATGGCGCGGTCGAAAAACCCTAGCGCCTACAGAGTATAATCATACGCACCGCGAGACGAAGAAGTAGCTCCCGACGGAAGCGGGCGCTCGTGGCGGCGCGTGGCAGGGGCGGAGCAGATGCGGAGCGCCTATGGATGGTGCGCCGCCAGGAGTAATAGTTAGGGCGAATCTGCGGAGTTGGGGATAGTGCGCGGGGGAAGGAGGAGGAGGAGTGCGGAGCGGAGTCTGATCGGTGGATCGGCTTCGCAACCCTATCGCGGTGAGCGGCGGCGGCGGCGGGGTGAGGGGAGGAGGGGGGGCAGAGGACGAGATGACGGAGAGGAGCGCCGCACGCGCACGAGCGGAGCACAAAAGGGAAGGGAGCGGAAAGCGAGCCGCACCCGCACCCGGTCGGCACTCGGCCTGGCTCCGAGTCGGTTGCGAATCGACCGACCGACGGACCCGGTGGGGACACGCGCCCAGTGCGTGCGTGGTACGTGCCCGGGCTGGGCTAACTGGCTTGGCTGGACCAGGTGGTGTGTGTTCGTTCGGGCGTGCGTCGCCTGCTGCGGGCCGCGGCAGCACGTCACCGAGCGCGACGACGTCGGCGGCGTGCGCAGGGAGGGAGGGAGCAGGATGGAGGGAGGCGTTGCCGTTTTTTCAAATTCAAAACGGTGGAGGGAGTGTGGCCGGAGCGAGCGAGTGAGACGCCCTGCCCCGTTGCCTGTTGCCTCCTGTTGCTTTGCGCCAACAAATTCCTACGCCCGGTTCGAGTCCAATTCGGTGCTTGCTTTTTTTCGTGCTGCACGATCGTGGACAGAAAAGGATTGATGCTCACGTTTCGTTTTCCGATGAATACATACATATACTCACATCAGAAACCGTGGCGTCACTTGCAAGTTATAAATTCGCGCGAGAAAATGGTCACTTCCTCAACATCATCGTTCACTCGTGAAAAAATCGATTAGTTTGTATATTAAAACGAACTAAGCAAACTACATTTTGATGAAACAATCACGAAAGCAAGAACCATAAGTGAAGCATATCTTCGTTGTGCCGAGAAACCATCAAGGAAACTAAAAGCCTCATCTTACCTAAACATCTTCGTTGTGACATTTTTTTAGGGTTTGGAGATATGCTACTTTCTCTTTTTTTTTTGAACCACTAACAGTAGGAAAAAGGCTCCTACTGCTTTACCATTGAATAAATATCACAAAAGTCTTTTTTACATATTTACAAATGGGCAATGCCCTGAAGGATAAAAGAAAATAGTAAAATTACAGAGAGGAAATTATGTTTTGGATATGAGGATGGAGATCCTCCTTAGTCCTATGAACTAACAGATTTAGGTCCGAGACCAGTCTAGCCTTCCAGGAAGCTACAGTTGGTTGAATACCATTGAATAACAAGTTATTTTTTTCTTTCCAGATGTTCCAGGCTCCTAACAAAACAATTTCCATGTACAACTTTTTGTTCCAAGATGCTTCCCTAGTTCAATTATCTGCAATCTTGTAGTCGTTGAGGGCCAAATTATTTGGAGAAGGTTCCAACATGATTTCTTAAAGGAACATTCAAAAATCATATGCTCAATAGTTTCTTCTGGAGGATTGGCACACCTTAGGCAATTATAACCTAAACTCAGTGAGAGATTTCTTCTTCTTAGCATATTTCTGGTGTTTAGCCTGTTTGATAATACTAGCCATCTAAAAAACTTAACTTTTGGGGTACATTTGGCTTTCCATAACCATTTGAAAGTGATATGTGGATCTAGGTCCTTGAAATAGAATTGATAATATAGGCTTGAAGAGAATTTTTATTACCCCAAACATATGACCATTTATATGTATCACCTTGAGTCAATGTTACTCCTCTGTAGATATTTTGAATGTCCTTTAACTCCTCCAAAGCTTCAGGGGAGAGAGGCAGGAAAAAAGTACTGTGCAATTGATCTGATGAAAGGAATTCTTGGACAGACATATCTTCTTTCCTTATATAAGAGAAAATCCTGGGATAACTTTCCTCAAACACCCCATCTTGCCATTTATCCTTCCAAAATAAAGTTGAAGTGCCATTGTCAATTGAGCTCGAAGCAATACCTCTAAAAATGTGGGACAGTTTAAAAACATCCTTCCACCAGAAGGATCCTCTAGGAGATAGAGCATGAGGAACCTTATCAGTATAGTAGGCATTCCAAATTAAAGTGACCCATGGAGTGTCAACTTTATTACAGAATTTATGTAGATATTTTAATAAAAGCCCTTCATTTTGTACCCTCAAATTGAGAATTTCCAGGCCTCCTTTCTTCTTTGGTCTACAAATTTTGTCCCATGCTGCCAATGAATAACATTTATCTCCATCCTCTGTTTTTTGTTCCGGAGACAGTGCCTTTGAATTTTCTCCACATGATTTATGATTTTCTCTGGTAATTTTATTGAGAAGATTGCAAAGGTTGCTATGGAAGCCAATAAAAAATTTATAACTGAAACCCTACCACTATATGACATCATCAGGAAGGAAGCTAAAACTTTCCTTTCAATTCTATCCACCAGAGGCATTAAATCATACACAGTAGGTTTAGTAGTCCCCAATGGTAGACCCAGATATGTAAAGGGCATAGAGGCCACAGTACAACCAATTATATCTGCAATTTACTTAGTCTTGTCTTCTGACAAATTAATGGGTATCATGTTCGACTTTTGAAAATTAATTGTCAGACCAGTAGATGTCGCATATTTTTGAAAATTTTCTTTCATGGCTTGAACTTGATCTGTACCAGGCAGGCATGATAATTAATGTATCATCTGTATATTGCACATATGGGAAATCTTGGCCAAGTCAGGAGAGAATGGAGCATGCAAAATATTTTCCCTAAAGGCTTTATTGATAGCAGACTGTAAGAGGTCAGCTGCAAGAACAAAGATAATAGGAGAGAGAGGGTCTCCTTGCCTGACACCCCTCAAACAGTGAAACTGTCTGCCAGAAACCCCATTCAGTAAAATAGCTAACTTGCATGTCCTAAAGATAATTTCAATCCATTTCAACCATCTTTCATCAAACCCCATTTGTCTCGTAATCTTGATCGTAGCAGAGTGATCAATTGTGTCAAAAGCTTTGGCAAAGTCCAACTTTAATAACATAATTTCCCTTTTTGATGTCTCACATTGGTAAATAAATTCAAAAGCCCATGCCAAACAATCTTGTATGTTTCTCCCTTTAAGAATTCCATATTTATTTTTGTGCACAATCTAAAGGACTACCTTCTGTAATCTATTTGCCAATATTTTGGTAATAAGTTCTAGTATACAATTCAAAAGAGTGATGGGGCTATAATCTATACTATTAAAAAGATTGGGACCGTTGGTCACCCAGCCAAAAAATCCGTCTGCCTTGAAAAGACGATTTTGCCCCTGGCTTTTCGGAGGTATTACAAGGGCCTGCCACCGCCAAGTTGGTCAAAGTACTTCTCTCTCTCTCCTGTAGCCTCGCGATGCCCAAGTGCCGACCTCGCGATGCCCAAGTGCCGACCGGCGACGGATTCAGCGTTACAGCCAGCACGAGACCGACGCCGGCCGCCGCCTTCGTGACCGACGCCAGCCGCCTCCGTGGTGAGGAACGAGGCTGCGGGTCCTTGCCAGTGACCTCCCTGCTGGCGAGCCCCCTCCCCCGCGACGCTGGCCCGAGCCCCCTCCCCCGTAGGCAGGAGCTCGACGCCGGCCGCCGCCTTCGTGACCGACGCCGGCCGCCTCCGTGGTGAGGAACGAGGCTGCGGGTCCTTGCCAGTGACCTCCCTGCTGGCGAGCCCCCTCCCCCGCGACGCTGGCCCGAGCCCCCTCCCTCGCAGGCAGGAGCTCGACGCCGGCCGCCGCCTTCGTGACCGACGCCGGCCGCCTCCATGGTGAGGAACGAGGCTGCGGGTCCTTGCCAGTGATCTCCCTGCTGGCGAGCCCCCTCCCCCGCGACGCTGGCCCGATCCCCCTCCCCCGCAGGCAGGCGGGCTAAAAAATGGCGGCAGCGGCCATGGAGATGTGGGAGTGGAGTGCTGGCCCGAGCCCTCCCCCCCCCCCGACGCTGGCCCGAGCCCCCTCCCCCGCAGGCAGGAGCTCGAGGGCGAGTGCATGTACGCCTCGGGGAAGGGGATCGGATGGCGGTGCCGGCTGCCGGCGGACTCGTGGACGGGGCGCACACCATGGCGGCAACAGCAGGTCAGTGTCACGCTCCAACACCTGTTCTACTCCAACACGGACTGCAGCTCAGCTCTGGCACGAATCGTGCTCGACCACGCGACCAGGTTGCCCTCATAAAAACCAAGCTCTAGCTCGAAATCGAAATCGAAAACTCACTGCCAGCAACCCAAACTCGAAGTACCGCCTCAATGCCTCGATCTAAATCGAAATCCCAGCAACCCAAATCGAAGAAAACTTTGCCGCCTGAAGTTATGCCCAAGATGGACATTGCCACAGCCAAAGATCCGTCTCAGCTCGACATTGTCGTCATCACCCAGCTCGAAGTCCTGCCGGAAGTTACTAGCCCTCAGGTAACCTATCATACATGACAAAATTAGTAAATCTTTTGTCTCCTTCAAATGTTAAGAAGATTGTCAATGTTAAATTTCTTGTAGCCCCAGCTGTAACCCAATGAAGAAGATGCTCTATTAGCAGCAAAGGTAGAAGATCCGCCTCAGCTCCAGCTGCAACCCAATGAAGAAGATGCTCTGTTAGCAGCAAAGGTAGAAGATCCGCCTCAGCTCGACATTGCCGCCGCCACCCAGCTCGAAGCTCTACCGGAAGTTCTGCCCAAGATGAAAATTGCAACAGCAGAAGATCCGCCTCAGAACGACATTGCCGATCTCTCGTCACTTGGTCAACTACCAGATACGGTAATTATATTTTATCCTATTGTTCTTTCATATTGCTTGGTTTGCCCATTGCAATTGTGCAAGTACTGAACCGTTGGTTGATTGAGTGCATCTAGGTATTTTATTATTATATTTCTCCAGTTGAATTGGTTTGAGTGAAGCAATAATGATGTGGTGAGGCGAGCAGAGCACAATGACCTGTGAGCTGAGACATTTACACTTTGTTTTCTTCGGTTCTGGAATTTGATATAAACCACTCCTTTAAAGATGCTTAAAGCCGTCTATTCCTGAACGTTTGTACTGCTGTATGGAGTTGAAGAGCATCAATATTTTTGAAGGGAATCGAGATTTGTATGAATTTTGCGTGTGATATCCTTGGAGAACTCTTGACATATGTTTGCTTCGCCTCAGCTCGACATTGCCGCCGCCACCCAGCTCGAAGCTCTACCGGAAGTTCTGCCCAAGATGAAAATTGCAACAGCAGAAGATCCGCCTCATAACGACATTGCCGATCTCTCGTCACTTGGTCAACTACCAGATACGGTAATTACTGCTACTGATGTACTGTTGGTCTGAATTTTTAGATCTAATAGTTTAACTCTGTTTTTTTCTAATTCGCGTGTAGTCTAGGAGTTTTCCATTAACTGGGAATAATATTCTTGTTTATATATAAGAATAAGAATAGACTACGATCGCATATTCAATATCAAGTTGCAAGTACCAGGAGTACGGATCCCACAAAATAAGAAGTAAATGAGGAAAAAAATTAGCAAGATGAGCTAGCTTGCTATACTTGATTTATGCCAAGGAATACTGCCAGTATTTATATACTTTGCTCTATTTTTTATCATCTCAATCTGAAGAATTCTGAAGGCGTAATATGACCACTGCATTTTTTCACATCAACTAAGCCGCCACTGCCATGTAGCTGCTCCTCTTAACTGGCTTGGTTGGGATAAAGTTAGCTTACCTTGTCAAATCAGACAAGAACCTAAAATAGAAGAAAAAATTGTTTAATCTTTGTCAAGCTTATTTCCAGTAGCATATATGCACAACTGAATGTTATTTTCTTTTTTTCTAATAACTCTAGCAGGCTATGTGATGTTAAACTTATGTTTTTTTCTTTCTGGTTGCAGAAAATGGATCACAATGTTGAAACAACAACCACCATTGATGATATTGATAATCGGCCTTTCAAAAAAGTGAAATATTCTGAACCAGGTATTTTGGATAATCTGTTGTTATCACCTACCATGGTTACTGAATGTTCTGAGTCAGTTGATTCCAAATCAGATAAGCAGATAGATGATGAGCCGTTGCCAATAGTAGATGATAAGCAACCATATGAACCTAATCAAACCAAAGATAATGTAAAATATGACTATCTCCCACAAGGTAAAATATATTCACTTATTTTTTCATAATTAGTTCAAAATATATACCTGCTTATTTTTCTTACTTGTTTGCAGACTATACGTTGACAGATGAAGATGCATGTTCTCTATGTATTATACTGGACTCTTCGGAAGAAGATATATTGGTGAAGATGGATGACATATCTGTGAAACAACGTTATTTATCATGCTTGCTAGATAAAGACAAATGGGTAGAAGATGAAGTAAGTAAACACTCCCTAATGATGAATTGGTTTTTTATTACTTTGATGATGATTGATAATACCCATTATTAATGTATTTTCTAATCTTTTAATCTTTATAGGTAATCAGCGCATACATATATTGTATGAAGGACCAATTATATGTGCAAGATCATCAGAATAAAGTATATTTTGAGGATCCCTTTGTTACCAGTTTGCTAAAGCGGGATGGTAAAATTGGAATACATGGACCTACCTCCATGACAAAAATAGTCAAAAACTACCTAAACTATGACATGGTAATATTGATATCCATTATTGTCAAGTTCTAGATTTATTAAATTTTCAATCAGTATCTTTAGATTTCTACAAGAATCTCATTGTCTTATTATAGATCCATCTTCCAATAAATATCAAGGACTCTCATTGGTATTTAGCTTGCATCAATGCTGAAAAGCATGAGATACAAGTACTCGACTCATTATGTTGGGAGTTCAACCGAGCTGACCTTAATATTATGGTTAGTTATCTATACCATTATGTTGATCAACCGTTTATTTCTATGATTTTTTTTATCACTAATCATTGTTATAGCTGCAAGGACTACAATTTCACTTGGACATTCTTAATAGTCAAGGAAATTTGAGCAATCCTAAATGGAAAGACCTTGATATTACTAAATGGACGATTGTAGAACAACTAGATGAGCCAATCCAGAAAGATAGGTACATAGAGCATATACAAACATATAAGTAATCTTATTCATGTTGAGTACTTAATTTTATTATTATTATGCAGCTCATCTTGTGGTTTATTTATGCTTAAATTCATGGAATATTGGACCGGACATACACTATCCCATCTCATTACACAGGTAAATAAATCTTCTTTGTGGTAAGCATATAAACCTTGTGTCATTTTAATTGTTTTGTTGTTTTGTTATCTAATCTATATTTGTTGGTAATGCACAGGAAATTATTACTTCTTTCAGATATAAGTTAGGTGCCATGTTAATAAGTTGGAAAACAAACAAGATTCCACCTACTACTGTATTTGAAGAAAGTGATGCCATTGAGGGAGATCTGAGTGACCTTATAATGTGAGACACTCCTTTTGATCAGAATCAATCAGAAAACACTAACTCATTATCTACTGAAAACAAATACCAATCATTGATATCAGTTCTTTCTAACCTGAGCACACATGAGTTAGTAGGTGGACTTTGTGGCTACATCAAATCAATCAGTTCTGAGGAAACTTTAGAGTAAGCCATTTAATACTTTTTATTGCATATAATTTTATTTTGGTAATGTACAATTGAAAACATACATTATCTTATTTTCTTAATTTCAGGAAAGTATGGGTTCAAAGTAGCAAGCCATACCCCATTAGCTTAACCCTCAAACAACTACAAGGAATACTTGATGATGAGTTGTCCATGGACCGCGATTGTTTCAATTTGGTAGTACGGAATATTATGCTTGATGACATCCAAACAGTCAAAAAAAGGAGGATTTATATCAAAGCATTATCTTGACATGCAATTCTGGGTATGTTCTTACATTCACAATATTTTGTATCTACATATGTACTATTTCTATTTACCACCTTTCTAAACAATTATTTAACAATATTCTAGACAATTACTGATTATGGGCGGCACCCAAACTTCCGGAAAAAGTTAGATGTGGAACAACTATCAAATTCCATCCGTAGCTGGCCTGGTATAAAATATAGTGTTTCATCATGCAGATCGGTAAGGCAACTTCCCTATATACGTGTTAATAATTATTATTTCTGATAACTCTAATCTAATATCAATAATATTACAGATTCATATTCTAATTAAAAACAACAGTGAATTTATTCTATTCACACTTGACAAAGATACAAGAACTATCTACATTTTTGACACAAATACTATTGATCCCATCTACAAATGCAACTCACAAGCAAAATATGTTAAAAAACTACTATGGATTGCTGAATACTTACCGAAGGCCATGTCAAAGGAATGCCCTGGGTCTACATGGAATGAGAATATTGTCCTATGGCAACAACAAATAGTACATGCTTTTTCGGGTCACAAAAGGTAACAATTTTTAAGAGACGTATCCTATATACCAAGTATTTGATGTACTGAATATCTTTGGCATCTAATTTATATATATCTTATAACAGCGAATTGTCTGGTTATCTGGTTACACTCATCATGTCAGCATGGGAAAATGGAGAAGTGCATTTGCCATTTCTAAAGGTAAACATCATAAGAATTTCAGCTGTTATGTTTCTTTAACATGTGGTGATTTTTTTATTTGCTCACAAAATATTATAAATGTCTAGGATGGATACGAACTCAGGAAAAGAGTTCTCGGGCAACTGCTAACATTCAAGGAGAATGAATGTGAATACAATATACCTAGCGGTGTCCTCGATTTCATCAGATGTATCCGAAAAATCAAGGCCAATATGGAAGTGAAGACCTAAGGATCAACCAAAACATATAAAGAATCTGCATTGCAAACTCAATCTTTAGCTGATGCACCTCCCTTTTGGAAACTATATAGGTTTACCAAATTTTTTTAATGTATCCAAAACAATGGAACCTGCCTTCGAGTGAGTTATTGTAGCAATGCGTTCCCTTTTCTGTTTTACTCAATTTGGTTTACTTATTGTTGGGTTGTTAGGAGTATGCACTATTGTAATAACCTTTTACCAAATATTACGTCTGTCTATCATTGTTGCTTCTAAAACTGATCTTTGATGTTTGGGACGCTGAATATTAGCAAAGGATCCTTCAGGGATATTCCTGAACTGGAAGATCCTGTCAAGGGAAACAGGACAAGAAACAAGTGTTGAAGGATCTCTGATAAAAGTTACTTGTTTGACATCTCTGCTCTGGAAAATTGCTTATTAAAAAAGAGTGCTGGGTATTTTATTGCAGCTCTTTGTACCACAAAAAAGAGCGACGAAACTGAATAATTTGAAAGCTAACAAATTCGGCGCCGACCAGTTCAACGAGAACGACCCTGACGAGCTAGCCTCCAGGGGTTCCTTCTTCAACTGGTGGTACTTCGCCTCATACGGTGGCAACACCATCACCGTCTCGCTTCGCTCCTGAACTACGTGCATGAGAGCGTAAGCTGGCAGCTCGGGTTCGCGACCCAATGCGCTGCTATGGTTCTCGCTCTGGCCGTCTTCTGTCTAGGAACCAAGACGTATCGCTTTCCTCTGCTGCCAAGTGCTAAAAAGTAAGATGATTCTGAACACTTTGTATTCAGGGTAGCACAATCTTCTAAACCTGAAATAATAATTGTACAGAAAAAGAAATGTACTAAGTCTAGCATCTATATTCAAAATTTACTGGTGGTATGCAAAAAGTCTGTAATGTCAAAACAGTTGTCTCAGTTCCAGTTCAAGATTTATATGCACCACACCTAATTTTCTCAGGGAGTGCAGTTTCAGAATTGTTGAACATCAAAAGTGTTGCATGGTGTCGAGCTGTATTTTTTGGAAAATCGCCGACCATCTTAAACTGTCAGCTCCTTCTTTGTTCGACAAAGTCAATTCCATCCATCTCAGCCTCGGTCGTCTCATTCGAAAGATGGATGTATAGTACGTACCAGCGGCCGGCCGGAACAGGCCAAGCCGTATAGTAGACAGTGTATATAAAAATTAATATCACGTTATATAATATATAAAGATACATCAAAATTTAGACAAACTTTCAACATATATTTTAAGATGGAGGAAGTACTTAGCTAGGGAATCCCAATCCGAATCATATTAGACAGATTTATTACATCCAGATTTCATAAAGCAGGACATCGGTGAGCAATACTACTACTACTTGCGTACGGAATACTAATACTAATCGGACACAGCCTAGAGCAAATTTTCTCATATAAATAAACCTGAAGACGTGGTACACAGCACGCCAGACACGCATCAGTTCCCAAACCGTCCAGTTTTTCTTGCCTCCACTGGCGAGATCAACGATCTAGCTCACTGCTGAAGCACCAATCACGTCTGACACTGCTGATACCCTTGGCTCGATTAAACCTGCTAAACAAGTCATTTTCCACATCGCCTCGCCGGTATCAACGCTGAAAACAATACGCAAAGAGACATCAGGTATTTTAGAAAGCCAGCTTTCCACATCGAAGAGACAACATCGCCACTTACAAAGAAGCAAAAAGAGCAATCAGGTATGTTCATTATCTTCTTCAATATGCATTCTTCAACAGCCTCATGAACTATGTTTTATTTAAATTAAAGAACTAAGTTTCAAATAGTTGATTCATGACAATGTCACTGATATTATCAATGTTTGATTTGATACTTACAAAGCATTGTATTTGCGATCTCAAGTTATGGATGCCAAGGAAGATAAACAAAAAAGAGAAAGAGAGCGGTATGCACACATGACCGATGAAGAAAAGAGAGAAAGACTGAAAAAACAACGTGAAGCATATCAGGTAAACAAAAAAATTAAAGAGGCAAACAAATATGTAGAACATGAGCTAGAAGAACAGATAGAAGAGGAAGCTGCTACATCTGCCTCAAGTGTAAGGCGAAGAAAGCATATGACGCCGGGGGAAAGACAGAAATTTCTACATGATCGTAACAAAGAGTTCTCGAAAAGACAAAGGAAAACTGTTTCGATGTCATCTCAAGAAGAAACATCACAAAAGAACATCGGCAACGATCACATAGAATATCTAAAGCAACCAAAACTACAGATTGATGGTAATACTTAAATTTCATAAACTACCAAACCATTCCAAATAACATATACAATATGTAAATCTAACCAACTTTCATGCAGGTATGCGACATCCACTACGTCCAACAAACAAAGACGCAGTTTCACCACAATTCCGCAATGATGATGAACTTGGTAAGGGTATTGATCAAATAGTGTCCATGATGAAAAAAGGCGATGGTGATATACAAACTAAAAAGCAGCCAGAATTCATGATTCACGGTACTACTCTAAATTTTATACAATGCTCGTACATTCCAGAAACAGTATATAGTATGAACAACTAACCATCTTTCTCGGCAGGCTTTCCATCTTTAATTATATCAGAGGATATAAATCAAGAGAGACATGATCCTCATAGAGATGGACAGAATAGTTTAAGCGCCGACCAAAAGGAGGAGATTAATGCACAAAAACGAATAACTAAACGAAAAAATTTGACAGACGAGAAAAGGGAGGAGATTAATGCACGTAGAAGAGCCAAATATAGAGCTCAACGAAATATTTTGCTGGATGAGCAAAAGGAAGACACTAATGCACGTAGAAGAGCAGCAACACAAAGGATAAACCAAGAGGAGAGGATGGCAATACTAGATAAACAAAGGGAGAAAAAAATGACCAGGAGGAACACCCCTTGCAAAGAATCCATCGCGATGCCGTGCCCAATTGCACCAACTTTGCCAACAATAAACCTAGAAGCGAGTACACATAGAACAAACCCCATAGAAGGAACTGCTTCACCTACCACAACCTCTTCAACAAGCACACCTGAGTACACCATAAGGAGCACAGGTAACAAACCCATCTTTAATTCCTTTGTTTATGGTATTGTGTATTCTGATCATACTTACCGGATAGAAAATGTTGTAGACGAAATGGAGTCGTTCATTAACAGTATCATGGACGAGAATGACATCACTGGCGACAACCTGGATGAGGAGTGCTACACGTATGTCACTGAAGGTAATTATACCAGACTTCCTATTGGCACTCTATGTTACAAGTTAATACAAACGTACTGATGTGACAACACACACATATAGGTTTTGATGAAGATGGCATGGACCCAGATACAATGCCAGACTCATCCCGCCCAGAATTTATCGATCCTTTCGACTTTGTGTACTCGAACCTACCAGACAACACACATATCCTGGAGCAAGTACCAGATTGTGAATACTGTAATGCCAAGAAGTTCGAGCGTGAGACTGAAAGCTTCTGCTGTCGAAAAGGAAAGGTCGAGCTAGCCGATCAACAACCAGAACCTATCCCGGAGCTGAGGAGACTATGGTCTAGCCAGGACGCGGACTCACGTCATTTTCGAGAGAGCATCCGATTTTTCAACGACCACTTCTCCTTCACGACCCTTGGTGTCAGCCTCGACAACGACTGCACGAACATGAGGTCCGGAGTGTACACATTCCGCGCACAAGGATCATTGTACCACAACGTGCATTCGTTCGGACCAAACTCTAAGCCAGAACACCTACAGCTATACTTCTACGACGATGATCCAAACATGATCCATCGAAAGGAAGCCACCAAAGGTCTCGACCAAGAGGTCGTCCAGAAGGTTGCAGACATACTGAGAGCAAACCCCTACTCCGAGCAGTTTAGGTGTTTGGGCGCGCACAAGGACAACCTCGAGAACTGCCGTATAGAACTAAACACCGACCAGAAGAAAGACCAACGGACATTCAATCTACCGGTGTCGTCTGAAGTGGCTGCTATCTGGGTCGAGGGCAGCGACCTAGCAAATAGGTTTAAGCGCAGCATTACCCTCTACGGTAACAACAACGAAAGGCATAGTATACATGCAACACAAGGATGCTATGACCCACTATCGTACCCCCTATTCTTCCCAAAGGGGGAGCTCGGTTGGCATCCAAATATCCCTAAACATAATGTGCATTGGTACCTTGCGCAACAACCAAGAGCGGGACGTAACGACGATCCAGGTTAACCTATTCAAGATACTAATGCATTTATTATCTTTATCATTCTCTGATTTTTCCTAACATTCTTCTTTCTTTCATTCATGCAGAAGGAGGTGGCAATTTATGTGTCTCCGTCAGGGACTACTACTGTTACCGAATACAGACACGCCCTGCTATATTCAACCCCATACTGCATGGAGGCCGTCTGTTCCAACAGTTTGCGGTCGACATGTACATAAAGATCGAGGGCTGCAAGTTGAATTGGGTTAGGAGTCACCAGCCTGAGATACGCGCCGATCTATATAAAGGAATTGTGGATAGCATCATAGCCGGAGAGACTGAAGCAAGTGCCGTTGGAACAAGGATTGTTCTACCCTCCACGTTCGAGGGAGGATTCCGAGATATGAAAAAGAAGCATATGGATGCCATGGCATTGGTGCAAACATATGGCAAGCCTGACATCTTCCTGACAATGACCTGCAACCCAAACTGGCAGGAGATACAAGACGCGTTGCTTCCGGAACAAACTGCAGAAGACCGACCAGACATTGTGGTCAGAGTGTTTAGGGCCAAGCTGGAGACGATGAAAGACATGCTAACAAAGAAGAATATACTAGGAGTTGTCAAGGCGTATGTCTACGTGGTCGAGTTCCAAAAAAGGGGTCTCCCACATGCCCATTTCCTGTTGATCATGGATTCAAGATATAAGCTCCTTGTGCCAGAGCAATACGACCATGTCATATCAGCCGAACTCCCAGACAAGAACAAGTACCCAGAACTATACACAATGGTCGTGAAGCATATGATGCACGACCCATGTGGAGTCCTCAAGCCAAACAACGTGTGCATGAAGGACGGGTTGTGCAAGTGTAAGTACCCACGGACATTCAACGAGACCACCGTACAGGGGAAGGACTCATATCCAGTCTATCGAAGAAGGGAGGACGGCTGTTGTGTGAAGGTCCGCGGACAGATGCTGGACAATAGATGGGTTGTGCCTTACAACCCTTACCTCTTGCGGATGTTCGACTGCCATATCAACGTGGAGGTGTGCTCTAGCATAAAGGCCGTCAAGTACCTATATAAGTATATATATAAGGGTCACGATCAGACTTCATTCAATATCGACACGCCTGACGACAAAGGTAACATAGACGAGATCAAGAGATACGTTGACGCAAGGTGGATTACTTCACCAGAGGCCATGTGGAGGATATTCGGCTTCAAGCTATGTGAAAACCACCCGGCGGTCTTACAGCTCCCCCTGCATCTCCCAGATATGCAAAGGGTCACGTTCAAAGCAGGAGACAACCTGAATGATGTTGCCACCAGGGAGAACACATCCATGCTGATAGAGTATTTCAAAGCTAACGAGAGCTACGCGTGGGCTCGAGATATTCTTTACAGAGATTTCCCGGGGAGGTTCACATGGCAAATTACAGGAAAATACTGGAAGATAAGGACCAGGGAACACCAAGTAGGACGAATAATGACAGCCCATCCTGCCGAGGGCGAGCGGTACTTTCTAAGAGTGCTTCTAAATCACGTACCTGGCTCGAAGTCCTTCGAAGATCTAAAAACCGTGGATGGTGTGCTATGTGCTACATTTCGTGAGGCGGCGGAGAGGAGAGGTCTCATCGAGGCCGACAACACGCTCGACGAGTGTCTTACTGAGTCAGAGCAGTTCGCGATGCCAGCCTCACTCAGGAGGCTATTCGCAACAATCTTGGTATTTTGTGAGCCTGGCGATGTGCGCGGTCTTTGGGACAGGCACCTTGAGGCGATGTCTGACGACTACCGACGGGAATACACGTGCCCAAAAGCTGTGGAGCAGAAGGTGTTGCTTGACATCAGGGGAATGCTGCAATCCATGGGTAAAGACATAAAGTCGTTCCCTCTACCAAACATCGACGAGACGTATGACAACACAAGGGACGAGGTTAGGGAGATCATCGAGGAAATGAATATCACGGTAGACAAGGAAGACGAAACATTGGCGGAATTTCTAAACACCGAGCAACGGCTTGCCTATGATGAGATACTTAAGGCAGTTGATGGCGGGAATGGGGGCGTATTCTTCGTCGATGGTCCAGGAGGAACCGGGAAGACATACCTATACAAGGCACTGCTCGCTAGAGTTCGGGGAGAGAAAAATATAGCGGTGGCCACAGCGACGTCGGGTGTCGCCGCTTCAATCATGCCGGGAGGAAGAACATCACACTCAAGGTTCAAGATCCCACTAAACCTTGAAGAAGGGGCATCATGCAACTTCACTAAGCAAAGCGGGACAGCCAAGCTCCTAAGGATGGCTTCACTCATATTATGGGACGAGGCAACCATGACGAAACGTCAAGCAGTTGAAGCGCTAGACAGAAGCATGCGCGACATCATGGGCTGCCGGAACCGACCTTTCGGAGGAAAGACTATCGTGTTTGGTGGGGACTTCAGGCAGGTGCTTCCAGTAGTGAGAAAAGGGTCACGTGGTCAGATAATCGACGCAAGTCTGCGGAGATCAAACCTATGGAAGGGCATGCGACACCTAAGGCTCATCAAGAACATGAGGGCACAAAATGACCAATGTTTCGCTGATTACCTACTGAGGATAGGCAACGGAACTGAGGAAACCGACGAGGAAGGAAACATCCGGCTTCCTGAAGATATTTGCGTGTCCTCTACTGGAGACAACGCGGCGGACATAATGAAGCTAATCGAACATGTGTTTCCTGACCTAGACCACAACATGGACAACCCAAATTACATGACTTCTAGAGCGATCCTATCAACAAAGAACGACAACGTAGATGGAATAAACAAGCACATGATTGAGCGTTTTCAGGGCGAGGAGATGACCTACTATAGCTTCGATAGTGCGGAGGACGATCCGCATGGATACCATCCTTCCGAGTTTCTTAACTCCCTGACTCCTAACGGGTTGCCCCCACATGCGCTTAAACTAAAGATCAATTGCCCTGTCATACTACTAAGAAATATTGACCCAGCTAACGGATTGTGTAACGGCACAAGGCTTGTGATCCGTGGGTTCCAAAGGAACGCCATCGACGCGGAGATCGTTGTGGGACAGCACACAGGAGAGAGGGTTTTTCTTCCCCGAATACCTTTATGCCCATCCGACAATGACATGTTCCCATTCAAATTCAAAAGAAAGCAATTCCCGATCAGGCTAAGCTTTGCAATGACGATCAACAAAGCACAAGGACAGACTATCCCGATTGTCGGTGTGTACCTACCGGAGCCGGTATTCTCTCATGGTCAGCTGTACGTCGCGTTGTCCCGTGCCACCGCGAAAAGCAACATCAAAATCCTCGCCATCAAGGATGACAAGACAAAGAATTCAAAGAAACGGAAAAGAACCGAGTCCTTAGTCACGACCACGCCAAACATAGTCTATAAGGAGGTCCTCACCACTTGAACTCATTGGACCAGATTTGAGAAAAATTTGAAGGTGTAATGGTTGAAAAATATTTGATATATGTGTATCTTAAATGTGTCGCTAAATACTATAATACTTTTTATGACACTTGAAATTCCATCAAATAAATATCTCTTCATAAACTTTTACCATATTTAAACATGGCATATAGAACTCCTATATTCAAAAACATAAGCAGTTTTCATATGAACAATAAAAGAGAAGTAAAGAGGTGTGAAAGATGCAAATAACATACTTAAATGTAGGTGAAGAAATAGTTGTATGATCTACCAGGATATTCAACTATAGGACATCACCATCAATAGGTAATGCCAGTTTTGTATTCCCGGTACATATGTAAAACATGAATCTGCCACAATAAGATGAACAAGGTAAGAAAAAAGATGAGTGTTGAATACAGTCCTAATATTGAAAAATATTACACGTGAGATATTTGTGATAAAAGAAAAAAATAATGTTCAGTATTCAATTTATCATGCAGCATTTTAGAACCACGGGCTATACATATTCTTATTAATAATGGCCTAACTACTAATTCATTTAGGTACAGGTTCAAAAATGCATATTAATCTACTCAGCAGGCAATGAGGAGAAAATGTCCTCTGATAGACTGGTAGTCTTCAGCAAACATAGCATCTTGACAATTTTTAAATTCCATGATATGAATAAGTTACCAGGGAGAGCTTGGATAATTCACCTCTGCTTCTTCCATGGAGATTTAGAGATGTAGAATTATACTTATGATTCATGCGCTACAGCAAGGGAGCCAAATTTTTAACTTATTGTTTTGTTCCCTCTTGGTCCAATCCTAAGCTGCTGGATTCAAAGCGGAATCAGCTTGTCCGTCCCCTTCTCCATCACCCAAACCTGCTACTACTTCAACGATGCTCATCACGGATCGATCCGGATCAACTGACCCGACATGGCTGCGTGCACCGTCTTGCACCGATGCTGCACCATTTACGGTTCCCTCCAGTGTCTTCTAATAGATTTCCACACTGCAATCAAAGACACAAGATGTCCTGGTTATAATCTCGTTAAACAACGAGTAAACTGGCATCCAAATGGAGAAGAAAAACTAGCAACCAACCACAACCTAGCTAGAGCGAAGCAATATGAATCCACAACAACATGGCAATAATTAATCTTGTCTCCAAATTTCACCAGTCACTAGCACCAGGAAGAATAGCGTAAGCAGAAACAGAATTCTCGTGGGCAGCTTTCTTGTAGTTATTCTCTCGAACGCCATCCGGGCGCTGACCGGGACGGCGTGGTTGAGGTCCTACGGAGCTGCTCCTCCTTTCCCTTGCGCGGGTCTGGACGTCAGTGTGAGACTCTAGGGACTCATGGGACGTGAGTGTGGCATCCCGCAAAACCACTACTAGAAAATCGCGTTGAATTTGTGCATTGCATCGTCATCATCATGCATTGTTTGCATAAAACTATGTTTGCAAAGTCCGTGTTGTTTCCGAAACGCCCCCTCTTTTTTCAAACATCAAAACCGGGTCCCCGGAATATTTTGTTTTGGCTGCTATTGATTTGCACACGGCCCGTTTAAAACGAATAAAAATTATATTTATTTTAGTGGGGGCAGTCGAACGGGCCAACCCGACCCGAACGACCACCCCCGTATTAAACAGATCGGCCCACTCGTAAATCCTAAAACTACCCAACTTCCTACCCACCCCTACCTCCACCTCACTCCCTCCAATCCAGTCTCGCCACGTCAGCACACCTCTCTCCCACACCCACTCAGCTTCTGCCACCTAACATCCCCCACACCTCTCTCCCTCACAGTTTTCCCCCTGGCCCCACACACCCCAAACAGCACCACGCACGCGCCCACACCCCCCGCTGACCCAGCCTCAGCCACTCCCCACCCCCGGTCCCACGCGGGACCGCCTCCACCTGCCCTGTCCCCCACCAACCTGCCTCACACACGTATCACACGCACGCAACGCGCCAGGCCGACCCGCCCCTGTCCCCTGGTCCTACCCCGGCCCCACCTGCAGGCCCCACGCGGTCAGACTCTCTCCTCCTCCCCTTCTTCCTCCCAGCACCGCTCCACCCCGACGCGGCCACCCTCCGCGCTCGCCCGGCTGCGCCCCGGCGCGGAACCAAGTCCTTCTTCGTGTATGCGACCAGACCTACCTCCGCTATCCGAGAACGTTCCGTCGGACCCCGAACCCCGGACCCTGGACCCTGTCGACCCCGAACCCCGGAACCCCAAGATCGTTGAGAACCCTAAAGTGTGACCCTTATCCGAGAACCCTATTTTTATAACATAATAACAACTTGTTGCACATCAAATCATTCATCTCGCATGCATATCATTGGTTTGGGGGCCTTATGCCGATTCACCATATAATTAAATATGGGGCCCATATGCGGGCAAATCCAGCCTTATATTGGCCTCATTTAAATCTGTGTAGCGAACCGGTGCTATCTTTTGCCTTGTTAAACAACATTTAAAATGCGGGGTTTCTAAACAACTTGAACCACCTAACTAATTGTCGGGACCCCGGTTCCACTTAACATGACCTAATTGCATCGCACCTTGGCCATGTCATTCATCATACATGCATCATGCCGATTTTCTGCCGTTGTATTAAATAGCGCATCCGGTGTTTCTTCTAGTGTTTTGCTTCTTCGCGGATAAGGCCGTTGAGTTGATGTGAGCGTCGCCCCGATCTTCGGATGAACCTTTCGACAATGTTTTCAGGCGAGCATCTCCCCCTTTCTACCTATCTTACTTTTATAGTTTTTACTTCCCTTCTGTTGATCTATTGCTACCTGTGTTGCGTTGCTCTAGTTTCCGTAACCGTGATATTCCCTGCAGCCGTATATTGCCATGGCCACCTCCTATTACCTGTTGTTTTGGTAGATAGTTGGACTTGCGCGTCGTAGTTGCTTGCTCAAGTGCTGATGTGTGTCGTCATATGCCACAGTTGCTGATGTTTTGCCGCATGTTGATGATGGAGATGATTCTAGTTTTACTTATCATCACTTTAATTTCTGTTTAACAACTAAAATTGAAGTAAGCAGAGGCATCGGTGGGTGATAGAAAATATTTGGTTTCCGAACGCCCACTTGTGTCCCGTAAGACCCCGAGTACTTGATACCTGTTCCTTGATTTATCGCGCTATCCACATCCGGGAGGTATATGGGACCCCCTGAGCCAGAGCTTGATTCAGTCTTATTTCTTGGGGCCACGAACTAGTTTGGGGCTTTATTACTATCCTGTACTTATGCCATGTTTTACTGCTTTATTTACGATTGTGCGAGGTACTGCACACTGTACTGTTTAGGATCGGGACACGATTCCGCGGTGTCGACAAGCCCCGTTTGGGGTTCCCAGTCGTTCACAGCCGTATACCCAGACCTTGAGTCCGTCTCGGAGCTAGCTTACTTCGTTGCGGGTAGCTTAATGGGGTGGCCCCCTGAAATATTTCTGAATCTCGTGATTGCTTTGTCGTGAAGGCCTCATTGGGTTTTGATTTGGTTTTTCCGAGGTTGATCGAGTGTGTGTTGCTATTGGTGCACCCCGGCCAGGTAAAACTTTCTGAAAGCCGTGTCCGCGGATATGGACGACTTGGAGCACAGTATCTCGACCATAGACAAGCATAACTAAAGTTTATTGCTATAAATTTGACTTTATAATGACTAGTAATCAACTTCACTATAATGGAATGGCTAAATAATACTGCCCACAATTGCTTGCTTGGATTGTCGCTTGCGACCATTGTACCTGACTAGTAAGTATTGCAACTACAACGGAATGGCTGAATAAAAGTACCAACAACTGCTGGGTTTTGGGTATATCTCATGCTATCTGTATCTGATTAGTAAGAGTTACAACTATAACGGAATGAATAACCAAAAGGGCCCACTGCTTCTTTTATCAGAACAATTATCTATAACTGACTAGTAATTGCTGCAACGATAACTGAATAAATAAAACTGCCAACTGTGTGAGTTCCTCGGTTGACTTCCTCGTTGGTCTCGAGGGGGAAACGCCAGGATGGGTTTGTTTGATGCTAGTATCAGGTTGGATCCGAATAGGTCTTTCTCACCCCTCTCTGATAGCCGCCAGTTGTATCGAGTCTCTATAGGTTGTTTAGTGCATGCTGCCGCTGCCGCTTCAGTCCACCATACCTATGTAGGCGAGGACCGCCGAATTCTAGCCTCGCCGTGTACTGGCCTCAGTACTGATGCTCCTCTTTTTCCTTTGCCCTTTGTCGGCACCCCTTTTGTTTAAGCAGGTCTGAGATCGACGCCGTTAGCAGGGTTACCCTTCCGGCTTGGCCTGGGCAGGGTTATGGACGCCATTGGTTATTCTTCAGGGCTCTTAGCCCCATTTGCATCTTGTCCGTAGTCGGACGCTGTACCATTTTCAAGGTGATTTGGCTTTGTACCGTATATCTGTATTCTTGACTCATGGAGTCGCTGTTATATATCTGTTCTGTGGGTCCCATCGAGGACTGTTGTGTAATGTTATTACTTCGTTTTCCACCCGCACGAAAGTGCCTGGTGGGCACCTTTGAATCGTTTCTATGCGGGTTTGGCGAATTTTGCTCAAACTTGCATAGGTCCAATTCTGAGGGTGTTACAGAGTGGTATCAGAGCTCAGGAGTTGCGATACCCCACAAGTCCAGCCTGTAGGATAACCTAGCTAACGGCCGAAGTAGAGTGTCAAAACTATTTTTGCAAAATCGGTTGGATAGTTCTGATTAGGTCTGATTTTACTTCTTACCCCTCTGCTATTCACCTCTTATCTCGACGTGTTTTGAATCCGCTCTCTTATCTTTACTTCGAGTCCAGGATTTCTCGTGGTTGGGTTTCCGTCGCACCTTCAGGGTTTCGCTTCCTTCTCCGATAACGGTGTTCTGCCATTCGGTGTTCCAGCTGCCGATGAATCCGTCTACGGTGTTACCATTCTTTGATCTTTGTTTGTGCCTTCCGGTGTCTTCCGACGCGACGGCATCATCTACGCCAGCTCCGATGCAGAGTCTGCATCCCTCCTTTGTTTCCGAACCTCGCTTGCCGAGATCTTCAGTCTGACTCCGAGAATGTTTGCACTCCCTTCTACTGATTGTGCGGAGTAATAGTTTGGGTGCGTGATGGATTGGCCCCCATGCCGACTACCCCTTCTATTCGCTTTTGTACATTGAAGTGGATGAGAATGCATCGGTTCCCCCTTTTCCATCGGAGCTAGAGGTGGCTTATTGTTGATACCTCTACCTTCGACCTTTTTGTTCCGGAGAGTTCTCTCGACGATCACGGACAACGACCTCTTGTTAGTGGTGTCGCGAGGATCTACACGAAGCGATAAGACGCAGATCGCCGACCTTCCTTCCGGTACCATGAGGCGGATCTCGAGGGCGAGATCCATCGTTAGTGGTGTCGAATTGTGGCATCCCGCAAAACCACTACTAGAAAATCGCGTTGAATTTGTGCATTGCATCGTCATCATCATGCATTGTTTGCATAAAACTATGTTTGCAAAGCCCGTGTTGTTTCCGAAACGCCCCCTCTTTTTTCAAACATCAAAACCGGGTCCCCGGAATATTTTGTTTTGGCTGCTATTGATTTGCACACGGCCCGTTTAAAACGAATAAAAATTATATTTATTTTAGTGGGGGCAGTCGAACGGGCCAACCCGACCCGAACGACCACCCCCGTATTAAACAGATCGGCCCACTCGTAAATCCTAAAACTACCCAACTTCCTACCCACCCCTACCTCCACCTCACTCCCTCCAATCCAGTCTCGCCACGTCAGCACACCTCTCTCCCACACCCACTCAGCTTCTGCCACCTAACATCCCCCACACCTCTCTCCCTCACAGTTTTCCCCCTGGCCCCACACACCCCAAACAGCACCACGCACGCGCCCACACCCCCCGCTGACCCAGCCTCAGCCACTCCCCACCCCCGGTCCCACGCGGGACCGCCTCCACCTGCCCTGTCCCCCACCAACCTGCCTCACACACGTATCACACGCACGCAACGCGCCAGGCCGACCCGCCCCTGTCCCCTGGTCCTACCCCGGCCCCACCTGCAGGCCCCACGCGGCCAGACTCTCTCCTCCTCCCCTTCTTCCTCCCAGCACCGCTCCACCCCGACGCGGCCACCCTCCGCGCTCGCCCGGCTGCGCCCCGGCGCGGAACCAAGTCCTTCTTCGTGTATGCGACCAGACCTACCTCCGCTATCCGAGAACGTTCCGTCGGACCCCGAACCCCGGACCCTGGACCCTGTCGACCCCGAACCCCGGAACCCCAAGATCGTCGAGAACCCTAAAGTGTGACCCTTATCCGAGAACCCTATTTTTATAACATAATAACAACTTGTTGCACATCAAATCATTCATCTCGCATGCATATCATTGGTTTGGGGGCCTTATGCCGATTCACCATATAATTAAATATGGGGCCCATATGCGGGCAAATCCAGCCTTATATTGGCCTCATTTAAATCTGTGTAGCGAACCGGTGCTATCTTTTGCCTTGTTAAACAACATTTAAAATGCGGGGTTTCTAAACAACTTGAACCACCTAACTAATTGTCGGGACCCCGGTTCCACTTAACATGACCTAATTGCATCGCACCTTGGCCATGTCATTCATCATACATGCATCATGCCGATTTTCTGCCGTTGTATTAAATAGCGCATCCGGTGTTTCTTCTAGTGTTTTGCTTCTTCGCGGATAAGGCCGTTGAGTTGATGTGAGCGTCGCCCCGATCTTCGGATGAACCTTTCGACAATGTTTTCAGGCGAGCATCTCCCCCTTTCTACCTATCTTACTTTTATAGTTTTTACTTCCCTTCTGTTGATCTATTGCTACCTGTGTTGCGTTGCTCTAGTTTCCGTAACCGTGATATTCCCTGCAGCCGTATATTGCCATGGCCACCTCCTATTACCTGTTGTTTTGGTAGATAGTTGGACTTGCGCGTCGTAGTTGCTTGCTCAAGTGCTGATGTGTGTCGTCATATGCCACAGTTGCTGATGTTTTGCCGCATGTTGATGATGGAGATGATTCTAGTTTTACTTATCATCACTTTAATTTCTGTTTAACAACTAAAATTGAAGTAAGCAGAGGCATCGGTGGGTGATAGAAAATATTTGGTTTCCGAACGCCCACTTGTGTCCCGTAAGACCCCGAGTACTTGATACCTGTTCCTTGATTTATCGCGCTATCCACATCCGGGAGGTATATGGGACCCCCTGAGCCAGAGCTTGATTCAGTCTTATTTCTTGGGGCCACGAACTAGTTTGGGGCTTTATTACTATCCTGTACTTATGCCATGTTTTACTGCTTTATTTACGATTGTGCGAGGTACTGCACACTGTACTGTTTAGGATTGGGACACGATTCCGCGGTGTCGACAAGCCCCGTTTGGGGTTCCCAGTCGTTCACAGCCGTATACCCAGACCTTGAGTCCGTCTCGGAGCTAGCTTACTTCGTTGCGGGTAGCTTAATGGGGTGGCCCCCTGAAATATTTCTGAATCTCGTGATTGCTTTGTCGTGAAGGCCTCATTGGGTTTTGATTTGGTTTTTCCGAGGTTGATCGAGTGTGTGTTGCTATTGGTGCACCCCGGCCAGGTAAAACTTTCTGAAAGCCGTGTCCGCGGATATGGACGACTTGGAGCACAGTATCTCGACCATAGACAAGCATAACTAAAGTTTATTGCTATAAATTTGACTTTATAATGACTAGTAATCAACTTCACTATAATGGAATGGCTAAATAATACTGCCCACAATTGCTTGCTTGGATTGTCGCTTGCGACCATTGTACCTGACTAGTAAGTATTGCAACTACAACGGAATGGCTGAATAAAAGTACCAACAACTGCTGGGTTTTGGGTATATCTCATGCTATCTGTATCTGATTAGTAAGAGTTACAACTATAACGGAATGAATAACCAAAAGGGCCCACTGCTTCTTTTATCAGAACAATTATCTATAACTGACTAGTAATTGCTGCAACGATAACTGAATAAATAAAACTGCCAACTGTGTGAGTTCCTCGGTTGACTTCCTCGTTGGTCTCGAGGGGGAAACGCCAGGATGGGTTTGTTTGATGCTAGTATCAGGTTGGATCCGAATAGGTCTTTCTCACCCCTCTCTGATAGCCGCCAGTTGTATCGAGTCTCTATAGGTTGTTTAGTGCATGCTGCCGCTGCCGCTTCAGTCCACCATACCTATGTAGGCGAGGACCGCCGAATTCTAGCCTCGCCGTGTACTGGCCTCAGTACTGATGCTCCTCTTTTTCCTTTGCCCTTTGTCGGCACCCCTTTTGTTTAAGCAGGTCTGAGATCGACGCCGTTAGCAGGGTTACCCTTCCGGCTTGGCCTGGGCAGGGTTATGGACGCCATTGGTTATTCTTCAGGGCTCTTAGCCCCATTTGCATCTTGTCCGTAGTCGGACGCTGTACCATTTTCAAGGTGATTTGGCTTTGTACCGTATATCTGTATTCTTGACTCATGGAGTCGCTGTTATATATCTGTTCTGTGGGTCCCATCGAGGACTGTTGTGTAATGTTATTACTTCGTTTTCCACCCGCACGAAAGTGCCTGGTGGGCACCTTTGAATCGTTTCTATGCGGGTTTGGCGAATTTTGCTCAAACTTGCATAGGTCCAATTCTGAGGGTGTTACAGAGTGGTATCAGAGCTCAGGAGTTGCGATACCCCACAAGTCCAGCCTGTAGGATAACCTAGCTAACGGCCGAAGTAGAGTGTCAAAACTATTTTTGCAAAATCGGTTGGATAGTTCTGATTAGGTCTGATTTTACTTCTTACCCCTCTGCTATTCACCTCTTATCTCGACGTGTTTTGAATCCGCTCTCTTATCTTTACTTCGAGTCCAAGATTTCTCGTGGTTGGGTTTCCGTCGCACCTTCAGGGTTTCGCTTCCTTCTCCGATAACGGTGTTCTGCCATTCGGTGTTCCAGCTGCCGATGAATCCGTCTACGGTGTTACCATTCTTTGATCTTTGTTTGTGCCTTCCGGTGTCTTCCGACGCGACGGCATCATCTACGCCAGCTCCGATGCAGAGTCTGCATCCCTCCTTTGTTTCCGAACCTCGCTTGCCGAGATCTTCAGTCTGACTCCGAGAATGTTTGCACTCCCTTCTACTGATTGTGCGGAGTAATAGTTTGGGTGCGTGATGGATTGGCCCCCATGCCGACTACCCCTTCTATTCGCTTTTGTACATTGAAGTGGATGAGAATGCATCGGTTCCCCCTTTTCCATCGGAGCTAGAGGTGGCTTATTGTTGATACCTCTACCTTCGACCTTTTTGTTCCGGAGAGTTCTCTCGACGATCACAGACAACGACCTCTTGTTAGTGGTGTCGCGAGGATCTACACGAAGCGATAAGACGCAGATCGCCGACCTTCCTTCCGGTACCATGAGGCGGATCTCGAGGGCGAGATCCATCGTTAGTGGTGTCGAATTGTGGCATCCCGCAAAACCACTACTAGAAAATCGCGTTGAATTTGTGCATTGCATCGTCATCATCATGCATTGTTTGCATAAAACTATGTTTGCAAAGCCCGTGTTGTTTCCGAAACGCCCCCTCTTTTTTCAAACATCAAAACCGGGTCCCCGGAATATTTTGTTTTGGCTGCTATTGATTTGCACACGGCCCGTTTAAAACGAATAAAAATTATATTTATTTTAGTGGGGGCAGTCGAACGGGCCAACCCGACCCGAACGACCACCCCCGTATTAAACAGATCGGCCCACTCGTAAATCCTAAAACTACCCAACTTCCTACCCACCCCTACCTCCACCTCACTCCCTCCAATCCAGTCTCGCCACGTCAGCACACCTCTCTCCCACACCCACTCAGCTTCTGCCACCTAACATCCCCCACACCTCTCTCCCTCACAGTTTTCCCCCTGGCCCCACACACCCCAAACAGCACCACGCACGCGCCCACACCCCCCGCTGACCCAGCCTCAGCCACTCCCCACCCCCGGTCCCACGCGGGACCGCCTCCACCTGCCCTGTCCCCCACCAACCTGCCTCACACACGTATCACACGCACGCAACGCGCCAGGCCGACCCGCCCCTGTCCCCTGGTCCTACCCCGGCCCCACCTGCAGGCCCCACGCGGCCAGACTCTCTCCTCCTCCCCTTCTTCCTCCCAGCACCGCTCCACCCCGACGCGGCCACCCTCCGCGCTCGCCCGGCTGCGCCCCGGCGCGGAACCAAGTCCTTCTTCGTGTATGCGACCAGACCTACCTCCGCTATCCGAGAACGTTCCGTCGGACCCCGAACCCCGGACCCTGGACCCTGTCGACCCCGAACCCCGGAACCCCAAGATCGTCGAGAACCCTAAAGTGTGACCCTTATCCGAGAACCCTATTTTTATAACATAATAACAACTTGTTGCACATCAAATCATTCATCTCGCATGCATATCATTGGTTTGGGGGCCTTATGCCGATTCACCATATAATTAAATATGGGGCCCATATGCGGGCAAATCCAGCCTTATATTGGCCTCATTTAAATCTGTGTAGCGAACCGGTGCTATCTTTTGCCTTGTTAAACAACATTTAAAATGCGGGGTTTCTAAACAACTTGAACCACCTAACTAATTGTCGGGACCCCGGTTCCACTTAACATGACCTAATTGCATCGCACCTTGGCCATGTCATTCATCATACATGCATCATGCCGATTTTCTGCCGTTGTATTAAATAGCGCATCCGGTGTTTCTTCTAGTGTTTTGCTTCTTCGCGGATAAGGCCGTTGAGTTGATGTGAGCGTCGCCCCGATCTTCGGATGAACCTTTCGACAATGTTTTCAGGCGAGCATCTCGTAAATGAAAGTATGAGAAGGAATAGATATGATGCGTTGAGCAACGAAGCTGAAGGATTCTATATGCTGGATGGAGAAGACCACGAGGACATGTATAGGAGGCTCAAGGCTATAGCCACAACCTTCAGAAACCACGGTGCAGCTCATGTTGATGATGCTTGGATCAAGCGCAAGTATGTCAGTGCTCTTATGCCATTTGAGCCCATAGATTTGAAAAGCCTCCAAGGTAGGCATAACTATCACCTCATGTCATCCAATGAGGTAATGCAAGAAATGGCCGCTTTCAAAGTGGCTGCCAAGAATGCTGAAGATGCTCGTGCTCGAGCTATGGGGATGCAAAAGGGGGTCAATATGGCCTTGAAGACTAGTGTGATTGATCATGATGAATATGTGGTAGAAGGTCTGGACTGTCCCGAGGATATAAAAAGGATCCACGAACAATACTTGGCTCTTTATGCAAGAAACTTTTGGAAAGATCCAGCCAAGGCTAAAGCTGAACTAGAACGCAAGAGTGGAGCCTATGGAAGAAAAGAAAATGGTCCCAAGCTGAGAACATTCTTCAATTGTGGTGACCGGCTGCACTTTGTAGCTGAGTGTCCATATCAAAGTAGGGAAGATAATGGAGGAAGACTTATTTTCAAGGACAAGTCAAAGGCTCCACGCAAGAAACAGTTTGTAAAGAAGAATGCTCCCTTCAAGAAGCAACCGAAGATTGTTCTAGTGGCTCAAGAAGAATATTCATCGGGAAGTGAAGATGAGGACGAGGATGATAACTCTCAAGAGGTGGCTGCTACAGCCACCATATTTACAGCAACATCTCTCTTCGACTCTCCGAATGAAAACATCATCAACAAGAATGCCACTTGTCTCATGGCAAGAAGCTCTGAGGTAACGACTTCTAACTCTTCTTTTTCTAAGGCTATGAGTGACATGGATGATCCTACTAGTCTTAAGGTTAAAGAAGAGATTATTGCTTTGGATTACTTCTACACTAACTTGCAAGGTGAGCACAAAGTTCGTTTTGAAGCTCTTATGGATCAGCTGGCCCAAAACGAAGCACTCCTCGAAGAAAAGTGCATAATTGAAAGGGAGGATGCAATGGAAATTGCATCCTTAAAAAATGCTCTTGAAGAAGAAGAAGAGGCTCGGGTCTCTCTTAAAGAGAGGCTTGAGTCTATTGAAGAGTCACATGAAGAAATTGTGACTAAACTTGTTAAGGAACGTGACAATGCAATCACCAAAGCAAAGAAGTTAAAGAAGGAAAAGATTGACTTTGGGGCTGCTCATGATAGACTCTCCGAGGAATTGGAGAAACTTGACAATGCTCACAAGGCATTGAAAAACGATTTATCTATTCTTAATGAGTCACATGATCAGCTTCAAAGTCGATTGGCCAAATATGATGCCCCTAGCTCATCCAACTTAACATATAGTCACAAGGAAAATGCTAGTGTGGAAAAAGATGTGATCAAGGACATCACTCCCAAGAACAAAGGTGTGCTTGATGAAGTCCTTGGCAAGCAAAGGTCAAACCATGGTAAAGAGGGACTTGGGTATGTCACCAAGTCCAAGAAAAAGAAAACCAAGAAGAACAAGTCCAAGAATATTCAATCAAAAACAAGCACCGCTGAGAAGAATGTCACAAAAGACAAGACTAACAATATTGGTTTTGCAGGGTCTCATAATCCAAATTATGAACTCTTTTGTGATGTTTATGGCGATGTTTATGCTTATTATGTCGGTCCCTTTGATGAATATATTGCTTGGTCTATTTGGGTCCCAAAGACCCTTGTTACTAACATGAAAGGACCCATTGAAAAATGGGTACCTAAAACCAAGAAGTAATTCTCTTGCAGGGCTATGCTTTCGGTGGGTCGAAATGGGTGTTGGATAGTGGCTTCACTAGTCATATGACCGGAAGCAAGGAGATCATCACAGAGATGCGTCCAAATCATGATAATATCACAGTCTCCTATGGTGATAAGTCTAAATCTCAGGTATTGGGTCTTGGCAAGGTTGTGGTTGCCCACGATATCTCTCTCGTGGACGTCATGCTTGTTGAGACCCTCGGTTACAACCTTCTTTCTGTTCGTGCCCTTGGCAAGATGGGTTTTGCTGTTTTTATCGATGATGATTTGGTGGTACTCTTGTGGAGCAAGTCTCTAAAGGTTGCTTTTGTTGGATACGTCCAAAATGACCTGTATGTGGTGGACTTCTCGGGGAAAACCACTTCGGGTCCGATGTGTCTATTCGGAAAGGCTGACGTGGGCTGGCTATGGCATCGCCGTTTAGCCCATGTCAACATGAGAACTTTGCAGAGTCTCCAGAAGGGTGGCCACATCCTTGGACTAAAAGACAATGTCTCTTTTGCCAAATATCGTGTTTACAGGGCTTATGTAGAAGGAAAAATGCATGACTCTCCCCACAAGAGGAAGACTATTGTGTCATCAAAGAGGATCTTGGAATTACTTCATGTGGATTTATTTGGTCCTCCTTCTCATGCAAGTCTTGGTGGGAAGAAATATTGCTTGGTCATTGTTGATGATTACTCAAGATATACATGGGTCTATTTCTTCAAGCTGAAAAGTGAGACTCAACAAACTGTCATTGACTTTGCCAATGAAGTTCAATGTCAACACAATGTTCCTATCTTGGCAATAAGAAGTGACAACGGCTCCGAATTCAAGAACTACACTTTAAATGAGTTTCTTAGCGAAGAGGGGATTAGACATCAATATTCCGCTGCGTACACCCCTCAACAAAATGGTGTAGCCGAGAGGAAGAACCGGACTTTGATGGATATGGCAAGATCAATGTTGGCTGAATTCAAGTCTCCCTATAATTTTTGGGCTGAAGCCATATCCACTACTTGTCACTCATCGAACCGGCTCTACCTCCAAAAGATTTTGGACAAGACTCCATATGAAATACTTACCGGTAACAAGCCCAACATCTCATACTTCAGGGTATTCGGGTGTAAGTGTTTCTTTCTTATTAAAGGTGTCCGTTTATCAAAATTTGAGTCCAAGGCTTTAGAAGGTATTTTTGTTGGTTACGGTGCCGAATCCCACACTTATAGAGTCTACAACAAGCTCACTGGGATTGTTGTAGAATCTTGCAGTGTGGAGTTCGATGAAAATAACGGCTCCTTTGTAGGGCAAGTTGATGTTTGTGACGCAGATGTTGAAATACCCCAAGATGCCATAAGAAGAATGGGCGTGGGATTTTTCCGCCCCATTGAGGAACCCCTTGTGGCGGATCAGGAAGGACAATGCTCCACTCATGTGGAGCCCTCATCTACACAAGATCAACAAGCTCCTACTATTGGAGAAAATCCTGCACCAACACCGCAATCTGCTGAAGATCATCTGTCCCCTGGACAAGTTGGTAGTCCCAGGCCGGACTATCCGCCCCCTCCAAGGGGCGGACAATCCGCCCCTAGCACTCCAACTTGTTCCAGAGGATCCGGAGGAGAAGTCAACAACTCTGAAGCTCCCAGGCCGGATTTTCCGGCCCCTGAGGGCGGATTATCCGGCCTTGGGTCTCAGACTCCTGTCAGGCACTCTCAAGAAGAAGGCTCTGGTGCTTCACCTCCCAGGCCGGATAGTCCGGCCCCTCCAAGGGGCGGATTATCCGGCCCTGAAGAACAAACTCAGCAGCAATCTTCTGGTGTTAACGCTGATCAAGATCAAGGGCAAGGCAGTGATCAAGACAAGGATACAAATACTGAATCAACTCCTTCTAGAAACAATAAGGACATTGAGGCTCGTCGCAAGGCTCGTGCTGATCGGAACCTTGAACTAAGGGGTCACACTCTTGACAAGGTTGTTGGTGATTTACGAAGAAGAGTATCAACTAGAAGAGAACTTGCAAGCTTCTGTGATCATCGATCTCACATTTCCATGGTTGGACCGAAGAAGGTTTTTGATGCTCTTGAAAACCCCGATTGGGTTGTTGCAATGCATGAAGAATTAAATAACTTCGAACGCAACAAAGTTTGGAAGCTCATAGATAAACTAAAGGATTGCCGCAATGTTATCGGCACCAAGTGGATCTTCAAGAACAAACAAGATGAAAATGGCATTGTTGTGAGGAATAAAGCACGACTCGTGGCTCAAGGATTCTCTCAAGTGGAAGGAAATGACTTTGGCGAGACCTATGCTCCTATGGCTCGTCTTGAGTCCATCCTATACGTCAAGTAGCCCCCGGGGTTTGAGGACCCCAAATTTCCGAACCATGTCTACAAACTCGATAAGGCGCTCTATGGCCTTAAACAAGCCCCACGTGCGTGGTATGAGCACCTTAAAGAGATTTTGCTAGACCATGGATTCAAAGTTGGGCAAATCGATCCCACTCTTTTTACTAAGAAGGTTAATGGGGAGCTTTTTGTATGCCAACTTTATGTAGATGACATTATTTTTGGCTCTACTAACCAAGCTTTTAACGATGAATTTTCAAAGCTTATGACTGACAGGTTTGAGATGTCCATGATGGGTGAGCTGAAGTTCTTTCTTGGATTTGAGATCAAACAACTTAGAGAGGGAACCTTTATTAATCAAGCTAAGTACATCCAAGGTACGCTCAAACGATTCAATATGACGGATCTAAATGGTGTTGCTACTCCTATGTAAACAAAGTGTCATCTTGAGCTCAATCCCAAGGGTAAAGACGTGGATCAAAAGGTATATCGATCCATGATCAGCTCTCTCCTTTACCTTTGCGCATCTAGGCCCGATATCGTGTTAAGTGTAGGAGTGTGTGCAAGGTACCAAGCCGCTCCTAAAGAAAGCCACTTAGTGGCGGTCAAGCGAATCTTCTGATATTTGGTTCATTCCCCAAATTTTGGGTTATGGTATCCCAAGGGTTCAAGTTTCTCTCTATGTGGTTACACTGATTCAGATTGGGCTGGTGACAAAGATGATAGGAAATCAACCTCTGGTGCATGTCAATTCTTGGGAAGGTCTCTAGTGTGTTGGTCATCAAAGAAATAGAATTGTATTTCACTCTCAACCGCCGAAGCTGAATATGTTGCTGCTGCAAGTGCTTGTACACAATTGTTATGGACGAGGCAAACTTTAAAGGAATATGGTGTCAATTGTGACAAAGTGCCTCTATTATGCGACAATGAAAGTGCTATCAAAATTGCTTACAATCCCGTGCAGCATACAAGAACAAAACATATAGAGATTCGCAACCACTTTATTCGGGATCATGTTGCTTGTGGTGATATTGCCCTATCCTTTGTGAGCACGAAGAACCAACTTGCTGATATTTTCACGAAGCCTCTTGATGAAGCAAGATTTTGTTATTTGAGGAATGATCTAAATATCATAGACTCAAGGAGCTTGGCTTGACTACCCTTGCACACTCACTTGCTCTTATTCATGTATTTGGTTTAGATGCGAGCATAGAGATAGGGGGAGTGTGGTACTAATTGATTGGGACAACCCTCCCCCCATAATGCCGAAAGCAAGTAAAATCATTTCCTTTAATATCATTTTGTGATATGTGGGTCATCGATGAGCATTGGTTTTGAACTCAAGATACATCTTCGCGGTGTCATGCCTTGCGCTCCAACATGGTGGCTTCGGCCACCGCCCTCTTCCTAGAGAAGAGTTGGTTTCTCATGGGTCTCGTTGGATTTTCTTGCATATCTCATGTTCTTATGGAAAACACACTCAAATTTGGCTTTTGGTTGATTTGATTCTTGCAACTTCAGGGCGTTAGCATCGCTCTTCTTCCTTTTTGGCGTTTTGATGCCAAAGGGGGGGAAGTAGTTCTATTAGGTCTCGTGGATTTGCAAGGGTCAGGCCGCAAGCATCTATCTTTCAGTCGTCTTATTTGCTTGCTTGTGCCTTTTTCGCGTGAACTTATTTGCTATTTGTGTTGATTTTGTAAGACTATGTCGTGCTCCACTATGTTTGGTACTATGTGTGGTGTTCATGGAATTCTGGATTTATCTTTTGTGGATCTCATGGAATTCTGGAATTATGGAGCATATTTGATGGCATATGGATTCATGGGATTATCTATGTATGCATCAGTATTGTTGGGATGTGCTTGGAGGCTATCAAACAAACTATGTTCTTTGGCTATATTCTCATCCCGGTGGTATGACCTTGTTTCCCAAACCAACTTGTTTCAATTATATTTGTTATGGAAGTTGTGTTCTCTCTAGTGTGTGTATTTGTATTCAAATGCAAATTTTAATATGCACACATCTAGGGGGAGCGTCTTTCATTATTTAAGGTGGCATTAGCCGGTTTCATTGCAAATCCTAATATTGTCATCTAACACCAAAAAGGGGGAGATTGAAAGAACATTTTATAATCCCTAGTGTTTTGTGTGTTAGATAACAATATCAAGGATTATTTAATGTGTGTTGAAGTGTTGCAGCTCTCTCTGAGAAAAAGGGAAAAGGATGCTGCCTTTGGGGGCGGGTAATCCGCCCCTCCCTCTTTCCAAGCAGGCGCAAGCCCCAGAAGGGGGGCGGAGTTTCGGCCGGATTTTCCGGCTACGCCGGATAATCTGCCCCTCAGGGGGGCCGGATAGTCTGCCCCCCCCATGCTCATCGCCAAGGCGCAAGCCCTAGAGAGGGGGCGGAGTGTTGGCCGGACTTTCCGGTCTGGCCGGATAATCCGCCCCTAGAGGGGGACGGATTATCCGCCCCCCAAGATCTTCACCAAGTTTCGCAGACGCCAGCCCCAGAGAGGGGGCGGAGTTTCCCCCGGAGAATCCGCCCTTGGGGCGGAGTTTTCCCAAGGGGCGGATAATCCGCCCAAAGTGGTAGAAAACAAAAAATTTCCTACGATGGGAACAACTATGTACCAAGATCTATCTACTAGATAGAAACAACGAGCGGATGTATATCCGTAGAGAACATACCCTTGAAGACCGACAAAGCTTAACGAGTCCAAACTTGTGGTTGATGTAGACGATCTCTTGCCGATCTCAAGATCGAGAGGAAGTCCTAGCGCCGCAAAACACTAGCGCATCCGTGCTCGCACACACGTTCGAGGCACCGAGCAACCTTCGCCTCCTCTCTCCAGCGATGCAGCGGAAGCACAACTCTTTCTTGCCAAAAAGCCACCGGGAACATGTATCTCGCTAGTCCGAGACCATGGGGAATAAATACTAGAGGGGGAGAGAGATCCTTCACGAGGAGGTGTGAGTGAGAGAGAGGGAGGGGGGCTCCTTTTATAGGGAGAGGGGGGAACCCAAGGGGCCATGCGCCCAGCCATGGGGCTGCCCCCACCTCTTCCACATTCATGTGGGTGGACACTCCACTCACTCAAATGCCTTTCAATTCCCTCCACTCAAAAACCCACTCAAATTCCCATTAAATTTCCACCAAATTTAATGCAAACTCTCATTAAAAAAACTCCTTTTATTTATTCAGAATTTTGTCAATTACTTTAATGACAAACATTCACATATAACCCCTTGCTAGTATTTCATTTCACATGTAGAAACACTTTCTGCAATTTCACCCGAAAACCCGTTTCGGTATCTAGTGAAATAAATTCCTGCGCTTGTTATTCTTTTCGGCATGAAACTTTTGCTCCAAATGTATGTCGGTGTCTCTTAAGTGTGTCACCCTACGGTTCACGAATAATGCGGACATGATCGAGACCCCTCTCAGATCAATAATCAGAAGCGGGATCTAGAGACCCATACTGACTCCCACACATTCAACGATGACTTTCTTGTGATCGTCGGAACCTTTTTACGCTAGTATCTTAATCCCTTTGTTTCACGATATATTACATGTACGAGATTCGATCATCGGTATCTCCATACCTAGTTTGATCTTGTTACTGACATGCACTCTTTTCTCGTTCCCGTGATATAACATTCTAGTGATCAAATCACTTGCTTGCAAGCTAACCAATGTGATATCACCGAGAGGGCCCAGAGTATATCTATCCATCATCGGGATGAACAAATTACACTCTCGATACATGGGCCTCAACATAACACTTTATTAGTTCTGAATCCATCTTTATAATCACCCTGTTACGGTGTGACGTTTGATGTTATCAAGAAACTCTTCCGGTGTTAGTGATTGACATGATCTCATGGTCTAAGGATTAGGATCACTTCGTAAGTTGTTATAGCAATATAAACTCAATGACTTTGATCGTAATGCTATACTTCGGATGAATGTTCATCACACCATTACACCAATGTTGTGATCCCGTTATTAACAACATCCAATGTCCATGATCAGGAAACCTTGATCATCTTGTTAATCAACGAGCTAGTTTATGAGAGAGGCATAACTAGGAACTTCCTTTTTGTTTATTAAACACACATGTATTAACGTTTCCGTATTAATACAATTATAGCATGTAAAATAAACATTTATCATAAACAAGGAATACGATAATAACCACTTTATTATTGCCTCTTGGGCATATTCCCTTCAATGTGATCTCCAAACTTCATCCAAGAGAGCTCCACCTAGATCCACCCAAAGGCCCCGTCCCTTGGAGGGATCGAAGGAGGAGAACTCGATCTTCATCATCAGCAATCAAGCGCTTCATCTCCTCTCCATTCATTTGGAGAACCCCCGATCTAGTATTTCTTGCAAATACATAGATCCTTGTTTTCGTTTATATTGATAAACCTTGTTCTTGTGGCAGCTTGTTGTCATCTCGGGAGCCCCCAATTCTGTTGTGGGTGTGTGCCCCGATAGTATTGTAAAAGGCACCGGTTCCCGCCTCAAAGGGATCCAATAGTGGAGAAGGTGGATCAGGCCTCTCGTGGCGAGATCCATCGAAGAATAGGGTGAGGCCTATTGTGGCATGGTGGTCTTAGAACCGCCCACCCCTCCAACGCAGATGTACTTCCTTAACAAGGAAGGAACTGCGGTAAAACAAATCCCTGTGTCTCCGCGTGCTCCACTACGGTTTCCTCGCTCCTCTATTTATGTGCTTAGTAGTTAGGGTTGCATATAGGGAAGAACTGTTTCTTGTGTTTCTATATTGAACTCCTTCAATATCTTATATATGTACATTTGGCACAACCATATTGGCGTCACAGTCTATCCACTATAGACATTCATGCTAAATATTCAGGTTTTGCCTAAGTATTTCATCGAAATGAAATTCTTAACCTTTGTCAATAAAAGATACATCATTTCTAATCAAAAAGATGTCCTCCACATAATGTATTAGAAATATGTCTTAGCGCTCCCACTTAATTTCTTGCAAATGCAAGCATTTTCATCGTCTCCTGATGAAAACTCCTTTTTCATCATGGTGAAGATTTCAACTCCGCGATGCTTACTTCAACCATTGAAGTTTGCATGCCCTTTTAGCATCCTTTGAATTAACAAAACCCTTTGGATCGTGTCATGTACACGTCCTAGGTAACCATTCTATTAGAAGAACTTTGTTTTGTTTATTCATCTACCATATACCAAATTATATGTAGTGATTGCTACTTCAATCCGTCTAGACTAAATATCGCTATGAAAGATCAAATCTTGTCATAGTCAACTCCTTGAACATTGTCATAAAATACTTTACGACATGTCGACTATTTCATAGATGTGAAACACCCATGTCTATTTCTTTATAGATCCAAATACGACCGATAGGTTTTTACACCTTTCCGGAGGGTCTTCCAAGTTCAAAACTTGATTTCTCGTGTATGGAACTATCACGGATTTTATGGCTTCAAGCCATTTGACGGAGTCAGGGCCCATCATCGCTTATTTGCATATAGTCGGTTCATCATTGTCAAACAATAATGATTTACTCTCAAATCTTAGCATTTGATTGTTTATCCGACGGACTTGGTTCAATAAGACCTTAGATCTTCGTGACCACAACCTTTGAGGCACATAAGCTATGAGCATTATGGTAGCCTCCGGAATGATTTCTGGTGCTGCGCAACTCAGCACATATAGCTAAGGTTCGTTAACCTTATCAAAGTTCTATTGTCCTCCCACTTAACATTTATGAAAAATTCCTTCTTCAAGAAACTTCACGTTTCAAGCGACAAACTCTTTTGTCCTCGGTGTTATGGAGGAATAACCAATTGTTATTCGAAATAACCTACAAAGACATGCTCATCCGACTTTGGTTGTAAACATCTTACTTATGTTTAGCATACCAAAATTTAAGAAATGACAACTTGGGTTTTATCCCAAACCATAACTTCCATGGTGTCATTTCAACGGATCAAGATGAAGCTCTTTTCAGTGTAAAAGCGGTAGTCTCTAAAGCTTTAATCTTTTAAAACACAATGTCAGTTTTATAAATAACACCTTTGATGCAACCATGTCAAACAATGTTTCATTACAAATCTCAAACACTCCATACTCCTATGGTGTTTCGGGAGATGTAAATCTAGGTGTTTTGCTAAACTTGCAACTCAAATAAATCCCTTTATGATAAAATCACAATTCATTTATTTTCTTGTTACACTTGTAACTCAAATAAATCCCTTATGATAAAATCATAAACCATTTATTTCTTGTCACAATGATTTTCACTTCATCTTGAAAGTCTTTGAACGTTTTCAAATATTTCACACTTCTTTCTCATTAAGTGAACATTCACTCAAATTTCCGAAGAAAGCATATGAAATTGAAACCCATCGCTTACGACTACACATAATGTACTACATACATCGATATGTATAAATTCCAATATTTTAGTCGTTCGTTCTTCTTTGGCCTTTGAACGAAGTTTTAATTATCACGTGGAAAGTCTCACAAGCGTCACTTGATCAAATCAGAGACTCCAAAAATCCATGAATATGGAGATTCTTCATGTTTTATTTCCAATATAATTTAAACAGCGATGTCACTTCGTAAGTGATCTTTCAATCATTTGTCTTGCGACATTTTAGCATTAGGTTTTATGGATATGATTTCTCCAACTAGATTTGTAAATCATCCATCTTATATGGAATATGGTAATTATTTGAACAACCTTTGTTCTCATAATACCTGATTCAAATAACAATTATTAAAACAAATCTTGAAGTCAAGCTTTGATGTTAACAAGAAATACAAACAACGGTTTGTTTGTTTTCGATGAACATCATCACATATTCTCTTGCTAGTTACTTAGGCCATTGTGGTTCATGAATTGCGTTGTTCCGTATGAAATTTCATACCAACCAATTCGGTATCCAATAACCAAGAACCACATTGTTTAACAAGCAAAGAATACAACCATAACATGTATATCATCCATATACCAAAATTGGATATTTCCAATCTTTTCTTTTCTGCCAAATATATTTTATAGATTCTCTTTCAGCATTTCCTTTTCCTTTTTAAAAGAATCTATCAACATCAAAAGTGGCGCCATATACATGACGCATAGTCCAAAGCGTGTATATTCAAATAATAATACCTTTGGACTTGCAATTTGAAGTAGATCACCATCATCAAAATGATCGGTATTCTTTCAAAATCCATTCTTTAGTAATCTTTTAGTGTAGTAAACACTTTACATACATCTTCTATTCATCCTTATCATGACGACTTTCATGATCAAGCTACTGTAGCTTATAAAGGCGAATCGTGAGTATAACATTACTTTCCAAAACCCTTTTGGATGATTAGGATGTCTAGCATCTCCAACCTTCGTAAATTCTCATCCAATATGAGAACATATATTATACTCTATCATATTGCAACCAAAAGATTGTTTCAGATATCGTTATATCTGCCACACATGATGGTTTCTGAAACAATTCTTTCAGCTCCTAGATAAACTTGATATTAAAACAAATCAAGAATCATGGAGGCAAACATGATACTTAAGATACTAACACTGGAATTGTTACTCTCGATTTAATACCAACTATTAAATTTCACGGAGTAAATAGAGTTTGTTGAAAGTTTGCAATAGGACTTTAAACTTTGATTGACACTTAACACAATACGATACCAGTTCGTAAAGTATATATCCAGAATTCTATAGTTCTATTATCTCAATTACAACTATGCATAAGGTGGTGAACGAATTCCGATGACTACAACAAATTATGCAAATTCACTTTGATTTAATTTATGATAAATTGAGTTCTACTAATCCAAATTAGAAATGACTTCCCACTCAAAAACGACATCCCTCGTGCCTTTTTGGTAATTACATGAACCAAATCCACTACACCAAGTCCGATCATCACGTGAGTCGGTGTAGCTTCAAAGGCGAGCATCCATATGGTCATCATATCAAAACATATGACTCATGCTTAACCTTTCGGTTCGTGTTTCGAGGCCATGTCTGTACATGCTAGGCTCGCCAAGTAAGAACCTTAGTATTCGCGTGTGTAACTGTCTTACACCCGAGATATGCTCGTGGATTCAAGTACACCCGATCATCACGTGATGTATTGAAGCGACGAAACATTGTCGGTGCATACTTAAGGAAGAACACATTCTTATCTTGATGTCTAAATGAGGGATCATCTTATTATGCTAATAAAATGCCAAACAAGAAATATAAGATGCAATCAAAACATCACATGTTTATAAGTGAAATGATATGGTTTCCGCATATGATCTCCATCATGTGCACCGTGGTATGATCTCTATCATACCTTTATGTGTAAGGCCAAGGTCTATGGAACTTACACGCTATGTGTGTTGTAAGAGTATTATCTCATACTTCTACTTACAACATCACCATATCATAACACTAGCCCAACAACAATCTAAACTAGACGCCTCTAATTTATCCATTGCAAGTTTTACGTGGCTTAGGGCTTTCGAAGATAGAACCGTTCTTACCTACGAACATGAACCACAACGAGGATAACCAAATTGTTGACAACTCGTTGAAAATTAGATATTGACTATAGTAGGAGAGACAGACACCCGCTAGCCACTTATGCAAAACTAGTTGCATGTCAAGCGTGGAATAGGTCTCATGTGCGACGACATGTAAAGTTTGTCCGGGCCGCTTCATCCCACTATGCCACCAATATCCAAAGTACAACTAAGAAGCAATAAAATGATCATCATCGCCCACATACTAATATGTGTACTACCCATGCAAAGTATCTACGCATAGATTCGGCTATGATACCACTGTAGGGTTCGCAGCATAGAAAACAAAAAATTTCCTATGATGGGAACAACTATGTACCAAGATCTATGTACTAGATACAAACAACGGGCGGATGTATATCCGTAGAGAACATACCCTTGAAGACCGACAAAGCTTAAGGAGTCCAAACTCGTGGTTGATGTAGAAGATCTCTTGCCGATCTCAAGATCGAGAGGAAGTCCTAGCGCCGCAAAACACTAGCGCATCCGTGCTCGCACACACGTTTGAGGCACCGAGCAACCTTCGCCTCCTCGCTCCAGCGATGCAGCGGAAGCACAACTCTTTCTTGCCAAAAAGCCACCGGGAACATGTATCTCGCTAGTCCGAGACCATGGGGAATAAATACTAGATGGGGAGAGAGATCCTTCACGAGGAGGTGTGAGTGAGAGAGAGGGAGGGGGCTCCTTTTATAGGGAGAGGAGGGAACCCAAGGGGCCATGCGCCCAGCCATGGGGCTGCCCCCACCTCTTCCACATTCATGTGGGTGGACACTCCACTCACTCAAATGCCTTTCAATTCCCTCCACTCAAAAACCCACTCAAATTCCCATTAAATTTCCACCAAATTTAATGCAAACTCTTATTAAATAAAACTCCTTTTATTTATTCAGAATTTTGTCAATTACTTTAATGACAAACATTCACATATAACCCCTTGCTAGTATTTCATTTCACATGCAGAAACACTTTCTGCAATTTCACCCGAAAACCCGTTTCGGTATCTAGTGAAATAAATTACTGCGCTTGATATTCTTGTCGGAATGAAACTTTTGCTCCAAATGGATGTCGGTCTCTTAAGTGTGTCACCCTACGGTTCGCGAATAATGCGGACATGATCGAGACCCCTCTCAGATCAATAATCAGAAGCGGGATCTAGAGACCCATACTGACTCCCACACATTCAACGATGACTTTCTTGTGATCGTCGGAACCTTTTTATGCTAGTATCTTAATCCCTTTGTTTCGTGATATATTACATGTCCGAGATTCGATCATCGGTATCTCCATACCTAGTTTGATCTCGTTACCGACATGCACTCTTTTCTCGTTCCCGTGATATAACATTCTAGTGATCAAATCACTTGCTTGCAAGCTAACCAATGTGATATCACCGAGAGGGCCCAGAGTATATCTATCCGTCACCGGGATGAACAAATTCCACTCTCGATCCATGGGCCTCAACATAACACTTTATTAGTTCTGAATCCATCTTTATAATCACCCTGTTATGGTGTGACGTTTGATGTTATCAAGAAACTCTTCCGGTGTTAGTGATTGACATGTTCTCGTGGTCTAAGGATTAGGATCACTTCGTAAGTTGTTATAGCAATATAAACTCAGTTACTTTGATCGTAATGCTATACTTCGGATGAATGTTCATCACACCATTACACTAATGTTGTGATCCCGTTATTAACAACATCCAATGTCCATGATCAGGAAACCTTGATCATCTTGTTAATCAACGAGCTAGTTTATGAGAGAGGCATAACTAGGAACTTCCTTTTTGTTTATTAAACACACATGTATTAACGTTTCCGTATTAATACAATTATAGCATGTAAAATAAACATTTATCATAAACAAGGAATACGATAATAACCACTTTATTATTGCCTCTCGGGCATATTCCCTTCAATCTGATCTCCAAACTTCATCCAAGAGAGCTCCACCTAGATCCACCCAAAGGCCCCGTCCCTTGGAGGGATCGAAGGAGGATAAATCGATCTTCATCATCAGCAATCAAGTGCTTCATCTCCTCTCCATTCATTTGGAGAACCCCCGATCTAGTATTTCTTGCAAATACCTAGATCCTTGTTTTCGTTTATATTGATAAACCTTGTTCTTGTGGCAGCTTGTTGTCATCTCGGGAGCCCCCAATTCGGTTGTGGGTGTGTGCCCCGATAGTATTGTAAAAGGCACCGGTTCCCACCTCGAAGGGATCCAATAGTGGAGAAGGTGGATCAGGCCTCTCGTGGCGAGATCCATCGGAGAATAGGGTGAGGCCTATTGTGGCGTGGTGGTCTTAGAACCGCCCACCCCTCCAACGCATATGTACTTACCTTAACAAGGAAGGAACTGCGGCAAAACAAATCCCTGTGTCTCCGCGTGCTCCACTACGGTTTCCTCGCTCCTCTATTTACGTGCTTAGTAGTTAGGGTTGCATATAGGGAAATTCTCGTAGTTGCATATCTAGAGAATTTACTTTGTGTCAAGCCTAAAATTGAAAAGTATTAAAAATTGGTTAGCACCTATTCACCCCCCTCTAGGTGCCCATACAATCCATTTCAACTGCCAGAATCTTCTTCCTCCCGGAGAGGAGCCCAAAGCTTCTTAGGAGTTAATTCCTGAAGTGGGACACCACAGAGACCAGCACCAATAGCTTGAATCATGGGGATGGTTGTTGGAAGGAGTGTAGGGTCAATTCCTTGTGCCTGAAAGGAAGTGATCATCTATTGCACCTCTTCTTCTTCAGTAATCTTCACACCAGGGATAGTTCTTGGCTTAACTTTTGATTTTGTTTTCTTCACATCCCATGTAGTGGTAGGCTTAAAACCCATGTACCTTGTTGCCCTTGAGCTCCTTCTTACAAGACTAGTGGAGATAGGAGTTGTATTGACAGAAATTTTCATTTTCTTTCCCACTTCCCCAATGTCAGTCACAACAGATTCCTGTGACAGAGTATAAGTGCAGAGTTCCAAAGAAGGTTTATGAGGAGAAGAAATAATAGATGTCTTCCTATAATGTTGTAGTGCATTCCACTCTACAAACAGTTCAAACTGTATAGCAGCTGGAATAGAAACCTTGACATTGAAAAAGTAGTCATCTTTCATCAAACTTGGTAGCATGAAATCCTTAAGAGCAGCTCTAGCAAGTGTCATCTTAGCCCAAACTTCAGAGTGAACAGAGGAGGCAGAATCATCTAACAGAACAGTATTCAGAGTTAAGTTTGTTTCCACCTGCATATTGTCAGAGTCTGAGGAAGTTTGCCCATCTGAAACTGTAGATAAGCTTTCATGCCATGCTTGCATTGGGCTATCTACAATGTTGCTTCTAGGTGATGAACACCAGCATCATAAGAACCCCCCTGCTCCTGGAGAATAGCTTGAAAGTTAATCAGTGGGGGGTTCAGAGGTAAAGCAGCTGCAGCATTGTTGTTCATTTTAGCAACATTTCCTTCTGCCTGTTCTAACACATTGTCAAACATAGCAGCTATAGCCTGAGCAGGGACAAAATTCCCCTGGATAACTTGATTACCTTGCTGATTCTGCACCATAGGCACTACTCCTCCTCCTTGCTGATTCTGCTGCAGCCACATTGCGAACTGATGTTTATAGAGCTGCTCTGCAGCGGGCCCTTCTCCAAAAAAAGGGTGAGGATCATTATTTGGTGGGTCCTATGGAGGTGGGGTCACATTGTGCACATGTGCATTCCAATCTGCCGACCTAAGAAGGACAATGGGTACAACCCAGGTACACCTAGCACCTCCTAACTGATGCATAACCAGACTCTTAGGAACAAACTTAGGATCAAATAACTAAACTTTGACCAGTACATATTTATCATCCCCCCTGGGCTCATGCCAAATTGAAAAAGACCAAAATATTGCACTGATTTTTAATGATGTCCATTGTTTGATAATCAGAGGGAAAGCCTAGTAATAACATCCACCGTTCACGACCAAAAGCAGTAAGGCGCATGTTCATGGCAGCATTATGCTTCACAAATGTAATTTCCAGCCCTTCCTCAAAACCCTAATTTTCCTCTACCATGAAAGTAGTGCCCACATCAGTATCTGCTTGCAGTGTCTCTACCATTCTGAAAATACCCAACCCGAAGGGGTGATCATCAAAAGACCGTACCTTGAGATTGACCTCATGTAACATGCATCTAACCACGTGACGCAGCTGATGCCGACGATGAACTGGAATGAAGCGGTTGGTCTCCGCAATGATTAGGCGATCATTCTACAGCGGTGGCACAGGTGGCACGACAAGATCAGTTCGAGCTTTTCGGTCATCTAGGCCAGGGTCAACCGTCATGCCTTTGGGCAGGAATGCCAATGGGTTGATAGGAAAGGTGGCCATAGGAACAAAGGGGGCAGTGGTGGCGGCGGCCGTGGTGACAATGAAATTGGGGTTTACTGTAGCGAGGGTGGGAAGCGGAGGAGACGATGTGGCAGAGGAGTGCTCGTCGTTATCGACCAAAAACGGTTGGGTGGTAGAGTCCCCTGTTTTAGCAACAAGAAAATATTTATTTTTCTTAACCTTCCAGATTTTCCGACCACATAAACCGGTCGGTTTAGCCGATTCAATGCGCCAGATTTTTTCTATTTTAGCAACACACGATCGGGCCCAATATCCCGCAGCGCTTGCACAGCCATCCCGAGCCCAGACATTTCACGCAACTAGGCCCATTAGCACAAGAGCAAACATTCTGATAACATTTTTTGCACACCCCATTGCATGAGCTAACCAGGTGATCATTAGAGCTACAACGTGAGCATTTTCCCAGAAATTAAAAAACAAAGCTTTTCGGAGGGATGGTTGGCAAATTTAAAGATTTCATCATATCCTTCTCTGAATATTTAGCTTGACGCATATCCTCGAGTAAAACTAGTGCTGATGGGCCCAGATTTCATTGTCACACCAGATGCGTCCAAAGAGAGGCGATGAGTTTGATGATGGAGAGAGGCGGAGAAGCAGACACACGTAGCAGGACACCAACGACGTCGATCGAAGTGAAGCACGTCAGAGTAGATGCGATGAGCGAGAGGAAGAGAGTGGTGGCGAGAAGGAAGGGGTATCCGAGTTGACGATAAGAATGTCAGTTTGTAGCTATAAGAAGCTAATATTTGAGAACCTTCGCACGCACAACACCGCATAAGAGCGCAAGTATCCACATAACCTACAATTCTACAATGAATAGATTTGTAGATGATGGCTTGGCCCGCCTAAACCCTGCCACGTACATTGACGGCGGGTCCATCAAGCGCGCACGTCCCCCCGTCCGGCGAGGCTGGGTACGACGGCGCGCGTGACACCAGTCTGCGGTAGGGCGATCTGGCCGCGAGAAATCGCGAACGCCTACGTCCTAAGATGCTAGCCCCGCTCTTCGTCGCTAACCAACGCGTCGGACCAACTTGCAACCTGCATGGGCTGACATCACGTAGGCACCCATCAGGTCCCGCCACCCGGCAGCTGCGGAGGCGTGTCGTGTCTGAAATGCCTCACAGTGCGAGACTCTACCAACATACGTTGCCGATGGGACCATGGCGCGTGTTGTCCACCTTCCTGCGACACAGTGTACGATGACGTGCGCGGCATCCGTCCGTGGTCTGGAATCTTTCAACCTGGACCGCAGTGGGTCCCGTCTTCCAGAAGAGCAGAGCTTCTGACAGGATACATATGTCGCCTAGAGGGGGTGAATAGACGATTAAAACTTTTCCGAGAGTGGCTCGACAAAGGCGGAATTAAACTAGTGTTTAGTTTGTCAAGCACAACCTAGAACAACTAGGGTTCACCTTTGTGCACCAAAAACTTATGCTGAGCAATAGAAGCAACAATGTGATAGCAAGATATAGATTACTTCAAGCATGGAGGCTATTACAATGTAAAGTGCATAAGTAAAGAGCTCGGGTATAGAGATAACTAAGGCACGCGGAGACGACAATATTTTACCGAGCTCCTCGCAACATGGAGTACATCTCGTTTAGAGAGGGGGTGGTATCTAACCACCTACGCCACAAAAGGCCTCCCTTATTCTCCGGTGAATCTCACCCCAGTAGGATCGATCTATACTTCCACTGTCGGTGCACTTGTTGGTGGCAACCGGAACCTCTCACAAGGTTGGGTCACTTCTCCACAACTTAAATGGAGGCTCCCAACAAACGCCACCAAGGCCACAAAACCGTCTAGGGTTCCAAGAACCCAAGAGGGACAAGATCCAACGAATATCACGAGCCAAATCCTCCGAGGAGAACTCAAACCGACGCACCTAATGCAAATGGCAAGAACACCACAAAGATGCTCAAATTCCTCACTCTCAAGTTCCAACAAAGCTACTAAAGCTATTAGTGGAACAAGAGAGAAAGAACATAAAGGGAACACAAAATACCCCAAAGTCTAGATCCCCAAAGATACACTCACAAAGAGATGAATCGGTTAGGTCAAAACATGGGTCTAGATCTCCTCTCTCTTCCACTCAAATATGGGCAAGAATCATTGGAGGGGAAGAGATTAATCAAGCTAGAGAATGAGAGCAAGTATGGAAAGCTTAGACTAATAGAGGAGGAAAAGCAAACTAAACTGAAAACGGACAAACGGCTTAAATAAGGGTCCCGAAAAATATGGCCATTGGAGCAATATTTCGGTCAGGGCCGATAATACCGGTTTTGGCCAGTACTACCACCTGGCAGTCCAGCAGCACACACAGCAGCAGACGTGGGCCAGCGAAGGAGCAGTGCGCTACAGCAGCGACTAGCAGTAGCAAATGCGGCAGAGCGTGCGGGACCGCTAGCGCGCAAGCGGGCGAGTGGGGCCTGGCGGGGCCAGCATGCAGGAGCGGAAGCGAGCGCGCGAGGCTGCACGCGCGTGCGCGCAAGAGAAGCTGGAGAGGCACGCGAGAGCGGCGGCTACAGCTGGGCCCATCGGGGCGCACGTGGGGCAAGAGAGAGCTGCGGCGGCGATGCAATCGACGCAGGCGCGCGCGCAGAGTCAACGCCGCCAGGCAGGGCCACAGCGAGCGAGAGCTGGCAGCTGCGCGCGCAAGCAGCAGCGAGGCGCTAGGCCAGCAAACCTAGGAAGCAAGGTGAGCCGGCCGGTAGTACCGGCCCACCCGGGCGGTACTACCGGGCCAGACCGATACAACCGGATGCGGGTGCCGGGCCAGACTGAGAATGGGTTGCGCACGACAGGCGCGTCCGGTACTGGGCCCGGTAGTACCGGGCGGCCCAGAAAACAACTTTTTCTTTTTTTTCTTTTTAAACCGAATAACCAATATTCAAACGTCAATAACTTTTGATTGGTAGCTCCGATTGACCCGATTCCAATTGCGTTGGAAATAAGACGACAATAACTACCCTATAAAAAGATAAAAATATTGGTTATCACCAAGTGAGAATATTTCATATATTTTATAGTGTGATATCTCACTTGGTGAGAATCCGGAAAACCTCCAAGAACAAACTTGCAACAAGATAAAAGTGGAAGATCCGATATTGATGAACAAGAGCTTGTTATGGAGATTAACACAAGCTCTATATCCTCACATGGATACGGACAAATAACAACCAAATACGATGATGCAAGTATGCAAAGGTTTGAGCTCTCTCCGAACGATATGATCGAGTTACTCATTCGAGAGTACCTCTTGATAGTACGGCTATCAATCCTAAACCCGGTATCCCACTAACAACATGAGACCGGCAAAAGGGAAAACCTATCAAGATTATACCTTTGCCTTGAGCATTCCACTTGAGCTCGATGTCGATGAACTTGACCTTCTCAAGATGGAACGCCTTTCTTGATTTCTCATCATTGATCCATAATCACCGAGGATGGCAAGCATCAAACATGAGATCTTCTAGAGATGGCGCATTTTGAGCTTGCACAACACATCTTCTCCTCATTTTATAGACCTTGAAGCCAACACATGCTCCAAGCGATACCAAAGGAAAATTCCTACAAGTGCGACTTAATACACACATTATTTCATAAAGATTGTTATTAATTACCAAAACCACACATGGGGGCCCACGTGTTCTTTCAGCTTCGTTGCAACGGCGCCGCATGTCCTTTCCGTCGTACATCCCGTGTCCAAAAAGAATCAGGAAGACGTGGATAGAAGTTTCGACCGAAACAATCTAGCGCTATTGTACTGCTTCTAGGAGATCGTTCTGAAAATAAGTATGCCCTATGTATAATTTTGCTTATTACTACTGTAGCACCCCGGATAAAACCACTACTAGAAAATCGCATGTTGTGCATCATCATTATATTCACATGCATGTTATTGTCCTTGAAAATATTTTCACAAAACCCTATATTATTTTCTACATTACATCTCTTTATATTCAACTTATAATCCTTGCTGTTTAAAATCATGTAAAAATAATTACCAAAATGATTTTAAATAAAATAACAGGAAACAGAAAATATTTTAAAATATATATATAAAAAAAACTAAACCTAGACCTAAGCCGGCCAAGCCCAAAAGGCCCAGCCGGCTGGACCAAACCCTAGTCCCACCCAACCACCCAGATCCCCACCCCACTGACGTCGCCCAACACCACACACGCAACACAACGCACGCACACCACACCACCCCGGCCGATTTCCCCTGTCCGGCCTCTTCCCTGGCCCCACCACTCCAGCAATCCCCGTCCCGCACCCCGTGTTTCCTCCTCCCTCCCTCTGTACCGGACCAACTGGCACCGCCGCGCCTCTCCTCCCTCGACCCCCCCCCCGCCTTCAGGGAAGCGGCTGAACTCCTCCCGCGACCAGCCGTCGCTACTCCACTTCTGCGAGCTCGCCTCCGATTCTTTCCCCCGCGAGCCCGTCGCTGCCTCCTCCCGTGGCCAGATCGTCCCCGACCTTGCAGGCTCCTACTGTGGCCACGCTGCGCCCACCGTCGTCGGCGTCTCTCCGCCTCCTCCTCGCAGCGAGCTCCTCCCCGAGCCTGCAAAGCCCGCGCTGTGCGAGCCAGAACCAGAGCCAGCTTGATTCTGTGCTGCGCCGACGCCATCTCGTCCTACCTGGGCCGCACCTGCCTCGCTGCCTCGATCCTACTACACCCGCGAGCCCCGCCGACAGCCGCCTTAGGCTCTGCGCCCTCTTGCCGTCGCTCGTGCTCGCCCTTCCGGCTGCTGCCCCGTCGCCATCAGCCTCCTTGTTCCCAGATCGAGCACGGGCTCTTCCTCCTGCTCTAGTGCGCCGTCAGGCCCCCTGCACAACGCGCCGTGGACGACGCCTGCCGGTTCCTTTCTGCCTCGCTGGTAGCAGCGCATGTCCGCGCATTTTGTTCTGCTCTGCGAGCGTGACGTCCCATGCCGATGTGGTGTTTGCTTTTAGGTGTCCCCAATGTTGCCATGAGGACACAAGGTGCTGTCGTTACACGATTCTAGTTCTTCGCCTCTGCCTGCACATTGTGGCAGTGATGTGTTGACCGCCTGCAGAAGTCGTTGCCGCTCCTTCATGTACCAAGGCCCTCTCTGTTTGCCAAGATCTTTGTTGTTGATGTGTGACCCCGAGACCGACTATGTGAAAAAGGCGTTGTGGTGTCACAGAACCTTCGAGTCTGGGGCCGAACGCCAAGGCCTTCCTCCTGGGACGCCAAGGCCTTCGACATGGACCTGAAGACCTCGATATCTGAGCCCGAAGACCGATCCCGGTGAGACCAAACTCGTCGAACCCCCGGACCCCAAGATCGTCGAACCCTAATGTGTGATTCCCTTCCCGAGCCCTATTTTATAAAATGAAATATAAACTTGTTGCATATTAAATTATCATGCTTGCACACATATCATGTGGTTTGGGGGCATTATGCCGATTCACCTCATAATTAAATATGGAGGCAATATGCGGGCTTTTATAGTCTTATGTTGGCCCTATTTAAACTTGTGCAGCAAACCGATGCCATGTTTTTGCCTTGTTAAGACAACGCTTAAATTGCGGGGTATCTAAACAACATGAACCATCTAACCACTTGTCGGGACCCTCGGTCTCGCTTAATATTGCCTAATTGCATCGCACCATTTGCCATGTCATACATCATACATGCATCATGCCCGATCTTCTGCCGTAGTATTAAATATTGCATCCGGTATTTCTGCTAGTGTTTTGCTTCTTCACGGATTAGACCGATGAGTTGATGCGAGTGTCGACCCGATCTTCGGATAAACCTTCGGCAATGTTTTCAGGCGAGCAATTATCCCCCTTTCTACCTATTTTACATTTCTAGTCTTTACTTCCTCCTGTTGATCTATTGCTATTTGTGTTGCGATGCTCTAGTTTTCGTACCCGTGATATCCCTTGCAGCCTTATATTGCCTTGGACACGTCCTATTACCTGTTGTTTGGTAGATAGTTGGACTTGCGTGTCGTAGCTGCTTGCTCTAGTGCTTTTGCGTGTTGTCAAGTACCACAGTTGTTGGAGTAATGCCGCATGTTTAATGTTGGAGATGATCATGGCTTTAATTACCGTTTAATAACTAAAATTGAAGTAGGTAAATAATGGAGAGGCACATGTGGGCAATAGATGTTATTTGGTTTTTAACCGTCCACTTGTGTCCCGTAGGACCCCGAGTACTTGATACCTGTTCTTTGAATATTCGCACTATCCGCATGTGGGACCATGAATCCCCCTAGCCAGAGCTTGAGTCATATTTATTTCTTGGGGCCACAAAGTAGTTTGGGGCTTTATTACTATCATGTACTTATGTCATGCTTTACTGCTTTATTTATGATTGCGCGTGGAGCGCCTGTACTATTTTGGAACCCCGTGCCACGTTTTCACGGTATCGACAAGCCCAGTCACACTTTCGGGTTCCCAGTTGTTTACAGCTGTCGTCACAAACCTCTAGGTCCGTCTCAGAGCCGGCCAACTTCGTAGCGGGTAGCTTGGTGGGGTGGCCCCCTGAAATTTATATGAATCTTGCAATTGCTCTGTCATGATTCCTCGTTGGGTTTTTATTGGTTTTTCTCGAGGTTGATCGTGCGTGTGTTGCTATTTGTGCCCCCTACAGGGTAAAACTTTCTGAAAGTCATGTCCGCGGTTATGGACGACTTGGAGCACAGTATCTCGATCATAGACAACTATAACTAAAGTAGTGTTATAAATTTGACTTTATAATGACTAGTAATTAGCTTCACTATAATGGAATGGCTAAATAAAAGTGCCAACAATTGCTGGTTTGTGTTGTCACCTGTTACCATTGTACATGACTAGTAAGTACTGCAACTACAACGGAATGGCTAAATAAAAGTGCCAACAACTGCTGGGTTTTGGGATGCCTCATACTATATGTATATGACTAGTAAGTACTACAACTACCATGGAGTGGTTAATTAAAACTGCCCACTGCTTATTATATCAGATGACTCATACTATCTATATCTGACTAGTAATTTCCGCAACTATAACGAAAGGAATAAAACTGCCAACTGTGTGAGTTCCTCGGTTGACTTCCTCGTTTGGTCTCGAGGGGGGAAATACCAGGATGGGTATGCTTGATGATAGTTTCAGGTTGGATCCGAATAGGTATTTCTTATCCCTATCTGATAGCCGCCAGTTGTATTGAGTCTCTATAGGTTGTTTAGTGCATGCTGCGCTGCCGCTTCAGTCCACCATACCTATGTAGGCGAGGACCGCCGAATTCTAGTCTCGCCGTGTACTGGCCTCAGTACTGACCGCTCTCTTTTTCCTTTGCCCTTTGTCGGAACCCCTTTTGTTTAAGCAGGTTTTGTAGGGTTCGCAGCATAGAAAACAAAAATTTTCCTACGATGTGAACTATATACCAAGATCTATTTATACTAGATACAAACAACGGGCGGATGTATATCCGTAGAGAACATACCCTTGAAGACCGACAAAGCTTAACGAGTCCAAACTCGTGGTTGATGTAGACGATCTCTTGCCGATCTCAAGATCGAGAGGAAGTCCTAGCGCCGCAAAACAGCAGCGCATCCGTGCTCGCACACACGTTCGAGGCACCGAGCAACCTCCGCCTCCTCGCTCCAGCGATGCAGCGGAAGCACAACTCTTTCTTGCCGAAAGCCACCGGGAACATGTATCTCGCTAGTCCGAGACCATGGGGGATAAATTCTAGAGGGGGAGAGAGATCCTTCACGAGGAGGTGTGAGTGAGAGAGAGGGAGGGGGGCTCCTTTTATAGGGAGAGGGGGGCACCCAAGGGGCCATGCGCCCAGCCATGGGGCTGCCCCCACCTCTTCCACATTCATGTGGGTGGACACTCCACTCACAAAATGACCCTTCAAAAAACTCCACTCAAAATCCCACTCAAAAAACCCATTAAATTTCCACCAAATTTAATGCAAGCTCTCATTAAATAAAACTCTTTTATTTTATTCAGAATTTTGTCAATTACTTTAATGACAAACATTCACAAATAACCCCTTGCTAGAATCCTATTTCACATGCATAACCAGTTTATGCAATTTCACCCGAAAACCTGTTTCGGTATCTAGTGAAATAAATTCCTGCGCTTGTTCATTCTTTCGGCATGAAACATTTGCTCCAATTGGATGCCGGTGTCTCTTAAGTGTGTCACCCTACGGTTCGTGAATAATGCGGACATGATCGAGACCCCTCTCAGATCAATAATCAGAAGCGGGATCTGGAGACCCATACTGACTCCCACACATTCAACGATGACTTTCTTGTGATCGTCGGAACCTTTTACGCTAGTATCTTAATCCCTTTGTTTCGCGATATATTACATGTCCGAGATTCGATCATCGGTATCTCCATACCTAGTTTAATCTCGTTACCGACATGCACTCTTTTCTCGTTCCTGTGATATAACATTCTAGTGATCAAATCACTTGCTTGCAAGCTAATCAATGTGATATCACCGAGAGGGCCCAGAGCATATCTATCCGTCATCGGGATGAACAAATTCCACTCTTGATCCATGGGCCTCAACATAACACTTTAGTAGTTCTGAACCCATCTTTATAATCACCCTGTTACGGTGTGACGTTTGATGTTATCAAGAAACTCTTCCAGTGTTAGTGATTGACATGATCTCATGGTCTAAGGATTAGGATCACTTCGTAAGTTGTTATAGCAATATAAACTCAATGACTTTGATCGTAATGCTATACTTCGGATGAATGTTCATCACACCATTACACTAATGTTGTGACCTCGTTATTAACAACATCCAATGTCCATGATCAGGAAACCTATGATCATCTTGTTAATCAACGAGCTAGTTTATAAGAGAGGCATAACTAGGAACTTTCTTTTTGTTTATTAAACACACATGTATTAACGTTTCCGTATTAATACAATTATAGCATGCAAAATAAACATTTATCATAAATAAGGAATACGATAATAACCACTTTATTATTGCCTCTCGGGCATATTCCCTTCAGTCTCCCACTTGCACTAGAGACAATAATCTAGTTTGAAAACTCTGCGTATTGAACACCTATGGCTTTCCGGTGTTCCATATACGCAATTGCAAGTGGTTAACATAATCTACGGATCTGACGCTCAGGTCCGTGTGTATTTGCATGTCTTTGCGTCTCCACGCATCACTCATTCCCCAATGAGATGGCATTATATAAATTTGGTCTTTTGGTGAGACCTTTAGTTCCTTGGGGTTAAAACACATCGATACTATTGTCATACAATATATCTTTAGTGTTAGCCCGTTGCGAACCACACCTTAGTTTGATAACAAACTACTTGACACAAATTCCCTCCTTTGCTGCTACTATAGCAGTCATATACTTAGCCTTTTGTTGTAGTATTCGTCACAATGTCTTAATTTTGGAACTCTTCCAAATCCATCATGGAAACTTTCTTTCCATTTTATTGTGCCACCCATAGTTTAAATTGAGATAAACTTAATTTGTATCTTGTGACAAAAACTAGTATCAATGTAACGCTTTACAATGAACTATTTGTAATTGTTTGTCACTTCTACACAAATATATTCTTAGTTCTTCCAAAAGATCATAAGAATATCCTCACTATCGTCCAATGATCATTTTATGATTCATTCTGGTATGTGCTCATAACACTTAGAGCATAGGACATATCTGGATGTGTACATATCATGGTATGATTGATCAAAACATTCTCGTGATTGTACTCATCAAGTGCCAAAGCACTTGAATCTTGTTTCACTTATCAAGTGTCGATACACTTGAATCTTGATTCAATTCCTTTCCATGCGACAAGAACTGTTTCTTGTCGTTTCTATATTGAACTCCTTCAATATCTCATATATGTACGTTTGGCATAAACATATTAGCGTTACAGTCTATCCACTATAGACATTCATGCTAAATATTCGGGTTTTGCCTAAGTCTTTCATCGAAATGAAATTCTTAACCTTTGTCAATAAAAGATACATCATTTCTAATCAACAAGATGTCCTTCACATAATGTATTAGAAATATGTCTCAGCGCTCCCACTTAATTTCTTGCAAATGCAAGCATCTTCATCGTCTCTTGATGAAAACTCCTTTTCATCACGGTGAAGATTCCAACTCCGTGATGCTTACTTCAACCATTGAAGTTTGCATGCCCTTTTTAGCATCCTTTGAATTTAACAAAACCCTTTGGACCGTGTCATGTACACGTCCTAGGTAACCATTCTATTAGAAGAACTTTGTTTTGTTTATTCATCTACCATATACCAAATTATATGTAGTGGTTGCTACTTTAATCCGTTCAGACTAAATATCGCTATGAAAGATCAAATCTTGTCATAGTCAACTCTTTGAACATTATCATAAAATACTTTACGACATGTCGAATATTTCATAGATGTGAGACATCCATGTCTGTTTCTTTATAGATCCAAATACGACCGATAGGTTTTTACACCTTTCCGGAGGGTCTTCCAAGTTCAAAACTTGATTTCTCGTGTATGGAACTATCACGGATTTTATGGCTTCAAGCCATTTGACGGAGTCAGGGCCCATCATCGCTTCTTTGTATGTATTCGGTTCATCATTGTCAAACAATAATGATTTACTCTCAAATCTTAGCATTTGATTGTTTAACCGACCTTCTTGGTTCAATAGGAACTTTAGATCTCCGTGACCACAACCTTTGAGGCACATAAGCTATGAGCATTATGGCAGCCTCCAGAACCATTTCCGGCGCTGCGCAACTCAGCACATTTTAGCTAAGGTTCGTTAACCTTATCAAAGTTCTATTGTCCTCCCACTTAACATTTATGAAAAATTCCTTCTTCAAGAAACTTTACATTTCAAGCGACAAACCCTTTTGTCCTCGGTGTTATGGAGGAATAACCAATTGTTATTCGAAATAACCTACAAAGACATGCTCATCCGACTTTGGTTGTAAACATCTTACTTATGTTTAGCATACCAAAATTTAAGAAATGACAACTTGGGTTTTACCCCAAACCATAACTTCCATGGTGTCATTTCAACGGATCAAGATGGAGCTCTTTTCAGTGTAAAAGCGGTAGTCTCTAAAGCTTTAATCTTTTAAAACATAATGGCAGTTTTATAAATAACACCTTTGATCCAACCATGTCTCACAAGGTTTCATTACAAATCTCAAACACTCCATACTCCTATGGTGTTTCGGGATATGTAAATCTAGGTGTTTTGCTAAACTTGCAACTCAAATAAATCCCTTTATGATAAAATCATAATTCATTTATTTTTCTTGTTACACTTGTAACTCAAATAAATCCCTTTATGATCAAATCATAATTCATTTATTTTTCTTGTTACAATGATTTTCCACTTCATCTTGAAAGTCTTTGAAACATTTTCAAATATTTCATACTTGTTTCTCATTAAGTGAACATTCACTCAAATTTCCGGAGAAAGCATATGAAGTTGAAACCCATCGCTTACGACTACACATAATGGAATACATACATCGATATGTATAAATTCCAATATTTTAGTCGTTCGTTCTTCTTTGGCCTTTGAACGAAGTTTTAATTATCACGTGGAAAGTCTCACAAGCGTCACTTGATCAAATCAAAGACTCCAAAAATCCATGAATATGGAGATTCTTCATGTTTTCTTTCCAATATAATTTAAACAGCGATGTCACTTCATAAGTGATCTTTCAATCATTTGTCTTGCGACATTTTAGCATTAGGTTTTATGGATGTGATTTCTTCAACTAGATTTGTAAATCATCCATCTTATATGGAATACGGTAATTATTTGAACAACCTTTGTTCTTATAATACCTGATTCAAATAACAATTATTAAAACAAATCTTGAAGTCAAGCTTTGATGTCAACGAGAAATACAAACAACGGTTTGTTTGTCTTCGATGAACATCATCACATATTCTCTTGCTAGTTACTTAGGCCATTGTGGTTCATGAATTGCATTGTTCCGTATGAAATTTCATACTAACCAATTCGGTATCCAATACCCAAGAACCACATTGTTTAACAAGCAAAGAATACAACCATAACATGTATATCATATATATACCTAAATTGGATATTTCCAATCTTTTCTTTTCTGCCAAATATATTTTATAGATTCTCTTTCAGCATTTCCTTTTCCTTTTTAAAAGAATTTATCAACATCAAAAGTGGCGCCATATACATGACACATAGTCCAAAGCGTGTATATTCAAATAATAATACCTTTGGACTTGCACTTTGAAGTAGATCACCATCATCAAAATGATCGGTATTCTTTCAAAATTCATTCTTTAGTAATCTTTTAGTGTAGTAAACATTTTACATACATATTCTATTCACCCTTATCATGACGACTTTCATGATCAAGCTACTTTAGCTTATAAAGGCGAATCGTGAGTATAACATTACTTTCCAAAATCCTTTTGGATGATTAGGATGTCTAGCATCTCCAACCTTCATAAATTCTCATCCAATATGAGAACATATATTATACTCTATCATATTGCAACCAAAACATTGTTTCAGATATCGTTATATCTGCCACACATGATGGTTTCTAAAACAATTCTTTCAGCTCCTAGATAAACTTGATGTTTAAATCAAGAATCATGGAGGCAAACATGATACTTAAGATACTAACACTGGAATTGTTACTCTCGATTTAATACCAATTATTAAATTTCACGGAGTAAATAGAATTTTGCTGAAAGTTTGCAATAGGACTTTAAACTTTAGATTGACACTCAACACAATACGATACCAGTTCGTAAAGTATATATCCAGAATTCTATAGTTCTATTATCTCAATTACAACTATGCATAAGGTGGTGAACGAATGCCAATGACTACAACAAATTATGCAAATTCACTTTGATTTAATTTATGATAAATTGAGTTCTACTAATCCAAATTAGAAATGAACTCCCACTCAAAAACGACATCCCTCGTGCCTTTTTGGTGATTACATGAACCAAATCCACTACACCAAGTCCGATCATCACGTGAGTCGGTATAGCTTCAAAGGCGAGCATCAAATGGACATCATATCAACTATATGACTCATGCTTAACCTTTCGGTCTGTGTTCCGAGGCCATGTCTGTACATGCTAGGCTCGCCAAGTTAGAACCTTAGTATTCTGCGTGTGTAACTGTTTTACACCCGAAATATGGTCGTGGATCCAAGAACACCCGATCATCACGTGATGTCTTGGAGCGGCGAAAACATAATCGGTGCATACTAAAGGAAGAACACATTCTTATCTTGATATTTAAATGAGGGATCATCTTATTATGCTTAACAAAGCGCTAAATAAGCAATATAAGATGCAACCAAACATCATATGTTTATTAGCGAAATTATATGGTTTCCCGCAGATGATCTCTATCATGTGCATCGTGGCATGATCACTATCATACCTATATGTGTAAATCCAAGGTCTATGGATTATACACACTATGTGTGTTGTAAGAGTATCATCTCATACTTCTACTTACAACACTACCATATAATAACACTAGCCCAGCAACAATCTAAACTAGACGCCTCTAATTTATCCATTGCAAGTTTTACGTGGCTTAGGGCTTTCGAAGATAGAACCGTTCTTACCTACGAACATGAACCACAACGAGGATAACCAAATTGTTGACAACTCGTTGCAAATTAGATATTGACTATAGTAGGAGAGACAGACACCCGCTAGCCACTTATGCAAAACTAGTTGCATGTCAAGCGTGGAACAGGTCTCATGTGCGAGGACATGTAAAGTTTGTCCGGGCCGCTTCATCCCACTATGCCACCAATATCCAAAGTACAACTAAGAAGCAATAAAATGATCATCATCGCCCACATAATCATATGTGTACTACCCGTGCAAAGTATCTACGCATAGATCCGGCTCTGATACCACTGTAGGGTTCGCAGCATAGAAAACAAAAATTTTCCTACGATGTGAACTATATACCAAGATCTATTTATACTAGATACAAACAACGGGCGGATGTATATCCGTAGAGAACATACCCTTGAAGACCGACAAAGCTTAACGAGTCCAAACTCGTGGTTGATGTAGACGATCTCTTGCCGATCTCAAGATCGAGAGGAAGTCCTAGCGCCGCAAAACAGCAGCGCATCCGTGCTCGCACACACGTTCGAGGCACCGAGCAACCTCCGCCTCCTCGCTCCAGCGATGCAGCGGAAGCACAACTCTTTCTTGCCGAAAGCCACCGGGAACATGTATCTCGCTAGTCCGAGACCATGGGGGATAAATTCTAGAGGGGGAGAGAGATCCTTCACGAGGAGGTGTGAGTGAGAGAGAGGGAGGGGGGCTCCTTTTATAGGGAGAGGGGGGGCACCCAAGGGGCCATGCGCCCAGCCATGGGGCTGCCCCCACCTCTTCCACATTCATGTGGGTGGACACTCCACTCACAAAATGACCCTTCAAAAAACTCCACTCAAAATCCCACTCAAAAAACCCATTAAATTTCCACCAAATTTAATGCAAGCTCTCATTAAATAAAACTCTTTTATTTTATTCAGAATTTTGTCAATTACTTTAATGACAAACATTCACAAATAACCCCTTGCTAGAATCCTATTTCACATGCATAACCAGTTTATGCAATTTCACCCGAAAACCTGTTTCGGTATCTAGTGAAATAAATTCCTGCGCTTGTTCATTCTTTCGGCATGAAACATTTGCTCCAATTGGATGCCGGTGTCTCTTAAGTGTGTCACCCTACGGTTCGTGAATAATGCGGACATGATCGAGACCCCTCTCAGATCAATAATCAGAAGCGGGATCTGGAGACCCATACTGACTCCCACACATTCAACGATGACTTTCTTGTGATCGTCGGAACCTTTTACGCTAGTATCTTAATCCCTTTGTTTCGCGATATATTACATGTCCGAGATTCGATCATCGGTATCTCCATACCTAGTTTAATCTCGTTACCGACATGCACTCTTTTCTCGTTCCTGTGATATAACATTCTAGTGATCAAATCACTTGCTTGCAAGCTAATCAATGTGATATCACCGAGAGGGCCCAGAGCATATCTATCCGTCATCGGGATGAACAAATTCCACTCTTGATCCATGGGCCTCAACATAACACTTTAGTAGTTCTGAACCCATCTTTATAATCACCCTGTTACGGTGTGACGTTTGATGTTATCAAGAAACTCTTCCAGTGTTAGTGATTGACATGATCTCATGGTCTAAGGATTAGGATCACTTCGTAAGTTGTTATAGCAATATAAACTCAATGACTTTGATCGTAATGCTATACTTCGGATGAATGTTCATCACACCATTACACTAATGTTGTGACCTCGTTATTAACAACATCCAATGTCCATGATCAGGAAACCTATGATCATCTTGTTAATCAACGAGCTAGTTTATAAGAGAGGCATAACTAGGAACTTTCTTTTTGTTTATTAAACACACATGTATTAACGTTTCCGTATTAATACAATTATAGCATGCAAAATAAACATTTATCATAAATAAGGAATACGATAATAACCACTTTATTATTGCCTCTCGGGCATATTCCCTTCAGGTTTTGAGATCGACGTCGTTAGCAGGGTTACCCTTCCGGCTTGGCCTGGGCAGGGTTATGGACGCCATTGGTTATTCTTCAGGGCTCTTAGCCTAATTTGCATCTTGTCCGTACTCGGACTCTGTATCGTTTTCAAAGTGTTTTGGATCTTTGTATTGTATATCTGTATTCTTGACTCTTTGAGTCGCTGTTGTATATATCTGTTTTGTGGGTTCCATCATGGACTAATGTGTAATGATGTTACTTCGTTTTCCACCCGCACGCAAGTGCCTGGTGGGCACCTTCGAATCGTTTCTATGCGGGTTTGGCAGAAATCGCTGAGACTTGCATAGGGTCGATTCTGAGGGTGTTATAGAGTGGTATCAGAGCTCAGCAGTTACGATACCCACTGGTCCAGCCTGTAGGATAACCTAGCTAACGGACGTTGTAGAGTGTCAAAACTATTTTGAAAAATCGGTTGGATAGATCTGATTAGGTCTGATTTTACTTCTTACCCCTCTGTTATTCTCCTCTTATCTCGACGTGTTTTGAATCTGCTCTCTTATCTTTTCTTCGAGTCCAGGATTTCTCGTGGTTGGGTTTCTGTCGTACCTTCAGGGTTTCGCTTCCATCCTCTTGTAACGGTGTTTCAACATCCGGCATTCATGCTATCTGATGAATCTTTCATCTGTTGTACCTTTCAGTGGACCAAAAATTCACTAAATTTTTTCTTTCTATCCTCCGGTGATTTCCGATACGACGAAGTCATCTACATTAGATCTGATGAGAATCTCCATCCCTCCTTAGTTTCCGAACCTTGCTTGTTGAGATCTTCAGTCTAAATTCCGAGAGTTGGTTGCATAATTCTCCTATTCATGTGCAGAGTAATGCTTTGGGTGCGTGATGGACTGATCACCATCCGACTACCCTTATCATTCGCTTTTGTACATTGAATGGTGAATCGATGCAATTATACTCCTTTCACGGAAGTTATAGGTGGCCTTACCTTTTGAGACCTCTACCTTCGTCCTTTGTTTTCCGGAGTGTTCTCGCAACGAGCGTGAACAACGACCCCTTGTTGGCGGTGTCGCCGATTTCAATATGAAGAAAGAATCCATTATAGTGGTGTCGCGGGGATCTACACAAAGCGAGAAGGTTCAGATCGTCGGCCTTATTCCCTGTACCATGAGGCGTATCTCGAGGGCGGGATCCATTGTTACCATTGTTAGTGGTGTCGAATCGTAGCACCCCGGATAAAACCACTACTAGAAAATCGCATGATCTTTGTGCATCATCATTATATTCACATGCATGTTATTGTCCTTGAAAATATTTTCACAAAACCCTATATTATTTTCTACGTTACATCTCTTTATATTCAACTTATAATCCTTGCTATTTAAAATCATGTAAAAATAATTACCAAAATGATTTGAAAAAAAAACAGGAAACAGAAAATATTTTCAAATATATATATATAAACTAAACCTAGACCTAAGCCGGCCAGAACCAAAAGGCCCAGCCGGCTGGACCAAATCCTAGTTTCCCCAAACCCTAGTCCCACCCAACCACCCAGATCCCCACCCCACTGACGCCGCCCAACACCACACACGCAACACCACGCACGCACACCACACCACCCCGACCGATTTCCCTTGTCCGGCCTCTCCCCCTGGCCCCACCACTCCCGCAATCCCCGTCCCGCACCCCGTGTTTCCTCCTCCCTCCCTCTATACCAGACCAACTGGCGCCGCCGCGCCTCTCCTCCCTCGACCCCCCCCTCCCGCCTTCAGGGAAGCGGCTGAACTCCTCCCGCCACCGACCGTCGCTACTCCGCCTCTGCGAGCTCGCCTCCGATTCTTTCCCCCGCGAGCCCGTCGCTGCCTCCTCCCGCGGCCAGATCGTCCCCGACCTTGCAGGCTCCTACTGTGGCCACGCTGCGCCCACCGTCGTCGTCGTCTCTCCGCCTCCTCCTCGCAGTGAGCTCCTCCCGATCCCGCAAAGCCCGCGCTGTGCGAGCCAGAACCAGAGCCAGCTTGATTCTGTGCTGCGACGATGCCATCTCGTCCTCCCTGGGTCGCACCTGCCTCGCTGCCTCGATCCTGCTGCAACCGCGAGCCTTGCCGACAGCCGCCTAGGGATCTGCGCCCTCTTGCCGTCGCTCGTGCTCTCCCTTCCGGCTGCTGCCCTGTCGCCATCGGCCTCCTCGTTCCCAGCTCGAACACGGGCTCTTCCTCCTGCTCTAGTGCGCCATCAGGCCCCCTGCACAATGCGTCGTGGACGCCGCCTGCCAGTTCCTTTCTGCCTCGCTGGTAGCAGCGCATGTCCGCGCATTTTGTTCTGCTCCGCGAGCGTGACGTCCCATGCCGATGTGGTGTTTGCTTTTCGGTGTCCCCAATGTTGCCATGAGGACACAAGGTGCTGGTGTTACACGATTCTAGTTCTTCGCCTCTGCCTGCACATTGTGGCAGTGATGTGTTGAACGCCTGCGGAAGTCGTTGCCGCTCCTTCATGTACCAAGGCCATCTCTGTTTGCCAAGATCTTTGTTGTTGATGTGTGACCCCGAGACCGACTATGTGAAAATGGCGTTGTGGTGTCATAGAACCTCCGAGTCTGGGGCCGGACGCCAAGGCCTTCCTCCTGGGACGCCAAGGCCTTCGACATGGACTTGAAGACCCCGATACCTGAGCCCGAAGACCGATCCCGGCGAGACCGAACTCGTCGAACCCCCGGACCCCAAGATCGTCGAACCCTAATGTGTGATTCCCTTCCCGAGCCCTATTTTATAAAATGAAATATAAACTTGTTGCATATTAAATTATCATGCTTGCACACATATCATGTGGTTTGGGGGCATTATACCGATTCACCTCATAATTAAATATGGAGGCAATATGCGGGCTTTTCTAGTCTTATGTTGGCCCTATTTAAACTTGTGCAGCAAACCGATGCCATGTTTTTGCCTTGTTAAGACAACGCTTAAATTGCGGGGTATCTAAACAACATGAACCATCTAACCAATTGTCGGGACCCTCGGTCTCGCTTAATATTGCCTAATTGCATCGCACCATTTGCCATGTCATACATCATACATACATCATGCCCGATCTTCTGCCGTAGTATTAAATATTGCATCCGGTGTTTGTGCTAGTGTTTTGCTTCTTCACGGATTAAACCGATGAGTTGATGCGAGTGTCGACCCGATCTTCAGATAAACCTTTGGCAATGTTTTCAGGCGAGCAATTTTCCCCCTTTCTACCTATTTTACATTTCTAGTCTTTACTTCCTCCTGTTGATCTATTGCTATCTGTGTTGCGATGCTCTAGTTTTCGTACCCGTGATATCCCTTGCAGCCTTATATTGCCTTGGACACATCCTATTACCGGTTGTTTGGTAGATAGTTGGACTTGCGTGTCGTAGCTGCTTGCTCTAGTGCTTTTGCATGTTGTCAAGTACCACAGTTGTTGGAGTAATGCCGCATGTTTAATGTTGGAGATGATCATGGCTTTAATTACCGTTTAATAACTAAAATTGAAGTAGGTAAATAATGGAGAGGCACAGGTGGGCAATAGATGTTATTTGGTTTTTAACCGTCCACTTGTGTCCCGTAGGACCCCGAGTACTTGATACCTGTTCTTTGAATATTCGCACTATCCGCATGTGGGACCATGAATCCCCCTAGCCAGAGCTTGAGTCATATTTATTTCTTGGGGCCACAAAGTAGTTTGGGGCTTTATTACTATCATGTACTTATGTCATGCTTTACTGCTTTATTTATGATTGCGCGTGGAGCGCCTGTACTATTTTGGAACCCCGTGCCACGTTTTCACGGTATCGACAAGCCCAGTCACACTTTCGGGTTCCCAGTTGTTTACAGCCGTCGTCACAAACCTCTAGGTCCGTCTCGGAGCCGGCCAACTTCGTAGCGGGTAGCTTGGTGGGGTGGCCCCCTGAAATTTATATGAATCTTGCAATTGCTCTGTCATGATTCCTCGTTGGGTTTTTATTGGTTTTTCTCGAGGTTGATCGTGCGTGTGTTGCTATTTGTGCCCCCTGCAGGGTAAAACTTTCTGAAAGCCGTGTCCGCGGTTATGGACGACTTGGAGCATAGTATCTCGATCATAGACAACTATAACTAAAGTAGTGTTATAAATTTGACTTTATAATGACTAGTAATTAGCTTCACTATAATGGAATGGCTAAATAAAAGTGCCAACAATTGCTGGTTTGTGTTGTCACCTGTTACCATTGTACCTGACTAGTAAGTACTGCAACTACAACGGAATGGCTAAATAAAAGTGCCAACAACTGCTGGGTTTTGGGATGCCTCATACTATATGTATCTGACTAGTAAGTACTACAACTACCACGGAATGGTTAATTAAAACTGCCCACTGCTTATTATATCAGGATGACTCATGCTATCTATATCTGACTAGTAATTGCCGTAACTATAACGAAAGGAATAAAAATGCCAACTGTGTGAGTTCCTTGGTTGACTTCCTCGTTTGGTCTCAAGGGGGGAAATACCAGGATGGGTATGCTTGATGATAGTTTCAGGTTGGATCCGAATAGGTATTTCTTATCCCTATCGGATAGCCGCCAGTTGTATTGAGTCTCTATAGGTTGTTTAGTGCATGCTACGCTGCCGCTTCAGTCCACCATACCTATGTAGGCGAGGACCGCCGAATTCTAGTCTCGCGGTGTACTGGCCTCAGTACTGACCGCTCTCTTTTTCCTTTGCCCTTTGTTGGCACCCCTTTTGTTTAAGCAGGTTTTGAGATCGACGTCGTTAGTAGGGTTACCCTTCCGGCTTGGCCTGGGCAGGGTTATGGACGCCATTGGTTATTCTTCAGGGCTCTTAGCCTAATTTGCATCTTGTCCGTACTCGGACTCTGTATCGTTTTCAAAGTGTTTTGGATCTTTGTATTGTATATCTGTATTCTTGACTCTTTGAGTCGCTGTTGTATATATCTGTTTTGTGGGTTCCATCGTGGACTAATGTGTAATGATGTTACTTCGTTTTCCACCCGCACGCAAGTGCCTGGTGGGCATCTTCGAATCGTTTCTATGCGGGTTTGGAAAAAATCGCCGAGACTTGCATAGGGTCGATTCTAAGGGTGTTACAACTACTTACTAGGTGACTACAATGGTTGGGACATCTTTTTGGTGCATACCTATGATGCGTTCCTATGTTTCTTCTTTCTTTCCAGGTGTGTGTGCTGCGTAACTTGGTCAAATTCTATGTTTCTAGCCTGTCGCAAAAGGACAAGTAACTATACAGTTATGTTGGAATGATTCTGTCAGAAGCGCATGTGATGCATGAATGATTTATGTTTCTGTGTTTTGTTTATGTGGCAGTGTAGTGTCTATGTAGCAACTCTTGAGCTGCAGATCTAAGTAAGGACATACGGGGCAAAATGCGCGTGTCACTACTAGAAATCCTCTTATTTCCGACGGTGAAAATCAATAGCCGACGGCCCGTTGGGTATTGTGGTAATAGCCGATAGTTGCTTTCATGGCCGACGGTTATCAACTACCTCTCGGGTATGACTGCCAATAACCGACGGTGTAGTTCATTACTCGACAGGGAGAAGCTAACTCTTGGTAATTTGATATCATACCCGACGTTCATCCTTACACTGTCAGATATTAGCTTTCATAGCCAATGGTTGTATTGCAACTCTCGGCATGTCTTGTGATGGCCGACGGTCTGAGTGTACATAATGCTCGGCTATTTACTGCAATGGTCGACTGTTGAAATGTCTGTATCGGTTATAAGTTAAGATATCTGACGGTAATATTAATAACCGATGATAACAATTACACTAGTAGAAAGCAGGACATCCGTTCGCGCCCCCTCAGAGCATTAGTCCCGGTTGCGCCACCAACTGGGACTAATGCTGGCACGCGTCCCGGTTCGAGCGGGCACGGGGCCCGGAGGCATGTGTCCCGGTTGGTAACAGGGCATACGTCCCGGTTGGAGCCAGCAACCGAGACTAAAGGTTTGGCCACAACCACGTGGCGTGGCACACACCTTTAGTCCCGGTTGGTGGCTCCAATCGGGACGTATGCTCCCGCCCTCTATAAATGCAACGCCCCAGCCCCCTCTCCCTCCACTCTATTTTTTCTCTTGGTGGAAGGTGTGAGGGGTGTGCTAGTTTTTTCTCCCCTATGCATGCATTCAAGGTGTTTGATGAAATGTTTGAGTGAATAATCCCGTTCAATTTTTCATAGAACAAAAATATAGAAGGTGTCTGAGACGCACTTGAGCTTTCTCCTCTTTATTTCCCTCGATCGAGGTTAGCAATCTTATCTTTTCTCTGTCATTGATACAATGCATGTGTCGATGTGAATTGGTCATTTCACTATTTATGATGTCCTGTTTTTTGATAAACTTACTTATATTATGCAGATGAACGATCGGGAATAGATGTACGGTGACCGGCGCGTAGCTGGGTATATGAAAGGCGTGGATAAATTTATCGATGTGGCTACGGCAAACAAAGAGAATGGTTTTATACGTTGTCCATGTGTTCAATGTCGGAACAACAAGGAGTACTCTTCCTCGAAAATCATTCACAACCACCTGATTATGAAAGGTTTCATGCCCAACTATAATTGTTGGACCAAGCATGGGGAAAGAGGGGTTATGATGGAAGATGGTGAAGAAGATGATGATAACAACTATCATCATATGTTTCCTGAATACAGTGATACTGCAATGGAAGACAATGGAGAGGAAAGAGGTGAAGAACGGGCACCGGATGAGCCGGCTGATGAACTTGGTAGGGTCATTTCTGATGCAAAGAGAGACTGTGAAATATAAAATGAGAAGTTGAAGTTAGAGGGCATGTTAGAAGATCACAAGAAATTGTTGTACCCAAATTGTGAAGATGGCAGCACAAAGCTCGGTACCACACTGGAATTGTTGCGATGGAAGGCAGAGTGTGGTCTAACTGACTCCTCATTTGAAAAGATGCTGAAAATAATGAAGCCGAAGTTTCCAAAACATAACGAACTTCCCGAGAGTACCTACGAAGCAAAGAAGACTCTCTGTCCTCTAGGATTAGATGTGCAAAAGATACATGCATGCATTAATGACTGCATCCTCTACCGCGGTAAGGAGTATGATAATTTATATAAATGCTCGGTATGCAATGCGTTGCGGTATAAGATCAGACGAGATGACCCTAGTGATGTTGAGGGAGAGCCCCTCTGGAAGAGGGTTCCTGCTAAGGTTATGTGGTATGCTCCTATAATACCAAGGTTGAAACACATGTTCAGAAACAAAGAGCATGCCAGGTTGTTGCGATGGCACAAAGAAGACCGTAAGAAATTCGGGAAGTTGAGACACCCTGTTGATGGGTCACAGTGGAGAAAAATCGAGAGAGACTTCCCAGACTTTGCAGGTGACGCAAGGAACTTATGGTTTGGTCTAAGTACGGATGGCATGAATCCTTTTGGGGAGCAGAGCTGCAGTCATAGCACCTGGCCCGTAAATCTATGTATCTACAACCTGCCTCCTTGGTTGTGCATGAAGCGTAAGTTCATTATGATGCCAGTGCTCATCCAAGGCCCGAAGCAACCGGGCAACGACATTGATGTGTACCTTAGGCCATTAGTTGAAGAACTCTTACAGTTGTGGGGCAAACCAGGTGTACGTGCGTGGGATGAGAACAAACAGGGGCCATTTGATCTACGAGGGTTGTTATTCGTAACCATCAATGATTGGCCTGCTCTTAGTTAACTTTCAGGACAGACAAACAAGGGATATAAGGCATGCACACACTGTTTAGATAAGACTGAAGGTACATATTTGCATAAATGCAAGAAGTTTGTGTACCTGGCGAATCGACGATTTCTTCCGACCAATCATCCCGTAAGAAAGAAAGGTAAGCATTTCAAAGGTGAGGCAGATCACCGGAAGAAGCCTGAACTCCCTGCTAGTGATGATGTATTTGGTATGGTCAAGGACATAGAAGTAATCTTTAGAAAGGGTCCCGGCGGTCAATCAGTTCCGAACGACGTCGCTACAGGACACGCACCCATGTGGAAGAAGAAATCTGTATTTTGGGAGCTGCCATATTGGAAAGTCCTGCGTGTCCGCTCTTCAATCGACGTGATGCACGTGACGAAGAATCTTTGCGTGAACCTGCTAGGATTCCTAAGCGTGTATGGGAAGACAAAAGATACACCAGAAGCATGGGAGGAACAAATTATGAAAGACCCAAAGAACATGCATACACATAACAAGACGGATAAAGGGCGTCACGTAAGTCGTGCCAGCTATGCTCTTACCAAAGCAGAGAAGGAAATATTTTTTGAAGTCCTTTACAGTATCAAGGTGCCGTCGGGCTTCTCATCTAATATAAAGGGGATAATAAATATGGCAGATAAAAAGTTCCAAAACCTGAAGTCTCATGACTGTCACGTGATTATGACGCAGTTGCTTCCGATTGCATTGAGGGGGCTTCTACCGGAAAATGTTCGAGTACCCATTGTGAAGCTGTGTGCATTCCTCAATGCAATATCTCAGAAGGTAATCAATCCAGATATTCTGCCAAAGTTACAGAAGGATGTGGTACAATGTCTTGTTAGTTTTGAATTGGTGTTCCCACCATTCTTCTTCAATATTATGACGCATCTCCTGGTTCACCTAGTGGAAGAGATTGCCATTCTCGGTCCGGTATTTCTGCACAATATGTTCCCCTTTGAGAGGTTCATGGGAGTCTTAAAGAAATATGTTCATAACCGTGCTAGACCAGAAGGAAGCATCTCCAAGGGATATGGAACAGAGGAGGTCATTGAGTTTTGTGTTGACTTTATTCCTGACCTTAAGCCGATTGGTGTTTCTGACTCGCGGCATGAGGGAAGACTAAGTGGAAAAGGCACGCTGGGAAAGAAAGCAATGATATGTAGGGACGGGGATTCTTTCACTAAAGCACACTACACAGTTCTACATAATTCCACCTTGGCTGCTCCGTATATCGAGGAACACAAGAATATTGTACGCTCCAAAAACCCGGGGAAGCCTGAATCATGGATTACAGATGAACACATGAAGTCTTTCGGTGGTTGGATGCTGACACATCTCTTGAATGACACCACTGTTGGAGATCAGCTATACTTGTTGGCCGCGTCACCATCTTCTACTGTATTGAATTTCCAAGGGTACAAAATAAATGGGAATACATTCTACACGATCGCCCAAGATAAAAAGAGAACCAACCAAATAGTGGTGTCCGCTTTGATGCAATAGAAGAGAATGGACAAAAGGACACATATTATGGTTACATAGAGGATATATGGGAACTAGACTATGGAGTCTCTTTTAAGGTCCCTTTGTTTCGCTGCAAATGGGTCAACCTGAATGGGGAAGGGGTAAAGATAGACCAGTTGTACGGAATGACAACAGTGGATCTCAACAATCTTGGTTATAGAGATGAACCATTCGTCCTAGACAATTATGTGTCTCAGGTTTTCTATGTGAAGGACATGTCCTCCAGACCGAAAAAAAGAAAAAAATATGCAAACGAATACATCATATGATGAGCCAAAGCGTCACATAGTTCTTTCAGGAAAAAGAAACATCGTGGGAATAGAGAACAAGACAGACATGTCAGAAGATTATAATAAGTTTGATGAAATTCTGCCCTTCACAGTGAAAACTGACCCAAGCATTCCGTTAAGTAAAGAAGATGCTGCATGGTTACGTCTGAAGCGATCATAAGGAAGGACATATGCCAAGAAGTTCATGCTCATGTTATGTAACTCTAGTTCATGTCTTTCGCGGTTTGTGGCTTGACCGAAGGATATCTTTCGTGGTTTGTGTCTTGACCGGGACTATATATAGGGGGGCCTTTAGTCCCGGTTTTGTAGTCTCAGTTTTTAATATTAATAAATTTCTTGAGTGTTAGTCCCGTTTTGTGGCTGGACCGGGACTATGAAGAAGTTGTCCCGATTCGTACTTACCATTAAGATCTGATCTCCAAACGCGCGCGGTCACATATTAGGGAGTGCCTCTATGACCAGTTTCTTGGAGATGCCGGAGGACCGGGATCCAGCGGCATCTCCCTGAAACTGGTCGTAGTGGTGTCCCTGCTCTCAAAAACCATCTTGCAGCTTGTAACTTCTCTAACTAGATCAATACACCTGAGAGCTAACTAATTTCACATATTAGGGAGTGCCTCTATGACCAGTTTCTCGGAGATGCCGGAGAACTGGGCTCCGTCGGCATCTCCCTGAAACTGGCCGTAGTGGTGTCCCTGCTCTCGAAAACCATCTTGCAGCTTGTAACTTCTCTAACTAGATCAATTCGCCTCAGAGCTAACTAATTTCACATATTAGGGAGTGCCTCTATGACCAGTTTCTTGGAGATGCCGGAGGACTGGGCTCCGTCGGCATCTCCATAAAACTGGCCGTAGTGGTGTCCCTGCTCTCGAAAACCATCTTGGAGATGCCTCAAACTGGCTGGAGGACTGGACTCGCAAGGATGCCTATTTATAGTACAAGCAGCTCGGCATAGTGTCGACACTTACGAAATAATGTCAACACTCACCCCTATTATTAGTGCTGACTCGTGTTTTGTCCCGGTCGGTGTCTCCAACCGGGACTACAGGTTCATCTTTAGTCCCGGTTGGTGACACCATCCCGGACAAGGTACACGCCGCATGACATAATGTCGACACTCACCCCTATCATTAGTGTTGCCTGGCCTAGCCTGCCGAAATCCCTCTGCGTGGTGTCGACAATGAAAATCCTGTTTCAGAATGCTACCGTCCCGTTTTTAGAACAATCCGAACAATGAAAATCCTTCACAAAATGACCTATCATGTTCGAGGTTTCATGGCTTACGGTCCAAATGACCGATGTTATGTGCTGAATCACAGCATAGTTTGTGATGTTGTTCCCATATTATGCATGTGTGTTGGCATTGGTACGTAGAACAATGTTGCAGGAGGAAGTTTTCCTTTTTGTCGCACGAAAAAGCCCTTTTCCATTTTCTGAGCGCAAACAACGGGTCGTTTTGTGAAGTAACCACCAAAATTCCGTTTCAGAATGCTACCGTCCCATTTTCCTAAAACACTAGACCACTTACATGGACTATCTCACAACCGGGATATCTCAAACCTTTTCGTCCATCCCGGGTAAAAAGGACAAATGTCTGCCGAATCGGTAGGAAGTGGGTCCAGTTTGTACTACAGGTACATGATATATCGCCTGTGATTTTTTGAAAAAATCATTTTTAGACTCGCAATATGTGGTTTCTTCAGAGATCCAATGCAAGTTCTAACGATGCTCGTCCCCTATCTTCATGCACACCGGTTCGACCATAGTTAGAAATTCAGATAATTCAAAACGGGCATAATAAATTCAAAAAAAATCCGAATAATGAAAATCCTTCGCGTGGTGTCATATTATGTTACATAGTTGAAAGGAAAAATACCATACTTGGTATATTGATTATGTTTCGAAAAAACCTTCACAAAATGACTTATCATGTTCGAGGTTTCATGGCTTTCGGTCCAAATGACCGATGTTACGTGCTGAATCACAGCATAGTTTGTGATGTTATTCCCATATTATGCATGTGTGTGGACATTGGTATGGAGAACAATGTTGCAGGAGGAAGTTTTCCTTTTTGTCGCACGGAAAAGCCCTTTTCCATTTTCCGAGCGCAAAAAACGGGTCGTTTTGTGAAGTAACCACCAAAATGCCGTTTCAGAATGTTACCGTCCCATTTTCCTAAAATACTAGACCACCTTACATGGACTATCTCCCAACCGGGACATCTCAAACCTTTTTGTCCATCCCGGGTAAAAAGGACAAATGTCTGCCGAATCGGTAGGAAGTGGGTCCGGTTTGTACTACAGGTACATGATCTATCGCCCGTGATTTTTAAAAAAATCATTTTTAGACTCGCAATATGTGGTTTCTTAAGAGATCCAATGCAAGTTCTAACGATGCTCGTCCCCTATCTTCATGCACACCGGTTCGACCATAGTTAGATATTCAGATAATTCAAAACGGGCATAATAAATTCAAAAAAATCCGAACAATGAAAATCCTTCGCGTGGTGTCATATTATGTTACATAGTTCAAAGTAAAAATACCAGACTTGGTATATTGATTATGTTTCGAAAAAACCTTCACAAAATGACCTATCATGTTCGAGGTTTCATGGCTTTCGGTCCAAATGACCGATGTTATGTGCTGAATCACGGCATAGTTTGTGATGTTGTTCCCATATTATGCATGTGTGTGGACATTGGTATGGAGAACAATGTTGCAGGAGGAAGTTTTCCTTTTTGTCGCACGGAAAATCCCTTTTCCATTTTCCGAGCGCAAAAAACGGGTCCTTTTGTGAAGTAACCCCAAAATTCCGTTTTAGAATGCTACCGTCCCATTTTTATAAAGTACTAGACCACCTTACATGGACTATCTCCCAACCGGGACATCTCAAACCTTTTCGTCCATCCCGGGTAAAAAGGACAAATATCTGACGAATTGGTAGGAAGTGGGTCCGGTTTGTACTACAGGTACATGATCTATCGCCCGTGATTTTTTGAAAAAATCATTTTTAGACTCGCAATATGTGGTTTCTTCAGAGATCCAATGCAAGTTCTAACGATGCTCATCCCCTATCTTCATACACACCGGTTCGACCATAGTTAGAAATTCAGATAATTCAAACGGGCATAATAAATTCAAAAAAATCCGAACAATGAAAATCCTTCGCGCGGTGTCATATTATGTTACATAGTTGAAAGGAAAAATACCATACTTGGTATATTGATTATGTTTCAAAAAAACCTTCACAAAATGACTTATCATGTTCGAGGTTTCATGGCTTTCGGTCCAAATGACCGATGTTATGTGCTGAATCACGACATAGTTTGTGATGTTGTGCCCATATTATGCATCTGTGTGGACATTGGTATGGAGAACAATGTTGCACGAGGAAGTTTTCCTTTTTGTCGCACGGAAAAGCCCTTTTCCATTTTCCGAGCGCAAAAAACGGGTTGTTTTGTGAATTAACCACCAAAATGCCGTTTCAGAATGCTACCATCCCATTTTCCTAAAATACTAGACCACCTTACATGGACTATCTCCCAACCGGGATCTCAAACCTTTTTGCCCTTCCCGGGTAAAAAGGACAAATGTCTGCCGAATCGGTTGGAAGTGGGTCCGGTTTGTACTACAGGTACATGATCTATCGCCCGTGATTTTTTAAAAATTCATTTTTAGACTTGCAATATGTGGTTTCTTCAGAGATCCAATGCAAGTTCTAACAATGCTCGTCCCCTATATTCATGCACACCGGTTCGACCATAGTTAGAAATTCAGATAATTCAAAACGGGCATAATAAATTCAAAAAAAATCCGAACAATGAAAGTCCTTCGCGTGGTGTCATATTATGTTACATAGTTGAAAGGAAAAATACCAGACTTGGTATATTGATTATGTTTCGAAAAAACCTTCACAAAATGACCTATCATGTTCGAGGTTTCATGGCTTTCGGTCCAAATGACCCATGTTATGTGCTGAATCACGGCGTAGTTTGTGATGTTGTTCCCATATTATGCATGTGTGTGGACATTTATATGGAGAACAATGTTGCAGGAGGAAGTTTTTCTTTTTGTCGCAGGGAAAAGCCCTTTTCCATTTTCCGAGCGCAAAAAACGGGTCGTTTTGTGAAGTAACCACCAAAATTCCGTTTTAGAATGCTACCGTCCCATTTTCCTAAAATACTAGACCACCTTACATGGACTATCTCCCAACCGGGAAATCTCAAACCTTTTCGTCCATCTCGGGTAAAAAGGACAAATGTCTGCAGAATCGGTAGGAAGTGGGTCCGGTTTGTACTACAGGTACATGATCTATCGCCCGTGATTTTTTGAAAAAATCATTTTTAGACTCGCAATATGTGATTTCTTTAGAGATCCAATGCAAGTTCTAACGATGCTTGTCCCCTATCTTCATGCACACCGGTTCGACCATAGTTAAAAATTCAGATAATTCAAAACGGGCATAATAAATTCAAAAAAAAAGTCCGAACAATGAAAATCCTTCGCGTGGTGTCATATTATGTTACATAGTTGAAAGGAAAAATACCAGACTTGGTATATTGATTATGTTTCGAAAAAACCTTCACAAAATGACTTATCATGTTCGAGGTTTCATGGCTTTCGGTCCAAATGACCGATGTTATGTGCTGAATCACGGCATAGTTTGTTATGTTGTGCCCATATTATGCATCTGTGTGGACATTGGTATGGAGAACAATGTTGCACGAGGAAGTTTTCCTTTTTGTCGCACGGAAAAGCCCTTTTCCATTTTCCGAGCGCAAAAAACGGGTCGTTTTGTGAAGTAACCAACAAAATGTCGTTTCAGAATGCTACCGTCCCATTTTCCTAAAATACTAGACCACCTTACATGGACTATCTCCCAACCGGGACATCTCAAACCTTTTCGTCCATCCCGGGTAAAAAGGACAAATGTCTGCCGAATCGGTAGGAAGTGGGTCCGGTTTGTACTACAGGTACATGATCTATCGCCCGTGATTTTTTAAAAATTCATTTTTACACTCGCAATATGTGGTTTCTTCAGAGATCCAATGCAAGTTCTAACTATGCTCGTCCCCTATCTTCATGCACACCGGTTCGACCATAGTTAGAAATTCAGATAATTCAAAACGGGCATAATAAATTCAAAAAAATCCGAACAATGAAAGTCCTTCGCGTGGTGTCATATTATGTTACATAGTTGAAAGGAAAAATACCAGACTTGGTATATTGATTATGTTTCGAAAAAACCTTCACAAAATGACCTATCATGTTCGAGGTTTCATGGCTTTCGGTCCAAATGACCGATGTTATGTGCTGAATCACGGCATAGTTTGTGATGTTGTTCCCATATTATGCATGTGTGTGGACATTAGTATGGAGAACAATGTTGCAGGAGGCAGTTTTCCTTTTTGTCGCAGGGAAAAGCCCTTTTCCATTTTCCGAGCGCAAAAAACGGGTCGTTTTGTGAAGTAACCACCAAAATTCCGTTTTAGAATGCTATCGTCCCATTTTCCTAAAATACTAGACCACCTTACATGGACTATCTCCCAACCGGGACATCTCAAACCTTTTCGTCCATCCCGGGTAAAAAGGACAAATATCTGCCGAATCGGTAGGAAGTGGGTCCGGTTTGTACTACAGGTACATGATCTATCGCCCGTGATTTTTTGAAAAAATCATTTTTAGACTCGCAATATGTGGTTTCTTCAGAGATCCAATGCAAGTTCTAACGATGCTCGTCCCCTATCTTCATGCACACTGGTTCGACCATAGTTAGATATTCAGATAATTCAAAACGGGCATAATAAATTCAAAAAATAATCCGAACAATGAAAATCCTTCGCATGGTGTCATATTATGTTACATAGTTGAAAGGAAAAATACCAGATTTGGTATATTGATTATGTTTCGAAAAAACCTTCACAAAATGACCTATCATGTTCGAGGTTTCATGGCTTTCGGTCCAAATGAGCGATGTTATGTGCTGAATCACGGCATATTTTGTGATGTTGTTCCCATATTATGCATGTGTGTGGACATTGGTATGGAGAACAATGTTGCACGAGGAAGTTTTCCTTTTTTCGCACGGAAAAACACTTTTCCATTTTCCGACCGCAAAAAACGGGTCGTTTTGTGAAGTAACCACCAAAATGCTGTTTCAGAATGCTACCATCCCATTTTCCTCAAATACTAGACCACCTTACATGGACTATCTCCCAACCGGGACATCTCAAACCTTTTCGTCCATCCCAGGTAAAAAGGACAAATGTCTGCCGAATCGGTAGGAAGTGGGTCCGGTTTGGACTACAGGTACATGATCTATCGCCCGTGATTTTTTGAAAAAATCATTTTTAGACTCGCAATATGTGGTTTCTTCAGAGATCCAATGCAAGTTCTAATGATGCTCGTCCCCTATCTTCATGCACACCGGTTCGACCATAGTTAAAAATTCAGATAATTCAAAACGGGCATAATAAATTCAAAAAAAAATCCGAACAATGAAAATCCTTCGCGTGGTGTCATATTATGTTACATAGTTGAAAGGAAAAATACCATACTTGGTATATTGATTATGTTTCGAAAAAACCTTCACAAAATGACCTATCATGTTCGAGGTTTCATGGCTTTCGGTCCAAATGATCGATGTTATGTGCTGAATCACGGCATATTTTGTGATGTTGTTCCCATATTATGCATGTGTGTGGACATTGGTATGGAGAACAATGTTGCAGGAGGAAGTTTTCCTTTTTTTGCACGGAAAAGCCCTTTTACATTTTTCGACCGCAAAAAACGGGTCGTTTTGTGAAGTAACCACCAAAATGCCGTTTCAGAATGCTACCATCCCATTTTCCTAAAATACTAGACCACCTTACATGGACTATATCCCAACCGGGACATCTCAAACCTTTTCGTCCATCCCGGGTAAAAAGGACAAATGTCTGCTGAATCGGTAGGAAGTGGGTCCGGTTTGTACTACAGGTACATGATCTATCGCCCGTGATTTTTTGAAAAAATCATTTTTAGACTCGCAATATGTGGTTTCTTCAGAGATCCAAATCAAGTTCTAACGATGCTCGTCCCCTATCTTTATACACACCGGTTCGACCATAGTTAAAAATTCAGATAATTCAAAACGGGCATAATAAATTCAAAAAAAATCCAAACAATGAAAATCCTTCGCGTGGTGTCATATTATAATAGATAGTTGAAAGGAAATATACCAGACTTGGTATATTGATTATGTTTCGAAAAAACCTTCACAAAATGAGTTATGATGTTCGAGGTTTCATGGCTTTCGGTCCAAATGACCGATGTTATGTGCTGAATCACGACATAGTTTGTGATGTTGTGCCCATATTATTCATGTGTGTGGACATTGGTATGGAGAACAATGTTGCAGGATAAAGTTTTCCTTTTTTTCGCACGGAAAAGCCCTTTTACATTTTCCGACCGCAAAAAACGGGTCGTTTTGTGAAGTAACCACCAAAATGCCGTTTCAGACTACCATCCCATTTTCCTAAAATACTAGACCACCTTACATGGACTATCTCCCAACCGGGACATCTTAAACCTTTTCGTCCATCCATGTCTGCCGAATCGGTAGGAAGTGGGTCCGGTTTGTACTACATGTACATGATCTATCGCCCGTGATTTTTTGAAAAAATCATTTTTAGACTCGCAATATGTGGTTTCTTCAGAGATCCAAATCAAGTTCTCACGATGCTCGTCCCCTATCTTCATGCACACCGGTTCGACCATAGTTAGAAATTCAGATAATTCAAAATGGGCATAATAAATTAAAAAACAATCCGAACAATGAAAATCCTTCGCGTGGTGTCATATTATGTTACATAGTTGAAAGGAAAAGTACCAGACTTGGTATATTGATTATGTTTCGAAAAAACCTTCACAAAATGACCTATCATGTTCGAGGTTTCATGGCTTTCGATCCAAATGACCGATGTTATGTGCTGAATCACGGCATAGTTTGTGATGTTGTGCCCATATTATGCATGCGTGTGGACATTGGTATGGAGAACAATGTTGCAGGAGGAAGTTTTCCTTTTTGTCGCACGAAAAAGCCCTTTTCCATTTTCGAGCGCAAAAAACGGGTCGTTTTGTGAAGTAACCACCAAAATGCCGTTTCAAAATTCTACCGTCCCATTTTCCTAAAACACTAGACCACCTTACATGGACTATCTCCCAACCGGGACATCTCAAACCTTTTCGTCCATCCCGGGTAAAAAGGACAAATGTCTGCCGAATCGGTAGGAAGTGGGTCCGGTTTGTACTACAGGTACATGATATTTCGCCCGTGATTTTTTGAAAAAATCATTTTTAGACTCGCAATATGTGGTTTCTTCAGAGATCCAATGCAAGTTCTAATGATGCTCGTCCCCTATCTTCATGCACACCGGTTCGACCATAGTTAGAAATTCAGATAATTCAAAAGGGCATAATAAATTCAAAAAAATCCAAACAATGAAAATCCTTCGCGTGGTGTCATATTATGTTACATAGTTGAAAGGAAAAATACCAGACTTGGTATATTGATTATGTTTCTAAAAAACCTTCACAAAATGACCTATCATGTTCGAGGTTTCATGGCTTTCGATCCAAATGACCGATGTTATGTGCTGAATCACGGCATAGTTTGTGATGTTGTGTCCATATTATGCATGTGTGTGTGGACATTGGTATGGAGAACAATGTTGCAGCAGGAAGTTTTCCTTTTTGTCACACGGAAAAGCCCTTTTCCATTTTTCGAGCGCAAAAAACGGGTCGTTTTGTGAAGTAACCACCAAAATGCCGTTTCAGAATGCTACCGTCCCATTTTCCTAAAATACTAGACCACCTTACATGGACTATCTCCCAACCGGGACATCTCAAACCTTTTCGTCCATCCCGGGTAAAAAGGAAAAATGTCTGCCGAATCGGTAGGAAGTGGGTCCGGTTTGTACTACAGGTACATGATATTTCGCCTGTGATGTTTTGATAAAATCATTTTTAGACTCGCAATATGTGGTTTCTTCAGAGATCCAATGCAAGTTCTAACGATGCTTGTCCCCTATCTTCATGCACACCGGTTCGACCATAGTTATAAATTCAGATAATTCAAAACGGGCATAATAAATTCAAAAAAAATCCGAACATTGAAAATCCTTCGCATGGTGTCATATTATGTTACATAGTTGAAAGGAAAAATACCAGACTTGGTATATTGATTATGTTTCGAAAAAACCTTCACAAAATGACCTATCATGTTCGAGGTTTCATGGCTTTCAATCCAAATGACCGATGTTATGTGCTGAATCACGGCATAGTTTGTGATGTCGTGCCCATATTATGAATGTGTGTGGACATTGGTATGGAGAACAATGTTGCAGCAGGAAGTTTTCCTTTTTGTCGCACGGAAAAGCCCTTTTCCATTTTCCGAGCGCAAAAAAAACGGGTCGTTTTGTGAAGTAACCACCAAAATGCTGTTTCAGAATGCTATCGTCCCATTTTCCTAAAAAACTAGACCACCTTACATGGACTATATCCCAACCGGGACATCTCAAACCTTTTCGTCCATCCCGGGTAAAAAGGACAAATGTCTGCCGAATCAGCAGGAAGTGGGTTCGGTTTTTCCCACCAGTTCTTCCCTCCAGTTATCTTCCTGCCATTTCTCACTATATATATATGTAGGGTTGGCCTCCATTGTCATTGCACATATCTAGACTCATATCTGCAACCTCATCACTCTTTCCCATGACTTCCACCATAGCACTAAATCCCAGGGAGGCGGAGGCGCTTTGCGCCTCGAACTACCCCTGCCCGCCGGGCTACTGTGTCCCCGTCGGCTGGATGCTGAGCACCGGAGGCGTGCCGGTTCCTCCTGTCCCTCTAGGTGTGGCGTGTAGGATGGCCATCACGAACCACTACTACTTCGAGCTCACGCCGGAGCAGCGGAGGAATCCCAGATGGCATCCCGACTATTTCCCGACTTGGGAAGTCTTCTTCGTGGATCAGCGTGAGAGGGTGCTCGCCAGGCACGAGGAGGACGGCCCACCTCCTCCGAACTTCAACGAGGCCGGTCGTCGGCTGTGGTGGCGTGGCCGGACTCTCCAGAGCGTCATGGCCTACGACATGGCCGCCGACTCTAGCCCCCGCCTGCGCTACCCTTAAGTCCAGCCCACTCGTACTCAGCCTTCAAGGTTCAACTACGGCGACCCTGACGACGACAGCGACGACGGCCACAACGAGTACGACGACTAAAGTGGCGAGTATTACAGGTGTAGGCAGGAGCATGACCGAATCATTCCAACATTGCAAAACAAGTTCGCCCGATTGTGGCTTAATCTGGCCATGTATCTTAATTTTCAGTTCTTCTATGTAACTTTGTGTTAGTTGCGTTATGTACTTTAATTCCAGTTCTATCCTAATAAAATTTTCTTTCCGCCCATTATTTTTCGTCCTTTTTTTTCGCCCATTAATATATAAAAAATATAAGTTAATTCAAATCCAAATTAAAAACAGAAAATGGTTTTGAATTACTTATTCAAATCCAAACACTTTTTATGTTTAAAGTTTTTCTAAATTCCAAATTAATATTAAAAAAATATAAGTAAATTCATTTTTAATTGTAAATGTTTCATATTTTAAATGGTTACATTAATTATTTTTTAAAACAGAAAATGGTTTTGAATTATTTATTCAAATCCAAACACTTTTTATGTTTAAAGTTTTTCTAAATTCCAAATTAATATTCAAAAAATATAAGTTAATTCATTTTTAATTTTAAATGGTTCATAGTTTAAATGGTTACATTAATTATTTTTAAAAACAGAAAATGGTTTTGAATTATTTATTCAAATCCAAACACTTTTTATGTTTAAAGTTTTTCTAAATTCCAAATTAATATTCAAAAAATATAAGTTAATTCATTTTTAATTTTAAATGGTTACATTAATTATTTTTAAAAACAGAAAATGGTTTTGAATTATTATTCAAATTCAAACACTTTTTATGTTTAAAGTTTTTCTAAATTCCAAATTAATATTCAAAAAATATAAGTTAATTAATTTTTTATTTTAAATGGTTCATATTTTAAATGGTTACATTAATTATTTTTTAAAAATAGAAAATGGTTTTGAATTAGTTATTCAAATCCAAACACTTTTTATGTTTAAAGTTTTTCTAAATTCCAAATTAATATTCAAAAAATATAAGTTAATTCATTTTTAATTTTAAATGGTTCATAGTTTAAATGGTTACATTAATTATTTTTAAAAACAGAAAATGGTTTCGAATTAGTTATTCAAATTCAAACACTTTTTATGTTTAAAGTTTTTCTAAATTCCAAAGTATTTATCATTTAAAAAACATTACAAATTTAAACCCCAAAATAAAAAATAAGACGGGAACAGAGAGAAAATTCTTGTAAAAATTTGAAAACAGGGTCATATGTCCCGGTTGGAGCCACCAACCGGGACTAAAGACCCCGCGCGCGCCAACCCTTGGTCTGCTAAAAAAATTGGAGTATACGTCCCGGTTGGTGGCTCCAACCGGGACGTATGACCCTTTAGTCCCGGTTGGAACCACCAACCGGGAAAAAAGATGCCCTACTAGTTAACCATGCCCCTTCTCCTTCCCCATTCCTCTTTCTCACTCACCCGCAACAGAGATCGCTGCCGCCGCGAGGACAACCGCTCGGACGCCGTCAGGCTGCCCAACCATCGTATCGCCGTCGGCCTCCACGCGCCGCCTCGCTGTGCTTATCCTCCTCGCCGAAGGAATCGAAGACGCGCGACTGGAATCGACCGCGTCTTCCCCGTCACCGACGAGCTCCGCCATTGCCATCACCGTTGCTACCGATCTCCTCCGTCCCCACCAAGGCTACACACGCATAGAGTGTGAGCTTGTATCTCTCCGGGACCCCTTCTTTCCTCCCCTCGCGCTGTGTCCTTCTCCTGCGTCGCGTGCCGCCGTCCGCCGCCGCTGCATGTCGTCGTGTGCCCTATTCCGGTGACCAAATCCGGGCGGTGCCATCATAGTTAGGTTCGCCTCGACGCCCTCTTTCGAACAAACCCGCGCATGCCCCCTCCCGAGCCCTCTAGCGACGTCGCCGGCCACCGCACAGTGCTCACCGACGAGCCGAGCGGGCGCCGAGGTGGCCATGGCCCTAGCCCACAGGTCAGCCTTGCCCCTGGTCCACCGACCAGCCCCAGTGGGTAGACTGTGCACTGGTGAAAAATAACCAGGGTTCAGTGGGTCCTGCTTGCTTGCGTGGAGGCTGAGTTGGCACTGGGGCCCTTCTGTCAGTCTCACTGGCTAGGGGTCGCCCCGGTGTAAAAACTATTTGCCTTTTTTTTAATTCCAGAAAATGATTTAATATTGTAAAATAAATAACTTATTGTTATAAGTCAGAAAAATACAAATAATATATCAAATTGTTCATAAAAATGAAACCTATCTATTTAACCTATAATCATGCATTGTTCAACAACTTAAATGACAAGTATAATTAGAAGAACAAATGCACCCCTCTCATATGTTCCAGAGTTTCCCCGAGTTAGGGTTTTCACCCCTCGGAACCCCGATTAAATCGTCGAGCATGTCTTAGGGTTACATTCCAATGCAAATTAACTTGTCATATCATCATACTTGCTTGAGCATTGCATCTATGCCATGTGTTGATTGTTTCCCTTTCTTTTCGGTGTTTGGATTATTAGGTTTATTATTAGTGAGGTATTATTAGGTTTATTAATTAGTTTGGTATTATTGGTCTTCGGCCCCACTGGTCAGTCACTGTGGGTAGCCCCAGACCCAATTCACATTGTCAAGCAACTTAAAATCCCTATCTTAGATAAGGAAATATTAATACCCCTTAGGTGCATGTGGGTTCGATGATGTGCCTTCGCCAGGGTATTTCGAACCCTCTTAAATCGATTCCAATATGGTATTTTGTTAGTATCTAGTGTTACCTATCTGCTGGATAGTTTCCCTTTTGTAGCCTTATACTCATGTTCCTCTCTCATATGCATCCGAGGTTTCTCCGAACTAGGTTTTACACCCCTCGGAACTCCGGAATATTGATTTTAGTTGATTTTAGCTAGAGTTACCTATCTACTATAGAGTTTCCTTTTTGTAGCTAGGTTTAGGGTTTAGGGTTTCTCTTCATTTTTATTATTCTGTATGTATATATTAGGGTTTCTCTTAATTAGGGTTTATATCTCTCAACACCGTACCTAACTTTCTCCCTTAGCCGCTTTGACTTATTCGTTTTTCCACCTATGCAGAAAATATGGACCCATACGTCAGAGACGAAGAAAAGGAAGAGTTGATCCAAGGTGTGATCCGCGGGGAAGAAAATTTAGATGTATCAAAGTTTCTGAACAACTCCGGTGAGGGAGATCCTCTTTTTACCGGATGAAGGTATTGCCTTCCGCGAGGGAGAAGGCGATGCCTTGTGTAATCGAGAAGACGACCACTCCGGCGAGGTGCATGTAATATAATTAATTCATTAATTAATCATCTGCTATCTATATAGAAATAGTAACGACGATCTTTCTTCTTTTAGCCCTTCGGATCGAACAAATCTACTGAAAAGAGCAGACGAGTCCCAACCAAAAAGTTGCAAGACCATGAGAGGTTCAGGATCGAAGATGTCGCTGAAGACGGCAAACCGACGGCTCCCGAAGTTGTCGCAAACAAATTTGTGGCACAATGCAGAGTAATTGTTAGGGACTTAATCCCGATCACCATTAGAAATTGGAATAGGCCTGCTAATGTGGATGAAGAGGGAACATGTTTATTTGTCCCTAACCACGCCAAAGATTTACTATGGAAGAGGCTCATGGTTAATTTCAAACTACCGAAGATAGAGCTGGATCCAAATGCGGAGGATCCAGTTGAGGACACCTTAGAACATGGGAGAGCCATGGAGGCTAAGGTCAGGGAGTGGGCTTTGAAGAATATGGCCTAGTGTTTCACCAACTGGAAGAAAAGATTGCACCTTGACTATGTCGTGAAAGAGAAGACTCCCGATTTCAAGAATATTCACTTTGAGAAGATAAAACTATTCTGGGCTGAGTTTGTGGAATACAAGACATCAGAAAAATCTAAGAAAATGTCTGCAACGAATAAGCTGAATGCTGCTAACAAGAAGTATCACCATACTATGGGGCAAGGTGGCTACAGGGCTGACATTCCTAAGTGGGAGAAACTTGAGAATGAACTGCGTGCTAAAAAGATCACCTCAGAGACAGACGATTGGGTAGAACGTGCAAGGAATTGGTTTTACGGGCATGGGGGCACGTTGGACTCGGAAGGGAGGTGTATATATAACATACGACATAAAGAAGACCCCTTGCCAATCAAGAGGATGAGAAAAGCAGTAAAGGCTGTTAAAGATGGGGACTTCATTCCCGATAGAGAGAATGATGAGCTCACACTCGCCCTTGGAAATAAGGAACATGATGGACGAACACGAGGCACAAGAGGCTCCCAACCATGGAGGACTGGGTTTCCCGAAGAGAGGAAGAAATATCCTGATAGAAGCCGTTAGAGGAGAAAGGACAGGGCGGAAGTTGAAGCAGATAGTCAGAAAGAGCGAATGCGTATAATTGAAGAATGAATAAAGCAACAACAAGATGAAATTAACGCATTTAAAGAGCAAAGTACTACCGGCCCATCTCAGCAGCACACTGCATTCGATGCTATCGGCCTATCGAATAATCGAAAAAACAGTGTGGCTTTCACCGAGGTCCCGGGTGATGACAATGGCGATGACGATGGTGCACGGACGATGGCTCCTGTTGGCTATCCAGTGGATGATATCACAGATATGACACACTGCGAGCTACATGTCAAAGTTGTCAACATATCAATGAAGGTGGCGGTCAGCTATGCTTTACCAATTGGACCCACACCAACTTACCACTGTCGTCCGGTTCCAGAGGGCTACGCTGTTGTCGGGGTGGATGAAATCATGCCCACCTTTGAAGTTTTGGATCTTGACTACCCTGCAGGTGAAGGGGATGTGACTGTACTGGGAGACGCAAATAACTTCACCATTCTATGCCCAAAGGAATGTATCGTGCTTCGGAATCACACGTCAAGGCCATCTTCGCCGCCGCCTCACACGTCTCTAGCGAGGTCGTTGCCGCCGAGGCAGCCGTCTTCGTCGCCTCACCCGGCTCCGTCACCTCACCCGAATCCGTCGCCTCACCAATCTCCGGCGTAGCCATCGCCGCGGGAGCCATCGTTGGCGCCTCAGGATAAAAAGCGTAAGCGTACCGCTACTCTGTGTCGTGGTAAGCGATCGCCGAAACGTAAACAAGAGCCTCTTCCAAAAGTACCAAAGGTTCCTCCCAAGAGAGCTTATGACTGTACTGAAGAGGAGACTGCGGCGATCGTTGATGCGGAAACGACAGCGTTTTTCGCTAAGCTGAGGCGGCCGAAAGAGCCAGAGTTCCCCAACACCAAAGAAGAAAAAGCCAAAGTGTTGAAAATGCTAAAGTCTCTTCATCAACCCGAGCCAAAGTTGTCATCAGACTATGAGCGTTCTATTCTCAAGTCACATGCGGCACAAAAAGCCTCGAAGAGCCGTACTGATGCAAGCGAGAAATCTTTTGCCCATCTCGGAGAACAAGCAAAACAGTCTTGCGCCCGTCTCAAGGTGATTTCCCAAACCAATGTGGGGTCGAGCAAATATGGGGCCGAAGAGCAGTATGATCCAGCGGTAGTTGCACAATACGGAGAAGCTGCCGCTGCTCAAGGTATGAGTATTGCCCAGTACTTATCCCAGTTAGAGTACTTCCCCGTGAGTGAAGTAGCATACAAATACCAGTACGGCAAACCTCTTGTCAAACCTGAGGAGGTAAACAATCTTCCAACAAAAATGCGAAGATTGCATAACTGGTACATGCATGCCACAAAGGCCGGGGCTAACTGGATAGTGCTGAGGGTTACAAAAAAGCATCATGGGAAAGAAAAGGATGACATGATATCCATTGAATTTGATGAACTATTTCAATTATTCAATCAAGACGCCTTGGACAAATCGATCTTCGGTGCCTATTGTCTGTAAGTACTAATTCTGTAATTAATTTAGTCTCCAGCTATCTCACCTTATTTATTGCATGTATATAATCATACTGTAATATGCAGAATGAAGATTCTCGAATGCAGCAGAGGACAAATCTATGATATTGGCTTCATTGACCCATATTGGGTTCATGAAGCTAATCTCAAAACAAGCCCCCAGGATACAGAGGATAATATAGTACACGTGTTAAGGTTTCAAGAAACCAGAAGGGAAATACTTTTTCCTTACAACTTCGAGTGAGTGTTATTGTCTTATATACACTTTCTATTTCGCTTACTCGATGTTAAGTATATAATTGATTAGTTATGCATTCGCAGCTTCCAATATATTCTGTTAATCATTTAACTTGACAAAGGGCGTGTACTAGTCATGGACTCGAAACATAAACCCCTTGAGACGTGGAAGGACATGAAGATACTTCTCCAGCGGTAATTCTAATCATTACGACACTATATCGGCAACGTTCGTGAATTTTATGATATCAAGTAATTAATAACTTCATTTATTCGTTTTCTTCGCCGGGCAGCGCTTGAAAACGGTTCACCAACAAGGCTAGGGGTGTTTGGAAAGAGGAGCTTACATTTCAACCACTAGATGTAAGCACCACTAGCTATATCCGCGCATCTCTTTGATTCTAGTTTTGATACAGTTATTATCATGCTTGATTATTATTTTGATTGAACTCTGTTCTCGTAAAGTGCCTGACGCAGGGACCAGGTAACAATCTATGTGGATACTATGTTTGCGAGTTCATCCGGCAGACGTGCGATGAGAAGGACAGAAATTTAGAGCAACTCCAGGTACGTAAACAATTTCTATAGTTTTTAATTACAATCAAATTGTGTTTAATTTCATTCATATAGGCTGACTCCTTTTTTAAATCAGATCGAACGTCTACGGGACGGTTTTCTGCCAAAGGATCGCGTACGAGCAATTCAGGAGGAATTGGCGGGATTCTTGGATGCATAAGTCCTAAACCCAAAAGGGGAATACTATTCGGCTGTATATAGACAATAGGGATTGTAAAAAGAGCAACTTTTGTATGTAGTGCATGAACTCGATCCGTGTATCGAATATAATATAGTCATGATGATCTTGTGTAATACAACGGTTCCTTCATTGATAAGTGCAAAACACTAAATAAACAATAAAACAACCTAAATGAATTCTCTGTCACGGCAACAAAATGTGCCAAAATGAATTCTCTGCCGCGGCAGAGAAATGAGCCAAATCTCTGCCGCGACAGAAGGTTATTTGTCCCGGTTCGTGTTACGAACCGGGACTAAAGCTCCACCCCCCCCCCCCCCCCCCCCTCGCGCTCTGACGCCGCCACGTGTACCCCTATTTGTCCCGGTTGGAAGACTTTAGTCCCGATTGCCCCGTCCCGGTTGGGTAACCGGGACTAAAACCCCTTACCAACCGGGACCAATGGGCCTCTCTCCACTGGTGTTAACACCCAGTAATATGTTTACATGGTCGTCCTGATAAGCACATGTGGACTTTGGTGGTTGTCTATAATTTCCTAATGTTGCTAAGCGTGGTAGAGAAGATTGGAGTGAAAATTATAACGGTTTTTGCAAAACAAAACAAGGAAAAAACGGGACCCTGTTGTTAAGGATCAATTTTGTAAGAGTCGAAAAAATAAAATTTTAACAAAACGGTCTTGTGTGTGCTTTATTGTTAAGGATCAATTATATAAATTCAATAAAGTATGAGTTCCAATATCAAAATTATAAAACATCATTGAAATATGAAAGAGAAATGGTATTTTTCTAAGAAAAGTTTGGCGCCCAAGAATATAATTAGCATGGTTTAAGGAAAAAGAGATGGCTGAACAAAATTCTGAAAGAGTAGTACTGCTTAGCATCGATCCAAGAGCACCACCCGATATTGAAGGCGATTTGACCGCCTTCAGTTACACGTACTGGGCCATTTTGGTGATTTATTGGCGCGTCCACAAAATTAATCCCACGTCATTAAGTTTGAAATCGCCACGCTCTCGTGATCTTGTTCCGAAAATATCTCGTTCGCTGCTACAAAACTGCTACGGTTACGGCTCTCTCAATCTCTACTCACAAATGACCTGACCGGCCAGATCCTCCCCCGCGCATCTCCTCCCCTCACCCCCGCGCGCCGACAGCCACCATTACCGGTTCCCTCTCTGCATCGCGTCGCCCCTTCTTCCTCCTTCAAAACCTCACAGGATCGGAGCCCCCACCTAAACCTTAGTTCATATGTCACAAGTCATCGACTCCGATCTAGTGCCGCCGACTCTGGCGATCATTGCCCCCTCGCCCGCGTAACCAAGATCACGAAGGCTGAGGAGGACATCCGACAATGAAGGTCGTCGAGGTCGTTTTGGTGCCCGCATGCGAGCTGTTCATCCGTGAGCTCCCCCACCGCGGTAGAAGTCCGACATCATCGTTGTCGGTCTTGCGCGCAGTGTTTCACTTCATCGTCGACATCTTGCTTCCTGCTGCGAGACGATGTCGAGGTCTTGGTCGCCGCAGGGATTCCACACCCTGCTGCCAGCATGTTCCCCATCGACGACATGTGATACTAAGTCGTCTGGCCACAGTAATATAACATCTATGATTTACCGTTTCTAAATTTAAGTATGTGCTCTTATTTTCGTGCTGCTATGTCTGTTTCTTCACTGCATAATAACTAAGGATGTTGTGATCATTTAAGGGTCCTCCTCTGGTATAAGTGATTCAATTCGACGATTTGGGCAAGGTTGTGGTGATTGAGGCAGAATGTATGATGTTGATGCAAGACTAACTTCTGACATAATTACCTTGTGGCATTCTCTAATTATTGTTTTTCATCTTGATTTGCAGTTAAAAGATTCATGTATTCTCCTTGTAATTATAATATTTGATGTGGCTTTTAGGTAGAAACTCAAATAGTTCAATCATTGTAAGCCATATCCTTGTGTATTTATTAAGTTCTAGCATAATTAGAGCGATCAATTAAAATGCATCAGGTAGACTGATATGACCATTATTGGACATTATCTATATGCATGATTAGAAGATGAGGGAAGTACTAGTGTAACTATAGCACTTGATGTACACTTGCCTGAGTTTCTAGTTTCATTGTGAAGAAATTATTAGATTTGTATGTCTCTGCGTAGATTCTAGAACAATTGAGTGTGGTCTTTGTAGCGCAATTTAAATTTTCAACTATAGTATATTATTTTCCATCTCTCTTACAACTAGTCTTTGTCATTTCTTACAGAATGGGAAGCAATACTCAGTGGAAGACCCAAGAAATTTGTTAAGCATGGGCATGCTATATACTTAAGGATCTAAAATGCAATTTGTAGTCAATTTTTCATCAAATTAGCTTGTGCTGGCCGGCCGGAAGTGCCGGGTAGTAGGGACGCTGGGTCCGCCTATGGCAATACTGGAAGAAGTCCCAATCTTGAGAATCAACATGATATTAATGATGATGAGAATGACCCCTATGGCAAGGAGATTATCTGTACGGCGAGGATTATATGGATATGATCGCTATGATTCATATGGCGATGACCGTGGTGATGGCGAGGATTGGTGATGGGTCTAATGTCCTTCAAGTCAACAAATCAAAGTTTTGACAATATAGCTTATGCAAAATGTTTAGACCGTTATATTTTACTTACTACTGTTTTGCACTTCCTGTATAGATTATATTCTTTCCTAGGCTAGCTATGCAATGCAAATATAATATATGTTCTTTGTTTGGTTGTGTAATTAATTATCAGATGTTTTGAAATGTCAATTTCTGACATTGCGCTGTCGTGAATCCCATTTTATTATTCTGCAAAACATTTGGTGAAAACCAGCTGTACAGGTGACTAATGCCCCACGTTGTAGAAAATATATTGGGTATAAAATATGTTGAGCGCTGTAGACCATCGAAAAAATTAAAATTGACAGTCCTGACTACCTCTTATACCTACTAAGAATCAATTGCGGGACGTATACAAAGCTGGATATCGTACTAACCGAGGGTCAAAAATAAACCGACGGGAAGTGACAATGTAGGCGACCTATCAAATATAACCATCCATGACGAGATAATGCACAATCAATTATAATAAAACTGACGGGATCTAGCACCCATCAGAAGCTAAATACCCGACAGGGCACCATCGGCTATTACTATCGTTGAGGGGTGGTATGGAGGCTGGTGGCCATAACATGGGTGATAGTTCCCTGTCAGGTTATTCCTGTGGGCAAAGTTAGTACCCGAGAGTACCGTCGGCTACTCGAGTAATGGCCGACCGAGCTAGGCCGACGGGGTATAACCGACGGTACACCGTCGGATTTAAGTTTAGCCTACGGTAAAAAGAAATAGCCGACAGTAATTTCATCCTCGGCTATAAGGTGGAATCTAGTAGTGTGTTCGTCTAGTTTTACTAATAGGGAAAGCCGCCAAATCCAGATATATTCATAGCGCATTGCTTTCATAGGCGGACCTAGCCGTTTCTAAACTCGGACACGCGCCCAGGCTTCCGACCGGCCGACAAGCCTAATTTCATAACGATTTGATCAAAAAATAGAGTCATTCAGGTTTTGAATAATTCTTGGGTCCATCACTGATTGCTTCACGAAGTTGCATGATAATACTCTTCGCGATGTCTTAAAGTACCTTTTGTACAGATCGGTCGCTTAATGCATAACGAGTTGAAATTAAAGGATGGCATACGAATCTCAACAATAAAAAAGGATGACACACGTATTTATGAATCTCACAGATCATGTCAGATATGTTTTGCTTGAGCCTCGAACAGAGTACATTATTTGAAAAGATAAATCGAACAAAGATTCCAGTCGTAAGAGACTATAGTTCACACCACACTTTATCACCACCATAAACCCCCCTCCCCCTCCCCCACACACACACACACCACACACACACACACACACACACACCACCCCCCCCCACACACACACACATGGCGCAGTTGACAACATTGTTCCTGCAAAAGCAAAGCTAGGGAGTGAATTCATCATGGAGACTACTATGCGTCCCCTGGGGATAAAAGTTTCCGATCCTCGTGGACAGGCCGACACATGTCCCAGAAAAAGGACCTCAATCCCTCTTTTGCTACAGAACTTCCATTTTGCTACAAATTGTCCTACTTTTGTTATATGTAGCAGAAAACGGTTTGTTCAAGAAAAAGGAACTGACATGCTAGACCTGACATGAGAATTTGCCAGAGACCTTGTCAGCGATCTTGTAGAAAAAATATATCCTAATGTAGCAAAACCAACTTCACCGAAATCATCGCCGGAGACTCTCGTCGGAATAAATATGGCCGAAGACCCCGTAGCAAAAAAATTACGCTATTGTAGCAAAACCACAAAAAGGTTGTCGAATAAAATATAGCAAAATCGACTTCGCCGGAGACACTAAAGCAAACTCTACTTCGCCAAAGACATCTTCTGAGACATCGTAGCAAACAATATGTTCTGATATAGCATTTTGAGAACAACAACGTAGCGAAGAAAATATACTGATATAGCAAAAACCCGATTTTGTCGAGACTTCGTCGGAGGCCTTGTAGTAGAAAATATACACTATTATAGCAAAACCAAAGTATTAATGTAGCAAAAAGAATATGCTATGCCATCGGGACAAAACGAGGCCGAGCACGGCTGCGGTTGATGGCAACACTGCTACGGAGATGCGTCGTGTTCACAGGAGGTGTCGCCGGCGGTGAGACAAGCTCATGAGGTGGGAGGCGAGGGCGAGGACCAACATGGGGCGGCATAGGGCCTCTCATGGAGGCGGCGGCCGGCGGCGGGGTGCTCTCATGGAGGTCCGCCGATACGGGGCTGTCATGGAGATAGCAGGCAAGGGCGACGCCTGTCGTGGTTGGAGAAGGGAGGTCAGCGACGTGCGAGGGAGTAGGCGGCAGTGGAGATCCCGGCGGCGGCCAAAACTACAAGGGCAGGTGGTGGCGCAGCGACCAGATCTGCAGGGGCAATGCGGTGGCCGGAGGTGCACGCGGACGGGTGGGCAATGAAAGCGGCTGTGAGAGGGAAAACGAGGAAGAAGACCAAGGAGACACGAATGGGCGTGGTGTCGCTAGCAACGACCCGGGGATATCCTTTTCCATTCATCATCGCGTATTATATGTAACACCCTCAGAATCGACCCTATGCAAGTTTTAGCGAAACTCGCCAAACCCGCATAGAAACGATTCAAAGGTGCCCACCAGGCACTTTCGTGCGGGTGGAAAACGAAGTAATACCATTACACAACAGTCCTCGATGGGACCCACAGAACAGATATATACAACAGCGACTCAATGAGTCAAGAATACAGATATACAGAACAAAGATCCAAATCACCTTGCAAATGATATAGCGTCCGACTACGGACAAGATGCAAATGGGGCTAAGAGCCCTGAAGAATAACCAATGGCGTCCATAACCCTGCCCAGGCCAAGCCGGAAGGGTAACCCTGCTAACGACGTTGATCTCAAAACCTGCTTAAACAAAAGGGGTGCCGACAAAGGGCAAAGGAAAAAGAGGAGCGTCAGTACTGAGGCCAGTACACGGCGAGGCTAGAATTCGGCGGTCCTCGCCTACATAGGTATGGTGGACTGAGCGGCAGAGGCAGCGTGCACTGAACACCCTATAGAGACTCGATACAACTGGCGGCAATCAGAGAGGGGTAAGAAAGACCTATTCGGAACCAACCTGATACTAACATCAAACAAACCCATCCTGGCGTTTCCCCCTCGAGAACCAAACGAGGAAGTCAACCGAGAAACTCACACAGTTGGCAGTTTTATTCATTCAGTTAGCGTTGCACCAATTACTAGTCAGGTATAGATAGTCATCCTGATATAATAAGCAGTGGGCAATTTTAGTTAATCATTCCATTATAGTTACAACACTTACTAATCAGATACAAATAGCATGAGATAACCCAAAAACCCAGCAGTTGTTGGTACTTTTATTTAGCCATTCCGTTGTAGTTGCAATACTTACTAGTCAGATACAATTGTCGCAAGCGACAAACCAAACAAGCAATTGTTGGCAGTTTTATTTGGCCATTCCATTATAGTGAAGCTGATTACTAGTCATTATAAAGTCAAATTTATAGCACTACTTTAGTTATAGTTATCTATGGTCGAGATACTGTGCTCCAAGTCGTCCATAACCGCGGACACGGCTTTCAGAAAGTTTTACCCGGCCGGGGTGCACCAATAGCAACACACACTCGATCAACCTCAGAAAAACCAAATCAAAACCCAACAAGGCCTTCACGACAAAGCAATCACCAGATTCAGAAATATTTTCGGGGGCCACCCGTTGAGTACACCCGCAACGAAGCTAGCTGACTCCGGGACGGACTCAAGGTTTGTGGGGCCGGCTGTAAGCGTCTGGGAACCCAAAACTGGGCTTGTCGATACCGCGTAAACGGGTCACAATCCTAAACAGTACAGTGTGCTCCTCGCACAATCGTAAATAAAGCAGTAGCATGGCATAAGTACAGGATAGTAAATAAAACCTCAAACTAGTTTGTGGCCCCAGGAAATAAGTATGAATCAAGCTCTGGCTAAGGGGGGTCCCATAATCCTCCCGGATGTGGATAGCGCGATAAAACAAGGAACAGGTATCAAGTACTCGGGGTCCTACGGGACACAAGTGGGCGGTCGGAAACCAAATATTATCTATCACCCACCGATGCCTCTGCTTACTTATTTCAATTTTAGTTGTTAAACAGGAATTAAAGTGAACGATAAGTAAAACCATGATCATCTCCAACATCAAACATGCGGCAATACACCAACAACTGTGGCACTTGACGTCACGCAACAACACTTGAGCAAGCGACTACGACGCGCAAGTCCATCTATCTACCAAACAACAGGTAATAGGAGGTGTCCAAGGCAATATAGGGCTGCAAGGGTTATCACGGGTACGAAAACTAGAGCAACGCAACACAGATAGCAATAGATCAACAGGAGGGAATAAATACTATAGAAATAAGATAGGTAGAAAGGGGAAGATGCTCGCCTGAAAACATTGCCGAAGGTTCAACCGAAGATCGGGTCGACACTCGCATCGACTCAACGGCCTTATCCGCGAAGAAGCAAAACACTAGAAGAAACACCGGATGCACTATTTAATACTACGGCAAAAGATCGGGCATGATGCATGGCATGGCAAAGCTGCGATGCAATTTGGTCAATATTAAGTGGAACCGGGGTCCCGACAATTAATTAGGCGGTTCATGTTGTTTATCTACCCCGCAATTTAAATGTTGTTTTAGCATGGCAAAAGATAGCACCGGTTCGCTACACAAATTTAAATGAGGCCAATATAAGGCTAGATTTGTCCGCATATGGGCCCCATATTTGATTAGAGGTGAATCGGCATAAGGCCCCCAAACCACAGACAAGGATGCATGCATGAACAATTAATATGCAACAGTTTATGGCATTTATAAAATAGGGGCTCGGATAAGGGTCACACATTAGGGTTCGGCGATCTTGGGCTCCGAGGGGTTCGGGGTTGGTCTCAGGGTCCGGATCTGGGGTTCGGTCTCGGCGGGATCGTTCTCGGGTCACTGAGGTAGAGCTTGTCGCATCCGGGGAGCAGGACTTGGTTCGGCGTCGGGGCGCATCGGACCCGCCCTGGTCGGTGTCGTTCTTGTCGGGCCCGCGCATCAGGTCGGTCTTGGCGTCCGGGAGGAAGAACTTGGCGTTCCGCGTCGATGTCCGTACCGTCAGTGTTCTCGAGCATCGCATCCGAGAAGGAGTACTTGTCGCACATATGGTCTTCGGGTCCGGGTAGAAGCGCTCGTCGAACTGGTCGATTCCATGTCGGCGTACTTGGCATTGCGTGGAGAGGACCTTCGAGTTCAGGGTCTCGGCCACCGGATCCGTGATCGGTCTTCGGGAGCGGCTCTGAGGCATCGAATCCGAGGTGTAGATCTTGGGGTCCAGCGGTGGCTGATCTTGTCGGTGTTGCTGACTTGGCGTCCCACGAAGCCAATCGGCAGAAACTTTGACGGTCACGGCCTCGACCACGCGGGCGATACATACACCAGGTACAACAATGATTCACCTAGAGACAAAGGACGCGTGCGAGCTCTTAGGAAGGAGATGGTGGGGCTGCGAGGTGGGGCCCAAGCGGGGAACAGGGGACGCGCGGGAAGGCGACGAGGGGAGCTCGCGGGGAGGAACGGTGGGCAGCGGGCGGTTGCCGAGCTTGAGGAGGGGAGGGGAGGCGTGACTCGAGCGGGCGGCGACGTCCGGAGGAGAGCGCGGCGGGGCCCTCCGAGCTGGGCGGTCGGAGGAGAGGTGCCGAGCGTCTAGGGCGCGCCAGGGGCGAGCTCGGGGCTCCCAGGGGCGGCGGAGGGCGCAGAGGGGCGGAGTGGCCGCGGTCGGCGGCGAGGCGCAGAAGGGGCGCCGGAGAGGCCGTCGGAGCAGGCGGTTCGGGGGGGGCGGCGGTGGCGGTGACGAGCGCCGGACGCGGGGCGAAGGACGAGGTGGGGTCGCGGAGGCGGCTGCAGAGGGAAGCCGGGCGCGGCGGCGGAGCGGCTCGACGGAGGGCCTGGCGGGCAGGGCGACGTCGGCGGGCGGCCGGACGCGGCGCGCCGAGGCCGGAGGAGGCGCGCCGGGGCGGCTCCTGGGCGGCGGAGGGCGCAGAGGGGCGGAGAAGAGAGGGGGATGGCGCGAGCCGGAGAGAGGAGGGTGGCGCGCGGGCGAGGTCGACACGGTGGGGAAGGTGCGCCGGCGGGGCGGCTGCAGGGCGAGGAAGAGAGCAGGGGCGGGGAGATCGTCGGGGTGGGGATGGGGACAAGGGAGAGAGGAAGCAGAGAGGGTCGGGGAGAGGAGAGACGGGAGGTGGGGGACGGGTCGCGGCCAGGGGTGGGACCGGTGGGGTCCAGGCGGGGAGAAGTGGGCTGCGGGCCCAGGGGGTCAGCGGCAGGTGGGGGGGCGCGTGTGGGTGGGGCTGGCTCGGGTGAGTGGGGTGTGGGGCTGGTGGGAGCGGTCCAGGGTGGAGGGAGAGAGAGGAGAGAGAGGGGGTGGAGGAGGAGGTGGCCAAGTGGCGGCATGGGATTGGGTAGAGGGGGGGAGAGGGTGAGGTGGCAGCGTGGGACTGGTCCGGGTGAGGTGGCCGGAGGGTGTGGGTAGATAGGTTGGTAGAAAAGGGTTTGGGGTGGACCGTTTATTCTGGGGGTGGTCGTTCGGGTCGAACCGGCCCGTTCGACTGCCCCACTAAAATAATATAACTTTTATTTAATTTTTGCAATAAGCTTTTATAAATAGATTTTAGACAAACAAAATATCCGGAAGCATCCGGGGTTTAATTTGAAATAGAAGGAATGCTAGTTTCAGAAAATAGTAGACTTTCGCGATATAGTTTCAAGTAAAATAATATGCATGATGATGACGATGCTCAAATGCAATGTGGCATGATGACATGAGCATGCGGTCATGATGATGCGATGCACAAAAACAACGCGATTTTCTAGTAGTGGTTTTTGCGGGATGCCACATTATATGTAGTGATCGCTATAAAAAATGATAATCACCAGATTGCAAATGAACGTGAAGCATGCAAAACTCCAGCTAAATGCAGGACATTACATAATGTCTCCTATCTACCTCCCTCCCTTGCGTTCTTTTACACTTTTGAAACACAAATGAAATTACATCTTCATACATTGTAATAGGGGCACGTAGCAGTAAGTTGGTACACAGAACCCTGCCATTTGCCTACTAAAAATACTTGTGCGCACTCAAAGTATTTTAGAGAATTCTATTGAAAATCTTCTAAGTAAATAAATAGAGATGAAAAAAACTTCGTTGAAGAAACCATGTACCACCTGTAAAATATTAGGTACAAAACGGATCTTTTCAACATCAACGTTTCAATGGCAGAAGTCGGTAAGAGTTCCCAACAACCGAAAAAACATTCTTTCTAATATGAGATGAGGGAAACAAAGAATAGTGTGCAATGTTACTATGCAGAAACACATTTGAGTCATAAAAGAGATATCAAAACGGAAACCATCTTAACCTACTCCTTCCGACTCATATTAGTTGACTCAAATTTGTCTAGATAGTACAATATGCCAAAATGTAGTGCATTTGAGTCTCTTTTAAAAGTGAAACAATGTAAACTTGACAAAAATATGTAGAAAACTGAATCTACAACATCAAATCAATATTATTAGAGTCATCATGAAATATACTTTCATATTATACATATTTTGATGTTGTAGATGGTACATTTTTCTATTGATGTTGTAGATGGTACATTTTTCGGTTGTGTGTATCTGTATTGTCAATAGGGTATTGCGTTGTTGCAGAGACTGTTGCGTTGTTGCAGAAGCTAGGTGTAATTGGTATCTTAAAAAAAAGTAAGGGCAGACGGCACGTGCCCGTAAAGTTTTATTAATAATGAAAATTGCCGAATCCATATATGTTCATGGCGCATTGCTTCACGAAGTTGCATAATAAAAGTAATGGGACATCTTTTTGGTGCATAGCGCAGAAGGACAAGTAACTATACAGTCCTATTGAAATGATTCCGTCAGAAGCCTATGTGATACATGAATGATTTATGTTCCTGTATTTTATTTATGTGGCGGTGTGGTATCTATGTAGCAACTCTTGAGCTGCAGATCTAAGTAAGGACAGACGGTGGGGCAAACGCGCGTTCCCGTCTATTTTTATTAGTAATGAAAGCTGTCAAATCCATATATGTTCATGGCACATTGCTTCAGAAAGTTGCATAATAATACTCTTCATAATGCCTTAGAGCAACTCCAACAACTTATCTATATATGGGTAAGAAAAAAACTTTTAGATAAGAGGAGATATAAGGCAAAGGTAAAAAAAATCTTGGTTTGCTTTTCTAGCTTACTCATATTAGCTTACCCAAAAATGATCTGGAAAAAAATCTGCATGTTGGACCCACTTGTCAATGGGTTATTTTTTCCTCCTCTCTTTTTCCCCTTTCTTCTTCCCTGCCCATCCCACCTACCCGACACATCCACCCCCACCACCAGCGTCCCTCGCCGGAGATGCCCGACCACCGCCGTCCCACACCAGAGATGCCCGGCCGCCACCGCCACTCTACTTCCTGTCCGCCAGCGCCTCTCCCCGAAGTAGTGACGCTCGTGCCAGCCCCTCTCCTCCCCTTCCATGGCCCGCAGCTCCGCCCCTCTCCTCCCGTTTATGGACAGCACGAACCGCCCCTCTCCTTCCCATCATGTATGTGGCATGTGAAAGGCAGGGGCTTTGGAATCGAGCTTTTCCCGGCGAGAATTGAACTTCCTCTACACGAATCGAGTTTGCCACCAACGGGCTTGAGCTTGGCCAATGCGACGTCGGGAGCGACGGGGATGGCCGGTGGGAGAAGCGAGGGAGGCAGGGGAGTCCGTCCATAGCGCGGGGTGTAACTACCTCGGTGAATTACGCTCCTACTTACAAGCCTGGATGAGCGGAAATGGTTGAAATAGTACGGTGGGGCCCAAATGCCACTCACAGGTAGACCTTTCGGCCGTCCCAACCATTTCCAAACATCGGGACAAGAACGGGCGGCGTAATCGGCAGGCGAAGGGATCAACTACATACACAAATGAGTATGTATGCAAGCCACCATACAACAGTACATCAGAGCCATTCCATCTAAAAAGAAAAGAAATATAGCAAGGCCATACGGCAAGATTCAAATGTCCTAGATAGATATAATGGTTTAGGATATCTCCTCATACATCAAACATCAGAGGATCAGGCGGAAGCGGCAAACAAGACCCGAGTACGGATAAGAAGCAAATCGGCATAAGATGCCCCATAAATAAACACATCCCGCCCACAGATCTCACGGATCCCCGTTAGTATCCATCTCGAGAGTGTACCTGTTCATCTGAATCAAATAATTTATCGTGTGAGACCCTAGGGGTACTCAGCAAGTCTTTATGCCTCTAAAGGGGACTCAACCTGGGGTGACGCAATTGCAGCAAAAGATAATACCTAGCAATTCAATAGATACTCGCTAACCATCTGCCTAACCAAAGATAGACGGATGTCCGTGAATTAATGACAACAGTTATAACAGTAATATTAACAGATCCATCCTCCTCCTCGCTTACCAACGAGGAAGCGGACGAACAACCCCCATCCGTTGGCAGTTTTATTATCCATTCCATGAGTGTTGCACTATTTACTAGTCAATTACTTAGTCAAATTAAAAGCGATACTTTAGTTATGCTTGTCTATGATCGAGAAACTGTGCTCCAAGTCGTCCATAACCGCGGACACGGCTTTCAGAAAGTTTTACCCTGCAGGGGTGCACAAATAGCAACACACACTCGATCAACCTCGGAAAAACCAAATCAAAACCCAACGAGGCATTCACGACAAAGAAATCACAGGATTCAGAAATATTTCAGGGGGCCACCCCATTGAGTACACCCGCAACGAAGTTAGCTGACTTCGGGACGGACTCAAGGTTTGCGTCAATGGCTGTAAACGACTGGGAACCCGAAAATGTGACTGGACTTGTCGATACCGCGAAAACACTCCGCTGACCTAAATAGTACAGGTGCAGTACCTCGCACAATTTTAAATAAAGCAGTAAAGCATGGCATAAGTACAGGATAGTAAATAAAACCTCAAACTAGTTTGTGGCCCCAAGAAATAAGAATGAATCAAGCTCTGGCTCAGGGGGGTCCCATAATCCTCCCGGATGTGGATAGCGCGAATATTCAAGGAACAGGAATCAAGTACTCGGGGTCCTACGGGACACAAGTGAGCATGAAAAACCAAATAGCAGATATTGCTCACCGGTGCCACTTTCATTAGTTATCCCATTACTACTCAGGTTAAGTTGTTTAGGTACCTCGTTATCCATCAGACACTCACATACCCTACACATGCTGTTCTACGACTCGCATGGCTCAAACAACTCATGTAGTAATGGCTCATGGGATGGAGGAACAAGCTTTGGTGGGGCTTAAAAGTAAAGGCGATGCAATACTTGGGATTCAGATTAATGCAATCGCGACTCAATGATGCAAGAATAAGATAGAGGCAATAGGTACTATATGTATGCAAGCATGTGGTAGTGCTTGCCTGGCAGCTCAGTTGAAGCGAGAGAAGGATCTGGGTAGTGCTCCTGGGTCTCTTGATATATCCCCTGCTCAGCGTCTATTCGAAGAAGAAGAACCAAACAAACAAGGGCCAACATAAATAAAGTGCACAAGCATAAGAATAAAATGCGACAAGCAAACAATCATTCCATGATGAATGATGCACAATTGCATGGCAATAAAGTAGCATGGCATGGGTGAGGTGTGGAATACAAGAAATAAACATTTTATGGTGTTTTGGTCACATTTTATACTCCAACAAGTTGCTGTATACTTTATATTTATATGATGCATGCTGCAATTCGGCACATGGAATGCATAAACAGAAAGGTCTCGTCGAGCTGATCATTTTAGACATATCATTTGTTAAATTTGGAGTTATAAAACAAAAGTTATTAATTAATTAAGGCCAAGGGCATTTTGTTGTAATTTTAGTCAACTTGAAATTTTAAGTGTTCAAAATATATTTTGGATAGCATATTTGAATTCCTCACATTATTCTGATTTGAAAACATATATTATTTGCATTAATTGGAATTATGAATGTTATATTATTTTAGAGTCAAATAATTAAAAGGGGGTCAAAGTCAAAGGTTTGACTAGATAGAGTCAAATCTGGTTAAATTTGAAAACATGGTTGAGTTTATAATTGAAAAACATTCATATTTCATTTTATAACTTTTTCCAAATTCAAAACATTTCAAAAGATATGAATCATTTAAGTTATAAATATTTTCTAAATTTATTTGATTTCAGAAAACTCTGGCGATTTTTCTCACTCAGGGACATACTACCCACCGTCTATGACATGTGGGGCAGAGGACAAAATGGGCCACGGAAGCGCTAGCGAACGAGGTGGTGACAAGTGGTGGCTCGGAGGGCCGCGGGTTGAGGAGCCGAAATCTCCAGGGGCTAAGCTGCAAAAGTACAGGGGCTGCTATCTGACGAAACTGAATGAGTTTTTCGCAAAATTGGCTAGCTGGTTCAATTTTCGATTGAGGATGATGATGGATCTAGGCATAATTTGGGAATGGTGTAAAAACGAAAAGTGTAGATCTCACTTAGATCTACAACTCTTGTATTTACGGTTTATCCATAGGAGGTCTGCAAGGGCCGGTAAACTGTGATGAACAGAGGGGAAAAACCGCAGTTAAAAACTGAAACTTTGTTGACAGCTTTAACAGAGAAACTTGTCCAACTTCCTCAGATGATTCCGAGCACAGCGGTTGATGGATTGATGCGGAGTTTGTTTCCAAGCACTGTAGGATGTGCCAAGATCTCCAGAGCGAGAAGAAGAGAGGCATAGGACGTCGGGTAAGGTTGTGGATCTCGTTTTTCAGAGAGGAGAAAACGGAGGCGCGGGCTCGCTGCTGCCACTGAGGGTTCCGTCCGGTGTGCGTGCGGCAGAAAACCGGCATCGAGGGAAAGCTAAAAGCAGGGAGAAAGATGCTCAGGGGAGGGGAAAGGAGAAAAGGTGCTCACCGCAATTGATTCCCACTGGAAGTGGTGCCGATGATGGCTAGAAGCTCCGGGAAGGAGTCCAGGAAGTAGTCGGCGGTGAGGACCTTTTGACACGAACAGAGATGTCTTCGGGGGGGGGGGGGGGGTGGCTCCAGGGAGCGGCGGTCCCTCTGCTGCTTGCTAGAGGACGGCCCAAGCGCGGAGAAGGGGAGGTTCCTGGGCTTCTGCTCTCTCTCTCTCCTAATTCTTTTAATGTTTTAATATTTCTTTTTGTTTGTTTCAAATTCAAGCAAGCATTTTATTTCAAATCCTTTTGAACCTTGCAGTTAGTTTTGAACAGAGAATTTTGGGAACGCCAAAGATAGAAATGAGGGAAAAATAGAAGTGGATATGAGTGATGCTCACATACATAAAAGTAGTATGTGCCATTTTGGCATTTTACCAGATTAGGGTTTTAGTAAAAGAACAAAACTCTTTTTCCAAAATATTGGACCCTAACAATGGCCCTAGATTGTATAAAACAAGATAGGGATACAAAGAGGGAGGGAGACGAGATGAGAGATGATCCACTCAAGAATTCAAATAAAATCCAAAGGACTTAAATGTGGTGATACTTGCATGGCCCATGCAAAATAATTAATGCCATGTTTATTCTTGTGAAAACAATAATATTTACATGGCATTATTCTTATGCATTCCCAAAAGTGGAATAAAGCCAAGCAAAAGAATTTATAGAAGTAGATCCATCCTATCTTCCATGAGCTAGCTTAAATACCAAAAGAAAATCAAATGCAAGCTCATGGATAATGGAATGGTGGAATTATAAGGTGGTGAAAGAAAGGTGGTGGAGTGGAATAAAAGATATGCCCCCAACTCAACTTGGGCATTTAAACAATATATCAATATCCAAATACAATATCAAGAGACAAATACAATTGATAATGCATATGAGCGAAGAACCAACACAAAAAGGGTTTTATATGATGCTCAAATGCAAGGTGGCATGATGACATGAGCATGATATAATGATGATGCAACAATTATGTCTAGGAAGTAGTCATTATATTACTAGACCAAGTAGCATAACAGTTGTTAGACAAATGGGATGCTACAACTCTCCCCCACTAAACAGGAATCTCGCCCCGAGATTCTAGGAAGAAGAAGAAGACTCAAAGAGGGTAGGATAGTTGGCACGGAGCTCATCTTCACGCTCCCAAGTGGCTTCATCAACAGAATGGTGCGACCACTACACCTTGCAGAACTTGATGGACTTGTTGCGAGTCCTTCTTTCTGCGATCTCAAGGATTTTTGTGGGGTGTTCTTGATAAGACAGGTCTTCTTGGAGATTGATTAGCTCATGATCCACGGTCCTGCCGGGATCCTTGAAGCACTTCTTGAGTTGAGAGATGTGGAAAACATCATGAACCTTGAGTTTTTCCGGGAGCTCAAGAGCATAAGCAACTTCTCCTCTTCTTCCACGAATTTTGAAAGGACCGATGTATCTAGGAGCCAGCTTTCCTTTGATACCAAAGCGGTGCGTGCCTTTCATGGGAGTGACACGAAGGTAAACGAGATCACCAGGGACATAAACCATGTCCATGTGCTTCCTGTCGTAATTGCTCTTCTGGCGACTTTGAGCAATCTTCAGATTCTCAAGAATGATATGCACCTTCTCCTCCGCTTGAGTTACAATGTCAGGGCCAAACCAAATTCTTTCTCCTGCACCCGACCAACCAATCGGAGTTTTGCATTTGCGGCCATAGAGAGCCTCAAATGGTGCCATCTTCAGACTTTTCTGGAAGCTGTTGTTGTAAGAGAATTCAGCATAAGGGAGACATTCTTCCCACTTCATGCCAAAGGAGATGACGCAAGCACGAAGCATATCCTCCAGAATCTGATTGATCCTTTCAACTTGTCCTTGCGACTGAGGGTGGTAAGCTGTGCTGAAGTTCAATTTTGTTCCCAAAGCATTTTGGAAACTTTCCCAGAACTTGGAAGTGAAGATGCTCCCACGGTCTGAACTGATCTCAAGTGGAACCCCATACAGAGAGACAATTCTATTGATATAGAGCTCAGCCAACTGAATTCTAGAAATTTTTTCCTTGACGGGGAAGAAGTGAGCCACTTTAGAAAGCCTGTCAATGACAACAAAGATTGCATTGTTGCCCTTCTGCGACCTTGGAAAACCAGTGATGAAGTCCATCTCTACTTTCTCCCATTTCCATTCCGGGGGTTTCAATGGCTGTAGAAGACCGAAAGGTTTCTGATGGACAGCTTTCACTCTGCGGCAGACATCACACTCCGAGACATACTTGGCACAATATCGTTTCAAACCCGGCCACCAATATTGTGTTTTCAAGTCCATGTACATCTTTGTGCTGCCAGGGTGGATAGAAAGAACAGAGTCATGCGCCTCCTTGAGAATTTGCTCTCTCAAACCGGGTAGTTCGGAACAAACATCTGGTGTTCAAAGAAAAGCGTGCCTTGATCATCGACGTGGAAGGACTCATACTTCGGAAGCTGAAGTTTGGAGATGATCTTTCTGGTGTGCGGATCACCAAGCTGACGAGAGCGGACCTTTTCTTCCAAGAGAGGAGTAGCCAGAAGGTTCAGGAGATGCCCTTGTTCCACAATTTCAAGGTTGAGCTGACGGAATTCCTCGCACAAGAGAGGATGTTGTTCTTCCATCATGAGGTTATTGACATAAGCTTTGCGGCTGAGAGCATCGGCCATGACATTAGCTTTGCCCGGAGTGTAGTTGATGGTCAAATCAAAATCATTGATTGCTTCAATCCATCTCCTCTGCCGAAGGTTGAGATCAGGCTGAGTGAAGATATACTTCAGACTCTTGTGATCAGAAAAGATTTCACAACGGTTGCCAAGCAAGTAGTGCCTCCATAGTTTCAAAGCAAAGACAACTGCTGCGAGCTCGAGGTCATGTGTAGGATAGTTGATCTCATGCGTCTTCAACTGTCGAGAGGCATAAGCAACAACTTGTTTTTCTTGCATAAGGACCGCACCCAATCCTTGCAAAGAGGCGTCACAGAATATCTGGAAAGGCTTAGATGTTGTAACACCCTCAGAATCGGCTCTATGCAAGTTTCAGCGCTTCCCGCCAAAACCCGCATAGAAACGATTCAAAGGTGCCCACCAGGCACTTGCGTGCGGGTGGAAGACGAAGTAATACCATTACACAATAGTCCTCGATGGAACCCACAAAACATATATGTACAACAGCGACTCAAAGAGTCAAGAATATGGATATACAATACAAAGATCCAAATCACCTGGGAAATGATACAGCGTCCGACTACGGACAAGATGCAAATGGGGCTAAGAGCCCTGAAGAATAACCAATGGCGTCCATAACCCTGCCCAGGCCAAGCCGGAAGGGTAACCCTGCTAACGACGTCGATCTCAAAACCTGTTTAAACAAAAGGGGTGCCGACAAAGGGCAAAGGAAAAAGAGAGAGCGGTCAGTACTGAGGCCAGTACACGGCGAGGCTAGAATTCGGCGGTCCTCGCCTACATAGGTATGGTGGACTGAAGCGGCAGCGCAGCATGCACTAAACAACCTATAGAGACTCGATATAACTGTCGGCTATCAGAGAGGGATAAGAAAGACCTATTCGGTACCAATCTGATACTACCACCAAACATACCCATCCTGGTATTTCCCCCTCGAGACCAAACGAGGAAGTCAACCGAGGAACTCACACAGTTGGCAGTTTTATTTATTCAGTTATCATTGCAGCAATTACTAGTCAGGTATAGATGGTCATCCTGACATAATAAGCAGTGGGCAGTTTTAGTTGACCATTCCGTTGTAGTTGCAACACTTACTAGTCAAATACAATTGGCATGAGATATCCCCAAAACCCAGCAGTTGTTGGTACTTTTATTTAGCCATTCCGTTGCAGTGAAGCTGATTACTAGTCATATCGGATACAAGTCAAATTATAACAGTAAACTTTAGTTATAGTTGTCTATGATCGAGACCTGTGCTCCAAGTCGTCCATAACCGCGGACACGGCTTCTCGAAAAGATTTAACCCTGCAGGGGTGCACCAAAGTATCCACACGCACCTACACCCTTGTCGTCGGATCAGGTAGGTACAAGATCACAAAACATACACCCAACGGTATGTCGACGGGGTTTCGGACATGACGTTTCCCAGACCCAAAGCAAGCACGGGGGGCCACCCCACTAAGTATACCCGCAACGAAGTCGGCCGGTCTCCGAGACGGACTCAGGGTTTGCGTCAATGGCTGTAAACGACTGGGAACCCGAAACTCTCGGGCTTGTCGATACCGCGAAAACACTCCGCTTACCTAAACAGTACAGGTGCTCCTCGCACAATCGTAAATAAAGCGGTAAAGCATGGCATAAGTACAGGATAGTAATAAAGCCCCAAACTAATTGTGGCCCCCAGTACAGTACTTGGAATCAGGTACTAAATCGATGGGGGTGCCCATACCCCCACCTGTGGTTAGCGCGCTCGATCTCGGAACAGGTGTCAAGAACTCGGGGTCCTACGGGACACAAGTGGACGGTTAACAACCAAATAACTGTAGGGGTTCGTAGCATGGAAAACAAAAATTTTCTATCGCATACAAACAAACAAGCCAAGATCTATCTACTAGATTGTAGCAACGAGTCGATAGAGGAACTCACCCTCGAAGATTCCAAAGCGGTTAACGAGAGCAGATTCTCGTGGGTGATGTAGTCGTACTCTTTCCGATCTCAAGATCGCGTAGACGATCCTTCCGGCGCCACGTTTCGGCAGCGCTCCCGTAGTCGGTCACACGTTCGGTACTCGACGAAGACCTTCCTCTCCCTTGTTCCAGCAGGCAGCGGAGGTTGTAGCACTCTCCTCGCGATTCCGGCAGCACAACGGCGTGGTACCGGAAGTAGAGGGAAGATCCCGCAGGGCTTCGCCTTAAGCCGGTGCGAGTATGGTGGAGCTTATGAGAGAGGCTATTAGTGGTCTAGTAATTAGACACACCAATTAGAAGGCTCTAAACCAATTAGAAGGCTCTAAACCGATGGCTAAAGCAATTAGAAGCTCTAAACCAAAACGGCTCTAAACCGGGAGAAATAGATAGGAACTTGTGTGTCTTGGAGGGGCAGCCCTGCCCCTCCCTTTATAGGTGGGAGGTGCGGCCAAGGGGAGGGGAGTCCCTCCCCAACTCGGCCTAGAGGTGGTGCGCCGGTTTGGGAGGAGGACTCCCTCCCCAACTCGGTTTCACATAAACCTCCTTCTCCTCTTTACCAAAACTAGCCGTTTGACTTTTCAAACTAGCCGTTTGACTTTTCAAACTAGGATTTGAATAAATCCTCTATTTGGTACAGCGATGACACTTAGTACATGATGCAATCATACCAACTTGATATAACACATTCATGTACCCTTCCCCCCCGGAGTGCCGGACATTCCGGAACCTTCTAGAATGTTCCCGACGAAATCACCGGAATCATTCCGCAACTCCGAAACGAGACTTTCCTTATATGAATCTTATTCTCCGGACCATTCCGGATCTCCTCGTGATATCCCGGATCCCATCCGAGACTCCGAACAGCATTCGGTCTCTTTCTCATAATACCATAACTACTCAAACAACGTCGAATCCTTAAGTGTGTCTCCCTACGGTTCGTGAATTATGCGGACATGATCGAGACACTTCTCCGAACAATAACCAATAGAGGAATCTGGAAATTCATATGGCTCCCACATATTTCTACGATTACTTTGCGATCGAATGAACCACTTACATACGATACCAATTTCCCTTTGTCTCACGATACTTTACTTATCCGAGGTTATGATCGTCGGTATCTCTGCATACCTAGTTCAACCTCGTTACTGATAAGTACTCTTTTCTCGTTCCCGTGATATGTGATCCCTTGTGACCAAGTCACATGCTTGCAAGCTAATTGGATGACATTCCACCGAGAGGGCCCAGAGTATATCTATCCGTCATGAGGATGGACAAATCCCACTCTTGATCCATGTGTTTCAACCAATACTTTCCGAACACTTAATGCCACCTTTATAGCCACCCAGTTACGGTGTGGTGTTTGATGTCATCAAAGCATCCATCCGGTAAAGGTGATATGCATGATCTCATGGTCGAAGGAATCAGGTTACTATGTATCAGAAAGCATATAGCAATTGAACTATTGAAATGACTTGATCTTTATGCTACGCTTATCTATAGGAGTATGTCCACCATATCATTCTCCTAACGATATGATCCTGTTGTTAATAACATCTCTATGTTCATGATCAGGAAACCATGATCATATATTAACCAACAAGCTAGTTTAACAAGAGGCTTTACTAGGGACTCTTATTTTAGTTTACAAATCACACAAGTATTAATGTTTCCGGTTAATACAATTTTAGCATGGTATGTAAACATTTATCATAAGTGTGAAGATATGATAATAACCCACTTTATTATTGCCTCTTGGGCATATCTCCAACAGTCTCCCACTTGCACCAGAGTCAATAATCTAGTTTCAAACCTTTGTGTATTCAACACCTATGGCTTTACGGTGTTGTATGTACACGATTGCTAGTGGTCAACTGATCTCCGGATCTGACACTTCCAGGTCCGTGTGTAATTGCATGTATTTGCGTCTCTACGCATCACTCATTCTCTAATGAGATGGCTTTGTATAAATTTGGTCTTTCGGTGTGACCTTTAGCTCTTTGGGGTTAAAACATGTTGATAATATTGTCGCACAATATATCTTCATAGTATTATCCCACTGTGAACTACACCTAGTTTGATAACAAACTACTTAACTCAAATGCCCTCTTTTGCTGCTAAAATAGCAGTCATATACTTAGCCTTTTGTTGTAGTATCTGTCACAATGTCTTAACTTTGGAACTCATCCAAATCCATTATGGAACTCACTTTCCATTATATTGTGCCACCCTTAGTTTAGATTGAGATAAACTTAATTTGTACTTTGTGACCAAGCTAGTATCAATGTAGTACTTTTACAATGAACTAACCATCTATTTGTCACTTCTACAAATATTATACTCTTAGTTCTTGCAAAAGATCATAAGAATATCCTTACTTTTGTCCAATGATCATCTTACAAATCATTCTGGTATATGCTCATAACATTTAGAGCATAGGACATATCTGGATTTGTACATATCACAGTATGATTGATATAAATAATCTTTGTGATTTCATACATCAAGTATCAATCTATACTTGATTATTTGTTTCACTTTACCAAATGTCAATACACTTGAATATATCATCAACATTGAACTCATTCAATCCTTTCTGTGCGACAAGAAACTTTCTTGTAGTTTCTATATTGAACTCATTCAATATCTCGTCTATGTACTTCTGGCACAACCATATTAGCGTCTATTCATGCCTAATATTTGGGTTTTGCCTAAGTCTTTCATCAGGATGAAATTCTTAATATGTGTTAATAAAAGATACATTATTTCCAATCAACAATATGTCTTCCACATAATGTATTAGAAACATGTCTTAGCGCTCCCACTTAATTTCTTGCAAATGCAAGCATCTTCATTGTCTCTAATGAACTTTTAAACTCCTTTAACAGTTTCATCATAGTGAAGATTCCAACTCCGCGATGCTCACTTCAACCGTTGAAGTTTGCATATGCTTCTAGCATCCTTTGAATTAACAAAACCATATGGACCATGTTATGCACATGTCCTAGGTAACGATTCTATTAGAAGAACTTGTTTTGTTTATTCAACTATCATATAACAAAATTATATGTAGTGGTTGCTACATTAATCCGTCTAGACTAAATATCGCTATGAAAGATCAGATCTTGTCATAGTCAACCTTTGAACATTGTTGTGAACTCTTTCCCAACATGTCGACTATTTCATAGATGTGCAACATCCATGTCTATTTATTTATAGATCCAAACACAACTGTAAGGTCTTACACCTTTCTCGAGGGTCCTTCAAGTTCAAAACTTGATTTCTCGTGTATGGAACTATCACGGATTTTATGGCTTCAAGCCATTTGACGGAGTCAGGGCCCATCATCGCTTCTTTGCATGTAGTACGTTCATTATTCTCAAATAATGATTCAACCCTCAAATCTTGGTATTTGATTGTTTACTTGACCTACTTGTTTCAATAGGAACTTAGATCTCCGTGATCACAACCTTTGAGGCACGTGAGCCATGAGCATTGTTGCTGCCTCCGAAACACTTTTCGGCGCTGCGCAACTCTGCACATATAGCTAAGGTTCTTTTAACCTTATCAAAGTTCTATTGTCCTCCCACTTAACTTTTCACGAAAAATTCCTTCTTAAAGAAACTTGACGTTCCAAGCAACAAACACTTTTGTCTCCGGTGTTTATGGAGGAATATTAACAGTTTATACAAAGACAGGTTCATCCGACTTTGGTTGCAAACATCTTTCTTATGTATAGCATACCAATGTTTAAGAAAGGACTACTTGGGTTTTATCCCAAACCATAACTTTATATGGTGTCATTTCAACGGATTATGATGGAGCTCTTTTCAGTGGAAAAACGGTAATCTCTAAAGCTTTTAATCTTTAAAATACAATGGCAGTTTTATGAATTACACCTTCGATCTTACCATGTCAAACAAGGTTTAATTACATATCTCGAACGCTCCATACTCTTATGGTGTTTCGGGAAATGCAAATCCACGGAACGATTCCTTAAATCTTAGGTATTATGCTAAACTCTGTAACTCAAATATCTTACTTTATGATCTTTATCATAAACTGTTTATATTCTTTGTTACAATGATTTTGCACTTCATCTTGAAAGTCTTTGAACTTTTCAAATGTCTCATACTTCATCCTTGTTAAGTAAATATTCATATATTCACTCAAATTTTCGGAGAAAGCATATGAAGTTGAAATCCATCGCTCTTGACTACACATAATGGACTTCGTACAACAATATGTACAAATTCCAATAAGCTAGTCTTTCGTTCCCTTTTGGCCTATGAACAAAGTTTTAATTATCTCTAGGAAAGTTTCACAAGCGTCATTTGATCAAAATCAAAAGACTCCAAAATTCCATACATATGGAGTTTCTTCATGTTTTCTTTCCAATATAATTTAAACGGCGATGTCACTTCCTAAGTGATCTTTCAATCAATTTGTCTTTCGACATCTTTAGCATTAGTTTTATGGATGTGATTTTTCCAACGAGATTTGTGAATCATCCATCTTTTATGGATTACGGCAATTATTTGAACAACCCTTTTGTTCTCATAACACCTGATAAAACAAATCTTGAAGGCAAGCTTTGATGTTTAACGAGCAACACAATAACCCTTTATTTGTTCTTGATGAACATCATCACATATTCTTTTGCTAATTACTTAGGCCACTGTAGTTCATGAATTCTGTTGTTTTGTATGACGATTCATACCAACAAATTCAGTATCAAATACTTAAGAACCACATTGTTTAATAAGCAAAGAATATAGCCATAACATGTATATCATCTATATACTTAAACTGAACAATTCTAGTCTTTTCTTTTCTGCCATATATTTATGAGATTCTCTTTCAGTATTTCCTTTTCTATTTGAAAGAATCTATCAATATCAATAGTGGAGTCATACATATGACACATAGTCCAAAGCGTGTATAGTTAAATACCAATGTCTTTGGACTTGCACCTTGAAGTAGATCGCCATCATCAAATGTTTGGTGTTCTTTCGAATTCCTTTATTTAGTAATCTCTTGGTGTAGTAAACATTTTACCTACATCAAATATTCATCCTTATCATGGAATCGTCCATGATCAAACTACCTTTAGCTTATAACGATGAATTACGAGTATAATGTTGCTATCCAAAACCTTTTGGAGGATTAGGACAACAATTGTCCACAACCTTTCGCAAATTCTCATCAAATATGAGAACATGACTTTAGCCATATTATACTCTATCATGTTGCAACCAAAACTTCGTTTCAGATATCACAATATCTTCCACACATCATGGTTTCTGAAACAACTCTTTCAGATCCTAGATAACCTTGATATTAAGAGAATCCTTTGAATATCAAGAATCGTGGAGACAAACATGATACTTATATACTAACATTGGAATTGTTACTCTTGTTCTAATACCAATTATTAAACTTCATCGAGTAACCGGAACTTACTGAAAGTTTGCAATAGGACTTTTAAACTTTAGATTAACACTTCAAAACAATACGATACCAGTTCGTAAAGTAACTAACCAGAATTCTATAGTTCTATCATCTCAATTATAACTAAGCGCAAGGTGGTAAACGGATGCCAATGACTACAACAACTATGCAAATTCACTTTGATTTAGTTTATGATAAATTGAGTTCTAATTAATAATTAAATTAATCTAGGTGAACTCCCACTCAAAACAATATCCCTCACATTGTTTTAGTGATCACACGAACCAAATCCACCACATCAAAACCGATCATCACGAGAGTTGACATAGCTTCAATGGCGAACAATCAACATGTTCATCATATCTCCTATATGACTCATGCTTTACCTTTCGGTGATCCGTGTTCCTGAGACCATGTCTGTACATGCTAGGCTCGTCAAGATCAAACCTTAGCTTCCGCATGAGCAAATCTGGCTTGCCCACGTTGTATACACTTGCGGAATCTAACACACCCGATCATCACGTGGTGCTTCGAAACAACAAGCTTTAGCAACGGTGCTAACTAAGGGTGAACACTTTATGACTTGAAATTTATGTGCATGAGGGATCATCTTATAATGCTACCGTCGTCTACTAAGCAATACAAGATGCATAAAGGATTAACATCACATGCAATTCATAATATGTGATATGATATGGCCTTTCTCCATTGTGCTTCCGATCTCCATCTTCTAGCACGAACATGATCTCCATCATCACCGGCATTGCATCAAGGTCAATGACGCTGCTCCATGGTTGTCGTCCACCGGCTTTAACTATTACAACTACTTTGAATAGACACGCGGGTCTTAACAGAAATTAAAGACAACCATATGGCTCCTGCCGGTTGCCAACTTACAATAAGGAACATTGCATACATCAAATATAATCACAATCATGGCCATATCACATCACTGCACACCCCTGCAAAACAAAGTTAGACGCCTCTACTTTCTTTGCATGTTTTACGTGGTTTGGGGCTTTCTATAAGTGTCGTTCTAACTTACGAACATGAACCACAACGTTGACACAAGTATTGTTAATCACCCGTTGTGAATTGGATCTATACTATGCTAGGAGAAACAGACACCCGCAAAGCCACTTATGCAATACAAGTTGCATGTCAAGTGTGGAGCAAGTCTCATGAACGATGTCATGTAAGGTTAGCCCGGGCCGCTTCATCCCAACATACCGCAAGATGCAAAGTACACAAGAAGCAATCGACAATAAAAGCATCAACGCCCACAATGACCATTGTGTTCTACTCGTGCAACAGATCTACATATAGACACGGCTCTGATACCACTGTAGGGGTTCGTAGCATGGAAAACAAAAATTTTCTATCGCATACAAACAAACAAGCCAAGATCTATCTACTAGATTGTAGCAACGAGTCGATAGAGGAACTCACCCTCGAAGATTCCAAAGCGGTTAACGAGAGCAGATTCTCGTGGGTGATGTAGTCGTACTCTTTCCGATCTCAAGATCGCGTAGACGATCCTTCCGGCGCCACGTTTCGGCAGCGCTCCCGTAGTCGGTCACACGTTCGGTACTCGACGAAGACCTTCCTCTCCCTTGTTCCAGCAGGCAGCGGAGGTTGTAGCACTCTCCTCGCGATTCCGGCAGCACAACGGCGTGGTACCGGAAGTAGAGGGAAGATCCCGCAGGGCTTCGCCTTAAGCCGGTGCGAGTATGGTGGAGCTTATGAGAGAGGCTATTAGTGGTCTAGTAATTAGACACACCAATTAGAAGGCTCTAAACCAATTAGAAGGCTCTAAACCGATGGCTAAAGCAATTAGAAGCTCTAAACCAAAACGGCTCTAAACCGGGAGAAATAGATAGGAACTTGTGTGTCTTGGAGGGGCAGCCCTGCCCCTCCCTTTATAGGTGGGAGGTGCGGCCAAGGGGAGGGGAGTCCCTCCCCAACTCGGCCTAGAGGTGGTGCGCCGGTTTGGGAGGAGGACTCCCTCCCCAACTCGGTTTCACATAAACCTCCTTCTCCTCTTTACCAAAACTAGCCGTTTGACTTTTCAAACTAGCCGTTTGACTTTTCAAACTAGGATTTGAATAAATCCTCTATTTGGTACAGCGATGACACTTAGTACATGATGCAATCATACCAACTTGATATAACACATTCATGTACCCTTCCCCCCCGGAGTGCCGGACATTCCGGAACCTTCTAGAATGTTCCCGACGAAATCACCGGAATCATTCCGCAACTCCGAAACGAGACTTTCCTTATATGAATCTTATTCTCCGGACCATTCCGGATCTCCTCGTGATATCCCGGATCCCATCCGAGACTCCGAACAGCATTCGGTCTCTTTCTCATAATACCATAACTACTCAAACAACGTCGAATCCTTAAGTGTGTCTCCCTACGGTTCGTGAATTATGCGGACATGATCGAGACACTTCTCCGAACAATAACCAATAGAGGAATCTGGAAATTCATATGGCTCCCACATATTTCTACGATTACTTTGCGATCGAATGAACCACTTACATACGATACCAATTTCCCTTTGTCTCACGATACTTTACTTATCCGAGGTTATGATCGTCGGTATCTCTGCATACCTAGTTCAACCTCGTTACTGATAAGTACTCTTTTCTCGTTCCCGTGATATGTGATCCCTTGTGACCAAGTCACATGCTTGCAAGCTAATTGGATGACATTCCACCGAGAGGGCCCAGAGTATATCTATCCGTCATGAGGATGGACAAATCCCACTCTTGATCCATGTGTTTCAACCAATACTTTCCGAACACTTAATGCCACCTTTATAGCCACCCAGTTACGGTGTGGTGTTTGATGTCATCAAAGCATCCATCCGGTAAAGGTGATATGCATGATCTCATGGTCGAAGGAATCAGGTTACTATGTATCAGAAAGCATATAGCAATTGAACTATTGAAATGACTTGATCTTTATGCTACGCTTATCTATAGGAGTATGTCCACCATATCATTCTCCTAACGATATGATCCTGTTGTTAATAACATCTCTATGTTCATGATCAGGAAACCATGATCATATATTAACCAACAAGCTAGTTTAACAAGAGGCTTTACTAGGGACTCTTATTTTAGTTTACAAATCACACAAGTATTAATGTTTCCGGTTAATACAATTTTAGCATGGTATGTAAACATTTATCATAAGTGTGAAGATATGATAATAACCCACTTTATTATTGCCTCTTGGGCATATCTCCAACAATAACATCTATTGCCCACCTGTGCCTCTGCTTACCTACTTCAATTTTAGTTATTAAACAATAATTAAAGCCAAGATCATCTCCAACATCAAACATGCGGCAACACTCCAACAACTGTGGTACTGGACGACACGCAACAGCACTTGAGCAAGCGACTACGACACGCAAGTCCAACTATCTACCAAACAACAGGTAATAGGATGTGTCCAAGGCAATATAAGGCCGCAAGGGATATCACGGGTACGAAAACTAGAGCATCGCAACACAGATAGCAATAGATCAACAGGAGGGAATAAATACTATAAAAGTAAGAAAGGTAGAAAGGGGGAGATGCTCGCCTGAAAACATTGCCGAAGGTTCATCCGAAGATCGGGTCGACACTCGCATCAACTCATCGGCCTAGTCCGTGAAGAAGCAAAACACTAGCACAAACACCGGATGCACTATTTAATACTACGGCAAAAGATCGGGCATGATGCATGTATGATATATGACATGGCAAAGGTGCAATGCAATTAGATCATATTAAGCGGAACCGGGGTCCCGACAATTAAATATATGGTTCTAGTTGTTTAGATACCCCGCACTTTAAATGTTGTCTTAACAAGGCGAAACATGGCATCGGTTTGCTACTCAAATTTAAATGGAGTCCGGAATAGGACAAAGATATCCCGCATATGGCCCCATATTTAATTATGAGATGAATCGGCAGAAGCCCCCAAACCACATGATATGAGTGCAAGCATGGCAATTTAATATGCAACAGTTTATATATAGCATTTATAAAATAGGGGCTCGGGAAAAGGTTCACACATCTGGGTTCGGACGATCTTGGGGTTCGATGTGGTTCGGGGTCCGGTCTCAGGGTCCGACGGGATCGGTCTCGGCAGGATCGTTCTCGGATAACGGAGGTAGATCTTGGCATCCGAGAAGAAGAGCTTGGTTGGCGTCGGGGTCACATCGGATCCGCCCTGGTCGGTGCCGATCTTGTCGTCACGAAGATCTTGTCGGGTCCTCGTATCGGGTCGGTCTTGGCGTTCGGGAAGACGAACTTGGCGTGCTGCGTCGGTGTCCTTACCGTCCGTGTTCTCGAGCATCGCACCCGGGAAGGAGTACTTGTCGCACATGTGGTCTTCGGGTCCGTGTAGACGGTCATGGCGTTCCGAGGGGAAGATCTTGGAGTGCCGAGGGTTCGGTCTTTGGGTCCCGCATAGATAGGTCTTGAGGTTCCCTATAGTCCGTGAAGGAGATCTTGTTGCTCGGTGTCCGAGTAGGAGATCTTGAGGCCTTTCGCTTCGATTGTCGGGGTCAGACTCAGGTCTCGGCGCCTGTAGAACTTGGTGTTCCATGTCGATGACTTTCGTTTTCGTCCGTAGATCTTTAGATCAGGGACATCACGAGCGCACAGTAGAACTTGTTGTAGTGGAAGCGCTTGACATAGGGCTTCCAGGCCTGAACAAACAAAACAGGGGATCCTGCATCTGCACATACGGCCAACACTGGAACTTTGGACAACGCCAGGATTACAACAGGGAACACCCCGTGAAGACGAATGACGACATCTGCCAAGTGCTGCGGGGCTTTCTGCGGGGACGCGCTCAGGAAAAAGCTTCCTCACGAGCCAACGAAGAGCTGCCTTGGAGGTGCTCGCCTACAGAAGGGAGGCAAACAACGCCGATGCGGGGAGGCAAGGACACGACGGCCGGTGGCCGGAGCACCGGGAAGGGCGCTGGTCACGCAGAGGGAACCATGACCAGGGAAGACGGTGGCTGGCAGTGCCTGGGACACGCGCAGCAGCAGACAGGAACCGCACAGGATGACGCGAGGTGCGGCGGCCATCTACGGGCACGCGACCGGCGCAAGCAGAGGACATGACACGACGGTGGCTGGAGGACGGGGGGGGGGGCGTACCGGAGGCCAGCGGTGGCGGTTGGTTGGGACAAGGCCCGGCGGGCGGCGGGAAAGCACCATGGTTGGTGACACGAAGCCGGGCTCCGACGGTGCGACGCAGAGAAGAGAGGCGAGGAGGGAGCCTGGCGGTGGGGAACGAGCAGAGGAAGGTGTCAGGAGGAGGGCAGCGAGCGGCAGGGAAGCTTGAGGCGACGGGGTTCACCGGGAACCGAGGGAGGCGGCGCGGGAGAGCTCAGGGAGGCGAGGAGGATGCCCAGGAGGGGACGGCAGAGCCGGGGCGAGCTCGGGCGGTGAGACGCGAAGGCAGAGGTCGACGACGCCGGAGGGACGTGGCCCTGCGGGGGGGGGGAGATGGCGAGGGCGCGGCTGGAGGAGCTCCTGGCGGCGGCGGCTGCGAGCAGAGAGGCAGGGCGGCGACGGAAGCGAGGGACGCGGGGGGAGAGGAGCGAGCGATGGGATGAGGAAGAGGGAAGCGGGGCGCGATGGGGATTGGGGATCGGGATGGTGGGGCCAGGGAGTGGGTCCAGGGAAGGGGAGCGGGGCTGTGTCGCGGGTTGTGTTGCTGTGTGTGTGATGGGCCGATGGGGTGAGAGAGGGAGTGGGGGTGGGGTTGGTGAGGTGGCGGGCTATAAGTGGTTGGAGGAGAGATGAGAGATGAGGTGGCGAGAGGGGATTGGTCAGGGTGAGGTGGAGGGGGGCTGGGTAGAATAGGTCTGGGTAGAAAAGATTTAGGTGGTTTTAGGATTAGATATTTTAGACTAGGGTTTTCTTTTATTTAAAATAAATTTTGTAAATAGTTTTAGATGAATAAAAGATCCGGCTGGACCGACGGTTTGGTTTGAACAAAGGGGGAGGATATTAATATAGAAAACAAAGTAGGTCTTTTAGCAAAATGGTTTTAATCAAATAGATGTATGATGATGTCATGATGACGCAATGCACAAAATCAACGTGATTTTCTAGTAGTGGTTTTGCGGGATGCCACAATTCGACACCACTAACAATGGATCTCGCCCTCGAGATCTGCCTCATAGTACCGGGAAGAAGGGCGGCGATCTGAATCTTCTCGCATCGTGTAGATCCTCGCGACACCACTAACAAGAGGTCGTTGTCCGTGATCGTCGAGAGAACACTCCGGAAAACAAAGGCGGAGGTAGAGGTATCAACCAATAAAGCCACCTCTAGCTTCCATGGATGGAGTAAAATTGCTGGATCCACTGATTCGATGTACAAGAGCGAATGATAAGAGTAGTCGGATGGTGATCAGTCCATCGCGCACCCAAACCATTACTCTGCACACGAATAGGCGAATTATGCAACCAACTCTCGGAATTAGACCGAAGATCTCGACAAGCGAGATTCGGAAACAAAGGAGTGATGCAGACTCTGCATCGGATCTAGCGTAGATGATGTCGTCGCGTCGGAAAACACCGGAAGGCACGAGAAGGAACAAAGAGAAGTCCATCAGACGAAGGATTCCTCGGATAGCATGAAGACCAGATGTAGCAACACCGTTACCAAAGGAGGAGGCGAAATCCTGAAGGTACGAAGGAACCCAACCACGAGAAATCCTGGACTCGAAGAGAGAGAAGAGAGCGGATTCAAAACACGCAGAGGTGAGAGGAGAGCAGCAGAGGGGTAAGGAGTAAAATCAGACCTAATCAGAACTATCTAACCGATTTTGCAAAAATAGTTTTGACACTCTACTTCGGCCATTAGCTAGGTTATCCTACAGGCTGGACTTGTGGGGTATCGCAACTGCTGAGCTCTGATACCACTCTGTAACACCCTCAGAATCGGCTCTATGCAAGTTTCAGCGCTTCCCGTCAAAACCCGCATAGAAACGATTCAAAGGTGCCCACCAGGCACTTGCGTGCAGGTGGAAGATGAAGTAATACCATTACACAATAGTCCTCGATGGAACCCACAAAACATATATGTACAACAGCGACTCAAAGAGTCAAGAATACGGATATACAATACAAAGATCCAAATCACCTGGGAAATGATACAGCGTCCGACTACGGACAAGATGCAAATGGGGCTAAGAGCCCTGAAGAATAACCAATGGCGTCCATAACCCTGCCCAGGCCAAGCCGGAAGGGTAACCCTGCTAACGACGTCGATCTCAAAACCTGCTTAAACAAAAGGGGTGCCGACAAAGGGCAAAGGAAAAAGAGAGAGCGGTCAGTACTGAGGCCAGTACACGGCGAGGCTAGAATTCGGCGGTCCTCGCCTACATAGGTATGGTGGACTGAAGCGGCAGCGCAGCATGCACTAAACAACCTACAGAGACTCGATATAACTGTCGGCTATCAGAGAGGGATAAGAAAGACCTATTCGGTACCAATCTGATACTACCACCAAACATACCCATCCTGGTATTTCCCCCTCGAGACCAAACAAGGAAGTCAACCGAGGAACTCACATAGTTGGCAGTTTTATTTATTCAGTTATCGTTGCAGCAATTACTAGTCAGGTATAGATGGTCATCCTGACATAATAAGCAGTGGGCAGTTTTAGTTGACCATTCCGTTGTAGTTGCGACACTTACTAGTCAAATACAATTGGCATGAGATATCCCCAAAACCCAGCAGTTGTGGTCTTTGTAGCGCAATTTAAATTTTCAACTATAGTATATTATTTTCCATCTCTCTTACAACTAGTCTTTGTCATTTCTTACAGAATGGGAAGCAATACTCAGTGGAAGACCCAAGAAATTTGTTAAGCATGGGCATGCTATATACTTAAGGATCTAAAATGCAATTTGTAGTCAATTTTTCATCAAATTAGCTTGTGCTGGCCGGCCGGAAGTGCCGGGTAGTAGGGACGCTGGGTCCGCCTATGGCAATACTGGAAGAAGTCCCAATCTTGAGAATCAACATGATATTAATGATGATGAGAATGACCCCTATGGCAAGGAGATTATCTGTACGGCGAGGATTATATGGATATGATCGCTATGATTCATATGGCGATGACCGTGGTGATGGCGAGGATTGGTGATGGGTCTAATGTCCTTCAAGTCAACAAATCAAAGTTTTGACAATATAGCTTATGCAAAATGTTTAGACCGTTATATTTTACTTACTACTGTTTTGCACTTCCTGTATAGATTATATTCTTTCCTAGGCTAGCTATGCAATGCAAATATAATATATGTTCTTTGTTTGGTTGTGTAATTAATTATCAGATGTTTTGAAATGTCAATTTCTGACATTGCGCTGTCGTGAATCCCATTTTATTATTCTGCAAAACATTTGGTGAAAACCAGCTGTACAGGTGACTAGTGCCCCACGTTGTAGAAAATATATTGGGTATAAAATATGTTGAGCGCTGTAGACCATCGAAAAAATTAAAATTGACGGTCCTGACTACCTCTTATACCTACTAAGAATCAATTGCGGGACGTATACACAGCTGGATATCGTACTAACCGAGGGTCAAAAATAAACCGACGGGAAGTGACAATGTAGGCGACCTATCAAATATAACCATCCATGACGAGATAATGCGCAATCAATTATAATAAAACTGACGGGATCTAGCACCCATCAGAAGCTAAATACCCGACAGGGCACCATCGGCTATTACTATCGTTGAGGGGTGGTATGGAGGCTGGTGGCCATAACATGGGTGATAGTTCCCCGTCAGGTTATTCCTGTGGGCAAAGTTAGTACCCGAGAGTACCGTCGGCTACTCGAGTAATGGCCGACCGAGCTAGGCCGACGGGGTATAACCGACGGTACACCGTCGGATTTAAGTTTAGCCTACGGTAAAAAGAAATAGCCGACAGTAATTTCATCCTCGGCTATAAGGTGGAATCTAGTAGTGTGTTCGTCTAGTTTTACTAATAGGGAAAGCCGCCAAATCCAGATATATTCATAGCGCATTGCTTTCATAGGCGGACCTAGCCGTTTCTAAACCCGGGCACGCGCCCAGGCTTCCGACCGGCCGACAAGCCTAATTTCATAACGATTTGATCAAAAAATAGAGTCATTAATCTTAAAATACACTATTTGTTCAGGCTTTGAATAATTCTTGGGTCCATCACTGATTGCTTCACGAAGTTGCATGATAATACTCTTCGCGATGTCTTAAAGTACCTTTTGTACAGATCGGTCGCTTAATGCATAACGAGTTGAAATTAAAGGATGGCATACGAATCTCAACAATAAAAAAGGATGACACACGTATTTATGAATCTCACAGATCATGTCAGATATGTTTTGCTTGAGCCTCGAACAGAGTACATTATTTGAAAAGATAAATCGAACAAAGATTCCAGTCGTAAGAGACTATACTTCACACCACACTTTATCACCACCATAAACCCCCCCCCCCCCCCCCCCCCCCCACACACACACACACACCACACACACACACACACACACACACACACACACACACCACCCCCCCCCCCCACCCACACACACACACACATGGCGCAGTTGACAACATTGTTCCTGCAAAAGCAAAGCTAGGGAGTGAATTTATCATGGAGACTACTATGCGTCCCCTGGGGATAAAAGTTTCCGATCCTCGTGGACAGGCCGACACATGTCCCAGAAAAAGGACCTCAATCCCTCTTTTGCTACAGAACTTCCATTTTGCTACAAATTGTCCTGCTTTTGTTATATGTAGCAGAAAACGGTTTGTTCAAGAAAAAGGAACTGACATGCTAGACCTGACATGAGAATTTGCCAGAGACCTTGTCAGCGATCTTGTAGAAAAAATATATCCTAATGTAGCAAAACCAACTTCACCGAAATCATCGCCGGAGTCTCTCGTCGGAATAAATATGGCCGAAGACCTCGTAGCAAAAAAAATTACGCTATTGTAGCAAAACCACAAAAAGGTTGTCGAATAAAATGTAGCAAAATCGACTTCGCCGGAGACACTAAAGCAAACTCTACTTCGCCAAAGACATCTTCTGAGACATCGTAGCAAACAATATGTTCTGATATAGCATTTTGAGAACAACAACGTAGCGAAGAAAATATACTGATATAGCAAAAACCCGATTTTGTCGAGACTTCGTCGGAGGCCTTGTAGTAGAAAATATACACTATTATAGCAAAACCAAAGTATTAATGTAGCAAAAAGAATATGCTATGCCATCGGGACAAAACGAGGCCGAGCACGGCTGCGGTTGATGGCAACACTGCTACGGAGATGCGTCGTGTTCACAGGAGGTGTCGCCGGCGGTGAGACAAGCTCATGAGGTGGGAGGCGAAGGCGAGGACCAACATGGGGCGGCATAGGGCCTCTCATGGAGGCGGCGGCCGGCGGCGGGGTGCTCTCATGGAGGTCCGCCGATACGGGGCTGTCATGGAGATAGCAGGCAAGGGCGACGCCTGTCGTGGTTGGAGAAGGGAGGTCAGCGACGTGCGAGGGAGTAGGCGGCAGTGGAGATCCCGGCGGCGGCCAAAACTACAAGGGCAGGTGGTGGCGCGGCGACCAGATCTGCAGGGGCAATGCGGTGGCCGGAGGTGCACGCGGACGGGTGGGCAATGAAAGCGGCTGTGAGAGGGAAAACGAGGAAGAAGACCAAGGAGACACGAATGGGCGTGGTGTCGCTAGCAACGACCCGGGGATATCCTTTTCCATTCATCATCGCGTATTATATGTAGTGATCGCTATAAAAAATGATAATCACCAGATTGCAAATGAACGTGAAGCATGCAAAACTCCAGCTAAATGCAGGACATTACATAATGTCTCCTATCTACCTCCCTCCCTTGCGTTCTTTTACACTTTTGAAACACAAATGAAATTACATCTTCATACATTGTAAGAGGGGCACGTAGCAGTAAGTTGGTACACAGAACCCTGCCATTTGCCTACTAAAAATACTTGTGCGCACTCAAAGTATTCTAGAGAATTCTATTGAAAATCTTCTAAGTAAATAAATAGAGATGAAAAAAACTTCGTTGAAGAAACCATGTACCACCTGTAAAATATTAGGTACAAAACGGATCTTTTCAACATCAACGTTTCAATGGCAGAAGTCGGTAAGAGTTCCCAACAACCGAAAAAACATTCTTTCTAAGATGAGATGAGGGAAACAAAGAATAGTGTGCAATGTTACTATGCAGAAACACATTTGAGTCATAAAAGAGATATCAAAACGGAAACCATCTTAACCTACTCCTTCCGACTCATATTAGTTGACTCAAATTTGTCTAGATAGTACAATATGCCAAAATGTAGTGCATTTGAGTCTCTTTTAAAAGTGAAACAATGTAAACTTGACAAAAATATGTAGAAAACTGAATCTACAACATCAAATCAATATTATTAGAGTCATCATGAAATATACTTTCATATTATACATATTTTGATGTTGTAGATGGTACATTTTTCTATTGATGTTGTAGATGGTACATTTTTCGGTTGTGTGTATCTGTATTGTCAATAGGGTATTGCGTTGCTGCAGAGACTATTGCGTTGTTGCAGAAGCTAGGTGTAATTGGTATCTCAAAAAAAAGTAAGGGCAGACGGCACGTGCCCGTAAAGTTTTATTAATAATGAAAATTGCCGAATCCATATATGTTCATGGCGCATTGCTTCACGAAGTTGCATAATAAAAGTAATGGGACATCTTTTTGGTGCATAGCGCAGAAGGACAAGTAACTATACAGTCCTATTGAAATGATTCCGTCAAAATCCTATGTGATACATGAATGATTTATGTTCCTGTATTTTATTTATGTGAAGGTGTGGTATCTATGTAGCAACTCTTGAGCTGCAGATCTAAGTAAGGACAGACGGTGGGGCAAACGCGCGTTCCCGTCTAATTTTATTAGTAATGAAAGCTGTCAAATCCATATATGTTCATGGCACATTGCTTCAGAAAGTTGCATAATAATACTCTTCATAATGCCTTAGAGCAACTCCAACAACTTATCTATATATGGGTAAGAAAAAAACTTTTAGATAGGAGGAGATATAAGGCAAAGGTAAAAAAAATCTTGGTTTGCTTTTCTAGCTTACTCATATTAGCTTACCCAAAAATGATCTGGAAAAAAATCTGCATGTTGGACCCACTTGTCAATGGGTTATTTTTTCCTCCTCTCTTTTTCCCCTTTCTTCTTCCCTGCCCATCCCACCTACCCGACACATCCACCCCCACCACCAGCGTCCCTCGCCGGAGATGCCCGACCACCGCCGTCCCACACCAGAGATGCCCGGCCGCCACCGCCACTCTACTTCCTGTCCGCCAGCGCCTCTCCCCGAAGTAGTGACGCTCGTGCCAGCCCCTCTCCTCCCCTTCCATGGCCCGCAGCGCCGCCCCTCTCCTCACCATCATGTATGTGGCATGTGAAAGGCAGGGGCTTTGGAATCGAGCTTTTCCCGGCCAGAATTGAACTTCCGCTACACGAATCGAGTTTGCCACCAACGGGCTTGAGCTTGGCCAATGCGACGTCGGGAGCGACGGGGATGGCCGGTGGGAGAAGCGAGGGAGGCAGGGGAGTCCGTCCATAGCGCGGGGTGTAACTGCCTCGGTGAATTACGCTCCTAGTTACAAGCCTAGATGAGCGGAAATGGTTAAAATAGTACGGTGGGGCCCAAATGCCACTCACAGGTAGACCTTTCGGCCGTCCCAACCATTTCCAAACATCGGGACAAGAACGGGCGGCTTAATCGGCAGGCGAAGGGATCAACTACATACACAAATGAGTATGTATGCAAGCCACCATACAACAGTACATCAGAGCCATTCCATCTAAAAAGAAAAGAAATATAGCAACGCCATACGGCAAGATTCAAATGTCCTAGATAGATATAATGGTTTAGGATATCTCCTCATACATCAAACATCAGAGGATCAGGCGGAAGCCGCAAACAAGACCCGAGTACGGATAAGAAGCAAATCGGCATAAGATGCCCCATAAATAAACACATCCCGCCCACAGATCTCACGGATCCCCGTTCCCGGAATCTCTACACCGAATGATCGTTGCCCACATCGTCCGTCTCCTCCACCCAGTATCCATCTCGAGAGTGTTCCTGTTCATCTGAATCAAATAATTTATCGTGTGAGACCCTAGGGGTACTCAGCAAGTCTTTATGCCTCTAAAGGGGACTCAACCTGGGGTGACGCAATTGCAGCAAAAGATAATACCTAGCAATTCAACAGATACTCGCTAACCATCCGCCTAACCAAAGATAGACGGATGTCCGTGAATTAATGACAACAGTTATAACAGTAATATTAACAGATACATCCTCCTCCTCGCTTACCAACGAGGAAGCGGACGAACAACCCCCATCCGTTGGCAGTTTTATTATCCATTCCATGAGTGTTGCACGATTTACTAGTCAGTTACTTAGTCAAATTAAAAGCGGTACTTTAGTTATGCTTGTCTATGATCGAGAAACTGTGCTCCAAGTCGTCCATAACCGCGGACACGGCTTTCAGAAATTTTTACCCTGCAGGGGTGCACAAATAGCAACACACACTCGATCAACCTCGGAAAAACCAAATCAAAACCCAACGAGGCATTCACGACAAAGCAATCACAGGATTCAGAAATATTTCAGGGGGCCACCCCATTGAGTACACCCGCAACGAAGTTAGCTGACTTCGGGACGGACTCAAGGTTTGCGTCAATGGCTGTAAACGACTGGGAACCCGAAAATGTGACTGGGCTTGTCGATACCGCGAAAACACTCTGCTGACCTAAACAGTACAGGTGCAGTACCTCGCACAATTTTAAATAAAGCAGTAAAGCATGGCATAAGTACAGGATAGTAAATAAAACCTCAAACTAGTTTGTGGCCCCAAGAAATAAGAATGAATCAAGCTCTGGCTCAGGGGGGTCCCATAATCCTCCCGGATGTGGATAGCGCGAATATTCAAGGAACAGGAATGAAGTACTCGGGGTCCTACGGGACACAAGTGAGCATGAAAAACCAAATAGCAGATATTGCTCACCGGTGCCACTTTCATTAGTTATCCCATTACTACTCAGGTTAAGTTGTTTAGGTACCTCGTTATCCATCAGACACTCACATACCCTACACATGCTGTTCTACGACTCGCATGGCTCAAACAACTCCTGTAGTAATGGCTCATGGGATGGAGGAACAAGCTTTGGTGGGGCTTAAAAGTAAAGGCGATGCAATACTTGGGATTCAGATTAATGCAATCGCGACTCAATGATGCAAGAATAAGATAGAGGCAATAGGTACTATATGTATGCAAGCATGTGGTAGTGCTTGTCTGGCAGCTCAGTTGAAGCGAGAGAAGGATCTGGGTAGTGCTCCTGGGTCTCTTGATATATCCCCTGCTCAGCGTCTATTCGAAGAAGAAGAACCAAACAAACAAGGGCCAACATAAATAAAGTGCACAAGCATAAGAATAAAATGCGACAAGCAAACAATCATGCCATGATGAATGATGCACAATTGCATGGCAATAAAGTAGCATGGCATGGGTGAGGTGTGGAATACAAGAAATAAACATTTTATGGTGTTTTGGTCACATTTTATACTCCAACAAGTTGCTGTATACTTTATATTTATATGATGCATGCTGCAATTCGGCACATGGAATGCATAAACAGAAAGGTCTCGTCGAGTTGATCATTTTAGACATATCATTTGTTAAATTTGGAGTTATAAAACAAAAGTTATTAATTAATTAAGGCCAAGGGCATTTTGTTGTAATTTTAGTCAACTTGAAATTTTAAGTGTTCAAAATATATTTTGGATAGCATATTTGAATTCCTCACATTATTCTGATTTGAAAACATATATTATTTGCATTAATTGGAATTATGAATGTTATATTATTTTAGAGTCAAATAATTAAAAGGGGGTCAAAGTCAAAGGTTTGACTAGATAGAGTCAAATCTGGTTAAATTTGAAAACATGGTTGAGTTTATAATTGAAAAACATTCATATTTCATTTTATAACTTTTTCCAAATTCAAAACATTTCAAAAGATATGAATCATTTAAGTTATAAACATTTCCTAAATTTATTTGATTTCAGAAAACTCTGGCGATTTTTCTCACTCAGGGACATACTACCCACCGTCAATGACATGTGGGGCAGAGGACAAAATGGGCCACGGAAGCGCTAGCGAACGAGGTGGTGACAAGTGGTGGCTCGGAGGGCCGCGGGTTGAGGAGCCGAAATCTCCAGGGGCTAAGCTGCAAAAGTACAGGGGCTGCTATCTGACGAAACTGAATGAGTTTTTCGCAAAATTGGCTAGCTGGTTCAATTTTCGGTTGAGGATGATGATGGATCTAGGCATAATTTGGGAATGGTGTAAAAACGAAAGGTGTAGATCTCACTTAGATCTACAACTCTTGTATTTACGGTTTATCCATAGGAGGTCTGCAAGGGCCGGTAAACTGTGATGAACAGAGGGGAAAAACTACAGTTAAAAACTGAAACTTTGTTGACAGCTTTAACAGAGAAACTTGTCCAACTTCCTCAGATGATTCCGAGCACAGCGGTTGATGGATTGATGCGGAGTTTGTTTCCAAGCACTGTAGGATGTGCCAAGATCTCCAGAGCGAGAAGAAGAGAGGCATAGGACGTCGGGTAAGGTTGTGGGATCTCGGTTTTCAGAGAGGAGAAAAAGGAGGTGCGGGCTCGCTGCTGCCACTGAGGGTTCCGTCCGGTGTGCGTGCGGCAGAAAACCGGCATCGAGGGAAAGCTAAAAGCAGGGAGAAAGATGCTCAGGGGAGGGGAAAGGAGAGAAGGTGCTCACCGCAATTGATTCCCACTGGAAGTGGTGCCGATGATGGCCAGAAGCTCCGGGAAGGAGTCCAGGAAGTAGTCGGCGGTGAGGACCTTTTGACACGAACAGAGATGTCTTCGGGGGGGGGGGTGGCTCCAGGGAGCGGCGGTCCCTCTGCTGCTTGCTAGAGGACGGCCCAAGCGCGGAGAAGGGGAGGTTCCTGGGCTTCTGCTCTCTCTCTCTCCTAATTCTTTTAATGTTTTAATATTTCTTTTTGTTTGTTTCAAATTCAAGCAAGCATTTTATTTCAAATCCTTTTGAACCTTGCAGTTAGTTTTGAACAGAGAATTTTGGGAACGCCAAAGATAGAAAGGAGGGAAAAATAGAAGTGGATATGAGTGATGCCCACATACATAAAAGTAGTATGTGCCATTTTGGCATTTTACCAGATTAGGGTTTTAGTAAAAGAACAAAACTCTTTTTCCAAAATATTGGACCCTAACAATGGCCCTAGATTGTATAAAACAAGATAGGGATACAAAGAGGGAGGGAGACGAGATGAGAGATGATCCACTCAAGAATTCAAATAAAATCCAAAGGACTTAAATGTGGTGATACTTGCATGGCCCATGCAAAATAATTAATGCCATGTTTATTCTTGTGAAAACAATAATATTTACATGGCATTATTCTTATGCATTCCCAAAAGTGGAATAAAGCCAAGCAAAAGAATTTATAGAAGTAGATCCATCCTATCTTCCATGAGCTAGCTTAAATACCAAAAGAAAATCAAATGCAAGCTCATGGATAATGGAATGGTGGAATTATAAGGTGGTGAAAGAAAGGTGGTGGAGTGGAATAAAAGATATGCCCCCAACTCAACTTGGGCATTTAAACAATATATCAATATCCAAATACAATATCAAGAGACAAATACAATTGATAATGCATATGAGCGAAGAACCAACACAAAAAGGGTTTTATATGATGCTCAAAAGCAAGGTGGCATGATGACATGAGCATGATATAATGATGATGCAACAATTATGTCTAAGAAGTAGTCATTATATTACTAGACCAAGTAGCATTACAGTTGTTAGACAAATGGGATGCTACACGGGGCAACTGGAGGGACGGTGGCGAGCGGTGCTGGCGTCGGACGGGATGGGCTAGACGGGCTAGGACATGGAAGTTTGGCCTCCCGCCCGCCTCTCTGCTCATGTGGCAACATATGGGTAGGAGATGCCTCTTACCCATCCCATCTAGAAATGGGTAAGAGATGACAAAAAATGGATGATCACCCAAAAAAAATAAAAGAGGGCCACTTATGGATAAACTGTTGGAGCTGGTTTTTTGCCCCTCTTACCTATATTTCACCTCTTACCTCTTACCCATTTATAGGTAAGATGTTGGAGTTGCTCTTAAAGTACCTTTCCTACAGATCGATCGCTTAATGCATAACAGAGTTGAAATTAAAGGATAGCATATGAATCTCAACAGTAAAAAAGGATGACACGTGTATTTATGAATTTTACAGATCATGTCAGAAATGTTTTGCTTGAGCCTTGAACATTATACATTATTTGAAAAGATAAATCGAACAAACAACACATTTTTGTAAAAAAATCGGGTGTGTGCATCCATATTGTGGGTACGCGTTGGTGTAATTGGTATCTCATTGATATTAATATTACTCTTTTCAAAAAAAAAGTAAGGGCAGACAGGGCGAAACGCACATGCCCGTCTAGTTTTATTATTAATGAAACCTGCATAAAAACTGCCGAATCCATACATGTTCATGACGCATTGCTTCACAAAGTTGCATGATAATACTCTTTATGATGCCTTAAAGTACCTTTCCTACAGATCAGTCGCTTAAGGATAGCATACGAATCTCAATAATAAAATGGGATGACACGCGTATTTATGAATTTCACACATCATCTTAGAAATGTTTTGCTTGAGAATCGAACATAATACATTATTTGAAAAGATAAATCGAACAAACAACACATTTTTGTAAAAAAAAAATTGGGTGTGTGCATCCGTATTGTGTGTGGGTGTAATTGGTATCTCATTAATATTAATATATACTATTTAAAAAAAATAAGGACAGACGGGCGAAATCCGTATTGTGTGTGGGTGTAATTGGTATCTCATTAATATTAATATATACTATTTTTAAAAAAATAAGGACAGACAGGGCGAAACGTGCGTGCCCGTCTAGTTTTATTATTAACAAAAAACTGCATGAAAACTGCCGAATCCATATATGTTCATGGCGCATTGCTTCACAAAGCTGCATGATAATACTCTTCATGATGCCTTACCTTTCCTACAGATCGGTCGCTTAAGGATAGCATACGAATCTCAACAATAAAATGGGATGACACGCGTATTTATGAATTCCACACATCATGCCAGAAATGTTTTGCTTGATCCTCGAACAGAATACATTATTTGAAAAAAGATAAATCGAACAAAGATTCCACTCGTAAGACTATAGTTCACAGCACACTTTATCACCACCATAACACCACCACCTCCCAGTTGACTTCAAGCACACCACACCATTGTTGCGAGACACCAGATCAGCAAACATGGTTGGTGTTTTTCTTCTTGGCCATCCTCTTGTTGTTCTTCTTCTTCAGGACAACATTCTCCCTGCAAAAGCAAAGCTAGGGAGTGAATTCATCATCGCGTATTATATATGTAGTGATCGTTATCAAAAATGATAATCACCAGATTGCAAATGAACCTGAAGCATGCAAAACTCCAGCTAAATGCAGGACATCACATAATGTCTCGTATCTACCTCCCTCCCTTGCGTTCTTTTACACTTTTGAAACACAAAAGAAATTACATCTTCAAACGTTTTAATAGGTGCACATAGCAGTAAGTTGGTACATAGACACGCAAGTAGTCTAGCGAATTCTATTGAAAATCTTCCAAGTAAATAAATAGAGATGAAAAAAACTTCGTTGAAGAAACCATGTACTAAGCGACCTGTAAAATATTACAAAACAGATCTTTTCAACATCAACGTTTCAATGGCAGAAGTCGGTACGAGTTCACAGCAACTGAAAAAACTTTCTTTCTAAGATGAGAAGAGGGAAAACAAAGAATAGTGTGCAACCTGTTACTATGCAGAAACACATTTGAGTTATAAAAGAGATATCAAAACGGAAACCATCTTAACATACTCCTTCGGACTCATGTTAGTTGACTCAAATTTGTCTAGATACGGATGTATCTAGCACAAAAACTTGACTAGGTACATCCGTATCTAGATGAATCTAAGTCAACTAATATGGGTCAGAGGGAGTACATGTTTTATGCTAAGAAACCCTTAGTTGCACAGGCCAAAGAAAAGATCAAAGGGAATATATTAGATAATGGACAAAAACGCACAACTACTGACTAATATAAACATGCATTTTGGATGAAACAGACTCACTACTTTATATTGTGGGACATTTCAGTTTCAGTTGTATCGATAGTACAATATGCCAAAATGTAGTGCATTTGAGTCTCTTTTAAAAGTGAAACAATGTAAACTTGAGAAAATATGTAGAAAACTGAATCTACAACATCAAATCAATATTATTAGAGTCATCATGAAATATACTTTCATATTATACATATTTTGATGTTGTAGATGTTACATTTTTCTACACAATACTTGGTCAAACTTACATCGCTCAAGACTTTCCACAAGACTCGGATGCACTACAATTTGGCATAGAGGGAGTACCAAAATAATGATCCCATTTA